>JAPJYX010000024.1:20255000-21455000 GCA_030503985.1 Himalopsyche tibetana
CGCCACACTACACCACTGATTAAATCAGGATTTTTAGGGTAAAATATTGCAGTGCAATCGTCGTTTTCTTAGATTAAAAACTCTTGCTAGATTCCCGGTATGATGGAATTACAAATATGCACATATTTGATCATACTGTCACTTTCTTCCAGATAAAGACAATATAAGTAAGACCAGCCGCCTGTGTAGTCGAGTGTTCAACGATGTTGGCTTCGATTACGGAGATCCCGGGCTCGAATTCCGGTACGGACAGTTTTATAAACTGATTTTTCAATCTATTTATGAATTTCTGTTCAAAGGCATGTATGTATGTAATGTCTTGAATTTCCCCCTCCCACCCATTCTATCCTATGAACGGGGCGTATCGAGAGCGATTAGCTAACCACTAGTCCTGTCCTAGCCCTATCCTTCTATTCCTACTCTCTTTGGAAAAAGAGAGGTTGAGCAACTGAGTAACAAGCAGTTCTCGTAGAAACACATATGTTGAGATAAACTCCAATAGGAGTCCATATGCTCCACATTGGGAGCAGACATGGTTAAAAAAAAAGCAAAACCACTGCCTTTCATTTTCAACATACGATTGTGATAAGTATCAAGTATTCGAATTTTATCATTTTTTTCCTAATTACGATTGTAATTGTATTCCCAATCTTTGACTTTGAATGACGTGTTACAGTATAAATTAAAAAATAATAACCAATTCTCAAGTGTGTGATATTTTTTATTATCGTGATAAAATTTCTTTTTTATTCAGTATAAAATTAAAATATATTCTTGTACTATTTTTAGCACTCACGTCTTAATTCAATATAGCGATAAGTTACCAATAATAAATGATTCAATAAGATCTCTGATCTCAAACACTCCGCACTGTTTTCGGAGCAGAAAAAATCTCGGCAAGTAGCAGAGTAGTGTGAAAACGAAGCGATATTTTGTTCGGAGATCAATCGAATGAAGAAATTAATAAAGATGCCTTTAAAGATTCATCTCGTTAATTGAAACGCCTCCGTGTTTTGGTCCGTTTCGATTTTTATGGCTTCATTTGTGGAAGCCGAAAGACGATTGGATCATTGGGAAGGGAATGAACTCTCTTTATTGCACGGATTCGTCTTCGAAGCAACAGAGCCGAATTTGTGACACGTTTTCTTGATTTATTAATTTGCAAATCAAACAAAGCCAACGCCAAAGTTTGTCAATTCGAGACGATGAATCTTATGGGCATAGTTTCTAAGAAACGTTAACATTTATACTAAGCTGTTCACTCTCAACATTAACACATGGTGGAAAACCATTAAAATTTAAAAAATAAAACATGATTTAAAAATAATTTCACATTTATTTATTACGACTAGAACCGGTTTTGCCAGTTTTACGGATTTCATCACAAAGACATGGATAGTTATGTCTGATTTTATTTTCCACCCATTTATATTCTAAAATTGGAGTAAAGTTAATGCGTTAGCTAACCACTCATTCTATTCAGGCCCTACCCATACCTTATACACCAGCGTTGCTATTCCCGCGTCCATAAAGCTTATTTTAGACATTCTGAAATACTCAACACAATCACGTGTTGATTATTGCTAATAACGTTAATAAATGAATAGCACCGCAGGTGGCATTAATATCACATCTTATTATTCGCTAAGAATTTTCTCTCACACACAAACACACACTCTCTGCACATGCGCATATATATATTAAGTGTGTTCCCTACAGACTGTTGAGTTTTGCAAGCTGTCCAAAATAACTGAATGCGCGCGGGGATAGGAACGCAGGTGGCATAAGTATCAGATTTTCACTTTCTTACAAACAAACACACTGTCTCTGCGAATGCGCATAAAGATAAAATGTGTTTTTTTCCAACGTCATCAAAATACAGTGATAGATTTTTATATATATTTATTGTAATTGTATTCAATCTGCTTAAGGTAAATAAATATTACTCCACATCACAGACGAAGAAATTTATATCCCACGTAAAATAAAACCCTAATGAAAATATACAAAAAATTCTCGTTGTTTTCAGGCTATATAAATAATTCGGTTACAATAATATCAACTCCGGCCCTTGCAAGTCTTCACGATCACGAAAATATCAACTTCACAGTGCTTCTGGCGTTTTTGCATTATTTTATTTACTGACCGTACCACCGTTATTATGAATACGTCAAGATATTACGATTTACGGAAGGTGAAATGAATAAGTATACGATATCTAATAAATTTTACAATACACGTGCAATACAATACACATATCCGATATGTTGTAAGTACAAAATAAAATATCAAGAGCGCCCAATATTCGGAATGATTTACTTTTCGAACATCAATTTGAGAACACTGTAAAATAGATATTATAATTATTCACCAATTCACCGAGCAAGAAATAATTGCGTAATTTAATTAAACGCGGTGGGTACTTTTAAAAATCGGTACCTAGTTAAGAAGTTAAGTTACCTATAAATCAAATTGTGGCAAACTTTTTAAACTAAGTCTCTTTTTTTAATTCTACCAGTCAGTCTCGCAGTGTGTTATCAGGGTCCTAATACCAGTTTTAGCACAAGATGAATACGCAATTTACGAACTGTACGTATGTACGAATATTCCATACTACATACATATGTTTTTGAATTCAGCCAAGGAACATGTTACTCTCCCACCTGAAGTGTAAGTAAGAGAAAACTCCAAGAAAGTTACACTACAAAGCACTGGGAAAAGTAGGACAGGAGAGGGACAAGTAGGGAATACGTAGAATTCGTCGCATTGCTACTAGACCACAAATATAGGGATGCTGCCTTTGATTCAATATAACATAATTGATTTTTACTTAAATAACAGTAAATTATCTGGATTCATAATGGCTGGATATTTACAAGATACAATCATTAAGTTCATTGTCATAACAAGTATAATATATTAAGGTATATATCTAATATATAAAAATAAATGTTTGTTTGTTCGTACTTTATGCGTTGCCACACCGTTCGTCCGATTGCAATAAAACTTTGACAAACTTTTTGCTTGCACTTCCGGGAAGGTTATAAGCAAAATAAAATTAACTTAGAGTAGTTCTTATATCTAAGAATCAATGTTTGTATGTCTGGCATACAGTTAATTTTGACAACGTATGCTTGCACTTGCGAGAAGGTTATAGTGCAATTAAGTTACAGTAGGTGGCGCGTGTTTCGTACCATAGACAATTGGCAGCAAACGTAAACGTCAAACAGACAGAAAAAAAATATGCTCTTCAATAAACACTATTAAACCTGAAAAAAATCCAGTCATCAATCCCAGGATCACGAAAGCCCAGATGCCGAAATAGTTATGTCCCGAGCTTCGATAAATTAATTAGTACGCGTATGGGAGCCACGAAAAATATGAGACTCAAAAGCGGCCACGGGCTCAAAAAGGTTGAGAAACTATGCAGTAGTGAGTAGACTGTCAAAATATAACGAAAATAACGGTTGCACTCAACAGTGTTAAATATACATTTATTGAAAAGAACAGTATATTTTAAATTAATTTAATTTAGTATTATCATATTATGAAAATAAACATCAAAATTAAAAAAAAATAAGATATTAGATTCCTTTTTAATAATTACAACACTGAAGCCAGAATTGCTTTTACATATATAAGTAATCGATACTTATTCTCTACATACCATCCCTAAGAGCAAATGTCGAGTGAAGTTTTCTTAACGCTTGGCATTTCGAACTTCGTGGCACAGCGTCTACCACTGCAAAGTGAATATGACTCCAAGAAACCCTATATCACCACACACAAGTTTGCAGAGAGTTTTCCATACGACCTTCTGACTTAAGCTCAACCAACTCCAATGAAATTGAAGACGTGTATTGTTTTGTAGTGCCACAAGGGATGAATGGATAGTTGCATTTCATTTAAACAATCATTACTCTGGAAGTTAATATTTTATCTAAAAAATCTTAGATTTTTTTTTTTTTTTATAAAAGCATGAAACACAGTCAGTTTAAATATATAATTATTGTGCTATCGAGGGCTGTGGGGTTATAGCGTTTTCATAGCTATTATGTACGTCACTTACTCACTTCTATTGTCTTTTGATAATCTGTATTTTACTATTTTTTTTATTACATTTTAAAACGTCCAAATTGCTAAAATTTCCATATATATATCAAAATGATATATTGATATATATATATGGTTAATGCCATAGCAGTCGTAAGTTCCAAGCAGTGTCGTAGAAAAAACAGCAAAAAAGACCGGGCCGTTAAATCCCAACCTCTCCTAACAAATTGTATGGCGGTTATACGTAGATCAACTCTAAATTCCAATTTATGAGCTTATTTTACCAACCGCGCTTAATTTACTTTATTTAGAAAAAACCTTCTGCTGTAAAATTTAGAAATTGTCGGTTACGATTTTTTGCCTATTAAGGGTCAACATGGTTATGAGTGAACGTAATGAGCTACCCAAAATTATGATACTACCAGCAGCAATGTCTCGTGCTGACTATAATCCATACAAATAAATAAATAATATAAACTGAGCTCTTATTATTGTAAAATGCACCTTTGTAATGTCTCAGTATGCATATGTTACTTCAAATGTGGTTTCCTTTACAACGCAAAACAAACTTCTTGCTTACAAACAAAATTTGCTTTTGTCTCAGAACTTACAGACTGCAGAGAATTTCAAAGCTTATAAACTTTAACCTCAATAGATCAACAATTAAATTGTTTAGTTGTTGCTGCTTCTGAATTAAAGATAACAATATATATATATATATATGCAAATAAATAATTTCTAATAAAGCGCCATTTACATTTACTCTTTTTATATTTAAATAGTAATATTAATTTAACTATAAATCGGCATATCACTGAAGATAATACTATTTTACAGGTCACAAAAATACTCTAAAGCACGGGTTCCCAACCTAGGGGTCGTCGAGGGTTTTCTGGGGGGTCGCCAACTTTTTTCCAAATTCCCCGGTGAACAAAAAAAAAAAAAGGAGTTTCGGAGACAATTCGGTGAAAAAGTATAGCAAATTCAGGATTTCAAATTCCTCGCTGAGCCAAAAAAAAACGAGATTTGGAGATATCGGGGGAAAAAGTATAGCAAATTCAGGATTTCAAAATCCTCGGTGAGCTAAAAAAAAACGAGATTTTGAGATATCTGGGGAAAAAGTATAGCGAGGAAAAGTAGGGTAAAGGATTGAATATTATCCAATCCCGTCCTATGTTTACTGCGGCCTTATGTCGAATCAGAAAAATGAATGCGGCCTTTAGAGAAGAAAAGCTTCCCCACCTCTGTTCTATACCATTATATATTTGTGTTGTACTTGTACTCTATACTTTTTCTTAGGAAATCACCTACTTTTATTTCCTTTCCAATATTGTAGCCGGTCACCTGAAATTGCTATCAAATATATTGCATTATTCATATGGACCTAATTATTGCATTGCACATTGGACATATTTTGTGCGGCATATACAATTAATCGGGGTGTCTAATTAATGGCTTAATCCTACCATTAAGATTTTGTTATTTTTTTTTATTTTAATGAAATGAGAGCGAGTTATTTGCATAACACATTATAATAAGAGTAATAAATAGCAAGACAATTTGCTGAGGCGAAAAAAAATTAACAACGTAATACCCAGACTCATTAAATATTTGATAAACTGTATAAGGTATACACTGAAAACAAATTTTAAATGCTCAGAAAATAAATTAAACTTAACGGACTAAGTTAAATAAGTTACGACAGTAAACTAGCTAAAATAATAAGTTGATTATAAGTAAGATATAATAAACGAATAAAAATATGATTTATACGTTAGAAGTTATCTTGAAAGTCTCTTTAGTTATTCTTTTAATAAATTTTATGAATTATGACGAACTTTCATAAATGAGTATTATTTAGAGGTATATTCCCTGAAGTACTGCACGTATTTTGATAAATGAAAAGCCATTAAAAGCGAAACAAAGGTATAAATAAATTAAGCATAAAAGAGGTTTCGTATTCCTTTGCGTAATATAACTCTAAAAGCTTAAAGTTTTGCCTAAATTATAATGAAGAAATTAATCACAGAAACTTTCTAATCTACGTTTTCATGCTTCAGCGAATTACTTTTAAATCTAGCTAATTTCAGAAATTATTTAAACTTTACCTTCGTGAAAACAACGCTCTTACAAGCACATAAAGCATACGTGTATATTCTTGTTGGCCGAACATACTGTAAACCCGTTATTTTTTATACTATGTACATAGTTTTATCTAATCAGTGGTTACATATTAAAAAGTAAAACTATCAAAGTTTAAGTAAGTTATGGCTATGTTTCCACCTTCTTGAAATGATTTTGAAGTCATTCGACAGTGTCTGATGTATAAATAAAAATGTGATTATTCAAAATACGGTTACGAACTTTTATGCTATAATAGATACAGATTACAAGCCAATAATAGAAAATGCTTTAAGTATTTAAAAAAGATCGTTGACTCATTTCTCATTGTTATTAATTTAACTTAAAGTGGAATTATGTACAATATTATTTATGAACAATTCTGTCTTTTTTCTCGTTATTGAAATCAGCAATAACTGTAATTCGATGGTGATCTGACAATTTTTCTGGATTTTAATTGATATTTAATTGTTTTATTTTAGATGTAAAGTTTACCAAAAGCGGACAAATACATTATTTCCTTACTTCTATACCATTGTCAATCACTGTCAATTATTGGTGGAAACGCTTTATGATAAAAGATAAAACACCTTTTGTTTAATTATAAATTTTATAATATAATTCAGAACTGTTTTCGCTCACCACAAACATTATCAACTGATAATGAACATTACATATTTTCAAAGCGTCGTCTCTTTCGATATGGCCTAAATACGAAAGCGCACGTCTCCTGAATATAATAAATAAGCACTTAATATTACAAAATTACTTATAATATAGATTATGGAGACATTGCTTCGCGTGGTCGTTCAATGAATACGAAGTTTCAATACATTTTCTATTGAAGTCATTAAGCGTACAGATTTCAATTCTACAAAGAATGATTAAGAAAAACAGCTGAAGTCTTTACATGACAATGTTTGGAATCCTTCGATCGTTATATATATTAGTTTGGGCCCCAAGATGCTCGAAATATACCCTTATGGCGGAGAAGATTCAGAAGAAATTTTTGAGACTTCTCTATATGAGGGTGTATGGATATTACCCATGGCTTTATCCAACTGACTTTCTCTTAGGCATGCTTAACTTCAATAGCTTGAACGTTCGAAGAGAAATGTATCTGGCCATATATTTCTTTCGACTTATACGAGGCCAAAATGAGAATTCCACCATTCTGGAGAATGTGAATCTAAATGTTAGTGATTATTTTTTGAGAAATCGTGGACATGAATTGTTTGTTCTCCCAAGGTGTAGAACCAACCTGCCAATAGGGATGCCACTGGGGAGAGCTTTAACGGTGTTCAACAATATTGCTTCGGATGTCGAAATATTCCACGTAGACGTGGGTGAGTTCCGACGAATATTTTTTTTTATGTATTAAAGTAGAGTTCGTCGGAGCTTACTCAGTTGACTTCCTTGCCACTTTTTTTTAATGCTTTTAATATTAAATTATACTATTTTTTTTTCTCCATTGTAAAAGTTTTAAATTTATAATTTTCCAATCTTGTACAATGTTAATTAAATAAATAAATTAGTAAAACTTCTTATATCATTCATGGACATTAAATCGCTTGTGACAGCGAAAATAAAGTTGGGTATTAACTAACATATTAGGTTGAATAGGCTTACGGCTAAGTTTGTTAACAATAATTGATTAAAGCTATCTAACTGTTTAATAAAATAACACTTCTCATATTAATACAATCTGATATGATTATTAAAAACATTCCAACTCAAAAGTAAATTAACTCTAGTCATAAGTAAGCAGTCGAATTTTTATCAATTGAAATTTCGCTTGTACAGTACGCTGGTATTCAAGATAATCATACAAAAAGATTTCCTGGAACCAACGTGACGATGAAACAAAAATATATATGATATAAAAGATTGGTTAAAAAAATCTATGAGATGTAGCCATGAAGCCATCAAGTTTGACGCGTGACGGGAGTCAGGAGTCAAAAATAAGGATGCCTCTAATTGTGATACTTCGATATATTGAATCGATAGATACTTTGATTAATCGAATTTGTGTCCTTGATTTGATTATCTTGTATAATATATTATTTGTGATACAGTGTTGAATAATAATCTTTTTTTTCTTATATCACGACTTAAGGTATGTTGTATATTTTCCGAAGCTTTTTTTCGTAAAATCTGATGCTTTATATTATATTATTATATTATTATTAACCCTTTCGTTATGAATATCACTTTTAGGCTAAGGTAGTTTATTAAAATTCAATACAAATATAGTAGGCACTGTCTATCACAATATCGATCGTCCAGTTCATTATTTAGACATCTCCAAATAAGCTATTTTGATATAAATAAAAAATAAATATTCTTATCGTCACAACAAATCAAATTGTATTGATTTGTGTCCAAATTTTTTTTTACATTTTATCAACAGGTATTTAAAAATTAAGATGTATTACAAAAGCTACATTTAGAAATATCCATTTACTGTTGTCTGACTATTGAACTGAAGATCATTATTTGTAATTGTATAATATATTTATATTAATATAAATATATATCAATTTGGTGACAGTAAAAAAAAGATATGTCTCAAAAATTATCTTCAGGTAAATTGTGGAAAATGTAAAATATATTAATCTCAATGTTGTCAAAATACAATCAATAAGTAGTAGTCTCGCAACTAGTTCACTAACAAGCCGTTAATGTGACAAAAAACATTAATTTGGTTACGCCACTGATTTCACGACTACAATCATTAATCTAAAAATTACTAACTAAATATAATTTATCATTATATTTTTTTGTTACAGCGTAATGAAGAATTAATGGAAGTTTATTTCCCTAATTTTATCAGACCATGTTTTAGAAAAGTGCTGTAGTAAATAATAAATGATCTATAAACATTGATTTACGTATTTAAAACTGTATTTTAATGTGTCACTTAGTTAAGCTTTATTTGTTATTCTTACCTAAATAGTAAAATGAACTTCAACTCGGATTTGATATCGATACTGGTAGTGTTCATCAATATGAGCTTTTTGTCGCATCCCTAGCTAACTGAAGACCACTCTCATATTTAAAGGCAATACATTATACACCGTGTGAAGTCAAAAAGTTTCTGAGGAAGCTCATCTAGGCGGTAACTTTAGCGATCATTGTATGGAGAGGAGTCTTAAGAGGGCGGCATTGTAGTAGTTACTGAATATTATAGTTCAGCCCCCAATAATTGAGCTACTTTCGCTAAAAATACACATAAATACTGTTTTATAATATATATGAGAATATTAATTTTATGTCGTGTGTACTTAAGTTTCGTTTGTGATACTTTTATATTTGGATAATTTTAGTATAGCACACATCGAACTAGTTCGTTGTATTTATTGGTCTATATAAATGTCATATCGTTGCTTATTAACAGGAATATTATAAAGAGAAAACAGCTTTAGTCAATTTTTCCTTTGCATCTGAAAAATGATATTTAATGTTTTAATTATGTCCTCTTTTATGGATCCATTTTTACAACGTCCAATAATTATAAATGACTATGTTTAAATATTTCCATGACATTTTTCAAATTGACAAAACTTTTCAAATCAACAAAAAAGCAAACTCTAACAGCTTTAGCTTATTAGTTCTGATAGTCGTAGGCAGTC
The DNA here is from genome assembly GCA_030503985.1 of Himalopsyche tibetana. NCBI lineage: Eukaryota > Metazoa > Arthropoda > Insecta > Trichoptera > Rhyacophilidae > Himalopsyche > Himalopsyche tibetana. Next base: position 20,264,807 of record JAPJYX010000024.1, read on the forward strand.
GATCAACCACTGTGGTGATAAGTACTCGACTGCATTTTGTAGAAGCGGCTGCTCGCCTAATTATGCGCGGGGCGTGATTGGACGTGGAACGTGATCGACTGATGTGGACCGAACATCGCGCTATTTGGGATACTTTTATCAAGAGACTACTCACTTGGTTTCTCGTGTGAGATATCAATTTTGTAAGGCTGCAGTAATGGCCGTTGGTACGCGAAGCTACCGAAAATATGCATTAGATATTTGAATTGCTTCTCATAAAATAATACTAATTGAATTTGGTAATTAGTCAACACGGTCTACTAACTCACAATATTCTCACGGCAGGCAGAAGACAAATTCGCTTACTGTGATCTTACTTTACATTCGGCAAAGTTTTATGCATTGCTTATTAAGTACCTCTACTACTTGACAAAGACTGCCATAAGTTTAGCATTCAAGTTATAATATTTTCTGATTTTATATTGTTGACTTAAGAGGTTGAAAGTTTTTTGACCACGTATATACTATCGTCTGTGGAAAGAAAAAAGGACAAAGCCCACAGTTCTTTTAAAATGGATTTTTTTTATGTAATAACAATGTATACAACTTTATTAACGTTCTATCAAAAGTATGTAAGGTATACATTAGTTACTTTTATGATGTTCACAGTCAATACTTGGTGGAATGGTATTATAATAAAAATAATGAAACATTTTTAGTACTTTTTCCACATAAAATTTATTGGATCAGGACCGGTTTCGCTCATGGTAAGCATTGTCAACTGATAAGAAATACAATGAAACAGTGATATTTATACAAAAGTTAAGTAAGAAAAATAAGGTATGACAAACAATTGTTAATACAACTAAGCAAATAAATTAAAGCAACATTTACTTTTTGTAACTGTTAGTTATTTTTTTATAAAAACATCAAATTATTTAGAGTTATTTTGCTAATATATTTGTATTGAAATTATGTTGATCTAAAGAGGTCAAATTGTAAATATTAAAAAAAAAACACAAGTTTAGCTATATTTCAACCCCGAATGTTTGCGAGCCCATGCGGTCACTTTTTTCCTTACTACTTACTGTCCGTACTCAATATTACACGATAATAAAAGGATGAGCATGACCATACAGTCATGCGGGGTTTCTATACAACGACTTTGCGTTTTTTTTTTTTTAATTTTGGATAGGAATAAAAGTTATCCGTGACTTCAATATGGCTTAGAAAATATTTTTTTTATCGGAAAAAAGCTCTCGTCTCTGGAGGGTTAATGATGTGTTGACTACTTCAGCTACTACAAAATTTTAAATACCTTCTTTTAGGATTGCAGCATATCATGACGATATAATTTTATAATGTTCTACACATTTATATAATACATACATAATAAAATATTCCAACCTACATTATGATGACCTTAAAATCTAACGATATCTACATCTACTTACGTAATATGAAAGTGCAATACCCAACCAAAGATAATTCAGATTTTTTTATAGTTCTTTTTCTTAAAAATATTTTACTATCTTTGAAATTATTAATTACCCCGTACAGTCAATAAATTTCAGGATTAAAATTATTTTTATAGGCGTGAAACCGAGCTCTTATAATCTCATCGCTACTGATGCTTCCAACAAACCGGTGCTCAACCGGTTTGACTTCGTGAGGATAGCTTTACCGGATTGCCTATAAAGCCTCACATATGAATTGATTAATAATTTGAGAGCTTAATAATAAATTAACATTAATTTAATATCTGGGAGATTATTTTAATATCGATGGTGAGGCTTTAAAAAATATAATTATTAGAGATTAATAAAATGTTATGTATTGTACAGTTTTTATATTTTTTTTATAGCTTTCTAGATTTTCTCATAATGACAAAAGATTAAACAGCAATATACTTGTAAGTTTATATTGTTGTGGAACAGTGTGACTCAAACGCTGGTCCGCGAACAAAAAAGTAAATGCATATCGAGTGTGGAAAGGAAAAAGGAAGTAGCATACAGTTTTTTCAAAACAGCAATTTTTCGATAATCACAATGTATCCAATTTGATACACGTTCTATCAAAAGGATGTTAGATGCAAATGCCGAATTAGTATCTAAATTTAGATTTGAAGTTTGAAAAAAGATGGGCTTATGAAAACTTAAATCAAGGAAAAAGACTGAAAAAGGTTTTTCTATGACAACTTCTTAAATTAATATTTAATTATGTCGATTAAACACCAGTTTAAAAGTATTCGTGCAATTCAAGGTTGTGTTTATTTCATAATTTGCATATGGCCGAAAATCTTCAAAACACGTTTTTTGTGCCCCTTGTAAAATTTGCTATGTGTAGGTTACATCTTTTTTACTTTCCACAGTCAATATACAGATTTTAGCCGAATCCACGGTATATATACGACAAACGATGCCTGTAACTGGGTAACGCTGAAAATATATACATTTTCGCTCACTGTGAAAGTTTGAGTATAACTGTTTTAGAAGACGTTTTTCATATTCTAACAACTATTTAAAACTTAAATAATTTTTAACTTAAAAAAATATTAAAAAATATATGTCATTTTTGTTGTATTTGGTGTTTACTAGAAGAAAACAATAACTATTATAAACTAGTTAAACATCGGGATGAAAAATATAAATCAATTAGGAATTGCATTAGTGGTACTTTTCACTACCAAAAAAAATATTTAAAAATGCAAAAAACGGTATTTTAGTATTGGAAATTAATCAAAATCGAATTTTAAATTTATAGAAACCATCCTATATTGAATCAAAATTTTTCGTGTTGAATTGAATTATTTTAAGCCTGCTGAGATTGCCGCATTTATTTACAAAGATTTAATATGCAACAAAGGTTCTTAACGTATTTTATCAGAATAATGATAAACTATTTTACAAAAATAAAAGTGTATAGAAGATACTGTAAAAATTGATAATATTAACATGTGTTCCGATTCTCACCATTCGAATATAACATACTACTCAAAAGGAGAGACTTTCATTTTTCATATCCCTTCCCGGCCACGTTATTTTGATTTATTACACCGTAAATCTGTTGCATTGTAATAAGTCTATGATTAGGACACGCGTTATCAAAGACCATGCCGTCTGAATTCTACAATCTAGATAAAGCGATAGTCGACGAGCGACCGCTATAAATTAATTCCCCATTTTAATTTGGTGCATCTGTACACTGCCTGTAATTATTACGGTCCATACGAGCCCGCGGACTACCGGCTACGCTTCGAATATAAGCAAGGCGTATCTTCAATAACGTACATCTAACTAATAATTTGGGAAAAAAAACTACTGCATAAAAAACGGCCGGATAAGCTGATTGCAGTAAGCTTGTCGAGAGTTTGTTACCTTACTTTGAAAAGGTTCTATTTGCACTTTACCATGTTTTGAGATACGAACGTTTGAATTTGTTGACTGATCATACGAATGTTGTTTATAAATCGATTATAAAAATTCTTATTGTTTCTTAGAAGCTTGTAAAATTACTGTATGAAAGAAAGTGTGTAGATATAACTCTCGAATCCTGCCAACTTCTTTATTTAAAAATGCATGACACTGAAACTAATATATATTTTGAATTGTGGCTAATACAACATTTTCTGACCAACAGGTCATTTTATGTCGAAATGTCAGTTAATTGCATTTACAGGCGAACTATTTTGCACGCTTAATAACATATGGGCGTAACTAGATTTTCACAACTATGAGATATCGAAGATTTACTGAAATTTACATGCTTAGATTATTGAAAAAAAAAACTAAGATTCCTTAAAATAAAGTTATGTCACATTTTTACTTTATTTTTAGCAATCCGTGCCCCAGAGATGTATAATTCCTTAAAAATGCTAAAATCTAGATACGTCCGTTTGTTGCTAAGCATGCGATAAAATATTCAAACAACGAATCAAATATATGGTAAATATTTCATACATTTTAAATTTTACTCAAATATAAATTTTGTTTAGATGTAAATAAATACATTTTTTTCTGGTGTCCGGATTAGGTTATATTTGGAATCATTACGATCACTTGTTTTATAAAATTGAAAAAATAAATTAATAGCCGATGAAATACAATACTGAATTTTGATGTATTACTTAAATAAATAAGACCAACTAAATATTTTTTTTATAAATTGTCACATTTTAACCGCTTAGTGACGCATCCTTACTTTATACCATTTTCTGCCTAAAACCAAACTGACCATGATTTCACGTTTAATTGGAACATGATCGATGTATTGGACACAAAATTATATAGTGTAATGTAAAAACATTTAAATTTATGTGTTGAAATATCTGAGATAAGTTGACGATGGAGTAACAACTTCTTATAAAACTATTCAAAGTAATCTCTATATATTCTCATGACATTATCAAAAATGTGTGTTAGATTACCGTTATTTCAAAAGCAGGCATATGCCGTTCTATTGGAGCTTAAAAACATATAAGATAATTGTGAAGTAATTCACCTGTTTTGCGCTTGACATTGAAGGATCTGTTATATTATACTAATTAGTAAAAGTTATAATTTTTGGCTCCATAAAGAAGTTGTACGCTCAAACATTTAGAGTGGAAATGGCTGGATTTTAAAAATCTATATTGCCTAATACACTTTATTATAGAATAAAAATCTGTGGTGCTATTCCCGCGTGCGCGTTTATTTTGTACGTTCTGAAATTCACAACACGCGATTGTATTGGACGGTCTGTATACTTACAACAATGATTGTGTTGAGTATTTCATTTCGTACAAAATAAGTGTAATGCGCGCGGGAATAACACTACTGCTATACGAAGCAAAGATAATAATAGTAATTCAACAACGTTTGAAAATACCACTAGAAAATAGACCGTCCATTTATAGGATATGTATTTTAAGGGAGAGGGGGGCTTAATACTATATGGTGTCACAAAAAAATAAAATAATTTTGAGGAGGAAGTGGTTGAAAATTATCTGTAATATTTAACCACGTAAAATGAGAAACGTGAAGATAAAAAAAACAACAAATGTGTGAAATAGTAAATGTATCGAATTAAAAAAATTATGATTCGGAATTGTTATTATTTTCATGTTATAGTCACCCTCTTTTGAAACACAAGCTCAAATAACAGAAGGGTATCTGTTCGATTTTACCATTTTGTTCATATAATAGTTTCAAAAAGTAATATGAATGAATTAAAAAGAAAATAATCACAAAAACAGGTTTACTTCATTTTCAACGGAAGGCGTAACGAACGATTACGAAGATAGTATTCTTCGAGGCCAACTACAACGGATAGACCAGTGAGGAAACACTTAAAAATATAGCCATATATATTTTTTTGAAATAAATATTGGGCTTGTACTGGCTATTTACAATTGCTGGCCTGCAATGGCTAATTCTATTTCTCTAATTCATGTACGTTCTCAGTTTTGAGGATATGGCTTCCTAATGTAGGTATCTCAACAAAGTTTTTTTAAGAGAACTTCGTGTTGAGTGGGAGGAAGAGAAATAGAAATATATATATATATATATATATATCGACTGTGGAAAGGAAAAAGGACGTAACCGACATGTTTGCCAAAACAGCTTTTTTTCGATGATCACAATTTATCAAACTTGATACACGTTCTATCAAAAGGATTCAAGCTGCAAATGCCGAATTAGTATCTAAATTGAGCTTTTAAGTATGAAAAAAATGACCTTGTAAAAAATTAAAACCAAGAAAAAAGACTGAAATAAAGGCTTTTTCTAGACAACTTCTTTAATTAATATTAGATTATGTCAATTAAACACCAGTTTAGAAGTCTCCGTGCACTTTAAGGTTTTGCATAATTCATGATTTGCATATGTACCAAAATCATCAAAACACGTTTTTAGCGCCTCCTGTAAAATTTGATATGTGTGGGTTACGTCCTTTTTCCTTTCCACAATCGATATATATATATATATATAGAGATAACGTCTTTCGGTATAAAAAAACAAAAGTTTAAAAACAAAAAAAATTGCGAATATTGATTTGAAACATTAAAAATGTCGTGTTAAAAGGTTTACATATGCAAAAAGCGCTAAATTATGTAAATAATATATATTTGTAAAGTGCTAGCTGTACACCTTGAAATGATAACAAGTTTTGTCCTTAAAATGTACCTGATAATAACGTCACAAAAACCAAGATAAGGCACTGTGCCGCTATAGTTTAATTTTGTTTTTCTTCATCACACTCTGATACTTCAATCTGACTTGACGCCTTCGGGTAATTAATGTTATTTTCGTATCTTGAACTAAATGGTTCCGGCCTCTGATTGAAGAAAATACTCCCATCACCTAAATACGCTGTGATTTATTATGAACATAGGTAATATGAATTTATATATTCTCACTAAGAAAACGCAGACAGACAACCAGCCATTTTAGTTTTGACAATGTTAAGAAGATTTAAAATTATAAATAACTTTGATTATTCCACGTATTGTGATACTAACTGTGACACGTGTTTCGCCTCTTTCAGAGGCATCTCCAGACTTACTATCGCAAAGTTTGCTTAAGTAATATAGCAAGATTGATTCTAAATTTTTAAATTATGAAATTACAAAATGGAGTTTGGGTTTTTTTTCCTTTTAAGGGAAGCAAGGTGGGGGTGATAGAATCGAAATAAAGCAAACAAATAATGATACTAATGAGCTGCAATCAATTAGATTGTGATTTTTCCCTTTTAAGGGAAGCAAGGAGGGGGTTCTGGAAAAGAAGGCGAAACACGAACCACACCTGAAAGAGGCGAAACACGTGTCACAGTTAGTATCACAATACGTGGAATAATCGAAGTTATTTTTAACTTTATATTAAAATTAACTTCCACAAAGTTACCGCCGAAACCATCGAAAGTATTAAGAAGATGTGTTTTATACTTTGCCTCAAAATATAAAATACTCATTTGGTTAGTAAAAGTTTAGTTCCACTTTTATTCAATGAGATGAGTACCGGTTCCCTTCATGACGAGCATTATCATCAGTTGATAATAGTATAATAATCAGAAATAAGTTTTTTTTTTTTTTAATATAATCCCATTCTACCAAGTAAGTATTGACAGTGAACATCCTTCAGAAAGCATACATTGCTACAATTTACGAGGGGTAGCTCAATAATTTTCATCGCTTTTCTTGCAAAATATTAAGCTCAAAGATGTGCCGACGTCGCCATATGCCATTTTTGTAGACAGCACCTAAATTTTCTTTGGTTCTAAAAGTCATTCGAGCGAAGCGTCCAGGTCACTGACATATACGACAGGAGTGTTTTGTAGATGCGAACTTTTGTATTTTGTAAACTTGTATAAGTGGGAAAATTTGAATCGTTTATGCAGTCCATAAAAGCATCTATTGGTGTTTACAATTCTCCAAAAGATTAATTACTTGCACGCTAAATAAAAAAAATGTTGATTTTTATTTCACCATGGATCATCTCCTACGACTATTTCAACATTAATTTTCAGTAATCTAAATGTTGCTATTAATTTTTTTTACATCCATGTTCGCTCCCAATGTGTAGTATATGGCCTCCTAATTGAGGTATCTCAACAGTATTTTTTTATACGAGAACTGTTTGTTACTCAGTCGTTCAACTTCACTTTTTTCAAAGTGAGTATTAGGGAAATAAGGATAAGGCTAGAACAAGACTAGTGGATGACAGAAGGATGGGAGGAAAGGAAATAATGTGAATTGATATCACAAATACCCAGTCTTTGATCACAACTTTGGATAATTATCATGTTCACTGTGATCTTACCGGGAATCTTACCCAAACCTGCGTGATTGGTAGAGCATGCTCTAACCAACTGGGCTACAGCAGACGACATTACGTATTTTAATTTACCAACATCGAGATAATGATAAATAAACGATTGATTCTTTCTGTTAGTTGCTAAAGCATAAAATAAAACGTTTACTTATTATCAATAATAAATATATATAGATTATTCAGTAAAAGTACGCTGTCGCCAAAGCCGCAAATGTTGGTATAATGTACAATATAATTAAGTATTTTTATTTGTTATTTTGGGCCATTGTTACATGTTCTTCTTTTGACAACATATGGCTTAATCTATGTGTTTTGTATAGCGCAAATGGCTATTCAGTTTCCATCCAAATAATGACGCCTGATTTTTATTATACTCCGGTGTTATTATTCAGCCTATTTATATTATAGCATTAAAAAAATGATCTTATTTAACGCGGCATTGTGCTCCCCTTAAAATTAGGGCGTGCGCGGTGGTGAAAAAAATTACACAATAAAAAATCAATACTTTATCGTTTTGTATAGCGATAATAACAACTGGCGTCGCTTCTCAAATAACTCCCTTAACACTTTGAAACCATTCATTGCTCATTTTTCTAAGCTTGTCTATAATAATTACTATTTGCAACATGACCCATTCATTACATTGAGATCTAACAAAATTTATCAGAAAGTACCGCTAAAAGACACAACGTCGTATTTAAAAAAAAAACACTTTTAGTAACTAGTGTTTCTCAGCATTTTACACATGTGAACCACTCAAAATATTAGAAATATTATGTGCACTACCATTGCACAAATAAAATTTATTAATAATTTACATGTGCAGTTGATTTTGGAATACGAAATCATTGATCTGTTCTGAAAACAAAAACACTACAGAAATATATATGTTTTTATTTAATATTTATCGAAATCAACTCGAGAAAAAAGACACTTCTAATATCTCAAATATTAAAATTGAAATTGTATATTGAGCCTTCGTGAATTGAACCTATACTCATTTGATCGCTAACGGACAGTACTTACCTCTAGACCACATAGTCCAAAGACAATTAATAAAAATCTACTAATTTTAGCAATTATATTATCACTTATTATTTAGTAAAATAAATCGGTAAATTTTTTAAAATTCAAAAATTCACTTCATTCACATTCGCAATAACTTTAATAATTTAAGACTCATAATCAGGGCCGGCCCTAACCGTGTGCGAAGTTTGCGGCGCACACAGGCGCCGGCTCTAAGAATAATCAGAGGGGCGCAGATTGGTGGATCTTTGAGGCGCCGAACTTCGGCCGAAGGCGCCTCTCACACAAGCGCAAGAATCCACGGGCCGACCCTGCATAATGCACAAAAAGATATGCTTAATTCATATAAAGACATTTTTTTTAAAAGAAAGTTTGTTTTTATGAACATAAATTTATTTGTATTAAAACTCATATTTAGGCTTTAACGTGTCAACAAATGGCGTTCCGTATTCTATTATCGCGAGGGTGGATTTTGATTGTAAAAAGATCGGACAGCATCAGTCGCGACTTGCGACAATTGCTTTCACAATTGGATAATATGAAATCGTGATTGATGGTTCAGTGATACGGGCCACAATATGAGACATTCAACATTAACCATACTACATAATTAAATTCCCTCAATGAATTAAAGTTTTATTTTTTACAAAAACTCTGACAAAATATATGTTAAAACTATTAATCCTTAGTGGAAAGTATTTTTTCACACATATACGTTCTCAATGTGCATCATATGGCTGTTTAATTGCAGATCAACAGAAGTTTTTCTTCGTGAAATGCTTGTTACTCAGTTGCTCAACATTTCATTTATTTCAAAGAGAATAGGGTTAGGGCAAGACCAGTGGTAAGCTTTGAACCTTTGCTACGCACCGCTATTTTAGGATTGTAAGTGTGAGAACGAATTTGTAGATATATGAAACATCTATGCCCTAAAACTGATATCGATAAATAGATTGAAAAAATGCTTTCCATACCGGGACTCGATCCCGTGAGATCCATCTCGAAAACCAACGACGTTGACCACTGCACAATGGACCCAGAAAGTCATTATATTGTTTTTTTTTTTAATACACATTTTGTTTTTATTCTACACTTTTTATTAGGATCTAGACCAGTGGTGGGGAACCTTTTCATTCTCAAAGGCCACATTCATTTATCTGATTGAACATAAGGCCGCAGTAAAGAAAACGTTGACTACACTCTTTTTCCAAACGCTTGCGTGTATTTTTTTGATCAAAGTGAATATTTTGAAGAGTAGCTAAGAAGCCACAGGTTTCCCTCCACTGATCTGGACTGAGTTCATTCATTTCGGGCACGTGTTTTATATTTTTACTATATAATAAACTAATAAACAAAAATATATATTTCATATTTTGATTGCATTGGGATTTAATGAAATTGCTATAAAATGAAACCATATCAAAGCATCTTAGTTCTACAAATATTATTTCATAAACATATGTTCGACAGCTATTTCGGCTAACGCAATCAATAGACCTCTATAAAATAATGTGTTGAACTAAAATACCGTAAATAAAATATTATTTCATTGTGACCATTTGTTAAGATATATAAATTTCAATTGTAATCTCACTAGCACTAATAAGTAACATAGCTTTGGCATGGGAAATGGGTCACTTAGGCGCGAATCAAACGATTCCAGTAGATTACCATCTTCGATTTGTTCAATCACGTTGTACCACTGCGTGATACGCCTTTATTTTATATTGGATTCTCCGCGAATCTTTTTTGATTTTATTTGGTGTTTTATAATTAATAATAGTTTAAACGTGGTAAACACGTGCTTCACGAATCACGACGATTCCGATAGTTATATAGAAGTAAACAAATAATTATTCGTATACTAAAGTGGTAAGGTCGTCGAAATTATTTTATTCTTAAACGTTACATATATTTTTATGATAATAGGCAGTTATTTCGGTAAATATATATATATATATATATATAGGGTATTGGCCAACTTTTATGATTCTCTCTCTCGTTTTCAATGATTCTTTTGATAAATAATTTGGGTGATAAGCCAAAAAAACTGCAAAAACTTACATTATATACAAATATATTTTATTTAGAAATTGGAATCGTTAATATTACTTAATTTTATTATTTAATATTATAATTTAAGACAACGATAATTTTATATATATTTTCAACTTCTGTTTGAGATCTTCGTGATGGACAAGAATGAATCAAAACGATAAATATTTAAATTAAAGGTTGACTTGCAACTACCCTCATAGGCTATTTGTATGGCATAATATTTCAATCTTAGTGGATATTTTCGTAAGCTCAATCACAGCCCGCAGACCATAGGTCATGGCCAATATCCAATGATTTATTTCTATTATATATGTTACCATACAGACATCTATATTAAACAATATACCAAGTCAATCACACTTAGCGTGGTAAATATTTCATAATCGGGGTGTCACTTTACACTTTAAGACTATGAAAGAAAGTGATAATTATTATTATGAACATGACTTTACTCGCGTTTGAACATATTTAATTTAATTTAATAAATTAACTGGTTTCGCTCATCACAAACATTTTTAACGGATCGATCGTCTTTTGTATGTGTTATAAGTACAAAAGGTGACTTATTTTTTGAAATTGAGTTCCCATTCATCGAGTATTGACAGTAAACACATTCAAAATATGTTTTAATTAAGTTGAAATTTGAAGTGATCTCAAATATCTGATGGCAACGTAGCTTTATATATAACAATACTAAACAATGAATGAGGATCAAATTAAGCAATTTCATTAAAATTTATAGCAAAAAAACAGTTTTATATTCATGAAAATATTCACTTTGAAGCGATGTCAGTATCGAATTATCTAATATAGTTTTTCTAGCTGCGTGCTCTCTGTGACAAAAGCAAATGTTAAAATAATATATTTTAGGTTAGTGTTTAAATATCGACTGTGGAAAGGAAAAAGTACGTAACCGACACATATTAAATTTTACAGAAGGAGCAAAAAACATGTTTTGATGATTTTGGGCATTATGAATTATACACAAACATAAAGTGCACGGAGACTTCTAAACTGGTGTTAAATTTACATAATCTAATATTAATTAAAGAAATTGTCTAGTAAAAACCTTTATTTCAGTCTTTTTTATTGGTTTTAACTTTTTACAAGGTCATCTTTTTCAAACTTAAAAGCTAAATTTAGATACTAATTCGGAATTTGCAGTTTGCATCCATTTGATAGAACTTGTAACAAGTTTGATACATAGTGATTATTGAAAAAAACCTGTTTTTAAAAAACTGTGGGCTACGTCCTTTTTCTTTTCAAAAGTCGATATGATAATAAAAAATGTTTTTTTTGTTATTTTAAGAAATCAAATAAATAACATTTTATTTGTAATAAATACATATTTTAATCCATGTTCGCTCCCTATGTAGAGCATATGGCCTCCTAACGAAATTATCTCTACGAGAACTGTTTGCTACTCAATTGCCCAATCTCTCTTTTCTGAAGAGAGGATGGATATAAATATAGAGCTGGGACAAAACTAGTGTTTAGTTTATTGCTCTGACAACGTTATGATATTTTTGGACTGAAAGAGTATGATGGAATTTTCAGACGTCACAATTATCCATGCCTTCGAACAGATATGGATTGAAAAAAATGCTGTTCTTAATGGGAATCGAACCAACCGAAGCCAAACAATTTTACCACTATTGATTATAAAAAATTACAATATTATTGTATTTCTTTTGTTAACTTTTTTTAGTGAGAAAATAATTATCTTCAGCTAAAATCTCTGTTTTTTGTATAGCATGTTAATTACGCTAGAAAATTATATATGTAGCATATACAATATTTTTCTAAATATTTTGAATTCAATCTCTCTTAATAAACACTGCACAATTTAAAGACAACAAAACAATTAAAAAATAATAGAAAAATTCAAAAATGTTTTGTAATTAAAATGCATGAATATAAAAATACAATATCAATAGAAACTTATTAAAAATCATCAAGGAGCATATTTCTACAGATTTTTTGTTTGTACTGTTTGTCGGTTTGTCACAACTTCAAAATGTATGAATAAAAAACAATTATTATTATTTTATAAATTTCTAATGAATTATCAGACTTCATCTAAAATATAGATGCTAACGTGAGATAGATGTTTGGAATTAACAACGCATAGTCAATGGTGATAAAATACTCATCATAAATATCCACTCATCACCCAACAACTCGTGAAAGTAACTAAGTAACGAAAAAACAATCCGAAACAGCGGATGTTATTCATCAAAAAAACCAGATTTCATGGATATCAACTCACCTTGACGTTCGAACCGGTATAAAGGTAGAAATTCCTAATCAATGCGGTATAATAGAAATATTTTAATACCCTTTCTTTGTCCATGGTATTTCGTTAGTTCCACAGTTACTTAGTGTGTGAAATCAACTTACATTCGTTTCAACTATTACTCGACAAAAGAATATAATTTCTTCACATTATACAGCATTTTGGACTAAAATGCGATATCGTGACAGGGTAAGATTAATGATTAAAAATGCCTTCTTTATATATTGATGCAAAAGAAGTAATTGATTTTTCAATAACCTAAGCATATTTTTTGGTTTTTTTATTATTGGAAAATATTTGTTCTATATGTTAAGCATATTTTATACTACCCGTCAACCGATTTGCTTTATCTTATGACATGTCTGGCGTCTATTCTCAAAGATCAGTATACTATATGTATTTCCTCAGCCTTTCCAAATTTCATGGTTCGTATCCGAAAAGCACCACTGGTTGTACGCGTTAGGCAAATGGCGTTTGATTTTAACTGTGTTTCGTTAATACTATTTATTTTTTTATTACTATAGTCTTATGTTTATTGTTAACTGTTTTGCATTCTCTCATCCTATTATGTGTTTTCTCAGTCTTGTTCGAGTGCCTATCATTTGATAAACCCTGCGTTTGGTTTATACTGTATCCAGATGCGTGTCGTTTTATACTATGTATTGTTATTACTACTAGAGTCTTATGTATCTTGGTAAACGCATTGCTTCTTCCCATGATAAATCTGACGTTTATTATTAGAGATCAGTTTATGGGGTCTCTCAGTCTTCTTAAAGTGTCATAATTCGCAACCGCTAAGCACCACTGGTGGAACGTGATGGAGAAGTAATGGAATTTGGTTTTCACTATGTCCAACTTCTTGTAGTTTTTTTTAGTCCAACTCCAGCTAAAACTGTCCAACCCCACGACTCCGGCTTCGAATTCACAGCCCTGGTTTTAATTACTAAAGCTGGCGCACATAAAACAGGAATATGTTTATACAAGATGTATGTTATTAAAAAATTAAAATTTAAAATAAAAACTAAAAATGTATGTTATTAAAAAATAATTTATAATCTTGCACTTTGCACGTTTCGAGGGATCTCTGAATAATATTAAAAGAATGTTTTTTAATCATAAAAGCTCGCTGAATAAAAATCACTCTATATTCGATATATCAACGATTTCTTTTTCGAGATCGAATAGCATTTTGGAGAGGAAGGATTAAAATATGGATTCAAAAAACAATTAGTTGAAATAATCCGTTCGGGGATTTGAATATTTGGCCACACAACAAAGAAGAAGAAAGTCTTAAAGCGTATCCAATCAGATAAGGAAATGTCGTTGCTGTCAATACAGATATCAATACTTATTACCCACTAATCAGTAAATCGCAAAAATCGCATTAAAAAAATCACAAAAAGCCTTAGTTCATCTCTGTTCCAAACGATATAATAATATAGAGCAGGGATGGCGAACCTTTTTGAGTCCGCGTCCCAAAAATCCTCAAATATTATTTCTCGATTTTGTGGCGTGCCCAAGCAGTAAATATGATTTTTTTAAAACGATTGTCGTTTATCTTGGCAAACATTTGAAAATTAATAAAACGGAATAAATTAATAATTCAAAAATTATTTAATCAAAATTTTAAAGATCAAAAGTTTAAAAGTTCGCGTACCATTCAAATTCTCAAACGTGCCGCCTCGGGCACGCGTGCCTTAGGTTCGCCATCCCTGATATAGAGGATATTACCTTTTCGACAATTAATTATTCGTGTCGGGGTGTTTTTTTTTTATTGTGTATAACAAAAAGCGACAAGAAGTCAATATATCAAATCCATTGTGCGTTTGTGGAAAAGCAGAACGCATTTGTACAACGTACAAAACGCATGCGGAAGACGCGTCAGTTTTAAAACAAGCAATTAATGCGAATTAAAATGGTGTTTATCCCCGTTGCGATGCCAACATCTGCAATTCGGCTCCTCGTGGATTCCCCGTGGAGACAGATGAAGGGATTCTTACAAACTAATCGATTGTGGGACTTACATACTGTATTTTTTTATACACACATTCACAAACATTATATAACATATCGTCGGTATACTGCCATAAAAAGTCAAATAAAAAAAAACATTATTTTTATATAATCGAATTTTTCGAATATCATAAAGCTATCAGTTTAGCGTGGCCGTAGACAATAAGACAAATGAATAGACAAAAATTGACCAAAATTGGTACAGCTGTACAGCTTCAAAACATTAATTCCACTAATCGTTTTTGGGTAGCTGTAGAAATATGTACTATACGTTTCTGCCAAGAATAACTGCCATCAAAATGGACATAGCTCGTATTATTTCTTTAAATATCAAAACAAATAAATTATATATGAGTGAGCTTGTTTTTTCAGACGATAGAGCGTGCATAAATCTATCAATCTGCATTCATAAATCATAACTTAAAGCACCCAATTTTTGACTTAACGTTTTCTGGCAGTATTTCGACGAATATCCACTATCCCTAGTGTCGGAGATGCGCGCTTAGGACCTCCGAATCTTGGGTCCTTAAAAATAGCTTATATAAGATTTTATATATTTTTTTATTATTGTACTTGTTTTTTTGTACGTTTTTATGGTATCCGAAAAACAGGGCCTCCAAATTTTATTGCGCCTGGGGCCTTCCATGTGCTTAATCTGCCACTGACTATCACAGATATATTTATCAATATTCGCTCCAAATGTAGAGCATATTGACTTTAAATGAAAACACCTAAACAGAATTTATTCGAAAAGAACTTCTTGTTCTTCAGCCGTCGTGTTTATAAAAAGGATTGGGCTATGACTGGACTATCAAATTGCTCGCGATATGCTCAGTTAAAACATACTTTATTTGTTCATAAATTTTAAGAACATCCCTACAAATCAATTGGTAAATCAATTTAATATCTAAACTATGGTCTCCAATCCCGGGATCCCGGAACCAGAAATCGCGGGATTACAGAATGTTGAGAGAAGTCTAAAGAAGAATGTTTCAAATTGTTCAATTTGCAAATCCTGGAAGAGAGAGAAAAAAAGCTCGAAATATTTAAATACCTGGAATTTTGAAGTTAAAATTCTCGGAAGAGCTAAAAAATAAAAAGCTCTCACGCTGTTCTTTTTGGGAAATCTGTTAATTCTTGGGATTCTGGATTATAAAATTCTAGGAAGAGCTAAATGGGTTTTTGAAATCGACATGAAATTTTTTGAAAAATCCCACGATTTTAAAAAATGTTCTCAATTCCGAATCCCAATTTATACACGATGTTATGATTAATGTTCAATCCCCGGATTTTAAAAGTCAATCCTGATATCCCGGGATCACAAAGAGGGTCCGTGATTGGATGCCTTAATCTAAGCTGAATATTTATGAAAAAGAAGATCATGGTGTGATTTGATTTACACGACTTGTACAAGGTAGTGAAGCATGTTTTTATTGCTACTGCTTAAAATCATAAACGAAGAAGATTAACGTAAAATAATAAAAACAATGAAAAGAGTTGGCTTGCCTTCGAAATATATTATTTTTTAAAATTATAGGATATGTGAAAATAAACAAAAATGAATTTACAAATCTGATATAATACATTGTTTTCATGTAATTCTGCTTATAAAGCTACGAAATCGTACAATTTAATACCGAAAAAAATATAGTATATTTGCGTTGTTCAAATAAAATTTAAAATCTCAAAGAAAATTTTTTAAGTACAGAATTTCTTCTTTGCCCTTTACGCACGCAGCCTCGGCTTGTTGTAGAATAGTATTTTTTTTCTCTCAAACAAGAAATCATATCTCATAGATATTTACAGAAATAATTTATTTGTGCTTGTTAAAGAAATACCAAAAAAAGAACGAAGAAGTATTGTATCGAAATTCAATTATTGTATCTTTTCCTCACGCCTTTTCTCACAGTTATTACGCTCATTCATCTGTGGAATCACATTTTATACAGTATAAATAAATATATTATTATCGCAGAGGAATTAAAAGAAAAAATAAATTAAAATGAATAGAAAACTGTACGGCCACAACAATGGACCGCAAAGAATCGACGTCATACTTCTTCATACAAATTATTTCGTCTACTTTGGCATGTCATCTAATCTAATCGAATGAAATTCGCTCCACGACCGGTATATTGAAGTGACTCAAAATTTTAAATATTTTACTTCAGCAGAGTATAACGGTTCTATCTTGATATAGATACTTCGAGAACATCAAAATAAAATGTTGATCAACGAGTTAATTTTTTCAACATTAGTTTAATTTTGATTATATTACTATAATAACCAAAACAAGTAAATATTTTATTTACTTGTCGAATTCCACAAGCCAGTTTTTCTCAGTGATTTTATATATTTTTTTATCCATGTTCGCTCCCAATGTGAATCATATGGACCACTTATGTAGCTTAGCTCAATAGAAATTTTTCAACATAAACGAATTGTTACTCTCTTTTTTCAAAGAGAGTCCGTATAGAAAAGATAAAGCTAAGACAATTCTAGTGATTGTCTAATCACTCTCGTTATGCCCCGATATTTTAGTATTGAAATGGTGAAGAGAAATTCTAGACATCATAAACATCCATGTCTCCAAACAGAAACATGATTGAAAAAATTCTGGTCGTACTGGGATTCGAACACGTGAGTTTCAGCATGGAAGCCAATGATATTGGACCACTGCGCTATGGACCTGACATTTCGAATGATATTAATCAGTGATTTGATAATTATAGCTGAAAAATAGGGAGGCAAAATAAATCTGTCTGTCAGCTGTCATCCAACTTCTAAGAGTTGAATCGTTTTTTTAAACCATGCCTGTTCTGTAAAGCAAATGGGTTATTAATGATGTTTATCTCAAATAATGGTTTTATCTGTCTTTTAAGAAGAAAGTATGCATAGATAGTTATAACTTATTGTTAGCTAGTCGTTTTTGTTACACAACTGTTTAAGGATCGAACAAGTGTTGGAAGGGGATTTTTTACGTCATTGACACCCATACCTTTGAACAGAAATTCATAAATATACTGAAAAATCTATCCGTACTGGGGCTCATATCCGTGAGCTCTGCAATTGAATCCAATAACGTTGGCCACTCGGCCAAAGACCATTTGAAAAGTTACCTTCCAATACATATAATGAGAAATTTTCAACCAAGTATATTGGGACAACTTTCGAATGAATGATGCGTAAAGGAAAATTTGTTTATACTACATCTTTTGATCATGTTGGATTTCTACTTGTTGTTTATAATAATTATCTCTTGACTGATTACTAACATGTTATGCGAAACAGGAATTCGCAAAAATGACACTAAAAGTGTAAAAAACAAATTTTTCAGTTGCCACCGTGCTATTAACTGAGAGCGAGAATGTTTTGTCGGATATCCGCTCGTTATCCATTCTAAGAAAATTGTTTTTTTTTTCAAATACAAGAATTCAATAGATAGATTTTTTCTTTATTAACGGCAACCCACCCAATAATAAAAAAAGTATGAAATATCTATGGATCGGTACACTATTCTTAAATATTGGTATATCCAAAATAATTTTAGTGGTTTTATTATTTAAGACACGATTTACGGACTACTATTATTTTGGCTTACTTATGAAAGACTGAGATATTATGTAAATGTATATTAACGAAATGTTTTACTTGAAATTGTATTAATAAATATCGTGTGTTCATGTTTGATTAATGACAAAAATTCAGCATTTTTTTTCAATTTATATATATTATTTTTGAGAGCTGAGGATATCGTGGATTGCATATTTAACATATTGTTTTCTACTGGAAAACTTCTATCTGTGTTCAAGTAGTTAGTAAAGGATTAAACATCTATATCGACTTGCTCACACTTACCTTACGACGCGTTAACTTTTAAATGAAATTGTAATCGTATATTCCAGATAAAAAAATATATCTTCTGTTGTTAAAACACCATAGCGGGTGGTGGTGCTAAGCCAACTATGTTAACACATGATGTATATAAATTTAATTACTATTTGTATTATAGTAAAATTCATTTTTATAATAGTAAACTCCTCATATTCCAAGATTAATTAATGTTTTTTCAAATTCTATGAGCACATGTTTTACTTTAACGTTTTTTCGTCCAATATTACTTTCATTCATCCATTTTAAATGAATGGCTGAATGCTAAAGTTAAACTTATCAAAGGGTAATCAAAAATCAATCCCATTAGTTACTTTCGATATCGACCCATTCACCAGAGGGAAAAAATATTACCGGAAACATTCAGGGTAAATAAAAATAGCCAATGGGTATTTCAAGCTCCACCCTTCCCAGCTGATGGAGGGTTGAATTCAGCGGATGGGGGACTAGGAGCTCGGGGGTTCGAAGCCCGTTCGGGACTTTTGACTTGGTAGGGTTACGTCCGACTCAGTGGGGAGTTGATTGAAAACGATTCGCAACATTTTTTTATTTTGTCTATAAGTGTGGGTAGAAAAGCACTGCTTCTCTTTTCTGTTTAATAATATTGTTCTTGATTTTTGTCTGCACTGAAAACAAATTTCATATGAACAACGAATTAGACTTAACATAAGTCTCTTCAAATCTTCGGATTAATTGCCACTACTCAATTAAAAATTCTTCTTACTAATAAAACCTATATTAACAATATCCAATTGCTAGTAAAAAATGAATGTTTGATGATTATGCCACCCCTTAGCTTTTTGTCTGTCATACTTTGCAATCAACGCGAATCTAGATATTTGCGTAAGAAAAAGTAGTTTTAACGGCATTATCATTTTCTTATTGTTTAATTACAGCTTTCTACATGCAGCTAATGAAAATAAAATCTTAAATAATTTCAATCTCTTAAAGATAACCATCAATCATACAAGGTATGTTTTTTTAAGATACTGATTTTTTTATATGATTTTCTTACTTATGAAAAACTTATTAATCCATATTCTTAATTAATTTAATTGGTATAAACATGGATGAACGACATTATGAAATTACGAAAATGACACTGTATTTTAGGCCTACAGATTTTCTAACGAGGGTATAAACCTGAAACAACTATCAACTTAAATTAACTAAAATTCAGCATTATTTTTACATACTCTATTAGTCAGATACAATAGACACACACAATTTACTTTTTAAATATATTTTTTAATTATTACAATCTCATTATTACGAGCTATTTAGTGTATCAAAAACTAATAAACGATGTATTTTAATACCATTATATATTAAAAATATATATGTATCTTTAAACATTCATGAAATGTTGAGAGCCACTACCGTTTTTGACTTGGCAAAATGAATCGCCATATAAAAAAGAGGCCAAGCGTGAAAACGGTACAGAATGAATGGATGATAGTTATTTTCGATATTGGCATTTTGCTCTCCATCATATGGGAACAAAATTATATACAATAATATTTTTTTTATTTAATACTCAGTTTGCTTCCGTTTGTATAGACAAATTTTATTTGAATAGTAAATAATGGTTATCTTGTTTTCTGATTTCGTCAATAAATTCAAATATAAATCCTACATGACTCGGTTGTTTGAACTTTAATGTGTACTATGGCAAATAAATATAAACAATGATGTCAATTAATGATTTGAGATAAACTCGTTCTCCATCGGATGCCATCAGCGTTATAAAAACATTTTTTTTTTAATCAATTCCCGCTCCCAATTTGGAGCATATGGCTTCCTAATGGAAGTATCTCATCAAAAGTTTTTTTTCTACGAGAACTGTTTGTTACTCAGTCGCTCAACCTCACTTTTTTTTCAAAGTGAGTAGTTTGGAAAGAAGGGTACGTCTAGAACAGGACTAGTGGTTGACTAATCGCCATTGCTTCACCCAGTTATTAAAGGATCAAAAGGATGGGAGGAGAGGAAATAGTGTGTATTGACATCACAAACTCCCAGTCTTCGATCACAACTTTGAATTGAATAATTCTCAAATTCACTGTGATCTTACCAGGAATCGAACCCAGACCTGCGTGATCGATAGAGCAAGCTTTAACCAACTGATCCACAGCAGGCGACAAAAACCTTTTAAGGATTTCAAAATCGCCGAGCAAAATTTTCTCAATCCAAATCCCAATTTATTTTATTATGTTGAATACTCAAGGGGTTGGAAAAATTTTCTCTAGTTTTATAGCATTTTATTCATTACCTGTACACGACAAAAATATTCTTCGTCTTTATTCTAAAAGAAATAAACACACACCAAACTGTTATGTTATTATGATACATGTCTTTTCAGTTAATAACATTGTTTTTTGTTCTCTATATAGACATTTCACCATACATTATTTATAGCAAACGTTTTTGTATGAAATATTGCAAAGGTTATTTAGAATTACAAGATATCTCTATCAGAAATGTTTTAATTTTACTGACCCCAATGCCTACTTTACCACTGTGCTTGTACAGTGTCAGCCATAAACAAGGTGTATTTATTTAAATTTACGATTGCATTTAGTCGAAATATGTAGCAATAAATTGTCGGCTACATTTAAATGAAAACGCATCATAAATGCTCGTGTTTTGTGAGCCCATTCAAATATAAATCTTTTTAAATATCTCACTTAAAAGTGAGTTCTCAGATTTTTTCGTTACACGTCGTCTTCATAATGAAACCGTAATTTATTCTTTTATATTTGAGTTTTGAAAGGCTTTTGTTTTATAATCATATCCTGGCGTTATTTCAAATTGTTTAAAATTAAGCTTTGAGAACGTTTTTCTATTAGCTTTCCCAAGAATTTCAATTTAAAAGTTTCAAATGATAAATTAATAATCATAGCGGAAAAAATCGTTTATTCCATACCTCGATCTACTCTGTAACGCAGATCAGGGTTAAATTAGTGCTAATTGGGAATAATATATTAATTCAAAATGGTACTTAATATAACGATACAACATTTGTATTTTATTTATATTTTACGACTAGAGATCATTGTATGAATTTCTTTATGCAGAATATTAAAGATATATTAGATATTAATAGAGTCCGAAATCTTGGGAGTCACAATCTATCAATCCCGGGATTCCGGTATTGATTATGTACCATAAGTTTATGTTTTTGGTCTTTCCATACACTAAAGTTGCTTGAGATCATTAGGAAAAACAGTGTCTAATTAACAGATTTCACATTAATGTCAACCAAAGACCTTTTTTTTAACTTCACCATTAGAAAAACTGTCGAATTGACAGATTCCATAATTATTCTAAGCTCAAAGACTTTTGTTGTGAATTCTAAGATCCTGGGATTGGCACTATTACGATCCCGGGAATACGGAATTGACAAATTGGTTGGGATTCCGGGATTGCAAGGCTTAGTATGTAGACCAGGCATGGGCCGGACCAACTTATTTAATATAATAAAGTAATATTAAATTGAATAAAGCACGTTAATACTTCTTATATATATTTTTTGTTTATATAATGAACGACATAATATTAATATTGTATAATGATAACAAAATTTAGTGTGAAGATTGGCCATGTACTTGAATTACGAGACTATATTGGCGTTGGTATTGCTTAAGGATAATCAGGGCTGGATAAAAAAGCTAGGTGGTTGCCCATATATAATACGATGTAGACAAAATACGTTACGCTCATTCAGTTTTGTAACCTATTTTACCGAATACTAAAAATTGGTCAAACAGGAATCTTTAATTTTAAATCCATCGCAATCGTCTTGTAAAATTATATTCACTTTGTAAATATTTTGTAATATATATTATATATATAATATACATATTCTGGGAATGTTTAAATTTGGAAAAATCAAATCAAATCAGACAATGTTTTATTGATCTACGGTCCACATTGGTCTTGATATCAAGTTAGTTGTGTTTTAAACAGATTAAAATAACAAAGTATTTTAGCTCTACAGTTTTTAATAATTTTATTTGTTGATAGCTATTTCGGCTTGCGCCATCGTCAGAACTATGTTTAAACTAATGTTTTGCTCAGCTATATATACTGGCTCTGAAGAGATACACAATGCATCAAGTTATTCGCTCTAACATCCTAATTATAATTACAATATTACACTTATCAAAGAACGATTAACAATCTGGGTTTATTTCTTAAAACATTAATTAGGATAAAATTAAAATGATATTTATTATTAATGACATTACATAAAATTTATTAACTATGGCTTTATTGTTTCGAACAACAATAAGCAATATGGGTTTTTTCAAAGTAAATTATGATAAATTATACTAATATTTATTATTAATTACAATAGGGGTTTTAACAACGGTGATGGATTAATAATCGTTTGTTCGTTTAAGATGTTTTGTTTATGCCTATTAATCTCAAGCTGCTCTAATAAATTTAATTTTTGACCCTTATGACAAAGATGCAAAACGGTTGGCTCTAAACTTAAGTTAATGTCATGAGACTCGGTCAAAAAATGGTTTGCAAATTGTGAGTCTGATTTTGTATTGTTAAAAGATCTTATATGCTCTTTAGCACGTGTTGAAATGCTTCTACCGGTCTGTCCTATGTAGATCGCATTACACGATCCACAGGACATTTTATATATTCCGCTTCTGTCAAGGTTGTTGATTTTATCTTTACTGTTTTTAAGCTGGATTCCTAAATTATTATTAACCTTAAATGCTACGTTAACCGAATGTTTAATTTCATTGTGGATTTTTTCGCTAATTCTTCCTAGGTAGTTAATAGATCTAAAGAAGCGGTTCTCTTGTATAACGTTAGGGTAAATAAGTTGTCTTGATAGTTTTAATCGTTTTTTATGTAGTAAATTTTGTATCACCGTTGCCTTGTACCCGTTATTGATCGCAATGTGTATGATAGTCTTAAGTTCATTTTGGTAATCAAAATTATTCATTGGCACTGATACTAATCTATGTATCATGGAATTATATGCTGCCAGTTTATGATTCCATGAGTGGAGAGATTTTGCGTGGATTGTAGTGTCGCAAAAAGTTGGTTTCCTAAAAATTTTGAATTTATGATTTTTATCTACTCTAGTTATCGTTAGGTCTAGAAAATTGATGCTTTTGTCTATCTCTACTTCTAGCGTGAATTTAATTTTACTATGTATCAAGTTAGCTTTAAGTAAAAAATTACTTAGCTGTCTTTCCGTTCCTAGCCAACAAATCAAGATATCGTCTACATAGCGGTAGTAATATAAAATATTTTTATGATCGAGTTCTAAAAGTTTTATTTCTAAATTATTCTAATTCTAAATAATTAATAATAAATATTAGTATAATTTATCATAATTTACTTTGAAAAAACCCATATTGCTTATTGTTGTTCGAAACAATAAAGCCATAGTTAATAAATTTTATGTAATGTCATTAATAATAAATATCATTTTAATTTTATCCTAATTAATGTTTTAAGAAATAAACCCAGATTGTTAATCGTTCTTTGATAAGTGTAATATTGTAATTATAATTAGGATGTTAGAGCGAATAACTTGATGCATTGTGTATCTCTTCAGAGCCAGTATATATAGCTGAGCAAAACATTAGTTTAAACATAGTTCTGACGATGGCGCAAGCCGAAATAGCTATCAACAAATAAAATTATTAAAAACTGTAGAGCTAAAATACTTTGTTATTTTAATCTGTTATAAATGGAGTTCTACCAAGTAAATGCCAAATCAATTAATAGTTGTGTTTTTTTATTCGTAATATAATAATTCTTTGTGTACAAGGAAGTTATCTATCATCTTCGTCTAGAATCATAGATATGATCGTACATAAAGAGATCAAAGCCGCGATCAAAGTGCTAACGTGCCTCTTTGCCCCGCTGAAAGCCAGAGAATTGCTCTCGTACGCCCATGTGATGTATCTACCTACTAACCATTTTTGGGGTATAGAGTCACAACAGAGGACGTTCAAAAACTAATAATATGTTAATTTTTTAATACATATATCTGCTACCAATAAAAAAGTTCTTAAAATAATTCAGATAAAATTGTTCATTGTTTATTACTAGCGTAACGACTTTGTCACATAAAGTTAGAGGTTTCCGAGTCTTTGTTCATTTTGAAATTGTATAGTTCTGATACGTTTTTTTATTCAACGTTTCCGACAAAAAGATGTTGTTTTTAGAGAAAAACAATCCATGGTGAAACCAGTTTACAATTGTGCTTTACGCCATTTCTTTCATCATTAATTTGTATTGTCATAGGAGCTGTTTTTTTCCATTTTTTAAAGAAGATAAATACAACAATGTGAAAAAATTCATTTATTTGGCAAATATGGTTTCGTATTTGATAAAATATGTATATTTAAATATGTTTCATTACACATATATTCAAAATGCTAATTGCGCAAGCTATCAGCTGTTTTGATATGTTTAGTTCATAAGGCTGAAATTTAGCTGAAAATACAAAAGTATTTAGTTTCACAAGAATAATATAATAAATTTGATAGTTAATTTGGCAACATTGTGAAAACGCTCGACTAGATAATCAAAATTATTAAACGAATGCACAAAAGATTTTTTATCCTAACATACAAGCTTTACTTTAAAAAATATGGGGAACATTAAAATTGTGAATAATGTATATTAATTCGTTACAATTTATTAATATTTAATTAAATTATTATTGGACTACATACAGTATTGGTCCGCTTAGCTGCTTAGCAGATCAAGAATATTTTATTGTTTGTTTTTGCAATATTTAATCGAAAGTTTACTTTTATATTGGCACTTAAATTAAACTAATGTCTCGATTATCATTACAATTTTAAAACATCAGAATTTTTGTATATTATTTTTACTGGTTAATATTATATTAATTTATACAAGATTTTATCATTCCGTTGCCTAATATATACTTGCTAAGAATTAAAATAAATTACGGTCATTTTGCTTGTTAAATATGAACATCACATAACGGAGAAGTAAGCATATCGATCTAATATCGAGAATTTTTGGAGCGGATGAATTGTGCATCAAAACGACTGCCAGTGTCTTCGAATTCTATGTCTCATCTTTCTACTAAAGCTTAAAATATATTATACGTCGATTTTTGAGAGTCATATGATAAGCCACATACATTATTAAGCAGTAAAACTTTATATTTAAAAAAAACTATAATATATCTTCTTCTTCTTGGCGCTGCAGTCCGTAGTAATCATTGGTCGCCTCAGTCAGTCGCCTCCACTCCACTCAATTATCTGCTCTCCAATGTTACGTCAGTCGTTGACCTCCAGCAATTGCAGGTTCTGTGACACTCTATCTATTCAGCAATGCCGCGGTCTTGCAACGCTTTGTCTTTCCTCGGGGGTAGTTAATTTAAGACATTTTGTTGGTCAATATTTAAGTGTGATATATGTTCAGTCCAGCATAAGCATTATTTGACAATGTTTGACTCACCGTAAGTGTTATTGGGTATATATGCCATTCTCGCAGACATCATCGAGAATATTTCACAGAATCTTTCGCTCAAACACTTGTAGCTTCTGAATGTTCTTATAACTGAGCGCCCAGGTCTGGGCTGATCTTATGAGATATTGTAAAGGCAAACTTTTGTATTTCATGACAGCGGGAGGATTTGAATTGTGTATACAATCCATAAAAGCATCCATCGGTGCTGGAATTCTCCTTTTGATTTCCTTAATGACACCATTCTAGACTACACTAGGGATCCAAAGTCAGTATAATATAATTATAATACAAATGAACGCTCCGGGTTTTATTGTGTTTAATAATTCAGCCCCATTCGCATATTATCAACTTATATTAGTTAAAAATCGGTTTTTTTTACTTATTCTCTATAGAGACACTCTTCTGAAAAAAAAGAACTTCAGCTGTATTATATGTTATGTTAAAGTAATTTATTATCGTTCCATGTATCAAGGCAATTCCGTTCGATTTTATTCGTGATAAAGGAAAAACTAAACGCTTTTCAACATTTGGATCAAATCCGTGAATCATCACCGTATTTTTTTTACTAAGCGTCAGTTCAAGTTCACCCGTGCACTCGAATGCCTGAAGATGCCGAAAGGCGAAACCCGGGTCGTTAGTGAAAAAATTGTGAGAATGTACATAGTTTGAACGATTCAAATTTAATATTGAAATTCCGCCAAGCACCTTCAGTCGAAATCTTAAATTATAAAATATCATGATTATCAAAACATGTTTTATTTTTGCTTAAACACCATCTTTCAGTATACCGACGATGTATTGAATGAATTATTTTTAAATTAATACTTAGCATTTATTGCAATTTAATATTTGTGTATTAGTAACACAACATGTGATATTTTGTATACATACACCATATACATATAACATATACCACTATTATTTGTGCAGGTGTATAGTTATATTTAGTTTTTTTTCGTTCATCAATTTGGAAAGAATGTACATAATACGTATTCCGAAAGAACATATTCGTTTTTTGAACTAGTTTCATATAATCATACGGCATGTACATGAGCAGTCGTGGCCGAGCGGTTAAGGCGTCTGACTAGAAATCAGATTCCCTCTGGGAGCGTAGGTTCGAATCCTACCGACTGCGAATTATTTTAGATACGTTTTGTATTTTTTTTCCACAATTTTTAACTTCTAATCTTCAATCCTGAATTCCTGGGATTAGTAATAACACAATCGCGGTGTTTCGGAATCACAAAAGTGGACGAGATTCCAGGATTGAAGACCCTAGTTCCAGGGTAACAAAGAATTAAAAGATATTCAAACACATTATTTTTAATCATTTATTTCGATAGTTTTTTCAAACAGTAAAATTAGCTTTTCTGTATAATTACAAAATATTCTGAACAGATTATTTTTAATATATTTGAACCAGTTACTTTTACTTACACCTTATTACGAATTTAGAACCAACTATGAATCAGATTTTTTTACATTGTGACGAAATATATCTGTAATATTTATTTTATATACAAGATTTAAAAAAATATATATTTTGTAAAATTTTAGTGTTGTTGTTACAGATAAAGTACCGAGTTTTTATATCAGCCCTATTTTTGAAAATAGACATTTATATCTTTCAACAATTCAACATTAAATATTTTATTACAATTGTGTAAAACCGATCATATTTATAAGCAGTCAAGTGTCTTTTGTTCATATCAGCCCCAAAATAATTTTAAACAATCAGCTTACAATCTTTTCCAATGTGAATAATAAACACATTTATTTTTATTATCCTCGATGCCATATAGTTTTGTTTACGAAAAAATGCATGTTAATGGATCGCATATTTAAATTTCATTACCAACATATTCAAATGTGATATAATAAATAATTAAACGTCAAAACTTTGGGGCAAGATGGTGTGACTGAATGAAAAAGATAAAAATTATAAATTAAAAACGAGTAAAAATGGAGAGGCAGTTGCCAACAACTATTTTAATACAAGAATAAACATCAACATATTTACATTATTTTTTAATAAAACACATACTTTGCTCTAGGTAAGTCCACAGTTTTTCAATTACTTGTGTCACATATAATTTTATTAACAATTGAAAATGGTCATTGTGAGCGAAAACAGTTACAAAAATTTGATTAAATTGTGGAATGAGTTATAGTAAAAAAATGAGTTTTGTTTTTGTAGCTTTTCCACTAAGAATTGACATTTAAAATCAATAAATTAATTTAATTTTAACCAAGACGGAAACAAACCATAGAAATCCTGAAATCACTGTTAAGAACCAAAAGAACTTCTAAAATGATCACAGCGTCATCCTTTTATCTTTACTCTTTATAATAATGATTGGTAGAGCAAATGAGATACTCCGAACGGATATAGCTGACAAAATTATCACGTCTTCCCGAGGTTGCATAGCTTAAAAAATCTATATCCAACAATCACCATAACCTTCTTTTCCATATATTTTTGTGCCTATCTATGTTTTCAGTATATCTGCGTTTGAGTCATTATGAGAACTTTTTCGCTAATAAGAATATATTTACTGTTTTTTAAGCCTAGTTAAATTAAACATTCCTTTAACACCTAGGCATTGATTTTTATAACGATATAGACATAGACTGTGTAATTTGTTACAGCTCTTAATCGTTCCAATGCTTATGTTTTGGATGATTAGGCAATTTGACGAATATCTTGATTATATTCCAACATTTACCGGTATTTTCAGCTGATTTTTCTCAGCTTAAAAGACTTCGCTAAAAGACAAGATTTTCCCAAGTTCAATACAATAATGTTTCTAATGCGCCATGTTAATTTAATCTTATAACATATACAGCGTATTGGAAATTAGTTTTGAACCGTATATTTTAAAAGAAAAAATGTTTCTGCTTATTCCAGTTGCTTTCCTCGTTTTATTTGTTTTGTCGTTATCTCTTAGCTGATCAATGAACACTCTTTTTTTGACATCATAAATATTTGATTTCGTTCAATATTATAGAATATCAAAATATGTATTTTTCGTAATGCACGTAAACCACAGGTTTGCCGCCACTTTGGAGGGGCTAGTACCAATGCTAATCACTCTGTGACGTATTCAAATTACATAGTCTAAATAGAAATATATTTTTACAAACCAAGTACGCATACACGCCTATAAAAACGAATCATTTTTATATGAAAAAATAAAATAAATTGTAAATTTTGGTATAATTAAAAACAGATGACCGTATCACCTATTTAATTCCTACCAAACGGAAATTGAATTCTAAGCCAAGACTGATATGCGTCACGATAAAATTACTTTGAGACATTGCTTGGTATTTTTTTTATGTCGGATATTTCTTCATATTTTTTTTACTTATATGGAATATAATTCATTATTTCAAGTGAGTAAATTATTTGATTCGTATAATTTGGCAATTTTTCAGAATTATATGTTCAATTGGAAAACGGATTTTAATTGTCTATGATTGTGACGGTTCGGTGGTTCTTTCGAACAAGAATTCTTCTAACAGAATACTCCATACACCGATACTTCTGAACAAAGATTCTTTCGTACATAAAATCCTTCGTACACAGAATATTCCGTACATTAAAAAAATTAAAAAATAAAAATCATTGTTTTATTGTAATGTGTCAAATATTTTTACAAATATTTTGCATTTGTCAAGTGAACTTATAATATATGTATAATCAATAAGGTAATAAAATTATGTAAAAATACTGTGTATGTGAATTTCTAATATTAAATACTTATGCATATGCATGATATTTCCTTTCAATATAATCAAAAATGTTGGCTCTATTAGAAATACAGTAGAATTTTTCTATGCTAATAATCCAAAATACGTATAAAATGATAAACTGTTCATACACATTATAATTGAATATTCCATTATAATGTGTATTTCATTCGGAAAAAAATATTTGGCACAATTGACATAAGACATTACACATTATAATAGAACAATGATTTTCATATATATTTTTAAAAATCTACGCAATATTCTGTGTACGGATTAAATGTATATTTTTTAAAACTAGGAATTTTTTTAAGAGGTTTTTACTAAGGCATTCAATCCCGGGATCCCGTCCAATTTTCTGATCCCGAAATCCCGAGATTGACATCGTCGCGATCCCGGGATTTCGGGATTGAGAAATTTTGAGCAAATCCCAAAAAATCGGAGACAATCTGGGTAAAAAGTATAGCGAATTGATGATTTCAAATTCCTCGGTGAGCTAATAAAAAATGACTCACCAAAACTAGTTCAGGGTTTCCCAAACTATGTTCCGCGGAACACTGGTGTTCCGCAAAGCCAGAGTTGGTGTTCCGAGAAAAATTGGAATGGATTTATACGCTGCAACACAGTTAAAAAAATCTTAAAAATGTGTTCCGTTATATTTTACGGACTTGCAAAGTGTTCCATTACAGATTTATTTTGGGAAACCCTGCTCTAGTTTCTACTACTTTCCAATATAAAGTTATTCATCGATTAAATTAGGCTAAAATTAAAAAAATAGGCCGTTATGTATTTTTATGAAATATTTTTTTGGAAAATGCTATACATATTATATCTATAAATAAAATACACAAAATTTATTAGCTGCTCTATAAAAAATAAAAGTATTCATTCTCAAAAATTGAAAGGAGCCTTTTTATAAATCATAATATAATAAAAAGTAATTTATTGCCTTCCTATGCCGTTCCCATATAATTTGTCTTCAAAATGACTTTATAAAATGTTCTTACAATAATAATATTTCGAAACGCAAAACGGTGGGCAGATCCGTTATCCGCATTACTTTGCCCACTTGTATGGGAATCCGTTATCTATGTGTGCAGTATAGGTTATTCTTTATCTGAATTGAATACCTCGTATATGCAAAACACAAACCAATACATGCCAATTTTTTAAAAGTGTTTAAGAAGGACAAGTTTAAAATTTTAAACAAAAATGTTCTTCTCAATATTCTAAATTTTTACAACTTAAAATTGATATTTTTTAAATTTTGTAACGAAATAACTGACAGGCCTTTTCTCCAGTGTTGCGTGTTTTTTTTTACTGTAGATATGAGGTTTTGCATTGTCAATGTAAGTATTATGTATGGGCTTGGAGCAGAATTGCAGTCACAAATATGATGTCCAATATTTCCCGTAGTAATTGACAGTCATGCTTATCGTATAGAAAGATATCGCAGCGATTCTAAAACAAAGTTACCGCCTTAAATAATGAAATTCATTTAATATTTTTTCACCGTATTTGCAGATGTTGGTCAATAAAAAATTGATAGTCCTGAGAAGCAGATATAAAAATTGAGCTTTCTTGTAAAGCTTCCAGTCTCGAAATTCAATGTTACATAGATAATTATGATATTTAAATATATGTGCATTTACGCCAATCTGAAAAAAAATGTGTTACATTGGCAATGATAATTGCGGTTTTCCAAACTGGTACAATAAATCCACCAATTGAGTTACTATGAAGAGTCAATTCCCAAGAATCTCATTATTTACTTATGTCATGTTCATCAATTTTAGTATCAACTTCTGTCAGTATGGTAAAGTTTTGAAGATTATGTCTATAAATTTACTCACTAATAATTTAACAAATACAAATGTTTATATAAAATTTAAAAAAAACTATGTGTTTATTTTATTAATATAATCACTAATACTTCCTGCGTAGCATTTGTACTACTAGAGCAGCGATACTCATCATTTTTGTGTCTGGGCCGCATGTCAATGTTTGCTACATTACGTGGGCCGCAGCATTTTGATAGTGATACGTAAATTTGGGGCATTACAAAAGTTCACGTAAATACAAATGTATCCAAAATACTCATCCATATAAGTATTTTTTGCAAACAATACCAGATGCTTGAAAAAGAATCTGGTGGCATTGATTGTTTTGAACCGCATAACCTTAAATAACTGTTATTCGTTTCAAAGAAAAAAAAATCGTAAACAATTTATTTGATTATTTTACGGATTATCACACACATATTGAGAAGTTGCCGGTTGGTGCCACAATCCAGCTTTACCGGGGTGGGAATCTCCAATTCGAAACGCACGAAGTGACCGAGCATCGAACAACGAGAACCGAACACTGAATAAATAGGTATTGAACTGTTCATGATACCTGCTCGCCCATACCAACCACTTCAAGTTCAAAGACAAAGGTTACGAACGGTCTCTCTTTCTGGCTGTCGGAAACTGCTCATGTTATTATTTTATTACATCATCGAAATATCGGCGCAATTTGACAACCGCTGGTTCACGAACAATAAAAACTGTATTTTTTGAACCGGATATTGTTGAAATTAGTACCGTCGTAAATACTGAAACTATAAATGTTTTACACATTCGCTGCTTATGAAATAAGGAGTAAAATAAAGTTGCACGTGAATTGTAAAAGTTATGTTAGCTTGCGTTACAGATCTCACGTGTTCAAGTCCCAGTAAAAACAGTATATTTTCTATGTATTTATCAATGTATGGATTTTTGTGATCCTTAAAAAATCCCTTCTACCCTACCAATTCTAATAATAATAGGTGGTAATGAGAGCGATTACTTAACCCCTAGTTTTGTCTTAGTTATATCTTTCTATTTCTACTCTCTTCAGAGGAGAGGTTGAGCAACTGAATAACAATTAGTTCTCATCGATGACTCCATTAGGGGGTCATCCTAATTGGTAGTGGACATTCGCTATTTCGTGAAGCAGAAATTGCAGCGAAAAAGCGCGAAAAATTATAAATATCCGCATAGTAAATAACTCTGATTTTTATGTTTCGAAGTAGTCTGACTTTTAACTCGATGGCTGTCTCAGACGAGATATCTCGTAAAAATTCTCGTGCTTAACACGCCAGAGACGAGTTATATCGTCGATAACTAATTAAATAAATAATTGCAAATTATAGCTGGCGTGGTAGGTAATTACTAATAATTATCTACGGCAGCTAAAACGCTAAACCTTACGATTGATATGCATAAGAATGGTACAAGACAATTTCCTTTAGCGACAATTACGCAATACGCAATAAAATTATAAGAAACGAAGCTCGAACGTTATACATATATTAAAAAATACAATACATTCAATGTTTTAAGGGTTAAGTGTAAAATTTTTAATGAATATGTATATAATACAAAATTTAATTATAAACGCCAATGTTTTTGTGTGAAACGGTCATTTGCGCGTATCTTACATTACGTAAGTGTACATTGTGATTCATGGAAATAATAAGGTTCGCAAACCGAATATTTGTATTCCCTCCAATATAATATAACAATACAATTCTAGATGCAATCGCTTTATTGTATTGTATTATTGCAGAATCGATTTTTAAGGATACAAACATTATTTTTTTCTAAGCTAAATTCCGGCTCACAAAACATACGGCGTAATGGACCTTGAATTATCGATTCTAATGATTTGTGATAATGTGATCGTTCATTGATAACCTTTTGTGCTAGGTATTGTTCTTGGTCATTCTGAAACATATACGCATTGATTATGTACATTATTTATTTATATTGTTATTTTATCTTTAGAGTAATATCTTATAACTGGCGAATGACCTGAGAACTTACAAAATAATTTATGTTTGTAAGTTATACAATCTTAAAGATACTAAAGTTATATTTCATTTAATATTAAATGTTTCATATAATCATTCCAATATTATCAATAGATTATATATTATACATTCAATAGTCTTTTTTAAAACCTTCGGGTTCATATGGAGTGCATTTGCATTGCATTTGTTTTCCTAATTCAACCATTCGCTAAATATCAATAATATATATCTGATGGCACCTGACGAAGACTCAGAAAAACCGTATATATACTGAGCTTCGAAAACAGATGCTTGCGTCGGATAATGGGGGTGAGGTGGTTTGATTTTGTGAGGAATTCAGAGATAAGGGAGCGTACAAGACAGCGTCCCGTCACGTCAGTGGTTATGGAGAGACGTTGGAACTGGCTGGGTCACGTGCTGCAGATGCCTCCGGAAAGCCTCAATCCTGCCTGCCTCTTCTTTCGACCGGTGGGATTCCGGCGTCCCGGACGTCCGTCGGGTACTATCCATAGGATGTACTCGGCGGAACTGAGGGATGCTGGCATGTCATGGGAGGAAGCAAAGCAATTGGTGGGAGACAGGGAAACATGGAGGTGTCATATGCTGCACATAGGGAGCGGACATGGCCAAAGAAGAAGAAAAAGGTAATGCTAATACAGTGCAACCCCGATCGACCGTTCACGCTATCTTCGTTTTTCTGCATGGATCGTTTATCTTTTACTTGACCAAGCCTCCCAAATCGACAATATTAAATAATTCTACGTTAATCGTTCTTCGATGTATCATCTAATTATATCCTGTCTATTCCTGTCTCGTCTCGAATATTATCCGATTGACCGTTTTTGTGAAAAAAAAAATTTCGCTCATAAATAGTCTTACCTTGCATCTCGTTGCGCTAATTTTTCTTACTCAAAATCCATAAATGAAGAAAACTAGAATTCTTACTGAGAAACTGAAAACAATTCAAGACGTTGAAAAAAGTCCATTATAGTCCAAACATAGCAATAAGAGTTATCTTACAAAAGTACGCAAGTTTGAAGGGAATCCGTCAAAAAATTACTGCCAAACTGCAAATAGGCAACTATGTATTCAGCAATTTAAAATTATATTAATATATTCTTTAATAAAAAAAGTAATATACATAAATATTTTTTTGAACATTAAGCATGTTTTGATATTATTTCCCGCATTGTCGGTTTCTCGCATTATTCGTTTTTTTATTACCGTCCCTTGAAAAACGTAGAATCAGGATTTCACTGTATTGTAATCTACAATGATACCTCTATCAAAGCAATGAAAATATTACGAAAATTTGTCTTGGGTCACTTTGTACACTATCACTCCCCGATACTATTTTTGACACGCACTATTGCTCATCAAATTCTGAAAAAATTCTACTTTTAAGTAAAAACATAACTTTTACGAAGTGAGAATATTTCTTAAAGTATCAAAAATAAATAACCACCGATGAAATTATATAACATCAAATTAAAAGAAATGCCTTGAATAAAAATTGTATATTGTTAAATTTCTTTCAATGCAATAAAGTATTCATTCAGACGTAAACAACTTTTTTTTGTTTACAGGTTTGTTTTTTTTATGACCTTTATCAAAATTGTTATGAAAAATCAACCCTCACCTAATAACTTTGAAAAAGTTTTTTACGAAGAATAAGGAAATTATTTCTAATGGTAATTTCATTGGCCAATATTTAAGAAAGAAAAGTGACCCTGAAAGTTTTTTGAAATTGTTGATAAAATTTATACAATAATTACTCTTCGCTAAGTTATGACGTCCAATTAAAAGGAATCTCTAGAAAAAATGTAAAGATTTATTTTACAAAAAAAAGTTTTTCTACTTGACCTTAAAACCTCCTTGTATTCTTGGACACATGAACTCGTGTCAAAGTTTCTTAGAGTACCCTTTGTAGTGTCGACCTTTCCAAACTTTGTTGTAATATTTTTCAGTATCCTTCCCATCGAGACAGGTATATTTCCTCTTCTTTTTTTGCAGAAAACTTAACACAACTTTAAGTGAAACAAAGATTACCGTAGAAGAAAAGTTTAAGAACAATATCGCAAGTTAGTCCATATTTGTATAACAAGAATTATTTCAATAGTATAAACATTACGTACATATTGATTGATTTCGCAATAACTCCATAATAATAAAATGAAAAAGTCAATGCATTTTAGTTCTACATTTATTATTGTATATATAGTTGATAGCTATTTCGGCTTAAGCCC
This sequence comes from Himalopsyche tibetana, assembly GCA_030503985.1. Classification (NCBI taxonomy): domain Eukaryota; kingdom Metazoa; phylum Arthropoda; class Insecta; order Trichoptera; family Rhyacophilidae; genus Himalopsyche; species Himalopsyche tibetana. The sequence goes on from JAPJYX010000024.1 coordinate 20,301,197, forward strand.
TCGTCAGAAATATGTTTATACTTACAACTTATAAATTATACTGATTAAGATAAGAAACACATTATTGTTTCTGGAAACATATAAAGTCAATTTATTACATTTGATACAGTGTTTTTCAATATAAGTTAGTATGCTAGATTATATAAGAAGACCAATAATATATCTCTTCTAAGCCAGTTATATATAGCTTATATCAGGGTTTCCCAAACTTTTTTTCCCGCGACCCGGTTATTTTTATATTTCTCCTTCGTGACCCACTAAATTGGTTATGGCCTATACTACCGGCTTATAAGTAAAATAAAATAGTATATTTATGTCCATACAGTCTTTATATATTATAATAAAAAATAATTTATTCTGATAAACCTATATATAATAGAAATCAAATTTACCAATAATTTATCAATTAAAGGTATTACGAAATTATATAGTAAATAAACAGATTTATTTTATGAAATTGGTGACCCGGCATTTTGCTTTCTGCGACCCGGTACCGGGTCGCGACCCATCATTTAGGAAACGCTGGCTTATAATAAGTAGTTGGTATATGGACTTGTAATGGAACCAGATCACTAAATTTATTTCAGTACCGATTTAATAATCGTTAGTATTTATATAATACTGAATATTAAATTGAATCTATAGCGTTTTTAAAAATCTATATATATAAAAGAAAGTGGGGTTTGTTACACCACGTATATCTCGAGAATAACAGCTCGGATTTTAATGATCTTTGTTTTATTAAATTCGTATCCGCCTAGAATAGCAGAATAAGCATTAAAACATCGGAAAAATATCACGGCAAAGAAATTATGAAGAAAATTAATATTCTCATACAGTTTTCAAATGGCGAACACCTTGAAATAATGAAAATGTCGTTTGTATGCAGATTTCATCCGCTAGGTGGCAATTTTTCCAAAATTCATTTGTTTTTGCTTCTTTTGCATACGATTGACTTCTAAATAATTTTAAATTTAGAGTATGGATTAGAATAAAACAAATCGATGATATAAAATGAAAACGAAATAAAATCGGATAATGTTGAAATAAGGTTATGTTTTTAATTAGGTATGATTATTTTTTTGACAAAAATATTACGCTGTTTGCACGAACGTTGCTCTACTTTGAGATGCCACGTTATTACACTTGGAAAGCTACATCGAAGAAATTTTATCGTCGAAAGCAAGGCGATGCGGTTCCTGCTCATCCGAATGACTACTGATGCTCTTGGTCGCATGTACACAGTTCATCCGAAAAATGACGAATGCTTCTACTTGCATGTCAACAGCTCAATTTGCTTGAAAATGATACTCATTACAATCGCTGAAGAAATTGTTTCTGAATCTCCAAGTCAGATACGCACATTATTTTCTATCATTAATTTGACATGCTTCCCATCGAATCCCCGTGAACTGTGGAACAAGTACAAGGATGACATGTCCGAATACATTTTGCATCGAATTCGTGTCAGTTTGGGGAATCCCGATCTCGAGGTGAATGAAGAGATACATAACCAGGCTTTGCTTTAGATCGAAGACATGTGTTACCTCATGTGCGGCAGTTTGGTAGTCAAGTTAGGAATGCCAACGCCAGATCGTGGAATGAACGACGCTTTCAATCGAGAATTGGAACGTGAACGTGAATATGATCGAGATGCATTGAACCAATCAGTTTGAACGAATGTACCACTGTTGAACCCTCAACAGAAGGAAATTAGCGATACGTTAATGAAAGTAATTGATGATGGAAATGGTGGCTTATTTTTCCTCGATGCGCCCGGTGGAGCTGGGAAGACATTCTTCATGTCATTGATTATGGCCACTGTTCATGCGAGATAAAAAAAAATTGCTGTAGCAGTTTCTTCTTCTGGAATAGCAGCCACGTAGATAGATCAACCGCTGCCGATGAAATAAACGCTTGCCTCAAATAATTGACAAACATGCGAGTTGCATTGCTAAACGATCCATCTGCCGAAGATTTCTCCAAGCAATTGCTGACTATCTATTTATTCATTGTTCAAAATTAAAATTACAGTACATGACATAACAGCTGACGCCAATTCGCCATGTACTTGAAAAATATAATAAGACAAAATATAAAATAAAACTACATAATACATCAGAATCAACATAAAAAATCAAGAAATAAAATAGTGAAATTTTACAAACAGTTCACAAATAAAATCACTAAAAATGTCCACTTCTCTAGGCAATGCGTTGATCAATCTAACGGCCCTTGGAACTGGTGATTTAAACCTCTTAAGCGAGGTAAAATTTTTTAGAAATAAAAGTTTTTGCTCATAGTTACGCCCACGTAAGAATAAATTGGGAGCATGTAAATTAATAGTCATGAGAATTTGAGGATTATTAACTCGGCCCCGAAGGAGAAGAGAAAAATGATTTAAGCTTGAAAACGATCTTCGACTATCGTCGGTAACGACCGTGTTCCTGTTGAAAAAATCGAACAGATTGATTTCGTTTCCGCCGAATTTTAACAATTTCGTCTCAACGAAGGACGGCTTCATCAAAAAAATGTTCCCAAACGTCTAATCACAAAAATCACAATTGGTTGATTGAATGAGTAATTCTTGCGGCGAAGAACAAAGATGTGGATCATTTCAACTTCACAATTCAAAATCAAATCGTTGGTCCACTACATTCCTTCAAATCTAGCGAACTTTCGCAAGGTGCGCGAAACATTCTTGCGCAGACTGTACATATAACATATTCTTTCAACCAAAAAATAATTATTTCTGCTTCTCTATGATAGTGTCATCAGAAATAGTTTGTAGTATCGACCAAACTATTTTTTTTTTCGTTTATTAGAGATTCGCGCCGCAGCACACCCAGCATCGCCTCACGGCACACCGCTTGCGGAGCACTGCTTTAAACGACTGAAAAACTGACATGCAATATTGCGAAACACTCACCAATGACCAAAGTTTTGGTAGCAAGTAAAATCATCACCTGGGATGAATGGACAATGGCGCACAAATGCGCATTGGAAGCACTCAATCAAAGTATGAAATATCTGTGCAATGGCTCAAGATGTTTTATAGGCGCAATGATTCTACTATCTGGCGATTTCCACCAAACACTACCAGTCATTCCAAGATTTACCGCATCCGATGAAATAAACGCTTACCTCAAATCACGACTCTGGCGCTATGTAAAGAATCTTCAGCTGACGACAAACATGCGAGTTGCATTGCTAAACGATCTATCTGCCGAAGCAATTGCTGACTATCGGTAACGGGGGTGTTCCTGTCGACGAATCGAACGGATTGATTTTTTTTCCGCCGAATTTTTGCAATTTCACTTCATTCAACAAAATGTTCCCGAACATCTAATCACAAAAATCACAATTGGTTGAATGAACGAGCAATTCTTGCGGCAAAGAACAAAGATGTGGATCATTTAAACTTCACAATTCAAAATCAAATCGTTGGTCCACTGCATTCCTTTAAATCTATCGACCGTGTAACAAACGAAGACGAAGCAACCAACTATCCAACTTAATTTTTAAACTTATTGGATGTGCCTGGCTTGCCACCGCGCAATTTACAACTGAAGGTTGACTCGGTAGTCATCATGCTTCAAGTTATCAAGTTAACAGAACATTTATTCACTTTTAAGGTGTTCACTGTCAATACTTGGTGGAATGGCAATATAATAAAAATAATAAGTTGATAATGCTCGCGATGAGCGAAACCGGTCCTGATCAAATAAATTTTATTCAGTGGGAAAAGTACTAAAAATGTTTTATTATTTTTATTACGACATTTATTGATTCTGAGGCGGTACGAAGTTCGTCGGGTCAGCTAGTAATATATAAATATGCATAAAAAATCTACACACTTTGATGTAAAAAATCATACACATATTATATTATTTATATGTGACAAGACTTCTGATTCATACATAGTGAAACGTATTAAATTTTAAATGTCGAATATATCATAAAGAATTTTATTGATATCGGTAAAAACTTTGTTAATATTGCTAGTAAATTATTTCCATGTATTTTTTTTTGTATCTTACAACACTGGTTCTCTCCAAACAAAAGAATATTGCAAAACTAAGAAAATTTATTCTTTATTCAAAAATGCATGTATCATATCTGTTATTGGGCAAAACAGGAAATAATAAATTGCAATAGCACGTATACAGTACCTTAAAAATACTTTATCTTTCTCATTTCTAAGAAATAAAATAGTTTTCATTACGATCAAAAATCAAGAATAATATGCTCTTTTAGCAAAATTTGTAATAAAGCAATCATATTGAAAAATATTAATAGAAAAATTGTAAAAAGCATATTTATTTAAATGTACGTTTACGACTTACGTGTTATCATATACTGTGTTGTTTGGTATGCTAACATGGCGTGTAAATTTCACTTAATAACGAGAGTCATTAATTTCTTTTATTTATAGTCATTAAACAATGTTTTTTTTATATTAGGAAATGATCATAATATCTCAATGGAATAAAAAAAAACTTTAAACATAATTTCGAAATGACGTGTGTTGGACCATACAATAATGCAATTATAAATTTCCATTTGTGTGCAGATGATTATTAACGATCCTTTTTTGGATCCGTTTTCATGAAATTTGGTTTGTAATCTATAGCCAATGAATCAAATCAAGAAATCTAAAAAATTGTGTCTGTTATTACCAAGCTATGTATTACTCACCATCAATAAATTGTATTGAGATTACTCTAACGTACAGTGATAAGGTGATAGAATATCAAAGTATTTTAGCTCTACAAAAAATATTTTATACATGGTTAATAGCTATTTTGGCTTATGCCTTCATCAGAACAATGTTTAAACTTGTATTAACTTTATATTATTTCATATAAATACCGGTTTATACTAATATGTAGCTAAGTTAATATTAGTTTACACAGTTCTGATGAGGGTAAGCCGAAATATAAAATAATATTTGTAGAGCTAAAATATTTTGATATTTTTTTCACTTCATTAGAATGGGGTGATAAGCTCTCTTCGGAGTGATAAGGATGATCTTTAAAAAAGCGTAGTGATAGTGATAACCTTATCACTAGCCTCTTCCTGATCCAATCCTTCTATCCGTAGGTCCTTCGAAAAAAGAGAGGTTGATCAAGTAGGTACAAAGCAGTTCATGCAAAACAACTTCTGTTGAGATACCTATATTAGGTGACCATATCCTTCACATTGGGGGCGGATATGCATTTACAAAAGAGTTAAATTTATTTCATTAAAACTCTTAATGGAGAGTCTTAATGTTGACAAAGTTGTTTTTTTTTAAGAAAAAGATTTTCAAATCTGCCACTTGATCTTTTTGGGAGAGGGTTAAGAAAGAATGATGTGCTTAGGGAAGTGACTAGTTGTTAGCTAATCACCCTCCCTGTGCTCAGTTTCGGAATTGGTTTAGGGATGTGTGACATTTGAAACCATCACACATTTTGGATACAAATCCGTAACTTAGTTCAATTTCTATCCCGGGATTCAAACCTAAACGAGAGAGCAGCATATACCACTTGGCTACAGAACTTTCGATAGACCGACATTACACGTAGTAGTTATTAGTTTTTTTTCTCTCCCTCCCAATTTAAAATGTCTTGCTAGGAATAGAAGTACTGCCCATATCGCGTGATGGAAATTAAGTCAGTCGAAAATCATTAAAGTGATCTCATAATGACGACGTTTTTCTAATGAAATGATCACCCCACTATCTGGAAGCATTACTCAAGCCTGCCTCCACCAAAAAATACTTAGAGCAATTGCATCGAGAGCATTCACCGACAACTGTTGACCGATGAAAAATGATCACGAACATTGATAATTTTTTTGTTCGGAAAATGTTTTTTTTTGGTTACCATGGCTACTTTCATTGTTGAGAATATGAATAGTCTCAAGCGAAGTCGTTACAAATTGATTGCAATAATATATCCCAAGCCCAATTTGTAAAGAAAATATAGATGGAATGATAGTTTTATAAAAATATTAGCAATCACTTATATATATACTATACCTCGTTTTCAGAAATGGTTATTGTTGGGTAGAAAGTACATAAAATATCACAGACATCCATATATTAAGATACAAATTGACGTATGAATTTTTCAATCAAATGAATTTAAAATTAAACTGCGCAACTGGCCTCTAAATTGTCTAATAAAGTTCACTACAGCGACAGGTCCTCATCAGTTTTACTGTACCTGCAGCAAATAAAAAAATGGCATTAGAAATCATCAGTTGATTGTCAAAAGATTATTCGAACCTCCATTATTTTTCTTTTGTTGAGATTTACAATCCGCAAAGGCCGCGCAGCTATCATTTGTTTATAAAGATTTGATTATGAATCATAAATACACACGCACACCTGTTCACAAGAATTTCCGTTAAATATCTATTGTTTAAATTCGCCATTTAAAGTCAATATGCTTGACATTATAAAAAGACATAATACAATAAAAACTGCAGCTAAACGGTAATGTATATATTTGTTAAATGAATACATATATGATCATTAAATAAAATGTATTTTAATTAAATTACAAATTGTCCGAATAGTGGTTTTGTATTGTTTTCTGTGGATCTTGATAATACATCAGTATATTTATGCATAGCTAATTTAATATAAGTTTAAACATAGTTCTGATAAAGACATACGCCAAAATAGTTATCAACCATATTTCAAATAATATTTGAAGAATTAAAATACTTTTATTTTGTTTATCCTTATAACAATAGAGTTGCTACCAATTTAAACAATATCTCGATTAATTTATAACCTTCAATTTTGTATATAAGATCAAACAAAATTACTTGTATTTGATTATGTTTAAGTTGGCCGCCAATGCTAAATATGCACTACACCAACACGAAAAAAAGTTTCCTTGGTGGTCTCACGTGATTAATATAATAGAAATTCAAGAACGTAACAAAGGAAATAAACTATAACATTAAAATATATCACACGAACAAAGCTATCTTTCCGAAATATCCCGTAAGAAATACATCTTTTTACATAAATTTCAATTTAAAGGGTCTTTACGAGCACAATATCACTATTTTGATATATTCCCTATATCGGGGAGGGTTCCACGATGAATGGGCGATCTGAATTATGGACATAGGTGGGTTTGACATAGGTTTTTGTGTAGTACGAATTAAAGGATTTCGGTTCCATTCCAAGTGTTTTATTGTATGTCATAAATTATTGTTAAACAAAAAAGTCTTATCTCCATTTCGGGAAAGAGTGACCTATATAAAACGACGTGTATTGCGATATCATTTTATTCGGAATGATTTAGTGATTTTTATTGAATGACTTAATTTAAAGGGGTTTTCGATACATTTTTAACCGCAACCATTAACAGACTACATATTTTTACCCTATTTACAAAATAGTAATCAACAATATACACACAATATTACAAGATTTAAGATGATATTATATATAGTATTTGAATAGACAGTATTTTATGTAAACTTTTTTTTAACAATTACATTTTTATATATCGTCGTTGCGCTTTCAAAATCCGATGTCTGTATATTTCCAACAAATCGAATTGTTGAATAAAAAAAATATAATAATTCACTGCAACCGTAAAGAAAAAACCGATTATGATATAGGGCGTTCTAGACTTACTTTACAAATATGTCTATTTTGTCGAGAACAGACATTGTAATTTGTACTCTATTTTAACATGTTTTGAGACTACAGCGATGCTTAGAAAAACAACACTTGGCGGATTTTGAAAACGCATCGACGATATGATAGTTGAAAGTTATTGGATGAGCTATGAGGTTTGATTACTATCCAAATTCTTGCGCGTATCTCTATCAGTTTTTTTCACACAGTATTACATAATTAAACTACTTTTTTAATTGTTTTTGATTTTTAAATTGAGTGCAGACAATTTTAAATCCAGTTATTAAAACACATTAGTGCATTTTCACATAATTTTAAAGTTGAACATTGTGTTCAATGAATGCAAATTTGGCATAAACTTGTTTTGAATAAAACTATTTGAATTAATTACATGAAACTTAACAATCCATTAAGGAATACGTCGAATTCTCTCATAATCTAAAATAAATACATATAATATATAATTTCAGGCTCTGTGGTCTAGTGGTTCGACTTTACTACAGCCATCACATAGGTCTGGGTATAAGTCCTGGCAAAGTCAATATCAATTAGTATCGGGCCGTAGTTTGGTGACCGCTGATCTATCTTATCAATGGCACATTTTACTTTACACACATCTTTTATTGAGGGTATTATTTTCAAAACACTGCTAATTCCAAAATGTTTAAAAAATGAAACATGAATTTCAATTTAAAAAACAACGTACATTTTAAAAATATTTTTAGTTTTACATTACTTTGGAATGATATTTTCTATGTTATCAGGCCACGTTTGAGACTGAATTCTAAAAATACTTTCAAAATTTATTTTTATCTTCTAAATTACATTCGTGGTTCATTTTTCAACAATTTTAGAGTGAGTCGGGCTTGCAAATAATACCCTAAATTAATAAATTATTGTAATACAAAGCGTAAGTAAAAAGTTTTTAATTTTGCAGTGAAGTCGTTGTCTCTTGTCAAATTTACCCTAATCCAAGATAAGTTTTTTTGCAGTATTGGCGACGATATTTTTTTGTGTGAATGTATCAATAGATTCATAAATTTCAACATGAAAACACTGCGCCGAGAATCCGATATTAAATATTCGTACATTCAATATTTATTTACTCATATAAACGCCAGTCGATAAGTAAATACGAGCGCAAAATGTATTCATTATAAATGTCCACAAGCTGTTTCGGCGCCATCTCAAAAAGCTCAAAAGAGAATAATATCGATTTTAAAGTATCCCTGTCATCAGAAAGCTGTATTGCCATAAAATAAAAGCTTCCACTGTTCACACTGAGACCGTCTCACGCTGGGACATACTGGTAGAATGACTGCAATGTCAATTTATAATCTGTTCGCGAGGGCATGAATTTTTGCTGAACATATTTTATTTTTGTTTATGACTACTTCAAACTTTCTGCGCCGCATTAAATTATTATGTCGTTATTATTTTATTTTATTTCAATATTCGGTATTCTAAAAAGAAGGCAAGTAAAAAGGTGTACATTGACATCTATAATTAAAACAGAATTTTTACTAAGAAAGCGACTTATTTACAAACATTCGTGCAATTGATAAAATCTAGTCTAATAATATTTTTGAAACATCAAATTTAAGTAAATCATTTTTTATTAGTACACAATACAAAATAACAGAGATCTAGTGGCTTGGTTAAACAGTGATTGTAAATAAATTTATGTCAACCAAAATGCACTGTTTATTTGTTTCGAATTTAGTCAGCACTGACTATTTATAAAAGATTAATATCATCATTGTTTTTTTTTCGACATTTAATAATCTGTGAAAAAAATATAAAGTTCATGTTAATATTCATTTACATAGTTCATGTTGCTAAGATTGAATATAATTTTCAAAAATTCAAAAAATACATATTTTAATTGAGATGAATCAATTTATTTTAATAAAACAAGATTTCTTTATTTAAGCATGCTGTTGTTTTTTGTTATATACTGTTAACTATTAGTGGATAAGTATAATAAGGAGTGTCTTTCAATCAACTGGGATATTTTAAAAATTCTATTTAACTAGATTTTATCAATTACACGATATTCTGCAAATAAGCCATTTTACAAAATGTCTTATTAAAAATAGGCGTCGCTGTAAACTTTAAAGAAATACATATTTTTTATTATAGGAGGCAGACCTGAGAACCACAGTTCAATTGATAGTAAGCTCAAGTTTAGGTCAGTTCAGGACTGTTACCAAAGGAGACCAGAGATCCTAATATAACCGATGTATCAAGTTGTAGCTCTGCTGCATCAGGAACGATACAGATAGCAATGAGAATTGAATCCAGCCTGTATTGGATTGCCTTGTTGCCAATTTTGATGAGTTTTATTTATATCTGCAGACAGATTTGTGAACCTTACATATTATAGATACATGCAAGTTAAATAAAAATCGGAGGAATTATGTGACTGTAAAATATGTTCTCAAATCGAGATTTCTTAAAGTACTATGGAGTGGTTAGAAAATTTGTAATATATTTTCATGAATTTTGATTAATATTGCTCCATCTATAATTATGTAATGCTTAAAGAAATATTATCACTAATTTATTACAAGTATAAATTTAAATTGCCTCTCAAGATGCCTTACTTGTATTTGATGTATTTTCCACGTGTCTATATTTTATTAGAGGCAATTCAATATAAAATTAAAATAAGTTTTTGCAAACTTATTTATTATATTCGACTATTGCCAAGCATATACGAATGCTCATCTTCCAAAATATGACTTGATATCAATGCATGCAGTAAGGGGTAAAACAGTCCATGGTGTCTTAATTTAGAGGTCCCTGCCAGGGATTTGCACCTGCGATGACTCGTTGTCACGAACGCATCTGACATAAACTATCTTTGAATCTTCAGAATGTTATCGCATGGAGTACCCTGAGTCACTTGTCTTGGAGAGAAAAGTGATTTTCTTTTCATGGAGGTTTTTACATGGCTTGAAATTGAAAATTTCACGAACCGGGTGTCTCGATTTTTCACCATTGTTTGTTGATACTTTTTTCTGTAATTTTGTATATTTATTCTACGGCAACAATTTCCCGTATCTACCTAACGAAATATTTATTTTCTATTGGACGGCATGATAATATAATACCCGCGAATTTCAAAATCCGGCCCGACGCGCCGGGAAGCTAGGAAAAGCGACTGAGTATTTTTTTACTTTCTCTTAACTCTACCCTTAATCAGTGTTTTGTTTTTTAACAGACGACGTGGTTCTGACTTACAATGCCTTGAAATCCGTAGCCGATGTAGATCAATCGATAATTAATAACAAATAAAATTCGCTCATTAAAATAGTTACTTAAAAATAAACATAATTGTAAACGGGGGTGAATTATAAGCATATATCTCCTATCTAAGTATTTTTTTGCAAACCTATTTATTTTTCATGCTTTATTCATGCAGTAAAAAGCCAAATAAAACCACATAAAATAGTCTATATTTTAGTTTTATAACGTAGCATTTTTCCCATGCTCGTTCTTCTATACAGTCGCAAATCCAATAAGTTCAAAAATAAAAAGTATAATTGGATACTTTGTGCATTTTTTTATTAAATTACAAGTTGAATTATTTTTTAATAAAACATTCATATTAATAATTTGGTTTCAATAAAATAATTTACATTCCCTTCAGTTTGCTTGCGAGCAAGGTGCATTGATGTGCAAATTATACGTATTCAAATACATCCTAAGGGTTAATATACCTGCTACTATCCTGATATAAAATTTATTATATTGTATTTGGCACGACAACACCTTAATGCTTATTGAAGCACGCGGTCTTGCAAAATGAAGCCATTAATAATTTGATAACATAATAGTTCCCGGAGCTTTGAAATACGTTTATAATAAAATGCAAATGAAATCGGTATGCAAAACAGTACAATATACGAATGAATTAGAATACAAAATTTTCTTCATTCAAATTCTAATTATTTATTATTCTTTTTTCCTTTTTCTTTTTGAGGGTCTCCTACAGCTCAATTCTACTTTGAAGTTACACCAATTAGAAGATAATGAAATGTTTTCAAGTATTTCTGTTTTGAATTTTTGATTTTATTCGTTTGATAATCCCTTACAAAAAATACATATATTCCATGACATGAATTTGTTCAACAATCTCTTCTAATGTTTTTGACACGTCATATATAATCTACTTGTAAATACTAAATTGAATAAGTTGTCTACAATTCTTTTTTAAATATTTTAGACTCGGCGATATTCGATAGCGTAGCTGTAAATATTACATTATCGTACACTCAGTAAATATTTCATAGAGCTTATTTATTTTTTGATCAAAAGCACAAATATCACTTTGATATAAAATATTATTTAATAAATACTTAAACGAAAAATTTCATAATTTTTTTACGATCGATTATACTCATTGAGAGCATATTAAAATATTACAAATATAATATACTTAAATGTATTGGCTTAACTAAAGTAAAAAGAGCAAAAACAAAGAGTATATATAAATTTGATCCAAATTAAAAATACGGTTCAAAAATTCAACAACTTTCAACGTTATGTTAAAGCTTAAAAAACAACTTAGATCATTCCATAAGAAGTATGTAAATAGTTTATAGATTGTTTAGATATCTTACCGTAATAGAAATAGCTGTTATTAAAAAAATATTTCGTCTTATCTAAATATAATTGATACGTTGATATTGTCATTCTCTTATAATGGGAATTCAAAAAATATTTTTTATCCCAAGTACTAATCGTAATTTTTTTTAAAAAAAACACGATGATATTTGCCATACTAAAATTAAGCTTAATTATAATTATCATATTATATTGAATTTGATTTATCATAAAATCGCGTTAATTTTCTACGTCGTTGTTTTTCGCGACGAAACCTTTACGGGTTCGAATCCCGATACGAACAGTATTTATCGATTTCTTTTCGAAGGTATGGATGTTTGTGATGTCTAAAAATGTCCTTTCCCGATTAGCTAACCACTAGTCTTATCATAATTGTATTCCTTATATCTCTACTCTCTTCGTAAAATCGAGAGCAGGTATCGTAGATAAATTTCTGTCGATATAACTTCATTAGGAGGCCGTGTGCTCCTTATTGGCAACGGACATGTTTTTTTAACTAATATTATTTATATATCTTCAATGAACATTTGAAAAACATTTTATTTACATACGTAGTTTCAACAGCTGACATTTTAACGAGGATGCACCCATCATAGCACAGTATTTTAAATCTATATGCTTAAGTAGTACCTGAAACTAATATTTAACACAGTATATATTATATTATTCATTTGCTTTTCTATTCTGAGAAATTTCATGTGACAATCATATCATACAATGACAATCTATGGATGCATCCGTCATAGCAATTGACTTTGTCCATATAATTTGCATTCTTAAGCACTATTTCAATACACTGCCAAAAAGTTTAATCTTAATATGAATTATTTTGTTTTGTTTTTCGTTACAGGGAGCTTACGAAAGCTCGACTTTGAATAATGCCTGATAAAGCTCGCTTAAATTTGTAATAGGTTGTCAGTAATACGTGCAATAAATTTTCATTAATTTTATACTTACTTCTTCCTTCCAAGTACAATTCGAGCATGTGTTTATGTTTAACTTTATATGGAAACGATGCAATACATGACCAGGCTGTGGATCAACTTAAAAGAGCTGAATTATTACATAATGAATTTAAAATTATGTTAAAATAAACTTTTGTTTGCAATAAAATTTATCATAATCATCATAGCTCTTTATTATCAGGTCTTGACTTCATCAGACGTGCATCTAAACTCTGATTTTTTTTTAAAAATATTTATGACACTAATAAGTTGTAAATCCCTAGCGACTTAATCCTGGCATTTAAGCAGTGGGTTTTTAGGAATCTATCCTGGCTCGAACTTGATTGATATAACGATATGATTGTGAACAATATGTAATGTCTACAAGTAATGATTCTTATGTTTTTTAAATGCTCGTGATGAGCGAAACCGTACCTGACTCAATAAATAATTGTAGAATATGTACAAAAGAGTGTTTTACTATTTTTTTTTGTATTGCCGTTCCACCAAATATTGGGTCTAAAAAGGCATGTCTAAATAAATATGTGCATTTTTGGTCAGTTAATAAAAGATAATCAGATAACAAGATAATGGGCAAAGAAATTAATTATTTATTTATACCAAAGATAACACGGTGAGTAGAAAGCAATTATAGAGTTAAGGTTTCGTTAAAATAGTTTGAATCCTATTATTTCAGTGTGCCATTTTTTAACTTTTCAAGTTTTAAGCAAATGTTGACAGTGATCTGGTATATCAAACAATACAGATTTTGCTATATTTAGGTACAAATGTGTTTAAAAATGGCTAGAGTTTTTCGTACGTACATAAAATTACCTATCAATTTATAAAAAAAAACCGTTTAAAGGGGGCAATCGCTCTCTTTACGTAGTTTACGAAAACACGAACAAGCTAACAAAGATGCAGTGCATATTATATTTCTGTTATTTATTTGAGTAATGGTAGGCTCGCATAAAAGAAACTGATATTTTATCAACAAAATGTGAACATCTGAATACTTGCATGTGGTACAAGTTAAACAACACATGGTACAGTGGAAAAATTATCGCGTTGGTATTAATTAAAGTATTTATTCCCGACGTCGAGCATTAAGACCCCAAATAAAATATAACAATGATAGGTATGTATTTCAATCATTCTGACTTGGTTCAAAGGAAGACAAACTTTTTTAACGTGTCATACGAAGAGCGAATATAATTCAATAACTTCTTTTGACGGACAAAATATATTTGTCTTATGATACTTTTGTGAGGAGTGTTTAGTTCTTGGGTAAGTTTGCTCCTAATACACTCTTGGCTATCATATAAAAATGCTTCCTGTATTACGGTATTCTTTTATTAACTCGATGGCTGCCACAGACGAGATATCTCGTATAAATTTTCGTGCTCAACACGCCATAGACGAGGTATTGTGTCAATAATAGGTAATTACTGTTAATTATCTACGGCAGCTAAAAGGTTAAAGTATATAAAAACGTAACTCATGCTGAGTTTAACACTCGAGTACCGAATTGTAGAAAATAGAATAGGGTACGAAGCAACGTTCCCTCTAAGCTGCGCGCGTGCGCGGCCGCGCAGCAGTTGGGAAGGCCCCGCGCACTCATTCCGGGTTGGCGCGCACTACAATACAGTTGCTCAATTAATATTTGATCGTTCCGCGCAGCCTCCACACAGCCTCCGCGCAGCTTTTGAAATTTCCGCGCAGCTAACCTTTCGGCTTAGAGGGAACGTTGTACGAAGTAACCCCAGACAAATCTGCTTAATATTTGCATTGCATTGATTGATGTATCATTGTAGATTACAATACATACCAACTAGATATTATTGATATTAAGGTAATGGTTGAAATAATAAGAATTTTGAAATGCTAATGTATCCCATATGAACCCAAAGGTTAAGTCGCCTGGGTTGATTATGACTCAAGAAGTGAGAATTGGTTGTATGTTTATATTTCTAAGATAATTTTTATTATGACATTATCATAACTTTGCTTAAGCTATTTCCGATCCCAATGTAGAGGACATGGGCTCTTTGTGAAGTTTAACTTACCATAAGTATTTATACGAGAACTGCCTGTTGCTAAGGTGTACAATTTTTCTTTTGGCTGTATAAATGACTAATCAAAGATATCGATCTGTGTGATATTTTTTTCTCTTAATATCTTTCTTTTATTAAGAGAGTAGAGATAGAAGGATAGGAGATGGACAGGATTAATGGTTAGTCAATCTCTCTTCTTCTTAGAATAGGACGTAAATAAATATCATGCATCACACATATCCATTCTTGCGAACAGAAATTCATAAATCGGTTTAAAAATCAATATATGAAACGAACTGGGATTCAAGCGCACGATGTCCGTTACTATACCCAACGGCGTTAACCACTCAACCACTGATCTTTATTTGCAATCACGGAGTGTGTTATATTTAGTTATATATTTTTTTTCAACTATACAACTATTCAAATATTCATTCTGATGAGTAACACTTTTACGTTATTATTTAATGTTAAAGAAACATGGGTGATGATATTTTGCAGATTCACATAAATATTGAGTACCATGTGTGGCTCCGAAGTAACTGGTCATTTTTCCATACAGCTAGGAGCGAAACAGGATAGTCTGATCGATTCCAGATTCTTGCAGCTGATCTGAGTACCGAATCGCATCTTTGGAATTCCGCACTGAGCGCCCGCACTTTGTGCACAGGCGCATTTTTACATAACCTGATTCCCGCCCTGTCCTTTTTTAGATCGCTTATTTGTGAATTTGATAACCTATCTCGAAGTACTCGTTTCATATTTTAAATGTATACAATCGACATCGTATCTTCAGGAAAAATTTAAAAGCGAAGGATATTTTGCATTCAAACGTTAAATATTGAGCCGTGACGGTCGGCGGTGGGTACCATGAACGATTCTTCATGAGTATTTTGAACATTCAATGCTAGATTTTATGACATGTTATGTTACAGTCACAGAAGAAAAATCCATTCATAGAAGTCGTTATTTTATTGTAGTTTGAGTGCACAATAAATAAAGTATTTTATAAGAAAAAAACTCTTGAAAGTCAAACCAAATATAGAATTAATTCGAATCGTTCAAAGTATGTACATTCACACAAGTTTTGTCACTAACGACCTGGGTTTTGCGTTTCGGCATCTTCAGGCTTTCAAGTGCACGAATCAACTTGAACTGACAAATATCGACTGGTTTACTGGTTGCCAGTGTTCAGTGATAACATTTTAAAAATTGAAACTAAATTAAACTCCTTGATGAAAAAGTCAAGACAATGTGTGATTTTTTTTAAAGCGATGTCTAAATGACTAAGCAAAGGTATAGATTTGTTTGATGTTCTTTTTCTTAACATGTTCCGTCTTTTATTAACTTCTTTCACCACAGTTTTGACTTCTGATTTCTTAATCGGCCAATTTATAACTGGCATTAGCCATTTTGCAACCAAACTGTTCCGGTTAATTAATAATTCACATTGTGATTACGGCAATGTCACATTCTCTGAAAATGACGAGCGAATCACAACGTCTATTGAGGAGCGAGTAGATCTTGACTCATCGAAAGTCTACTATAATTCACACCTTCTTTTTCGTTATTAAAATCATATATATCATAAAATTTACTTCGGTTTCTTGTGGCAATCAAAGTTAAAGACTATTACCGTTTTTAAAGTGAAGGATTAACCCTGGAAGTAGTTTGACAGGCGTTGAGTATTCGAAATAATGTATTATCTCTAATTCCCACTTCTAAAATCAGGAATCCTGGAATATCTAACAGCAGTTAGTCTTCATTATCTTTATAGCCGCCCATATGTCATACATCGTAATTAAAAAGGTAGGATATGAAGATCTGATATAATAATTTCAAACAAATATCGCTTATTCCAGTGGTAAAAGAAAGAATAGTTGTAAAATACTTAAATATCAAATATAAAAAAATGTAGAAAAACTTATCGTGTCTTTGAATATTATTGCATTTTATTATACTTGAGTACATTCGCTTTATATGTGGAGCATATGTTTTCCACACGGTACCACTATGATTTATTATCACCTGATTTGCTTTCCCCATGACATGACATATTCCATAATTCCGCCGAGCATTTCCTAAGGATACTACCAAACAGTCATCCGGGAAGCCAGAATCCCACCGGCCAGAAGAAGAGCATTTACCAGTAAAAATAACAAATTTATCCATTTTTTATAAAAACAGGAATACGGTACGTATTGTATACACCCAAACGATTTAAAAAAATGAGAAATGTATTTCTTGCTAGCGATATTCAATAAGTTTTTCTGTAGCTTCATGCACAAGCGAGAAATTAATACATATAATTTGCCAATACAAATAAATCTTTTACTGTCTGATGTAGTATCAACGATTCTGAATCAATAATAATAATTCTTTGCATATCTTAAAAATTATGTTCTCTTAAACATGCTCCTATTATTCATTTAAGAACAATAAGCAAACATTCCCTAGCAAACGGTAACAGAAAAAGAATAAAAAATAAACAAATGCGAATTAAAAAAACGTTGTCATACATGTCTAAGCTCTCCATGGGAGAGAATCGCGAATTTGATAGCAACAATTGCTGTTTACGGGCGCAGCCATAAATTAACTCTTTCTGTACTGTTGTTTCAAATATTATCTGTTTTAAAGAAATTAATTTTTGTAAAAATGTGTTGGTCATGAAATACCATCCAGAAGTAAATTATTTTTTCCCATATGTGTAGATTATCAATTGACCGAACAATTTGACTTACAAGTAACAACAATATTATATACATTATAGTACATTAGACTCTCTTTTATCAAGGTGAATTCGTTTCACAAAATGTCATGTAAAAAAGTATACAATAATAAAAATCTATTCGGGGTATCAAAAAAACAAAAATTCAATATGTTAATTGTATTTAAAAAAAAAACACTAATTATTGTTTAGAGATTATACGAACCAGTTTACACACATTTGATATGACATCGTTTTTATCACTTGAGAGCCTGTCTAATATTTTTTTACAAAATTTTCAGGAATACAGGAATAAACCTCTGCGCATAGTATTAAGTAGTAACTACATGCAAGGAATGTATCACCGTGCTATTTTTAAGCCGTGTAAAAGAGAGTATTTAGGCATAATTTTATTTCATATGTTTATATTTTTATTTGACACTTAGATTTAGAGATATTTTTACTATTTTTTACCGAATCACTGTTAATTTATAAATTCAACACGATCACAAAGCAACAGTGAATACAAATATTGGTTTTATCAATGATAAAATGTATGAAATTATTGAATGTGAACGAATGTTCCATATTATAAAACAGAATGTTTTTTTCACCATAATGAGCATTCATTCGCAAGGTTACGAAGGGTTACCCTCGCCGCAGTGGGCTCCGCCCCTCGGTCCAGGAGCCGCGCTCGGGCCCCGGGCCTCGCAATCCGGATCGTTGGATCAATTTTTAATTACACGTCTCTCTCTTCTTCTGCTATAGCGTTCGGTACGCATTGATGAGACGAAAGATAGTCGAGAAGTTTTGTATGCAGATATTATGTGGCGCGACCTCACGCCGTGCGAATGTAAGCGGCGGACCTTGAGGCCGATGAAACGATAGTTTGCGATAACAGCCAGTATTGGAATGCAAATTCAAGTAATTATCGTGTGGAATAATACATTTTTGTTTAAACAAAAAATACACAATGTTACACCCAAATACGGACAGTCATAAGCTCTTTTTCCAAGAAATGTTAGAAATCAACAAAGCACAGCTGCAAAATCTTCCGATTTTAAACGAAATATCAAATTTTCCCACATCTCCTCTTCTATACCCTATATAACCATAAAATCATATAATCATAAAACCTTTGCCGACAAACAAATTATATAATTCTTGAAACTGCTCACTGGTCAAATCTGTTGGCATTCCCATGGGCTTATCCTTTTTGCCAGCAGTGGCTTTGGACTCAGTGATGCATTTATATCTTATATAAACACGAAACTTTCATTTACTAAGCGTCAGTTCAAGTTCATCCGTGCACTTGAATGCCTGAAGATGCCGAAAGGCGAAACCCGGGTCGTTAATGACAAAATTTGTGAGAATGTACATAGTTTGAACGATTCAAATTTAAAAAATACACAGCATAATAAAGTTTACCGTGGAGCAATGTTCCCTCTAAACTGCGCGCGCACGCGACCGCGCAACAGTTTGAAAGCCCCCGCGCACTCATTTTGGGTTGATGTCCACTCCAATGAAACTATTCAAATAAAATCTTTTAGTCTAAATAGAGTAAATAATATAAGGATTCTATGTATGGAACGACGTAAAAATTGTTACTCAGTCGCTCAATCTTTCTTTTCTAACGGTAATAGTAGTGATAAAAGACAAAGCTAGGTCAGAACTAGTGATTAACAATAAGCTCTCGCTTCGCCCAGTTATTGAAAAATTGGGAAAGTGGGAGGGAATTTTTAGGCATCACAAACACCCATGCCTTCGAACTTAAGCCCCGTGAGATCTGGCACGGAAGCCAACAACGCTAACCGTTGCGCCATAGGACCCAAATCGACAGCAACTTTTACATAATTGTTAAGTGCTTAAATATAAATTCATTTTTTTTAATCTTTGTCTCCGCTCTCATTATAGCTAAATGTAGCATTTTTTTTAAATCCATGTCTGCTCCCAATGTGGAGCATATGGCCTCTTAATGGAGGTATCTCAACAGAAGTTTTTTTTCTACGAGAACTGTTTGTTACGCAGTCACTCAACCTCACTTTTTTCAAAGTGAGTAGTAGGGAAAAAAGGATAAGGCTAGAACAGGACTAGTGGTTGTCTAATCGCTATTGCTACACCCAGTTAAAGGATCAGAAGGATGGCAGGAGAGGAAATGATGTGAATTGATATTACAAAAACCCAATCTTCGAACACAACTTTGAATTGAATAATTCTCAAATTTACTTTGATCTGACCGGGAATCGAACCCAAACCTGCGTGATCGGTAGAGCAAGCTCTAACCAACTGGGCCACACCAGGCGATGTAACGTAGCATATCTAAACAAATTTGTTTGAACGAAAACTCCTTATTACTCAAAATCTCAACCTTTCTTTTTTTGAACAGAGTAGTAAGATAGAAGAAGTTTGCTATGGTAAGATATTGGTCAGCACCCTATATGCCCTATTTCAAAGGATCAGATGGGTGTCAGAGAATTTTAAACACTGGAAACATGTCCGCACTGGGATTTGAGCCCATGTGTGCCGTAACCGAAGTAAACGACGTTGTCCAATCAGCTAACATCCCAGCGTAAGTTGATTAATTATTATAGCATAATAAATCATTTATGTCACTCACAATATAAAAAAAGAATATGTATTTTTATAAAACCCTAATATTAATAAAAACAATAATCCTTTATACTTCATTCCACTTTATTTAATATGTCAGGACCGGTTTCGCTCATTGCGAGCATTGTCAACTGATAAGAAATATAATTTAACAATGCTATTTATACAAAATTGAAAAGTTATACACAGTTATACATAGTTATCTTATCAGTTGACAATGCTCGCAATGAGCGAAACCGGTCCTGACATATTAAATAAAGTGGAATGAAGTACAAAGGATTATTGTTTTTATTAATATAATGCCTTTCCACCAAGTATTGACAGTGAACACCCTAGAAGTGAAAACCCTAATAATTATTGTTTAAAAAAAATATACAATACAATTTGACTAGCGATGTCAAGATGTTGTATAATCTTTGTACATTTTTGTAATGTTAACAAATATTATTGTATATCTATCTTCCTTGTCAAGATTTGAGCTCGAAACTTTCTGAACGCTTAGTGGAACTATTTCCACACTGCCGTTAGTCAAGTCAAACTTATGTATCAAAATTTCCAAGAATTTTACATCCTAAACATTTTAAGCCTCCATTTTGTAATTTTATAATTTTAAAATGTTAGAATCAATCTTGCTTCATTACTTAAGCAAACTTTGCGATAGTAAGTCTGAAGATGCCTCTGAAAGAGGCGAAACACGTGTCACAGTTAGTAACACAATACGTGGAATAATCAAAGTTAATTTAAATTTTCTATTAAAATGAACATCCACAAAGTTACCGCCGAAACCATTGAAAGTATTAATTTTACATCCTTTTAAGAAATAATATTATACCTTTATTATATAAATATTGTATAATATTATAATATAAAATAAAACATGACTATGTTTATTATTTGTTTGCTGGTTGGAACTAGCGAATTTCTAATTGGATTTAGATGCTTATCATTTCAGCTCAATATTTTAGTTAGGGGTGTCAAACCGTAAGAGGGATATTTTGCCACCCTCAAATGTCATATAAAGACCCTTTTATGGCTTATAATTCTTATCGCTTAATCTTTTAATGTTGGTATACATTCACTACAAGCTCTGTGATAAGGTAATGGTTACGAAATTTTATTACTTCGACGTTCTTATGTTTGGACAGATTTGGTCGTACACGCTTACTCGAAAATGATATAAACATTGCTGTCGTCTGTCAATGTATTTGTTAATAAATCATAGTTATCATTATTTATTTTACAGAGGTATCATACAGCAAGAAATACTCAAAATATGTGAATTATCTACACCAATATGTACATAGATATATCTTACGGGAAATCACACTAGATATATCAAAACGTAAATTCTCTTGTTTAAGTATTTTTTAACACTAATTTAGTATTGAGTTCAGGTTCATCCGTGAACTTTAGTTCAAGTTCAGAACGCATGAAGATGCCGAAAGGCGGAACCCGGGTCGATAGTGACAAAATCAGTGAGAATGTACATAGTTTGAACGATTTAAATTTAATATTGAAATTCCACCAAGCACCTTCAGTAGAAATCTTAAATTATATCAATATTGCTAGTACAGCAAGATTGGCTGAACTCTATATTAAATTAGTGTTTAACAGCTTAACGACCGCACGTTTTTTTTTTATAAAATTTCACCTGGCGAAATAAAATTTTGCGAAAAATTCGCAAAAATTGTAATTTTACTAAATTCACTATAATTTGTAAACAAATTCAGATATCTTTACAAAATTTAATTTGTTTTTCAAAGACTCAAATACGCGTCCACGGTCGTTAAGCTGGTTAAGTATTTTTTATTTGACTTTTAATTCATAGCATCGACAATTTTAGTGAATTTACTTCAGAACATCGACAAATCAACATTATCTGTATATCAAAAAGACAAAAATAAAAAAATATTTCTCGTCTCAAATTAATAACGGCTTTGCTAAAATATAATGGCAGTGGCGTGGCATTCCTGGCATTCTGCACATGGGAGGTATTTCGATTTTAATTATTATCGTTCTTGTGTGAAGTGAAAATAAATTAAACTCCTAAACTATTTCAGTGATGACGCGTGGGTGAATAAATTACCAAATTAGATTCATTAACTTTTATCAAAACAATAATCATAAATCTAATTAAACTTCAGACAGTGACGTCAATAATTTATCTCGAATTCTTCACGGAGGTATATATGGTAATGAACCTATTTATTTGATTTGGTATGACTTCGTGGAGCTCAATGATTATTAACTTACAATTGTATCCAATATATGTTCAATTCATGATATTACCGTAAATTTTTATTGATAATCTTTTAAGGTAATATTATGCATAAAAAATCGAGCAAACAATACTCACTTTCCGTGTTCTAATTGATAATAACTTCGCCCTGAGGATCAAGCGAGTCTATTTTCAAGTCCCGATAAAGTTAACATCAATTTTAGATGATAAACATGGGTGTTTGTAATGTATCATCTCCTTGGGTTGTTTTTGGGTGATTCTTAGATTGGAAAATACATTGAATTTAAATGAATAATAATAAAATTTAAAAATCTTGGCAAAGCTTAATAATCAGATGATCACGTACAACTCGAAAAGATAGCTTTGAAAGAAAAAACAGTAAAGGTACGCAATATTTATTGCTGTCATCTAAATTTACTTTGAAAACTATTTTGTACTCATTTTTAGTAACGTAGCAAAATGTTAAACAAGTTCTTGAATGGGTACTTTCATTCGTCGATTTTCGGGAAAGTATATTAAATTCTACCCAAACCTTTGTCTGTCTGTACTGCTTTTTTGTATTTTGAATTTTTTTCAAGTTTCCAGATAGAGCCTACTTCAAGTCAATATGATAAATACAAAATTTAATTTGATAACTTTGTTATTCCACAATTTGTGACACGTGTTTTGCCACTTTGAGAAGCATCATCAGACCATCGCAACGATTACGAATAAACTTGAAATATATTTAAATCTTATGTTATAAAGTTCAAAATAAAAATCAGGGTTTGTCTTTTTATACTGGACGCAAAGAGGGAGTATAATACAAACATTCTTAGTACTAATTACTTTCAATATGCGTGGTAAATCTCAATGGATATAAATTCAACAATGGTGATCTACTAATCTTATTTATTAATGTTTCCTTTATATTGTCGATTTTATTAATTTCCAAAAACCTCTAGGCCAAGGGTGGGGAATATTTTCCTTTCTAAAGGCCACATTCATTTATCAGATTCAATATAAGGCCGCACTAAATAAAACCTTCACACCCCCCCACCTTTTTTTTTCGACTGTCAAACATATAATGGGTTGATAACTCTCTTTTTCCAAACGATTGCGTATAATTTTTTGATCAAAGTGAATATTTTGATCGATTCAAAAGGCCGCAGGTTCCCCTCCACTGCTCTAAGCTATTCATTCTTCACTCACGAAATGGAGTAACTTATTTATCAATGAACGTTTTATATTAACAATGAACTTCTACAAAGTTACCGCTGAATCTATCAAATATGTCAATATGATTAATATTAAAAATCAGAGTACAATCTTCAAGTACATCTTTGAATTTCATAATATTTAAGCTAAACGTACTTAAGGAAAGAGTTAGGTGGAGGTTAGTCATAAAATATGAGACAATTCTAAATAAGTGGTATATTGACAAAATAGGCATCATCCAGCATCGTTTGCAGCTGATGATGCCGATCACGGCGTAGCCATTGAATGGAGGCGGTCTGTTGAATATTATCGACGTATTAAACAAATGCAAAGATGCCTGCAGCGTCAGAAAAGTTGCATTCATTTAACAACATACGGCAGTCCAAGGCTCGCAGTAATCCCATTATCTGGGCTCGATCCCCAAGTAAATAATACAATCTGAATTATTATTGACGCGCACTTTGGGGCGTAGCAACATGTCAGCGGGCCAGAGATCGAAACAAACAACACTTTGTATACATGTACCGAGATTCAATAAATAAAATGCTTCTCAAAGGGTTTCTTCTCAATATATTTTTTTTATTATGAATCCATGTCCGCTCCTAATGTGGAGCATATGACCTACCGATGGAGGTATATCAACAGAAGTTTTTTTCCTACGTTACTCAGTCGCTCAATCTCACATTTTTTTTTCCAAATCGAGTAGTAGAGGAAGAAGGGTAAAGCTAGAAAATGACTAGTGGTTGACTAGTGGTTGAGTTATTAAAAGATCAGAAGGATGGGAGGAGAAGAAATAATGTGAATTGAAATAAAAAAAACACCAAGTCTCCGATCACAAATTTGAATGGAATTATTCTCAAATTCACTGTGATCTTACCGGGAATCGAACCCAGACATGCGTGATCACCACAGCATTGTCAGCAGTTTAACCTTCGCGTTTCGGAGCGGGGTGCAATTGTGCCCCTAAATTCTTATTTTACCAACCATTTGTTAAATATCGGTAATATCTAGCTGATATTTATTGTTATCTACAAACATATCCTACTGAATACAATGCAAAAAAAAAATCTGAAAAATTGTAGAAAATAAAATAGATATTCACGTTTTTCGTTAACAAATGGTATTTGGGTCACATATACACGTTGCGTTTGAGTGTGTGCGTGTGCCGAGCGCAAACTCCACACACCTGATGTCATCGTACCCTGCGCCCGCGCCGGGAGAACGACGTCGCTTTACGATTAGTTCAGTCTGCTCTCGCCGCTTCTATTGACATGATGGATTTCTACCGCTTCTATACGCCTGACGTATCGTCAACGCAATATGATATGGATGATTCAAAAAGACAAATTGTCTCTTAATTTTGACAGGGCATGCTCAAAATCAACATTCGAACTGCTGACATTTATTATTTTAATTTTTACTTCGTTAAATGAGAAAAATTCTGGGGGGTACAATTGTACCCGCTCCGGAACCCGTGTGATTTTTCAAGATATAGGTACTCGAAGGTTAATAAGTGAGAACATAAAATAAAAAATGTGACCAAATACTTCAGCGAACAAAGTACATATTTAATAAGTTTTTTTTTGTATATATCGTCTGCTTGCTGCAAGAACACATTAATTGAAAATTTAGTCAAAACTGAGTTACATTAAACAAAGTCATATGTTCCCCATTTTGAATAAACTCAAAAAGTCACTTAGTGGATTTTATGTCGTACAGTATTATACCAACCAAAGCATTGTCCAATTACATACTTTTAAAATTAGTAGTAAATTTACAATTTAATTCTTTGATTGAATTGACTTCTTACATCAAACCAAAGATATATTGAGCTGGTGGGCATATAGTTGATAGAGCTCAGTTTTGGTATATAAAAAAATTGCAATGCTGTAAGTTCACAAGACTTGGAATATAAAACTTTAAATTTGGATGTGTTGGCATATGCTGACTGACAAGAAATAGATACTAGATCAGTGAAGAGGAACCTGCGGCCTCTTGGCTACTCTGATGCGGCCTTTTGACTTGATCAGAATATTCACTTTCATCAAAAAATTATACACAAGCGTTTGGAAAATGAACATAATCAACCCATAATATGTTCGACAGTCGAAAAAAAAGAAAGGGGGGGATTTCAACGTTTACTTTACTGCGGTCGTTTTTTGAATCAGATAAATGAATGCGGCCTTTAGTAATTAAAAGGTTCCCCGCCCCTGTACTAGACCGTTATACTTGTATTAAGTCTTTATTTTTCACTATGATTTTTTTAAGACACGCACAAGTGATTCGAAAACTTCTCATTGATTTTATCTGGTGTAATTTAAATATTTGATGCTTTAGTAATTATTAGTTGTATTTTCGAATACTTTTTTTTTGAATACCGATCAAAGTAAATATGAAAAACGTGGCTCTTTTTTAATATGAATTCAAATTTTAAAAAATGTAATTTTTACTTAGTTTAAGAAACGTTTAGTTATCGTATCCAGAGAATATAAATCATTGATTCTCATTGCGGAATCGCTGCGGTTCCGTTGACTCATCGCCCGATAACAATCTCGTTCGACTTTTCACAACGAGAGGAGCCGCATATCAAA
This sequence comes from Himalopsyche tibetana, assembly GCA_030503985.1. NCBI lineage: Eukaryota > Metazoa > Arthropoda > Insecta > Trichoptera > Rhyacophilidae > Himalopsyche > Himalopsyche tibetana. Next base: position 20,327,819 of record JAPJYX010000024.1, read on the forward strand.
AAATTAGATCGAGGCACCGCCGCAGCCGAGCGTCTGATCCGATGGGTGATCAATTCGGGCCCCCTGTCTTTTTGGGGCACACCCCAACTCGTAAAGTGTCACGTGAAGAATTATTGCAATCTATCTGGGAAATATTGGGTCGAATTTATTGCAAAATGAATTGGTACTTAAAATCTTGTCTCCGGTTCCGAGAAGCTGTTTTTCTGCCAGATAATAATTGAACGCCACTGGGAACGGACAAAGAAAATCTATGCTTCCTTTTATTATATAATACTAGCCGGTTGCCGGAGAAAGAAAATGTTTTTGTTTTAATTGTATTTATTGAAGTGCATGTTTTCTTTTTCTGTCTGTTTGACGTTTGCTGCCGGTTGTCTATGGTACGACACGTGCGCCACTTACTGTACGTTAATTGTACTATAACCTTCGCGCAAGTGCAAGCATACGTTGTCAAAATGAACTGTATGGCAAAGATACAAACTTGGCTTGTAATCAGTCCTCCAAGCCACATATATATCATTACCGTATCTAAGTTTGTGACATATAATTTTATCACAGCTGTAACTCATTGACATAATCAACCGTCATTACTATCCATGGTTGAGTAATTGATAATGGATGAAATTTAAAAAAAAAACATGATGTATTTAAAATTCAGTGATGTGGATTACGCCTATAGCCTATTTTACTCAAATAAAATCATATCAAATTTAGTGTTTCCTTTTTTACGTATATCATTTAAGTCTCCATTCGGCTCAAAACATAATTGGCTGAACGTTTGATTAAATTAACTTCTATGAGACGAAAAAATAGTTTTTTTATTCAATCTGTAATGCTTGAAATAAAAAATATCAAAATTGAATTTATAAGTGACTTGAAGATTGAAAACATGTTTTTTTTTCAATATAATTCCTCTCGGGTAAAAAATAATTTCATCTTGCGAAATTATTCATCTCGAAAAGTTTGCCCGAGCGATTTTTGGCGTGCTATAAAATTTTCAGTATGCTTCTAATATTATTACGCTGTTGAATTAGTATCTGGAACAAAATATAAATTCAATATGCTAATGTTTGAGAAATATGATTAATAGCTACAGCATTTTTTTTATATTTACAAGATTACAAAAGCGCTTTTCCAGTTATGACAAACATACGACAACAATATTTCATTCCTACTTTTTGCATGATCAGGCAACATAGTTATCTACAGCTGTTCATTTACGAATACAGCAGCTTGCTTGCACATACTAACCGGTATCCATGCATATATGTGTGCCTTCTTAACTCGTGCTAATCATAGTCTAATTGGAAACTGGTGATTAATAAAGGATTAGTGAAAATATTTAGATTTTATCACAATTACATATATTAATGAGGAAATTTCTTTTACATCCGTACTAATGATAAAATATTTCTAGCCAGAATCCGAAAAAGTCAATAATTATGATTCTTTTTCATTAAACCTGCTGTCGAATTTCTAAAAAATCAATCGACGTTAAATTGACTATCAATTATTAATCGTTTTATTGGCACTACGACAAAACTTCCGAGACATTACCTTCGTGACATTGCAGCCAAAACAAAATCGTCAAGACAAAAACCGTTGGCAAAAATTAAAATTATAAAACATACATGTCCTTTTGCTTGTCTTCGAATTGCTTATCGATATAATAGATAGACATTTAAGATTTATTGCGTCAAAATGTAAATATAATATATATAATTAATCTAAAAACTGCAAGAGTTTTTAGTAATTGTACAATATGTAAAATCATGTACTAATAAAAATTGTCCCACTTCTAATTTGTATTGACAGACGTCAGATTAGTTTTGACGGCAATGTTCCGGCGGTCTTGCCAGGATCCCCATGTTCATTATAATTTAATTTATATGTTTATATCGCATGAATAGGTTTTGTTTCTTGGCTTCGCTGTTTTTTTATGAGAATTTTAACATACAACTTTTAGTTTTTTAAATGTAGAGTTTCTTTGTTATAAATAACGTATTTCCTCGATTTAAAGAAGCATGTTTTTTTTTTAATATTGTTGTCTCTGAATTCAGGGTGCGTGATATAATCGAGGAAATGAAGAAGCTAAAAATAGTATTGTTTTAAGTTGAGCAGTAGTACATAGTATGATATTTTTGTTGGATACTTTGGCTTTAACACTTTAATAAGGCGATAGAAAATATTTTTTAATAGAAACACCAAAGATTATACATTACTGGATTTGTCACAGCAAGAACGCTTTCATTCATTCGTTATCTGATATTAACCTGTTTACGACGGAAGTAAATTGTTGTTACCGGGACTACGTATGTCAGTTGGAAAATAATGGTGCTTATGTTTTAATAATTCGCCTATAACATAATTCAACCCCGCCAACTATATTATCCATTCCATTTGCCGCTTTACATTAATAATATTATAATTATAATTTATAGCTTACGCCAAACTGTATTGTTTATCCAAGAACAAAAGATTGCATAATTATATAATGACATTAGTTATAAATTATTATTATTGGATAAGTTCTTTAGGTTTCACGGTGGCTGGTGATTTTTTTTTCTCTAGAACTAGGGATTTCAATACCAGTTATTATTAAAACCGGGATCGGGATCCCGGTTTTAATAATAACTGGTCACGAATACCGGGGTATTCGTGACTTTTTATCGATTCCGAAATATTAGTTCTTAAAATGAAAAAATACCACTATTCATTTAAAAATTAATCACAATTGAATTTCAAATGTACAAAAACTTTGAAAAATTGTTTGAGACGAATTGAAATATTTTCAATCGGTCAAGAGTTGCATCAATATTCATAGGTTCCAGGATTTATGTGCCTTTCAATTATGTTTTATTATTTTGTTAAGCCGTAAGTTATTTGGTCCTATGGCGAAGTGGTTAGCGTTGTTGGCTTCCGTGCTGAATTTACGGGTTCGAGTCCCAGCATTTTTTCGATCGATTTATCGATTTCTGTTCGGAGGAATGGGTGTAAGTGATATCTAAAAATTCTCTCCTACCCTTCCGATCCTTCAACAACTGTGCATAGCGATAAGCTTATCACTAGTCTTTTCCTTGCCTTATCTTTCTATCCCTACTACTTTCTTTGAAAAAGATAGGGTGAGCGACTTAGCTCAATTAGACGGCTATATGCTCCACATGGGAGCGGACATAGATAAAACAGTTATTTATGAAATTTAAAATGTCGAAATAATTGATTTAATCGTCCGGTATTTGCAATCCCAATTGGTCACTTACTTTTGCATAATAAAAAACTTTTTTTATGATATCGGAATCGGTATTGATATTTGCAATCCCGGAACTATTTTTGATAAAGTGATATGTCCCTACCTACTACATCCATAAAAGTCAACATAATTTAAAATAATAGATCTGTATCGTACTTCAAAACAATTTTCATAACAGTTCAAAAAGAATTATAGTTTTATTTGATAAACAAATACTATGTCCATACATGTTCAATGTTTATTGTTATGAACATATTTGTCTAACAATGTACGGTTGTCAATTTGGAGCAAATGAGCTGTTGCGGAGTAAAGTATTATTTACCAAGTTGCTTAACACTTTTTCTTGAAGAAAGTAGGGTTCAAATAAAAGGGCTAGCCCTGTTTTTCATAACGAATGGGTGGGAGGTAATTTTTGAGATCAGAGACATCCATACCTTCAAATTAAAGTCCATTAGTTGTTTGAAACTGTTCATACTGGGACTCAAATCTGTTAACACGCCTAACAAAGCCAACGACATTGATTACTCAAACACAGACTAAGCAATTTTTTTTTAATTCCCTTCCTATACAGTGTAATATAGTATTGCGAGATGAATAAAATCAAATTGAGTAACCATTCACGTGATATAGAATTTCGGTAAGATAAAAAAAACCAAATAATTTTGCGGCATTGAAATAATTTTGTCAATCCACATAACAGTGACTGGAAACAAAAATAAAAAATCAAGGAACAGTCGCTTGTCTTTTTTGTTAACGAACAGATTATAGAAATTGAAAATATTCAAGATTGGCTAGTGAGAATTGCACTATTTATTTATACTCATTATGTCTTAGAAATAAATTTCTTTTTTAACTTTTCAATTTTTAATTAAATATAGTAAACTAATTATGACTCTTTTAAATTTTAATCACAAATCAGCATTTTTCCAATTATATGTAATGAAAATTTCCTTCCCTAGTTATGATTTTCTTTTAAATCTTTGTTCCCTCACTGCGTGGTGCATATGACCTACTTATAAACACTAATTATGCATTTGCTCAACCTGTCTTCTTTTAAAGAGGAAATGATAAAAAAAAATATGACTAGGACACGACTAGTGGTTAGTTATTATTTTCGAACGAAAATCTGATAGAAAATTCTTGTTGTTACTGGGAATTGAACTCTTGAAATCCGTCATAAAATCCATCGGTATTAACCACTTCACCATAAACCCGAAAGCTCATGAATAATAACTACGAAAAATATGTAGATTTAATTTTAAATAAGTGTTTATAATGACAATTTTAGTTTTTTTAGGACGCAAATAAATCGGAGTACTTGTTTTACTAAATCTTGTTTATTTTAATTAAGACGAGATAGTAATCTTTATTTCTTCGTTAAAAGATTTCACAGATTTATTGAAACCTTTTTAACTTGACTTGAATGATATTAAAAAAGTGCAATCAATTTCTCACTTGTAAGGAAGATTCGTTAAAAAAACTTAGCTGAATACGAAGAACAAAGATCTGTTGTACGCTCAACCAATAGACTTGGGCAGTAGATAAACTTGTTTAGTACATCCATTATTAAATCTATATATTAATAGCCGATAAAATAAGTTTTCACTTTTCACTTTTTACTTTTTACTTTTTACTTTTTACTTTTCACAAATGTGTGCGTACTGATGTCCTCGAGCGTATTTGAAAATTAGTTTGATAAAATATATATACTACAAAAAATGGTTGTTAGCAAAGTTGAACATTATTCCAAATATTAAATAATTTACGAAATTTCTGCTCCTACGAAAAATGGTTGTTAGCAAATTTGAACATTATTCCAAAAATTCAATAATTTACGAAATTTCTGCTACTACGAAAAATGGTTGTTAGCAAACTTAAACATTTCAATTATTCTAAAAAATACATTATTTACAATTAAATAGTGCAGGGGTGTCGATATATGTCCCGTGATCTATTTCTTCTTCTACGAAATATATTTGTTTGCCAACTTAAATATTTCAATTATTCTAAAAAATATATTATTTCCAATTAAATAGTGCAGAGGTGTTGATATATGTCCCGAGATCTATTTCTTCTTCTACGAAATATGTTTGTTAGCAAATTTAAACATTTCAATTAGTCTAAAAATAACATTATTTACAATTAAAATACTACAGGGGTGTCGATATATGTCCCGTAATCTATTTCTTCTTCTACGAAATATGTTTGTTAGCAAACTTAAACATTTCGATTATTATAAAAATTATATTATTTCCAATTAAATAGTGCAGGGGTGTTGATTTATGTCCCGAAATCTATTTCTTCTTCTACGAAATATGTTTGTTAGAAAATTTAACATTTCAATTATTCTAAAAATTACATTATTTACAATTAAAATACTACAGGGGTGTCGATATATGTCCCGTAATCTATTTCTTCTTCTACGAAATGTGTTTGTTAGCAAACTTAAACATTTCGATTATTATAAAAATTATATTATTTCTAATTAAATAGTGCAGGGGTGTTGATATATGTCCCGAGATCTATTTCTTCTTCTACGAAATATGTTTGTTAGCAAACTTAAACATTTCGATTATTATAAAAATTATATTATTTCCAATTAAATAGTGCAGGGGTGTTGATATATGTCCCGTAATCTATTTCTTCTTCTACGAAATATGTTTGTTAGCAAACTTAAACATTTCAATTATTCTAAAAATTATATTATTTCCAATTAAATAGTGCAGGGGTGTTGATATATGTTCCGTGATCTATTTCTTCTTCTACGAAATATATTTGTTAGCCAACTTAAATATTTCAATTATTCTAAAAATTATATTATTTCCAATTAAATAATGCAGGGGTGTTGATATATGTCCCGAAATCTATTTCTTCTTCTACGAAATATGTTTGTTAGAAAATTTAACATTTCAATTATTCTAAAAATTACATTATTTACAATTAAAATACTACAGGGGTGTCGATATATGTCCCGTAATCTATTTCTTCTTCTACGAAATATGTTTGTTAGCAAACTTAAACATTTCGATTATTATAAAAATTATATTATTTCCAATTAAATAGTGCAGGGGTGTTGATATATGTCCCGAGATCTATTTCTTTTTCTACGAAATATGTTTGTTAGCAAACTTAAACATTTCGATTATTATAAAAATTATATTATTTCCAATTAAATAGTGCAGGGGTGTTGATTTATGTCCCGAAATCTATTTCTTCTTCTACGAAATATGTTTGTTAGCAAACTTAAACATTTCAATTATTCTAAAAATTATATTATTTCCAATTAAATAGTGCAGGGGTGTTGATATATGTCCCGAGATCTATTTCTTCTTCTACGAAATATATTTGTTAGCAAACTTAAACATTTTAATTATTCTAAAAATTATATTATTTCCAATTAAATACTGCAGGGGTGTTGATATATGTCCCGAAATCTATTTCTTCTTCTACGAAATATGTTTGTTAGAAAATTTAACATTTCAATTATTCTAAAAATTACATTATTTACAATTAAAATACTACAGGGGTGTCGATATATGTCCCGTAATCTATTTCTTCTTCTACGAAATATGTTTGTTAGCAAACTTAAACATTTCGATTATTATAAAAATTATATTATTTCCAATTAAATAGTGCAGGGGTGTTGATATATGTCCCGAGATCTATTTCTTTTTCTACGAAATATGTTTGTTAGCAAACTTAAACATTTCGATTATTATAAAAATTATATTATTTCCAATTAAATAGTGCAGGGGTGTTGATTTATGTCCCGAAATCTATTTCTTCTTCTACGAAATATGTTTGTTAGCAAACTTAAACATTTCAATTATTCTAAAAATTATATTATTTCCAATTAAATAGTGCAGGGGTGTTGATATATGTCCCGAGATCTATTTCTTCTTCTACGAAATATATTTGTTAGCAAACTTAAACATTTTAATTATTCTAAAAATTATATTATTTCCAATTAAATACTGCAGGGGTGTTGATATATGTCCCGAAATCTATTTCTTCTTCTACGAAATATGTTTGTTAGAAAATTTAACATTTCAATTATTCTAAAAATTACATTATTTACAATTAAAATACTACAGGGGTGTCGATATATGTCCCGTAATCTATTTCTTCTTCTACGAAATATGTTTGTTAGCAAACTTAAACATTTCGATTATTATAAAAATTATATTATTTCCAATTAAATAGTGCAGGGCTGTCGATATATGCGCCGAGGTCGATTTATGGTACTTTGAAAAATGATTGTTAGCAAACTTGAACATTATTCCAAATATTAAATAATTTACGAAATTTCTGCTCCTACGAAAAATGGTTGTTAGCAAACTTGAACATTATTCCAAATATTAAACAATTTACGAAATTTCTGCCCTACGAAAAATGGTTGTTAGCAAACTTAAGCATAATTCCAAAAATTAAATAATTTACGAAATTTCGGCTACTACAAAAAATGGTTGTTAGCAAACTTGAACATTATTCCAAATATTAAACAATTTACGAAATTTCTGCTCCTACGAAAAATGGTTGTTAGCAAACTTAAGCATAATTCCAAAAATTAAATAATTTACGAAATTTCGGCTACTACAAAAAATGATTGTTAGCAAACTTGAACATTATTCCAAATATTAAATAATTTACGAAATTTCTGCTCCTACGAAAAATGGTTGTTAGCAAACTTGAACATTATTCCAAATATTAAACAATTTACGACATTTCTGCTCCTACGAAAAATGGTTGTTAGCAAACTTAAGCATAATTCCAAAAATTAAATAATTTACGAAATTTCGGCTACTACAAAAAATGGTTGTTAGCAAACTTGAACATTATTCCAAATATTAAATAATTTACGAAATTTCTGCTCCTACGAAAAATGGTTGTTAACAAACTTGAACATTATTCCAAATATTAAATAATTTACGAAATTTCTGCTAACTATAAAAATAAAATAAATAAAATAAAATAAAATAAAATAAAATAAAATAAAATAAAATAAAATAAAATAAAATAAAATAAAATAAAATAAAATAAAATAAAATAAAATAAAATAAAATAAAATAAAATAAAATAAAATAAAATAAAATAAAATAAAATAAAATAAAATAAAATAAAATAAAATAAAATAAAATTAAATTAAATTAAATTAAATTAAATTAAATAATATAAAATAAAATTAAATAAAATAAAATAAAATAAAATTAAATAAAATTAAACACAATGCAACAAAAATCTCACGTTGCTGGGCAACGGGCTTACAGCTAGCCATAGCTAATTAAGAAGTTATGTTAATAGATCGATTCGATGATTCACTCGGTACTGGTTCAAACTATGTATTGAGCTGATTGAACAACGGGTACATGTTCAGGAAATTATTCATACTGAGAACATTTCCGGAGTTTGTGGTAAGTTAAGGCACAGCTACAGACATTCTGAAATATCTTTATATTATACATAACACTGTTCATGTTCATATACATCAGGTGGGCAATGTCCTCGCTAATCGCTAAATATTCTATGAAAGTGGAGCGAATTTTAACTCGCTTATTCGTACAGCAAACATCATTATTTTACGTGTAGTAAATTATTGTTTATATTTTCGTTATCAATAGCTGCTATTTGACGAAAACTTTCTTTATAGATTGGTATTTTAATTTCCATTACCTGGGAGTCCTGGACTTTCCTACATTATTGGTTAAGTGTAGCGGTGGGCTGGCAATACGTTAAAAAGGGGCTCGCCTAATCTCAAATCAATTCTCGGTGTTTTGGGAAAGAAGTGATTTTTTTAATACTCACATGCACTTATATGCAACACTTAAATAAAAAATCGATTGTTACTTAAAACACTAATAATGTGTAACAATGTGCAATTTACCGTTAACTTATCAATGTGAATGGCTAAAAATGTACTACTGTGTATACTAAAGCTGTCGTGGATAATATATAAGTCAGAAACTGCAATTGTATACTAATTTGATCTGAGAATATTGTTTTGTCTTAAATTAACAAGAGGCACGCATGAGCCCCTCCTAACCCTTTCCAACCCACCTCTGATTAAGTGGAACAATAGTAGAGTTCAGGCGCCTAATATCAAAGGCCTTACCATGGCCAAATTCTATGGTCAAGTGCTATGGTTACCATGAAGGATAAAATGGAATGGATGGAATCATCCTTGCTTCCTTTATTATTAGATTCCTTAACGATATTGAGGACAAAACCTTTCCAGTAGTATTATATAGCGATAGGCAACGTTAGCGATAGCGGTAGAATAAAGTACATTTATGTGTCTCCTAAAAATTTGTACTTTTCGACAACAATTAATTACCAGCGATATTCATCCGATAGATGATTTTTTTAAACATTATTTTTGATGGAATTTTAAAATTGAAAACTATACAAACTTGACAGTATGGACAGTTTTAAGTTGTAAAACTTAGGGTCTTTCATTGAAAATAATAATATATAAATTATCAATATTAAGTTGGTAGTCAGTTACTGTTATTATATATAAGTAAATCCCTCACCTTTCGCCAACCAATAGACCTTAGACATTTCATAATAATTATATTATACATCAAACAATATCCAGAACGCAAAAAAAATGTTATGCTTTGTTTATTTTTTCATTCTTGCAATAAATATGCTTAATTGTATTTTACGAATATAATCGATTTATCAATTGAATTACCTAAGCGTGCTGTGCAGTCTATTAAATCAATTTCAATCCACAAATTTCTAGTCGTGTTAAATCAGTATAAATCAAATGTTATTTGCGAATTAATCGAGCGTGAAATGTCTGTTAATCCACTCCTGCGATTCACAGCTCAACCTAACCTTACATATTATGATCCAGTACTAATTCTCAGCATCCTCCTGCCTCAATACACATCCTTCTCCATTGAATTGTCTTCCTTCCAGCTAATGTGTTCCGGTTGTACATAAGCTGAGCCGAATTAAGGACTTAGTATTAAAATATTAACCTTATTTAAAAGAATCCTATCTTTACCTGTCGGAATCGTGGTCGTTCAGGAAGAAAAGCATTTCTGACGAATATTGCTACAACAGATTCAATTTATATAAGAATATATTTATCATATTTTTTTAATCCTGAAATATTTCATTAATTAGAATTATAAATTAAATAAATTATACACATTTTTCTATTTAATAATAATCATCAAAAATTTAATAAAAACATAATCAAATAAATAATGTTTTTTATAAAAATAAAAGACAATTTACAGTGCGTACTGTCGTAATTATGTTTATTATGTTATGGTCAGAAGACAAGATTCACAATTATAAAATTTCGGAATTGATCACTTACCATAATTTTATTTTAATACATCCTTTAGTATATTAGAAAAAAAATCTGGCATTATGGCTAACGGCCAAGATGTTATTGTTTTGAACTACAGTTGATTAAATCAATTTGAGACGAGATATCCGAATACCCATGTGCAAGATCTCAAATTAAAAATTGAAAAAATCTTGCTTGATGTTAATCTTGTTGCCTGTAAAATATGAGATTATGTAGGGAGAAAGCTTTTCGTTTTTCTTATAAAAATATGTACATAAACAAATGTACACTTTAGGGAATTATTATATTATTAAATATGATGGTAAATTGGGAAGTATCAAGAATTTAAAATGTATTGTTTAGCATATTACGGGATCGCTAAATAGATTGTCATCCTGTTATTGAAACACCTATACGGAGGCGAAGGGGATTCGTTTTACTCAATTCCAGAGTCATACCAATCCATCAATTCGTATCCAAAAAGCTTGAATGTTTGTTATGGCTCTCGTGAATTTTCTAAATTAGATGTTTCACTAAACATACACTGTAATATTTCAGTAATTAAAGTATCTAGTGTGATCTTAATTGCTGTAATGTAAATCGTTTTTTTTTTAATAAATTTAAACGTTTGATTGAGCGGAAGTTATTGGTGTCCTGATCTGACCCTGCTCGCCTAAATTCCAAGTGGTCTACTAGCATTGCATCTAGTACCTGGCAGCCACCAAGACGACACCTTGCGGGGCTCGAATCCTTCCACTCTGAAACGCGGCACAATCAATTAACTCACCTGAATTATTGAACGGTAGACTGCACCCTCGCTCCTGACTGTGGTTTCCCGATGCCACCCTGTCTTGTACCTATATGCGGAATTCTCGTTAAGTAATCATTAATAATTCGCGGAGGGTGGGAGGTCTTTGCGTACCCATGAGAGCATGATAGAATGGTTTTCGAAATAGATTTGAGATAAAGATATATCAAACATTAAAGCCTACACATATCACCGGTGTTGGGAATTATAATTCATTTTAATGCTGTAAATTTTAACATATTTACATTGAAACAATAGGGTAACAAGATTCGCAAAAACTCGTGAGTCATTAGCGTTGTAAAATCAAGGGTTGTGGATAGGGCTTGACGGTTTTCAAAAAGCGGTTATTTTGCTAAATTTGCGACATTCGAAAACAGGTTTTTTCAACTTCGTAACCGTTTGTACTTACAACTCTTAAAAAAACAATGAGGGATCAATAAAAAGATTTCTTGAGGCACCGGAACAAAAAATTTCAAATTTAATCACACTAAAAGCCGAATTTTTCGCATACGAGTCTATAAACTAAAAGAAAAAAAATGCTCACAGACCATATGCCCCACATCAAAATACCCAGCGAAAGGGTATTTTCAATATCAAGAAATTTCGTTACAAAATGATCAGTGGACGCTTCGAGTTTTCTTAAATCATATTTTCTGAAGATTTAATACAAAATAATTTATTGTTTATTATTATGTATACAAATAAACAAAATAATAATAACAAAAAAACCGCTATTTTAATTGAATTGTCCATTTTTTGTAAAACTTCGAAAACCGGATAAAACCGGTTTTCGAACAATATTTACATTCGAAAACAGGTTTTTTCAAAAGTCGGTTTTTGTATAAGCCCTAGTTGTGGAGTCCAAGTCGTTAAATTTGGAATCGTTATTTGAAGCACGGTTTTTTCCACGACTATGCAACGCTGATTTTATTATGGCATCTTAAAGCCTTAAAGCCAGGCCTTATGTGATTCAACTAAATAGTTATATGTATAGAATTCAGAGCTCGACACAAAATCAGCTGTCTTCATTACATTACATCAAATAACGTTATTCTTCTGACCATTCTATAAAAATACCACTGCTTATGTTTTTCTTTTCTACACATTACATTTTGAATAAATTAATTATTTTAATTTATTTATATGAGCTTTAAAATACGTCAACACTTTCGTGGCAATATTTTAGGGTCGCATTGAATGTATTAACAAAAACAGCGATCGTCAATGTCACGCCACTTTCAATACTCACACTTCACACGAATGCTGAACAATGAATCAAAATCATATTTCAGCTTTATAGTGATTTATTTGTTACGCGTTTATGTGCGATGTGAAACTAGCGGGCCGTAATCTGTTTACGATATTAAAAAAAAACAACTGATGAAAAGCTATATTTGTGGTTGATGATAATTGATTTAAAAAGTTTTTTAAGTAGGCTTATTTTTACTGTATGTCTGATTTTTCCAAAAATATTTTTAAAATTTGGCGACATTAAATAAATTACTTATCGTTATGAATTGTTTTTGTTTTTTTTCTCTTTATTTTTAAAGTACAGTTAAAGTTGCTTTTCGTTTACCAAAAAACATTATTCTTATATTTTTTGTAAAATAGTCTGTTTGAATTGATATTTTTTCCAATAAATCAAACTTTATCATTCAATAAAATTGATTTTAGGCATTGTTAATTTAGAAAGAATATTTTTTTTTTTTTCAAAATCTGTGTCCGCTCCCAATGTGGAAAATATGGCCTCTTAGTGTCTCAAAAGATTTTTTCTACGAGAACTGTTTGTTATTCAGCTGCTCAACCCATCTTTTTATGTATCGTTTACCTGTTGTCAACTATATTTATTATAGTAAAAGTATGCACTCATGAAATTATAAATTAACTAGTGAATATGTACACTAACTAGTGAATATGTGCATTGTAGCCAATTATAGTATACACGAGTGAATTTTTTTTACATTTTAAGTAGTCAGTGTGTACATTAACTACATAGACGTAGCTTTTTTTTATTAACTTTAAATAGTCACACATACACGTATAGTGTTGCCAGTCACTATACAACGCTCAGCGCTTGTTGCATTCAAATTTTATTGAAATTTCTCATAAACTCAAAAATGTTAACGTCTTGTTGTCATTCTCACCTTCTTTCTATTCAATATCTATCTCTTTCTATTTAAGCCAAGCCATAATTTCATTTGTACATTGGCTAGCGCTTGTTAGTGGGCAGTTATTAGTAAATTAATACATTGACTTGTCAACGCGAATGAGTATTTAAATTATGTAATCTTGAACTTTAACTACTAGTTAATGTATTCATTGACGAAATCTCACACTTTAACTGATACACATTATTATGGATATGTGTGATAATCAATTACACCTATGAGGACCTCAATTTCAAAACCTACATAAAGACCATTTATGTTTTTTTTTTCAAATTTTGATCTCAACTTGTTCTATCTATTTCAATACCTACATAATCAATAAATTTCCGATTTCAAAACCTCTCTAAACACAGAAAACGCATTTACAAAAAAGTGTTTAGTCTCAAAACCTACTCAAATACAAAAAGCCCACAGCAGTTTTTTGCACTTTGCCAACAATTTTGGTTTTTGGTGTTAAGTAGGTTTTGAATTTAAGGCGTTCATATATGTGTAATTGAAAATATAGAAATAGGTGGGGGGTGCTTGGTAAAATCTCAGCTTCCATTTTTTTTCGATTGACTTTCCGTTTTATCAATCCTTCGTAGGAAAATCTGTGCTAGTACAAACCAAAGCATGTGTAGTTTTACAATATGTAAATTGAAATCACTGATTCTGATTTGTAACACTTTTTCATGAATAAATCTTTAAAAAGATTAAAAATTTCTCACCCTCGTTTTAAGAGTGTAAAACCCCTACAGTAAACTACCGAATGATCGATAGCACGACAAAGGTTTACCGCGGCAATTTAAAATAATAATCAAATGTTGGGAGCCTTATTTTATGAGAGCTTAACACGTGAACACGCGCGCAATGAGCTTTCCATACGCCTGAACATTTCGCGTATCAAAAGGCTTCGCCTCGCAAGCCTATCGCCCGGGGGATGCGAGCTTTTTATAGGAACTGTGAAATCAGCGTGTCTTTATAACGTAATGCTTTTAAAAAATAAATAATAATATTACATTGATCAACATCAGCTCTAATCAATTATCTAAAAAAACTTGATAAACTAAACATTAAACGTCAGCTACTAGACTTTTGTTCGCAGTTACATGACAAAAAGCAATTAGTCGTTTATTAAAACCATGTCATCTTCAAACTCTGTACATAAAACTTCATAAAAAAGAATATTTCATAGGAAGTATTAAACAAAGCTTGGTGTATTGATTTTTAATCAAATACTCTCCTCTTCGTTTTCAAGAAGTGAGCGGGGTTGCAATTTGGGCATCCAATCCCAGGATTCGGGATACCGTAATTCCGGAATCCCGTTCAATTTTCTGATCCCGAAATTCCGGGATTGATACGGCTGCGATCTCGGGATTTCGGGATTGAGAAATTTTGAGCAAATCCCGAAAATTTACACGAAATTGGCAAATCGAGGTTTTCAAATTCCTCGGTGAGAAAATCCCAATCCCAGGATTGGAAAAAGGCTTCGTGGTTGGATACCCTAGTTGCAATGCAAGTATCAAAGACGCACATATCCTTACAAAGCTATTTCAACTGAAGATACGAGCACCGTATTGCAGGATGGACGCACATTACGCTATCGCTAGACCAATTCAAGTTGAATATAACAGAACCCTTTATACATACCTGCTGATAACAATGATATAAATCTGCCTGCACCCTCTGAAAATTTGTCCATTGAAAGCTTTATTAATAAAGATAAGAATGTTTTGATGATTTTAAGATAGAATTGGCTTTTAGAAACAGCAAAACATTGTTATCTTTATTTGAATGCATTTTAGCGGAGTAGGTTGGTTATAGTTTGTCCATTCTAGTTTATGTTGGTTAAGACAAACAAAGAATTAATCTGATATATAGATTATTTTTTTAAAATAAAATAACATTTATAGGAGTTTTCAGTAATTCAGAACAAACAGATTCCTAACGTAAGAGTGTTGTTAACTTAAATACAGTAATATTTAACATGTTATTTAATTATACATAGTATTTTTTTATGAATATCAAAATCAAAACATCGTTCTCTTGTTTGGGATTTTATGATTGAAGAGTAGTTTGTTATTCTACCGGTTCAACTAATAAGTTCTGTATTGAGTTAACCTTGTGGTTTTGGCTATTTTAAGAATGTTTCAATGTACGCAGTTAATGTTATGCAAAATCTCAATAAGATCCACTTTAATTATTTTTAAGACAGCAAAATCTGAATGATAAATCTACAAACTTTTGCTTAACTTTGTTAGTTATCTAAGCTTTCTTTATTTTTTGAATACAAAAATTACACTTGAAAAGAATATATTTTCATATTGATTCAGATTTCTAAATCAAAATTAAAAGTTAAATGTCAGGTCTGTATCATTATAAATTGTTTTTTTTTCAATCGAGTTATGGATTTGCATACGAAAACCTGGATGGCTCCAGCCTGTAACGTCTAAATTCCCTGTCATCCATCGAATTCTAAAAACGTACAGTAAACTACTAATCGAACCATTTTATCCTTACTTCCTGATTGCACCAGCATCACATTAAAAGAAAAAAAATGTGTATAGGGATTATATTATAAACACTAATAATTTTAGGGTTTTTTTTAGGCTAGTTCTATGATATTGCTATGGTTTATTTATTTCCATGTTTGATTTCACTGTCTCACGATCTGTGTAGTCGCTCATACTCGACTCTCTTAAAACTGTCTTCTCATCTTTTACATGGGCGGCCTATAGCCCGCCTTACATGTGGCTTCTTTATATTTTTTTTTATCTTATTTCCAAAATCGTTTTTTTTAGCCCAGTTTAAAGTCTTCAATACAAAGATCGCTGGAATCTCATTTTTTATAACTGTTCCGTTCAATATAAATTGATTACTTCCATTAATTAACACGACAGTGATTTTAACATAAGACTTACTTACTAAATCAATGATTTAACAAAGTTATCAATTAATTAACACTTTCGCAGTCATAAACGAATCCATTCAAAATGTTTCGATTTAACAAAACCAACTAAACCTGAGTCAGATATGTTTTTTTATTGAATACAAATGAATACTTTTTTCACATTCCACGCATGAAAAAAAATATTTACCCAATGGTACTAATTGCTTTTAAATGCCTCAGATAAAAAACTTATCCTTTACACCTGCATATCAGAATATTTTCATTAATTGCCGTGGCGGTGTAATCGGTGTCTAATCACCTTGGCATCTTATCGTGACGAGAGATAACAGTGTACAGGTGAGTTGGAGAGGTGGGAAAAAAGCAAAAAGACGATTAG
The DNA here is from genome assembly GCA_030503985.1 of Himalopsyche tibetana. Taxonomy (NCBI): domain Eukaryota; kingdom Metazoa; phylum Arthropoda; class Insecta; order Trichoptera; family Rhyacophilidae; genus Himalopsyche; species Himalopsyche tibetana. The sequence continues at coordinate 20,344,614 of JAPJYX010000024.1, forward strand.
GTGTATATATGTATACCCCGTCATAAACTCGTTCGAAGTAAAAGATCTGAATAAGAAACGTCATTAAAAAAGTGTAACATTTTAAGAGATTTGTTTGCTTAATTCAGGGATCCGAAACTGACGTAATATAAATGATTTATTAATAGTATAACACTTTTAATATTAGTAATAAAAAAAACTTTAAGTAGACAGACAACGTTTCTTTTCAGTTGCTGTGTCCATTGTTTCTTGAATTCTAGTATGGATAATTTTATAAATTATTTTTTATGTGGTTAGAGAAGTTGACATCTTATCCTACACACCCAGTCCTAAGAACGGAGTATAAAGAGAGCGACTATCTTATTTTTCTATCAAATAGTCCTGTCCTAGATTTAACGTTTTATTATTTTTTATTTCACAACAATAGAGGTTTGGAGTTTGAATAAACATTAGGAGTTCATATGCTAATTTTCAGAATAAAAATATTATACGTTCAGTTTTTATAACCATTTTGGTTAAGTTAGGTTACGTTATGTTTTTTTTTTAATTTCATTTAAATTATGAACTTATTCTGCCCTATGTACACTGACCGATATAATATGAACATTGAATATAAATTCTGACCAATGTGGTAAAAATTATGACCGAAACTGTATTAAAATTCAAACTGGAAAAATACGAGCCTTTGTTAATTGACTTCTTCCGAAGTCCAACAATCTTCGATCGCTAAGCAATACACAAACAAACCTCTAAAAACTGCTTTCGCTGCAGCCACGTTCAGTGTTGGATATTTTTTGTGAAGGCGTATCATATCTTCCGCCCTGTCAATACACATTTTGTCAAACAACGTCGTCGTTCACGGATAAGCGCCGACAAAATATAATAATATCTCAATATCTCAACTGAGATCATTTTTTTGTAAGAGACATGATATCAATCTTACTCTCAGTGTATGATTCTTACACATGCTTCATATTTACCTTTATCTCTCAATGAGGTATGCAAGGTATTTATTAATTTTCCCACATTTAGTCACTTTCGGATTGGTTTGTTGAACTCACCAAATACTATGGTTAATCAAAATTAACGATTATATAGATAACACATGATAATGAGTCACCATAGCTAAAATTCAACAATTTAACTCATACTATAAAGAAAACAGATTATATTATCTGACAGATATTTGTTTTCTCACTATGCCTTCTATTGAAAAAGGAATTTACAAACAAAGGTACAACTTTTAAAATACAATGAGGGGATCCATTATTTTGTTAACATAGAATAAACTTCTGAATTTTCTTGATTGAAACTTACATTTTAATTTTACTGTAAAATTACGAAGTAATGAACTCAACAATCCATGCAGTCAAGAAAACTTTGACTTATTAGAAAAACTCATAAACGAAATGTATGTAAACTTTATAGAACAAACTATGAGTTTTCAACTTCAAAGTTTGAATTGAAGTTTCATCAATTGTATATTTAAGCATCTATTTTTTTATCACCTGGACTTCAACCAAGTTGATTTGTTACCTTGGGCAATATATAAATAAATATTTAATATCTACTAATTATTATTATATGAACAGTTCCAACGTCAAAATGTCACTCTTTATAAATACTAATTCTTATCTGATTGCATGGGCCGTTAAAATGTTTACAGTGCGTCATTTTTTATGGCAATAAGACAACAAACAAATAATATTATTCGACACACCTTGATTTTTTTAAATATATATTTACATGAAAAAAAAAATGTTTCATTACAGAATATATGCATAAAAAAATTATCTTTTTTGTCGTGCCGTCAGGAATTAATGTATTCACTTATCTCACAATCACATTTTGTAATGTATACGAATTTCATAATAATCTACAATGCAATTATTTACAGGTTTAAAACAACACGTTTATTGCATTAACAAGCATACCAGGATAGATATGCTTTTCTTAATACCAACCGGTCCACTATTCTAGCGGTCTAAGGTGAAAAAATATTAAGGTGTTTTAGTTTTACTAATATTATTTTATACACGCTTGATAGCTATTTTGGCATTCCATCGAACAGAAAATCGATAAATCGATTGAAAAATGCTTGAAATTGAACCCGCGAGGTCCAGCATGAAAGACAACGACCATGAAAACTGTGACATGGACCCGACAAATGAAAGAAGTGGTTACTCGTTCAAAACTTTTAGTCGTTTTTAGACCACAAATAAATGACTTCGTTGATTATATATATGTTGGGTCAATCGTATTTTGAGAAAATGACTTGTTTTAAATTATTAAAGATCATTGAATTTATATTGCCAAAAGAGAGTTAAGGCGACTCAGTAGAATTGCAAAACTTAAATTTGACCTACAGCATAAATATTGCACTGACTTAAATAAGTAACCACCACAATACGTATTTTTACAGTATCAAAACAAGCAAAACATTTGTATATTTCATTACAAAAATAGCAATACCACCTAACACACGGATGGATATTTAGACAGTAATAAGGGTTTTTCATATAAAACAATTTGTTATTGACGAAAATCAGTAAGTACTTTTTTATCTTCGTAGCAAAGACTGACAATCTAATTTACTTCCCCAAATATCTGTTGCAAAAATTATATGTAACTGAAACAATGCGTTAATTATATATACCGTGAAAATGACTTATAATGCTACATATGAGTTATTGATAGCAACACTAAGCCATCGTATTTAATAAATGTAAATCAGAGACGGTGTTTTGTCAAACGAAATAATAAAAGAAATAAACAAGATAAACCATACAATACAAATTTCTCAAACTTTCTCTAATATATTGAAAGAATTTGTTTTTATTTTTAATTTTGTATAACCTATTTGTTATGATATTGATTTTAATATGAATACAGTTAAAAACATTCTGTTGAATAAAAAATATTGACATAATAAGATTAAAATGGAAAAAGTATTGAGTTCTAAAATAAATATAAATTTCAGTTGATAGTTATTTCTGGTTCACGCCATAGTTCTGACAGTGGATTTTCCGAAAATTATATTAACTATGTCTTATATTTCTTGTTGGACATCTAAGCTATCTTGGAGGATATTTGTAATCATTTTCAAAAAAAAAAAAAATATACTGAATTCACGGAATAAAAACATGTTTGCTATCAGAAAACTTAGTTATTCCACTGATTACTTAGAATAAAGGTAAATTTCATTAACTAATAATAGCTTTAAGATAGTTGGTATGAAGACGCTTCTCGAAAAAGCCAAAAACGTGTTACAATTTGTAAACAATTAGTGGAATGACAAAGTTTATTTGTTAATTTGTTATAAAATGATTTTGTCTTTAGTGAATGCCGAAACTATCGAAAATATTCATAATCCATGCATGTCTTTAAAGTCATAACCAAATGTTATGATGTGTTTATTTTTACTTCAAGTTTTTATATAGCCTAACACTAATTCAATAAGGAAGAAACTAAATGAATAGTATGCCTGATCAAAAAAAGTTATTTGTATAATTTATATCAATTGCATAAATATATTCGTATTTTTGTATAATGTTTGGGAACTTTTTTTCTCTCGCCAATATACAAGTTCGACATTCAGGGCTGTGACAAAAAAACATAATACTAATAATATTAAAAGTAATTCAAACCATGTGATTGATTTGAATATTAATGTATTGTAGGTATAATATTGTTACAGAATTTGGTAAGTTATCGAAAAAATATGGTTTTCAATCATTTAATATAATAGATAAATTAAAGTCGTTAAGTTATATCGGCTGCATCGGACTAACTTTGTTGGGTGGTACAAAAAATGACTTAAATGTATGAATTAATATATTTCACAAGTTTATTATGTATCCATACATATGTATATAAGTATATCTTACGGCACTTTGTGGCACAACACGTCTTCAAATTACCGGGCGTACTTGATCATTTAGAATTACTGGCTCATTTGTCACTTATGTGATCATTGGTCAATGGAGATTTATATATGGTTGTGTTGCGCTTGACAAGCTGATACCGATGGTGTTAATATATATAATTGATGAAATAAGTGCGAATTTCGCGTGCAGCAAATATGCTACTATATACTTTTTTATCCCTGAATATAGAGTAGCATTTGAGTGATCGTGTCCATTCATTTTTTAAAGCGTTAACTTGATCTCACAATGCAACGTTGCCATAAATTTGCCCAATGAGCATGGGCTTTGGAGGGGGGAATCGAATCGCGTCATCAAACCAAGGCCGTCTGAGTATTTTTCAAACTGTTTTTTTAACTGAACAGTTTTGTACAACAGGTAGGTATAGAAGTGATATGTATCAACGTCGTATCGAAAAGATTATGTACCTTTCAAACGGTATATACGGAAACGGAAATTTATTTAAACTTTATTGTGAAATGGGCTCTTTTATTGTTTAGTTTACTATGTTTTATAGAATACATACTTGATTATGTATTGACTATTTTTATATAAATATATTATTTTAAAATCATCTATTTTTTAATGTATTATTAATGAATCATGTTTATTTTCAAATTGAATGGCGGAAAGAAGGGTCCCTGGGACAATTTATGGGTCTCCCACTGTATTACATACCTACCACATTGAAACAATTTCTTATCTTATAGAATCTTACTTGTATATATTATTTGCTGTATTTATTTTTTCGTTTTCTTTTTGACTATTCTTTTAGTTTATTTAGGTATTAATTTCTAAATTTAATATTTTATTGTAGGTATTTAATTGCCACCTGTGTGGTCGAGTGGTCAACGTTGTTGGCTTCGGTTACGGGCTCGAATCCCAGTACGGACAGTTTTATAAATTGATTTTTCAATCGATTTATGAATTTCTGTTCGAAGGCATGGATGTATGTGATGTCTTGAATTCTCCCCTCCCACCCGTCCCATCCTATGAACGGGGTATATTGGTAGTGATTAGCTCACCACTAGTCCTGTCCTAGCTATATCCTTCTATTCTTTCTCTCTTTGGAAAAAGAGATGTTGAGCAACTGAGTAACAAGCAGTTCTCGTAGAAACACTTTTGTTGAGATAAACTCCATAAGGAGTCCATATGCTCTACATTGGGAGCGGACATGGTAAAAAAAAATATATCACATGTTAATAATATTATTACTTTTTATGTTACTTACGATTTATAATTTTTATTTAATATTATAAAATATGACGATGAAACATTATATGCTCCACCCGTCCATCTTCGCCATCCTCAGATTCAGGTGATAATGACATAAATATTTTTTAAAAATCAAACTGAAAAATTTCTTGAATAAAATATTTTATTTAATAAAACGCTAATGTTTTTTCTTAGATTCCGAAAATTTAAACATCAATGAGGATGTTCCGTCAAATGATCAGCTTTAAATTGTTAAAAGGGTTGACGTTCATCCCTTGATTGAAATTCATTAAATCATTTGATAGTTATATTGTTTTTTGTATAATTATATTATTTATATTACAAGATATGTAGCTATATTTGTTTTCCAGTGTAATAAAAATTGACATATAGGGTTTTTTGCATCCCTTAGTCAAAACCCATAAAATTATTTGATAATTGAACTTTTAAAATATTTTTATTCCATTTTTTGTTAATATTATCAAAACTATTTTTTCCCCTTATCCGTGCATGTAGCCCCTTGTTAAATTTGACTGCATACGACAAGTCTTTTGTTAGTTAAAAAAGCAATATCATCAAATCAGTACATAATTGCAATTTTTATTAATGGTTTGATTATGAAATTGTATAAAACGTTGTGCCTTTTAAAATTTCTCGTAAAATACATGTATTTCGTGTGTCGCGTTTTTAGTGTTTACGAATACACTTTATTCGTAACTCTTGCAATGGTCTGATGATGCTTCTTAAAGAGGCGAAACACGTGTCACACTTTGTTACACAACAAGTTGAATTACAAAACTATCAAATTTTCTGTAAATAAATGCCGCATGTGTGGTTGAGTGGTCAACGTCGTTGGCTTCGGTTACGGGCTCGAATCGAACGGACAGTTTTATAAATTGATTTTTCAATCGATTTATGAATTTCTGTTCGAAGGCATGGATGTATGTGATGTCTTGAATTCTCCCCTCCCATCCGTCCCACCCTCTGAACGGAGTATATTGGGAGTGATTAGCTCACCACTAGTCCTGTCCTAGCTCTATCCTTTTATTCTTACACTCTTTGGAAAAAGAGAGGTTAAGCAACTGAGTAACAAACAGTTCTCGTAGAAACACTTCTGTTGAGATAAACTCCATAAGGAGTCTATATGTTCTACATTGGGAGCGGACATGGTAAAAAAAAAATATATCACTACATATTATTTATTTTTTTAAACCATGTCCGCTCCCAATGTGGAGCATATGGACTCCTAATGGAGTTTATCTCAACAGAAGTGTTTCTACGAGAACTGCTTGTTACTCAGTTGCTTAACCTCTCTTTTTCCAAAGAGAGTAGGGATAGAAGAACAGGGCTAGGACAGGATTAGTGGTAAGCTAATCGCTCTCGATACGCCCCGTTCATAGGATAGGATGGGTGAGAGGGGGGAATTCAAGACATCACATACATCCATGCCTTTGAACAGAAATCATAAATCGATTGAAAAATCAATTTATAAAACTGTCCGTACCGGGATTTGAACCCGGGCCCTCTGTAGCGGTAGCCAACAACGTTGACCACTCGACCACATAGGCGGCTAAATATGTTATTAATAATAATGTTATTAATTTTCATGTTACTTACGATTTATAATTTTTATTTAATATTATAAAATATGACGATGAAACATTATATGCACCACCCGCCCATCTTCGCCATCCTCAGATTCAGGTGATATTGACATAAATATTTTTTAAAAATCAAACTGAAAAATTCCTTAAATAAAATATTTTATTTTATAAAACGCTAATGTTTTTTCTTAGATTCCGAAAATTTAAACATCAATGAGGATGTTCCGTCAAATGATCAGCTTTAAATTGTTAAAAGGGTTGACATTCATCCCTTGATTGAAATTCATTAAATCATTTGATAGTTATATTGTTTTTTGTATAATTATATTATTTATATTACAAGATATGTAGCTATATTTGTTTTCCAGTGTAAAAAAAATGACATATAGGTTTTTTTTTGCATCCCTTAGTCAAAACCCATAAAATTATTTGATAATTGAACTTTAAAATATTTTTATTCCATTTTTTGTAAATATTATCAAAACTATTTTTTCCCCTTATCCGTGCATGTAGCCCCTTGTTAAATTTGGCTGCATACGACAAGTCCTTTGTTAGTTAAAAAAGCAACATCATCAAATCAGTACATAATTGCAATTTTTATTAATGGTTTGATTATGAAATTGTATAAAACGTTTTACCTTTTAAAATTTCTCGTAAAATACATGTATTTCGTGTGTCGCGTTTTTGGTGTTTACGAATACACTTTATTCGTAACTCTCGCAATGATCTGATGATGCTTCTTAAAGAGGCGAAACACGTGTCACACTTTGTTACACAACAAGTTGAATTACAAAACTATCAAATTTTCTGTAAATAAATGCCGCATGTGTGGTTGAGTGGTCAACGTCGTTGGCTTCAGCTACGTAGGTCACGAGCTCGAATCCCAGTATGGACAGTTTTATAAATTGATTTTTCAATCGATTTATGAATTTCTGTTCTAAGGCATGGATGTATGTGATGTCTTGTATTCCCCCCTCCCACCCATCCTATCCTACAAACGGGGCGTATCGAGGGCGATTATCTTACCATTAGTCTTGTCCTAGCCCTATACTTCTAATCCTACTCTCTTAGGAAAAAGAGAGGTTAAGCAACTGATTAACAAGCAGTTCTCGTAGAAACACTTCTGTTGAGATAAACTCCATTAGGAGTCCTATTAAAAATATAAACCACCAACCAATATGTTAAACAAGTCGCAGAAATATTTTCTACACTGATTATTAGAATAATAAAATAAAATGGTGGAAAACTTTTAATTTTGTAATTTTTTCAATAGTTTCTTCAAAACAAAATATGAGATGGTATGAAAACCTTCAACATGACAATCCATCATTTACTGCAAACACATTATGTATGTATGTATGTATGTTAACGATAAGTAGTTCAACAAAAATAACTCTGCTGTGTTATGACGACAAAATTTCATATATAATTCTGGCAACGTTGCATGAGCCAATAAATGTGTTTATTAAAATGATCAACATAGCGACGTTAATAATAGATGATTTTTTTAAAAGTATAAAAATAATATTTATAGATATATAATAGCTGACTATATTTCAGGTGTAATGGAAAAGGTATCAAGTTGCTACTACATCTGTGTAATTATATATGACATGTGAAAGAGTGAGCAACTAAGGTCGGTTATTCACATATGACCCACTAAATGTGGTGGGATATAAATATATATATTTGTCATATATCAATTTCGAATATTTTCTAGCATTCTGTTTTATTCAATTATAACTTAAAAAAAACAAGTTTGACGGTAGAAAAATGTATTCAATTAAAAAAACCAGGGCTGTGGAGTCGGAGTCGCGGTATTTTGGCCGGAGTCGTGAAAAATGAGCGGCTCGATTTTTTTTTGAAAAATATATTTAATGATGTGTATGTAAACAAAATAGTCAAAAGAATTAACATTTCATACTTGGCTGACTAAAGATGATCTGATGGTACACATATATATAAGTTAAAATGAAATTATTGAAAAAATTCCTGATAAAAACTCTACGTTGCAAAAAAACATGGTTTACCATCTGTATAATGATTCTTAAAAAATATTTACTGTTAATATCTTACCTTATCTAATAATTTTCAAGTTTTTTTTCGATTTAGATGACGAACTTTGTTTTTTTAGCAAAAATCTTTTGAAATATAGAAATGATTCAAAACTACTAATGTGAAAAATCTTTTTATTCAACTACTGCTACTATTATATTGAATAGAATCTCTTTTTAAAAGCATTGCCAAATAAATATTTCAAAATGCTTATCCATTAAGCTAAATACTGGTCTTTAAAATAATCGCTATTGGAAAAGACATTATTGTATTATAAATAATAATATTATTTGTAAGCGCATTGAGCAACCCTAACCCTAACCGCTATTTTGCGCAACAACTTTTTTATCGCAAAATAAAAAATACATTTCTTCGATTCATTTGTATGACCAGTGTTTTAAGTTAATGCAGAGTAATATGTGACACGTGCACTCAGTACAAACGTCTTTCTCACACTGACTGGGTCTGCGAAATTTACGGCAAGAAAAACACATCCCCGAAAAATAGTTATTATTTATTGGTATGACAATTTTTTAATTTTTTTTTTGCTTTTAAATGTAAACAATAAAATGTTTTATTATTCCAATTTTTTTTAGAAGTATTTACGATCCAATTATGCTTTAAAAATCAGTCAGAAAAAGTGGGAAAAATGGTACATTTCAAATAGATGTACAATCATTATATTACATAAATTGGAAATTCTGCTCAAATCACTTTCTTAAACAAACCTTTATCTGCATTTCTTTCTAAGACATTAAACTTCGGTATCTTACAATAAATTCTAAAAATGAACAAAACGAAAGCAGTTAAAAAATTCTTTGTGAACTTTTTGCCTTTTATTCTTGAAAATATGACTATTTTCATGAAAAAAAAAATGTAATAGTGTAAAAAAGCGTTTGGAAAATGTAATATTTGAAAAAAAAAAATTTTTAAGTGAACGGTTCACGAGATTTCGTCGATGGCAAACGATCGATTTACTCTGTTTTCAGGCGTAAAGGTACTATATCCTCTTAAGAATTAGTAATTACCAAAAAAAAAAAAATGACGGCTTGGCACCACGCATACTTCATCATTAGTATATACTTAAAATTATACATTTATAGTATTTCTGCTACTTTATATTGTTTTAAGAATAAGCTAATACAGTATAATAGTTTGTCTAATTAAAAATTAAATGATGTATGTGTGCGATCCAAGCAATACGAAATTATTAACAAAGAAAGCTAGCTAAAATTGAGGTATAAATTTATTTTATTGTGTAAAAAGTGTAGTAGTAATCAAAAAAACTGTGTAAACAATTCTTGTTGAAAAAAACCAAAGGAAAAACGAAGTCAACATAAGTTATACAAAAATAGTGTCGACAAGTCAACCAAAAGTCGACGCGCCGTTATAACGGCCGTTAATTCCGTAACAAAGCTCCGTGCCCCGTTACTACAGAAGAAAATGAAAGGGCCGAAATACGAGAGGGGCGCGAAAGCAGGCGACGAATACCCTAGTCCACCCCTTTTTGCCATATTAATTTGCAACTTGTTGATTGTAACTGTGTGCGTACATGCACACATATTCAGGGGCACAATACAAATTATGGCCACTATGGCCATATTTGTTATAGCAAAACCCAAAATAACTGAGCTGTATTTTTTCTATGGTCATTTTATTTAACAGAATAATGATATTTCATTGGTTTAGCGCTTAAATACATAAAACGTGCATAAAATACAAATTACTAGATTAATAAATAAATTATCTCTAAGATGAATTGTATTCAAATAAAATAAATTAGACGTGTTGAACATTACCAAAGTTGTGTTTTTTTGACGTATTGTGTTTATAGTATATAATAAATAAATTTATTACTAAGCTTAAAGCCATTGCTGGCAAAAAGGATTAACCCATGGGAATGCCTACAGATTTGAAAGGTGGGAATTTTTTCATAAATCATTTTTAAAAATCCGACAAACAAAAATAAATATAATTCTTAAAATTACTCACCATTCAAATCTGTATGCATTCCCATGGGTTAACTCTTTTCTCCAGCAATGGCTTAAGCTTAGTGATACATTTATTTATTATATAAACACGATACATTCATTTACTAAGCGCCAGATCAAGTTCATCCGTGCACTTGAACGCCTGAAGATACCGAAAAGCGAAACCCGGTTCGTTAGTGACAAAGCTTGTGTAAATGTACATAATTTAAACGATTCAAATTTAATATTGGAATTCCATCAAGCATCTTCAGTCGAAACCTTAAATTAACACAAGCTGATAACATTATGTACTTTTAATCTGTTTTATATTTCACTACATTTCATACTAGCATGGATGAAATGCGTTGCCATTGTGACCCTCCCCTAGCTACGTATCCACACAATATATAATATTGTGTGTGATTGCTGCCGAGGTGTTTATTGTTTTGCATCACGCTCCGAGGGTTATAAATCAGGGGTCTCCGGTACAGCCTTCCTCTGCGCCACTACCCCTGGTCTACGCTTGATCTACCGTTGGTCTACATGACCGTAGGAGTACTTCCAACTACCTTCCGCCAAATTAACGTAGGAAGCAAATCACAACCGTTTGATCTTGATGAGCGAGTTGAAGTCGGCTAGAAGCACTGGCACATTTTTCACTTGTGAAGCTAGTAGCTATAGGTCAACGATTACCTTACTAAAATTTACTGCAGTAAGTTTCATTTCAATAAAAGATCATTTTATTTATTACTAAAATTCGCTATTGAATATTTCCAATTTGATTTTTTATCTATGAAAAATTCAATATTGAAGACATGTAAACGTCAATTTAAAACACAATGTTTCAATACTTCGGTAGCAAATTTCAGTAATGATTATTTTAACAAAATATACATCTAAAAAATTATACTGGCTACGATATCAAAACAGTGTATTCTTGATGGTATTTCAAATAGTTTTATATTATACATATTATATGCACGATTTAATATGTTTTCTCTTCATTTTGAACGATTAGGCAAGGTTATACATATGTATGATGTTTTAAACCATAGACTTTTACCACATACAAGTACTCACCAGTTCTTGAAACTAGGTATGTATTAAAAAAAATCAGTACATACTGTATGTATCTTTATTGAGTAGACATTAACTGTCGTAAGAAATAATATGTTTTTAAAAAAATCACGTCAATGTGGTTGGATACTAAGCGAACGAGGTTTAAATAGTTATCATTTCTTTTTTTAAAACCATGTCCGCTCCCAATGTGGAGCATATGGACTCCTAATGGAGTTTATCTCAACAGAAGTGTTTCTACGAGAACTGCTTGTTACTCAGTTGCTCAACCTCTCTTTTTCCAAAGAGAGTAGGGATAGAAGAACAGGGCTAGGACAGGATTAGTGGTAAGCTAATCGCTCTCGATACGCCCCGTTCATAGGATAGGATGGGTGAGAGGGGGGGATTCAAGATATCACATACATCCATGCCTTTGAACAGAAATCATAAATCGATTGAAAAATCAATTTATAAAACTGTCCGTACCGGGATTTGAACCCGGGCCCTCTGTAGCGGTAGCCAACAACGTTGACCACTCGACCACATAGGCGGCTATCATTTCTACCCTATTATATTTTGTATGCATATTTATGTAATAGTGTATTACAATTGTACGTATTTCATTATGTTGAGATATATATAAAATATTATTCATAATTGTAGTGCATTCGACTTATTATTGATAATGCTTGATCACTTACATCTTTCTAGAACATGTATTTTTATTCACGGTAATTGTATCAACGAAAAAAGTAATAGTTGAATTAATAATTAAAACATTTTTAATTTTAATGATGCAGCTAAAATATTTTTAACAATTTCTCCTTTTCGACTGTCGAAAATGATTTGTTTTAGATATCATTTATAATACAGACAATAAGATGTGTTCTGCAAGCGACGTATTATAAGATGTTTTTTTGCGCTTACTTATTATGTATAAATACGGTAAACTGTAGATTTGATTTAAGATAATATCATATACCAAAGTTATCCGAAAAAAAAAATATCACTCAGAATATCCCGGCTATATTTTTTACTTGACATATTATGATAGACGTATATAAAATATTTCAGTAGACTTGTCGTACAATAAACTTCGATTATCTTTTTTTTATTTTTATTATCTTGGAATATTCAAATAAATCGTCAGCGAGAATCTCAATAATACAAAGAATGACAGTGTACTGCTTGTATAAATAAAATATATCTTGATTGAACCGATGGCAAACTACTTGGGAAAACTTTCATCAAATTGTGTAAAGGAAACTAATAAAACTATAAACTTTCTTCGGAACACCGAAGACAAGTGAATAATTTTCTTCCACTTACTTATTTGAACGCTATTACATACTTCTAAAACTTATATCGTATCAGAAAAATACTTGAAGCGTTGGTAATATTAGAACAATCTGAGTGAAATAATTTGTACGAATTACTTATAACTTTGTTTTGTTTGTGTTGTGTGTGGAACAAAAATAGAGAAGTTTACACTTATATTTAAACTGTGTTTTCAAACTTAAATAAAATGCTGTGCTGACTAACTGTCTAATGTTTTGAAATGTAAATGGAGTTCTATAAATGAAATGCCTCTACGCAATCTGCGTAATTGCCTGAGTTGCAAAACTGACATAAAAACAAATAAGAACATGTACAGACGGGCCCTATTTACGGACCCTTTCTATTCTAGCGCAGTGTTATTCAATCTAAGACGCATAGAAACAAAATTCTTGTATCATTCTTAGGTAATTGTAGAGTTATCAAAAGCAAGACCAAAATCAATAATCGACTTTTGAAAACTCATGACCTGTGATATTGACCGATTTTCCATATTCTATAGTGTCATTTATAAAAAAAACCACATCGGGTAGGTAGCGACAAATATACAATCCATTACGGTATTTGTAAGGAGTTAGCTCAGAGTCTTATTATGAAATTTTTGATTCATAACCTTACCCGGTGATCTATAGAAAAGACACAGTTTCTATTAAGCTTTAGTTAGTCCTTGATTGCACCGTTACTCGATGCTACGACTACGGTTTTCGTTAGTTATATAAATTAACATTACTCGTAATTTATTTTTAGAAATTTCTACTATTGTTCACGATGTAAACCCCCAAAAATAAATCCCACTAATAAAAGTCATTAAGACCCATACCGTTAGTATAAACTCGGCGGTAACAGGTAAGTAGATATGAAATAAAACCAATCACTACAGTATCACAAAAACGTTTATTTAAGAACTTGCAATCACCGAATTAATTACATACAATATTTAACAAACAAAATTTTGAATTATTACAATACACAATAACTATTATAAGACCTAGCTTGCTCACACGATTTTATAAAAGTTGAAACAATTTATGCTAAATCTGCGCGCAGAACAAACTGAATTTTAATTCTCGTCGAAATGGAAAAATACCAGTTCTTCCATCTCGGACGAAACGCCACAAAAGAAAAAAACTAAAAGTGAATTTACAACTAAAGGTCTTTGGGAGCAAGTCCCAGGACCAGGAAGTGTGTTGTGTCTGGTTCGTGTCCCAAAGAGCAAAAATGAAAGAAACAAAAATCACATCGGTATCGAAAAACGATGTTGCCATTTAAAGCCATTAACAATAAAACAATTGATATTACGGGTTACCTGATAACAAAACTAAAACACAATTAATTTATCTACACATTTTAAAATTCTACCAGTTTTCATCCCAAAAGTGGTAGTGGGAGCGGGTGGCAATAAACCGTACCGTGTCAATATAATATCGATAAATATATAAAACTGATTTATTTTCAAACACAGGCTTTAAGTGAGTTACTCAAAATCTCTTTTCACAAAAAGAAAATAAAAAAAGCGGTTATAGAAAAGAACTATCAAAATTATAATAAATATCTCTATCACAATTCAAAAATAGATCGAGAGTAGGCAAGGAAATATGACAACACTAGAGGTATTTCAAATTATGTTCTAGTGTGTATTCGAAAACGTTAACCCCACAACTAGACGGACTAGAAATGTTTTGGTCGTCTTTGCCGTCAACTGGCTCACTCATTTAGTAAAATACCAACCCCGATCTTATTATATTTTTTTCTGAAATTTTCTCAAGAAACTACCATATTAGTTTGTTTTGTTTTATAACGATATTTATAATATTATAACGAAACACTGAAGTAAATAAAACAGTAAAATAGCGTATCTTAAAAGTAACAAGAATCCGTTCCCCAATATGGAGACTAACTCTAAATGCAATACCAACTTCAGACAGAAGAGTTACTAATTGTCGTGTGTATAATATTATTTTCCGTCAAACGGGATAAAAACATTCCAACGCTGGAAAAAATCTGAGAGAAATTTATAAAAAGGTAGAAATTAGTCGTTATTAAGCAATGTATTAAACACTAATCATATTATTTATAATAGTTATGTAGGATCTTTTTTGTGGTGCTGGTTTATCATTCCTAAGATTCAGCGATTTGAGAAACACTGTCGCATCTCATAAACCCCTCGAAGCCCGACAATAACATTAGAAAATATTTACCCCTCACTAAGATTCTAACTTCATATATTCGTTCAGCAATAAAAACAACAGTAAATACTTGTGGAGACAATAAATAACGGAAACAATATCCTTATAAACTTCCCAGTCATAACAGGGTTTCATATTATTCGATGAAAGCAAGAAATTTTATTCGTTTCTTATGGAGATATAAATTAGTTATATTACAACCTAACTTTGTGCAATAAATTCGTTATGTTATGGAGTGATATTTAATTAAATAACTTTTGACAATCAGTTATCATAAATAATTAATATAAACGGTTTGTTCATATTGTATTTATAATTGCTTTCTCAGTAGGGGAGATTATTAAAATTGATTTAAACGAAAATGGATAAAACATAAGAATTTTATAATTATATTTTATTTTATAATACTTAGAAAGGGACTTAACTTTTTTTTTTAATTAAAGCATTTTTTAAAGCATATTATACATAATCTTATTTTTACTTTTTACAAAGGATATATTTATATATAAACGATTAATATCGCTATAAATTCTGTCAAATTTCAAAGCTATAAAAAATACACGCGCGACTTTTATTAAAAACTATTTCCTTATTTATTATTATACAATAATTAACTCAACATAAATAAATGTGTCAAAAAGCCAAATCGACTGTGGAAAGGAAAAAGGAGGTAGCCCACAGTTTTTTCAAAACAGCTTTTTTCGATAATCACAATGTATCAAACATGATACACGTTCTATCAAAAGGTTGTAAGCTGCAAATGAATAAATTATCTAAATTTAACTTTTAAGTTTGAAAAAAGGTGAGCTTGTGAAAATTGAAATCAAGAAAAAAGACTGCAAAACGGTTTTTCTTAGACAATTTTTTAAATTAATAATAGAATATGCCAATTTAGCACCAGTTTTGAAGTCTCCGTGTACTTCAAGATTGTGTATACTTAATAATTTGCATACGGCCCAAAATCAACAAAACATGTTTTTGTGTCTCCTGTAAAATTTGCTCTGTGGGTTACGTTCTTTTTCCTTTTCACTGTCGAAATGAATGGTGAAATTATCATTTCATCGGTAGCATTTTATTTTGATTGATAATATTTACCACATACGGGAACTTTAATGAGGAAATGGACATACATCGCTTTCATAGAAATATCTCAAACGTCAAATGTGTTTTAGATCTAATGAAGACTTTTGTTTGTTATTAAAGTCTTCTGTATTTTTGTATATAGGAATCGTGTTAGAACAAATAATTCGTGTAAAAAATAGTTGAGTGTATTTGAAAGTGTTCCTTTATTTATAATAAATTTTATTCAATTCAACATTTACAAAACTTAAATGAAATTGTCGCCACTAGATCCAATTACCGCAAAAGTGGTAAGTCGACTTACTCCCTCAAAGTATGACTAATGAATCCACTTGTCAGAATACGGTATCCCCTCATTTACAACCACCGTCGTATAATATATATACACCGACCCAAGATATAAATGGTGACATTTGCAAAACTTGTCGAGTTTTCCTGCAAAAATCTCCAGGAGCGTGCAAAATATTTTGCATATAGACACATAAACATGTACATTATGATACGTGCAGGGTGCATTTCTTCGTCTTGTGTATTCAGAGAAATATTAAAAAATCCACTTTTGAAGAATAAAATCATTTCTTCAGTATACTGCCAGAAAACGTTAGTCCAAATTTGGTTGCTTTGAGTTACGAATGCCGACCGATAAATTCACTCATAAAAAAACAATATTTAAAGCAATAATACAAACAAAACTAAATTTGTTGCAAGTTATTACTACCAAAAACCCAGTGGCGATTTATCCTATGAGTGAATGAAGCGCGTGTTTGGGGCCTTCAAATTGTAATGACCTCAAAAATAGCTTGTATATATAACCCATTTAATTTTTTAACATTTTTATGTTATTCGAAAAACAGTGACTCCAAATTTTGTTGCGCCTGGGGCCTCCCATATGCTTAGTCCGAAACTCATGAGAAACATATAAATAACTTAAAGCTTAACGGTAACTTTATGGAAGTTCATTTACACGTAAATACGTGGAATAATCTAAGTTATTTTATATTAACTTTTGTAACGCTTTTTAGCTGTAAATATTTTTTATTTTTTAGCTACCAAAAGTCAATTAGACATTAAACGTTTTTCAGCTATATACATTTTGTTAATTTATTGTTTATTCGTTTGTCTTATTGTCAACGACCAGCCACATTTCAGACCACTTCATGATATTTAAAAAAAAACACTATTATCTCAAAACAATATATTTTATCTTTACGTTTTCTGGCAATATACTGATGTATACATCATATATGATTTAGTTACCGCAAATCTAAATCAAATATTTCTTAAAATATTATAATAATCTATCTGACACAAAATGTCAAAGCTTTACCCTAAAGCTCAAATTTACATTTCTTGTCTACTCAGAATTATTAATTTGTTAACTGCCAACTTCTTCCAGTATATAAATAAATGTGACGATATCTTAAAATCGTGAAGAGTATGCTCCTGATTATATTATATAAAAAATCGTCGTCTGAACCACGACACGTCGTTACCTCATCTCGTTATTTTCGTCGCAGAACGATTAGTTAACTACAAGTCATTCATTAACCCCACTCTTACCTCTAAAAATAGTGCTGAAGTAAGTACCTTAGTTAACAACTTTCGTAAAGTGCTTTGTTACAGATGTTGGTATCTATATTTAAATTATATTAACTTAATCTTACTAACTAACTATCCACCAAATTTCTTAGCCTAGCAAATAATTTAACAATAAAAATAATAAAACATTTTTAGTACTTTTTCCACATAAAATTTATTAGATCAGGACCGGTTTCGCTCATCGCGAGCATTATCAACTGATAAGAAAAATACAAAAACAGTGATATTTATACAAATTTAAATTGAAATAAAAAGGTGTAAGCAACTATTAACAATTTAAAGGATTAGCAAATTACATTATAATTACACAAAATTAAAATGCTTAACACCCATAACAATTAAAAACTCATCATCAAAGAATAATAAATCTAAGTGGCAAACGATATCAATTATAAACACAATTAAAATTTGGGAAATTTTTACACAAAGTGAAACACTACATTACTAAAGTAAATTTACTTTAGTAATGTAGTGTTTCACTTTGTGTAAAAATTTCCCAAATTTTAATTGTGTTTATAATTGATATCGTTTGCCACTTAGATTTATTATTCTTTGATGATGAGTTTTTAATTGTTATGGGTGTTAAGCATTTTAATTTTGTGTAATTATAATGTAATTTGCTAATCCTTTAAATTGTTAATAGTTGCTTACACCTTTTTATTTCAATTTAAATTTGTATAAATATCACTGTTTTTGTATTTTTCTTATCAGTTGATAATGCTCGCGATGAGCGAAACCGGTCCTGATCTAATAAATTTTATGTGGAAAAAGTACTAAAAATGTTTTATTATTTTTATTATAATGCCATTCCACCAAGTATTGACAGTGAACACCTTAAAAGTGAAATAATTTAACATTGTGTATTCTGATAAAGAAAAGCTTTTAAAACCATTGATATATGGAATTCGTAATATATGGAAATAAACTCTTCATGTTTTATATATTATACGAATGGATTCCTTGAGTATGAAATTGAATATGCCACTATTAGCATATAACGCACTGCTGCGTTGCTTACAAGGAAAGAAAATTACCTCTGGTCCACGGGAAAGTCCCCTACGAGTGCGCCATTATACGTCACACGAAGCAATAATGCTCACCAGACGTCGGCGGATTCGGAGGAATCATTTTTTGTTTATTTTATCCTTACTTGTTGTTAAGTCCTTCTAGATTTTCGATCATGTGTTCGTAATTAAATTAATCATATTGCGTTTTATTCAACAAACCAATAACACATGGAACACTCATCTACTAATTAGAGGATAGTTGTGCAATCAGGATCCGTGATGAAAATAACATTGGTTGAATAGAATATTAACTAGTCTTGGTAGCCCATCGGTTATAGTTTTCACGACTGTCGATTTATTCAGTTCTAAACATATGGATTTTCTATGAGTTCTTTTATATTATATATTAAAATACATTTTATCTTATTTAGAATTAAAGAAATGTTTCAAGTAAAATAAAAAAATTTCATCATATTGTTTTAACTTACAAATTGAAGATCCATTCACTATAATATTAGTTGAATCAAAAATCACATCGACAGTAAGAATTGATTTAGTATATCTACTCATGTTTATATATGTCTTCTTACTACAGCGAAACCAATCAACAAATTGCTGAATTCTATACATACAACGGAAATTCAAGAACGTGACGCTGAAAGGCGAGAAAACGTTCCAGAGAAACTAATTTTGAGTCAAAAAAGATTTAAGACCATTCTAAATTGTGTGATAGTAAAATTGGTACGTATCAAAACAAAATATAAAAGATTTTTTATTTTTAAGATCGTAATATTTGATATAACTTTTCGGAATTGCTATTTTTTTAAATGTTGAACCATATATGTTCCCTATATGCAGCATTTTAGCATTAGCTGTACTCAAAAGAAGATTTGTATCGAGTTGTTAACAATTGAAACTCCTTTCTACGGGATGTTACTACGAGGTTAGTAAGTGACTCATTGTATGGCGATCATTATAAATGTACATATTTTTCTTTAAAGTCGATCATTAAATTAAATTTAGACAGAATAGTAAAGAATTTTAACCGTTTAAACTTTGTTTATTCTCACAAGTTCTGTCACTAATGACCTGGGGATTCGCTTTCAGGCATCTTCATGCGTTCAAGTGCGTGGGTAAACTTGAACTGACTTTTAGTAAATAAGCGTATCGTGTTCATCTAAGAAAAATGTGATTATTGTTAAAGTTCGCACAGTTAAGTAGTTTGCTAAGTTTAAATAAGCATGTGAATCTGCCGAATTCTCCACTTCTTTACCATTTATGTAAGTAAATATAATTGAAATTCATAAAATAAATAAAAACATTCGAGCGATCAAAATATATATAAATGTTGAAATTACCCAACATTTAAATCTGTAGGCAATTCTCATGTTACAACATTTCAATTTCTCGATTGAAAAAAATCTTTTAAGCATGGTCACCTTGATATCTAGGACTGTAAGCTATTGTGCCATGCAGAAATAAGAAGGATTCACGTTTCCAAATTAAATTTTATCACATAATAACTGAGCGACGTTCGTCCCGCTGAACAGCGCAACACTTGAACGCTATTCAATTTAGAAACCGACCCGAGGCAGTACACTCTCCCCTTTCCCCCATCTCGTGTGAATAATAAAATAAAACCGGGGGAAGTATGTTTACAATGGAACACATTATGCGAAATTGGCTGAGGCAGTTTCCCCTTTGGTTTCGCGAACAGACGCAGTGTTACCAATCGCAGTTTCGGCAACTTTTACGAACGCCGTTGCTTGTTATGTCGTTGCGATTTGTTGCTCTCCAAATGTGTTTATTGCTGCGGGGGTGAGCGTTAACTTTCATAATAAACATACGCAGTAAATAATGAACATGCCCTTATAATCTGCAATCATAATAAAGATGACTATTTTTATTATAATTTTATGTGCTTAAGAGAAACAAGAATAATAAAACGAAAGAATACTCTCAGTAACTTTCTTCCTAAAACCTATTACTCTATTCAAAATGAGTCCACAAAAACTTTCTCGGGATGAGTTGACAATCCTGAGTTTACATACTACTTTGGCACAGATATCATTATATTTCTTTCTTTTCGCTTAGGTCATATGAGACACTATTATAATAAATGCTTTTTTTAAAGAATTTCCACATTATTCTACGCTGAGCTTTGTTTATTTTTATAAATTTATTTGCATTAGTGTTTTTATTTATTTTGACTCAAGAGTTGGTTGGAAAGAGCTTGAAAGAGCTCACGCGAGCCTTTTGTTAAATTTCAATTAACTGACGACGAGCCCCTTGTTATGAAACAATAATATTCTTAGATAAAATCATTAACTTCAATTTCAATTGCTGACAAATATGTTATGTATGAAGGTTTGTGTATAGTATTTGAAAAATTAAGCAAAAAAAAAATGATACCTACTTCTGCGTTAATCTTAGAATAAATCTCTACTTTAGCAATCTGAAAATATTATTGCGTATTTTAACATAATATAAGTATGATATGTGATATAATATTTATTGCGTTTAATTGTATAGGAGGGATTAAAAAATCTGCCTCATCCCCAGAACATTGCGAATAGATTGGAGTTTAAGCAATCACTTTGTCAACATATTGGCAGCCCACTGCTATTTTGACTGTCTTCAGAAAAGTTGTAAAACGTATGAGGCAATACTGTATATATTTTTTATCAAATTAATAGCTGTAAAAATATGACTAACCAACTCATGTTAGAGTAGTCTGTGTTTCTAAAAGTAATTCCTAATTTGCTATTTCCGCGTGCGTTTATCACTTATATTGAACAGTCTGTAAAACTCAACACAATCACGGTTTGAGTATACAAACCGTCTAACACAATTTGAGTATTTCAGAACGTCCATAATAAGTATACGCACGCGGGAATAGCACCACTGATTTAAATTATTAGGAATTACATAACATAAGTGACATAACTTGCGAACTTTGGGAATATCAGACTCAATGTCCAAAGTACGTCGACTTGTCACACACCCTGTTCCAGAAAAATGTTAACCCTCGCGCACCGCAGGTCCACAGGGGGCGGGAGACCTGACAGTAAGGCGAAACCTCGCAATTTGCTCCCGCCCATACATCACTCGCACCGTGATTTAAATTTATAGTCGTTATTGCATTAATAATAATCATAGCTCCAAACTGTCGCTTATTCGATTTGTTACGCCAGTGCACGCTACGGAAAATTTGCTACCATTTAAATTTTTATTTACAGGCTGTTTTCATTCCTGCTTTTGAAACATTTTTATTTGCCAATGCCAGTCGCAAAATATATTTTATAACTTCTGAAAAAAAAGATAGATAATTATTTTTAGAATCCCGCTGACTGAATTGCGTGGAAGATACTTTAAGACGGCATATTCAATAGCTTGATTGTGAATGAAACGATTTGTTTGTTTTATGTACATTACAAAAGGATTACAAATTATTATCTTATTACATTTAAAATATTTAAAAAATAACAGATTATTTTAAAACAAATAGTAGAAAAACTGTTGAAACATTTTAAATTGGCAAGGAAGTCTTAATACAAACAAAATATGTAGTATTCGTCTGAACTCATTGACGTCCACGTGGAATATGTCAACATTCGAATCAATGTTGTTAAACACTCTTAAAGCTCTCTTCAGTTGTATCATCGTTGGCATGCTGATTCTTAGTCTTGGTAGAACAAAAAATTCATGTATATGATTCTTCAAAATAAATATCAAGAACATTATGTTTCACATCCACAAGAATAGCGAAATTCCTTCCACTCTTACTATTTATGAAGAGTTATAATATGGAAGGGTAGAAAATCTTCGTCTGTGTCTATTCTTAGTTGTTACGAATTACGATAATACTGACAATGGTAAGTAAGTACACAAATAAGCAAACATGAGATTAACATATAAAATTACTTTTGTTAAATTAACACACTCCAATTCTCCATTCCATCAACTGTCATAATTTATTATTATTAACCATTGTAAATCTATTGATAAAAGAATATTTTTAAAGCAAATCTAACAATAATAAATAAATAATGTTTTTGAACGTAAGACGACATCGTTTATCGCTTACTTCAATTGGAACTCATATTATTTAGTATGACCCTAAAAACGTTTGCTTTAATTGCATGAATCTAGTAGATTATCAAAATCATTCAGATGTTGTTACTAAATTGATAGAAATAACTACAAATATTTTATCTTTGCCATAGCAAAACTAAGAATAAGACGGTAAATTTAATGTAGCTTTGCGCAATTATTGAGAATGATTTGAGATCAATTTTCATCCTACAATCAATTAAATAACAGCCCTTTACATATTACAGCAAAATGTCTACAAAAAACCTTCGTATGAACGAAGAGAAACAGTCCTGTCTGGCCTCAGTTGAAACCATTCCATAGTGTTTCATCATTCACTGCTGTCTCACAGACATTTATGATGGCAAAAGTCTTAATTGAGATTACGTCCGATTGTTGTATGTTGCTGAAGAAGATATCTGAGATTGTGAATTAGATTCGCACATTTCGACCAGGATGCAAACGGGCCTAACTTTTCCTAAAGATACGCATTACTGGAATATATATATATTCTCACCAAGACCATCTATGCAAAGACCTTCACAGACACACACACCTAACGATAATCAACAATGTAATGACAAAAATCAAACATAATATTTGAAAACAATTACTTGACAATATTTTCCGATTCAATTGCATGTTTTCAAGAGCTCTCTCAATAAAGCTAAACACGCTGTATGTATGGGATAGAGCTTTTGATATTTGACTTTATTGGCCAGATGGAGGGTCAACAATGCGTTTGATTGCTGATGCAATGAAATATTTATATATTTCTTCTGCAAAGGGTGTTTCTTGTTATTGAATAAATTGTGTATACGCTCTGAGCAATAAAACGGCTCGTTTAGTTATTATTTGATCGCTTTGCGTATTTTATTTAATTTTTAAAGCGCTTTTATTTGTGTTGCACAGTTGTGCCTGGGGACCTAAGGACTGGGAAGATTTTTTATCGC
The DNA here is from genome assembly GCA_030503985.1 of Himalopsyche tibetana. Classification (NCBI taxonomy): domain Eukaryota; kingdom Metazoa; phylum Arthropoda; class Insecta; order Trichoptera; family Rhyacophilidae; genus Himalopsyche; species Himalopsyche tibetana. The sequence goes on from JAPJYX010000024.1 coordinate 20,368,668, forward strand.
ATTATAATTGACTTATAGAAATTCAAATCAGTATTCATCATTTTTAATACTTTATTACACATAATTTACAAATTCATTTTTATAGGTCGATAAATTAAATGAATAATATTCCTTCGCGAGAGCATTTTTCATTTCAATCTTTTTGAGAGATTCTTTTGTAATTCTTAGGCAATATTTTATACTATTTGATTGATCTTGAAGACATTATGAATCCTCTTCTGTATATTGTATAACCAACTTATTCTTTTTATTAATGTCTGTGTATTACTAAGAATGCTCTTCTTCATCCCTGAACAAGCCAATGTCAATAGAAAATTAGTTGCAATCTTAATTTATTTAGTTTAAAGTTTTTTATCCATTTCCGCTCCTGTAACAACTGTTTGTTACCTAGTTGCTCAACCTATTTTTTTAAAGAGAGTAAGGGAATCAAAATAGATCTAGGACAGGACTAGTGATTAGCTAATTGCTCTTGCTACGCCCGTTTTAGGATAGGATGTGTGACAATGTGTGGGAATTCAAGACATCACATACATACATACATCCATGCCTTCGAAAAGAAATCCATAAATCGATTGAAAAATCAATCTATTAAGACTGTTCGTATTTGGATTCAAGCCCATGACCTCCGCGTTCTAATTCTTCATTGACACTCGACCACGTAGCCAGCATCCTAAAGTAATGTGACTCATTCACAACTTATATTGTTGAACCATTTTAACATGTATCTTGAATAAGTTTGTCAAAGACAGTCAATTGCATCACAATTAGATTATCTTTGAATTATAAAATGTTTCCAACAATTTGTCGTGCTTTCACTAATTATTTTTCTCTATATATAATGTAATACATTTATTAGAAAAAAACTACACATTTAAGCGATAGTTAAAAATATACAAAAAAACTACAGCAATTCGTATTTTAATAAATGTAGTAAAAGGAACTTTCCTAATTACATAAAATAATTAATTACTTTAATTAAAATAGACTGGTAACGAAGATAATAGTTTTCTAGTATAAACTGTGCCTAAAAAACCTTTAGTTTTCTTGATGATTGTAAAACACATTTTGCTGTTTTACAATGGTTTTCCAAGATGATCATTTTACCTATATTTTGACTTGTGCAACATTTTCCAGTCGGAAAATAGTCACCCAAGTCATCGTATTACTAAGGGGAGTATCTTGGTGAGAATATTTACGACCTGGCAACACATTACTTAATCAGGCTTGTAATTTGAGGAAATCCCCGAGACGCCGCACCATATTCTCTGCAAATGAAATGCTCATGCAAAATGCAAACAAAATAAATCGAGGGAGTTCCGAATGCACCGCACCGACCCCTAGCATGACATTACAGTAACCCTTACCGTGGTGTACTTACTAAATGAAAATATTTCATCAATAATATTAATTGTTATCTACTTTTAAGCTGTTTACTTTCATTTCATAGTGGAAAGGCATTCCAATATATTTGTAAAAACAAATCAACTTTTGTATTAGTTATACAATTCTATCAAAGGAACAATTTTACTAACCAACAACATTTACAACTGATTAATAATAATGTAGATCAGTCATTTATATTGTGTATTTATAGAATATTTTTCCGACTCCGACTCCAACTTCGGACAAAACCAACGACTCCACAACTCCCGACTCCTTTAGAAAATAAACTGAAATATTATCAAATTATGTATGTATTCCTCTTAAAATTCAACGCGGAGTGTGTAGATTAAAATCTTCCGCCACGGCGGATTCTCAGTATACGGATACACAGGATACTTAATATCACTTAAACTTAATGACTGAGCAAGTCACGTTCTCGTTTTTTTTTATATCTTTATCTTTTAAGTACAACAGTGCATGGTTAAAATATAGGTCCCGTGCAGCTCTGTATCGGGCCAATAATATGACGAATAAATTATTTTCTTTTCTTCATCGCATTGCGTTGTGAAGGGCGGTCGTGAAAATTCGGCTGCATACACATAACGGGTGGTGGTGGGATACTCAACATCTAGCAAGATATTTTTTTTATTTAAATTAGGTAGCACAGAGAATCAACACCGCAAAAAAAAAATTCTTAATATCTTTCCGAATCACTTTTAGGGTGTTCACTGTCAATACTTGATGGAAAGGCATTATATTAATAAAAAAAAAAAAAATCCTTTGTACTTCATTCCACTTTATTTATTATGTCAGGACCGGTTTCGCTCATTGCGAGCATTGTCAACATTGTCAGTTGACAATTCTCGCAATGAGCGAAACCGGTCCTGACATATTAAATAAAGTGGAATGAAGTACAAAGGATTATTGTGTTTTTATTAATCTTTCCGAATGTACATGAAAAGAAATACTTCTGCGACGAGATGCAAAGTGCATAACCTTTGTGATAAGCGGGCATGCAAACGCATAGGGGAGTCAATAGTGCAACCCGTGTAGTTGCTCCAATCCGCCCCTTGCGCATTTGGCATTGTAACAACCGCCTACAATCCCACCCCATAATGGTCTTACTTATTTGTTACATGTCGACAGTGCTTGAGCCACCTATAATGTATTGCAAACTGACTGTCAAACATCCCTTATCGCAGATATGACTATGTGGATAGACGATAAAATTTCATATTGTGATACTGAAAAATACTAATATTTTGTGTTCGGTACTAATTTCATGGATTTCTTTAATATTTTCAAGTGTATCAGTTTATTTTTATAATAAACCTTAAAGTTACTGATATTAGCAGTATATTTCTATCATAGGAATTTAGATATAATTAGTTTTCTATTATGTATATGAAAAATAATTAGATTAAAATCTTAGGAACTAAAATATATTAGGGTATAAATTAAAGGATAACTGTGCTCCCAATAGAACAACCTCCCGGTTAAATAAAATTCAAATAAAAAATTATTCACTTTTATGGTGTGTCAATACTTGGTGGAAAGGCTTTACATAATTATTTTTTTGCATATTTATCCACGATTGTTAATTAGTATCAAAACCGGTTTCGCTCACTGAAACAATTGATATTGCTTATATAAATAAAAACACAATAATCCTTTGTACTTCATTCCACTTTATTTAATATGTCAGGACCGGTTTCGCTCATTGCGAGCATTGTCAACTGATAAGAAATATAATTTAACAATGCTATTTATACAAAATTGAAAAGTTATACACAACAATTCGCATTGAAAAGAAATTGCCAATTACATTAAAGTGATTCTAAAATAACACAAAATTAAAATGTTCAACACATCTAAAATATAATTAAAAAGTCATCCCAGATTAATAAATTCAGAATGGCGATTGAAAGTAATTACAAACATAATGAAAATTGACAGTGAACACCCTAAAAGTGATATTGCTTATGATGAGAGAAACCGATCCCAATCTTAATAAACAATTGTTGAAATGGTACAATAGAGTGTTTTACTATTTTTTTTAAATAAACATTCATTCTCATTTACTTCTGCTGAATCATTCCTGTTGTAGTATTTTCTACGTACATAACGTAAAGTTATCGACCATCATTTTTGTTTTACTTAATTTCATCATTCTAATCTTTACTATGTTAAGAAATAGGATCGTAAACAACCGAATTAAAACCAATATCATTAAAATTCTTAATGCTGGAAAATTCCATTCCGAGTAAATGCTGCCTATGTGGTCGAGTGGTAAACGTCGTTGGCTTCAGTTATGTAGGTCTTGGGTTCGAATCCCGCGTAATGACAGTTTTTATAAATTGATTTTTCAATCGATTTATGAATTTCTGTTCGAAGGCATGGATGTATGTGATGTCTAGAATTCCCCTTCCCACCCATCCTATCCTATGAACGGGGCGTATCGAGAGCGATTAGCTAACCACTAGTCCTGTCCTAGCCCTATCCTTCTATTCCTACTATCTTTGGAAAAAGACAGGTTAAGCAACTGAGTGACAAGCAGTTCTCGTAGAAACACATCTGTTTTGATAAACTCCATTAGGAGTCGATATGCTCCGAATTGGGAGCGGACATGATTAAAAAAAAATGCAAATAATCGTTATGTAAATAATCATGATTTTTAAATATACATGTTGATTCACATAAGGCAGGAGGCCGATATTTACTCCACTTTCCATTGATATTACAGTGAGACTAATCATTATTGGTTTACGTAACATCGACAGTTTTTAATATAATGTCGCACTGAAAAGAGCTCACAGTCTTTTTCGTCATAATCAGGGACATATAAAAAATAACAAGTGGAAACACCGATGAATAAATTACTGCATTGTATGTGAATCAAGTAATATTGCATTGTAATTTTGATTCATATAATGATAATCGATTTTGTTTGATGCGAATGAATACAATTTTTAGCCACATGTCCAATGGAATAAATTGATACTACTTATAAGAACTTTTGGGGTAAAAAGTAAGGGGAACTTATTGGATTTTCACAAAATATGTAAAAATATATTTGATAAAATGTTATTCGACGGGATTGGTTAGTTTACTTAAATTATAATCTTAATACAGTCCTGTCAAAAGAAACTTCTGATACCCAAAACATATGCAAAACTATTAATTCAGTGTTTATTGCCATTATGTAAATGGTTTTAAGGATTTCAGAATTGGTCGCTGGAATCCACTTTAAGCTCATGTTTTAAATACTTAAATTAAAACAAAAGTTTGCTTAGTCCATTTTAGCTTACATTTTTTGTCAGTTTGGAAGGATGTCTAATAAATTAAACCATTTCTAAACGTAACAAGAAATTTATCCATTTATTAAAACGCATAATATTTTTCTACGTTTTAGAACTAAGCATCATTTTCTTTTTTATAATATAATATATTCGACAAATATAGCACTAAAACTAATATTTTCAACTTATACCTGATAATACACCTAAAGTGCTGGGTGGAATTTCAATATGTAAAATGAATCGCTCAAACTATGTAAAATCACACAAGTTTTGTCACTAACGACCTGGGTTTCTACTTTCGGCATCTTCAGGCGTTCAAGTGCACGGGTAAATTTAACTGAACATCCGTGCACTTGAACGGTTGAAGATGTCGAAAGGCGAAACCCGGGTCGTTGGTGACAAAACTGGTATGAACGTACATAATTTGATACCTGATACTTCATCCGTTGAAAATGTTTGTCATGATCGAAACTAGTCTAAGGCCGATAATAATAAATGTGGAATTAGAGAAAAGGTGTATTTTATTTTTTTAATATATTATTATATATTGTCATTTCTTTAACGTCATTTCTCTAGTCCAAGTATAGACAGTTAACTCCTTAAAAGTATAATGTATAATATAAAGTGTTCATGTCAAACATGGACAGTAATTATATACAATAAAAGAAAATTGTATAGGTTTATTCATTCAACGAACGACTTTACATCTGGCTAATTAAAGTTGCTTGGAAATAGAATCGTTTTACTTTTCAATTCAACTAATATAACACCTTTTAAATAAGCATGTACAAAGCGGCATTTTATTTTATTATTTCTATAGCATACAACAGTAAAAGGCGTTTCAGTACAGAAGAGTGTGTAATCGGTTCGCTCATCTCTACGGGGGATCGAACCCTATCACCGCTCCTGTGATATTTAAATCCTGTCCCCGGGGACGCTGAGCATTTAAATAAATTTAATTTTACGAAGCTCCCTGCTGACAAATTGTCGAAACCTCAACCTCACCCGAGTGTGTGTGAGAGCAAACGTGTTTATTGAAACTTCTTCTCCGAGGGGCCGAATCCTTATACACAAACACTAACTAAGATTTAATACCATCTATTCAAATTTATGAGACCCTGATACATTTATGATAATAAATTATTGAAACACATCACCTTTACTCGATTCAGTGATGAATTTGATCGCCTCTTGGTGATCAATCTTGAATTCGATCAAAAATGACAAAAGTATCACACTTTAGATTTCTATATTCATCAACTCTGATTTGACTTGAAGTCTTGGTTGGGTGATTTTGTCCATTCTGGTTTGAGAGCCAGGTTTCTTACTTTCTTATTTTTATTGCATGTCAAATGTGGAAAGGAAAAACATCGAAACCCATTCATAATAAATTTTACAAAAGGCACAACAATCGCTTTTTGATCATTTTGGGTCAAAGGCAAAATATGCAACATACACAACCTTAAATTGACTTGATCTAATATCTATATAGTATTTTATATAAAAAAAACTTTGAAGTCTTTAGAAATAATTTAGATACTAATTCGGCAGTTGCAGCTTACGTCCTTTTGATTAAACGTGTATTAAGTTGTACTCTATACATTGTAATTTTTTTAACGTCTTTTTCCCTTTCCATGGTTGATATGATCCATATTACTCAAAACATCTATCTTTCCAAACCTCGTTTTGAAACTGACTCAATCCCTGGAGGAAAACTGTTATTACTCATATCTAGTTCTTTTCATCAATTTTATCTCACACGATTTATAAATAAAAATATCTGGCCTATTGAAAATGATGTAAATTAAAATTACTTAGGAAAAGGCGTTAAGTGAAATAATTTTTGATTTTATAAACAAATACACTCAATCCAATCTTTATGGACCATTCTTTAGAATACTATATAATGTATAATGATGAAAAACATCGAGTATACATACGTTATTAATTCAAAAGATATGATTGAAGAAATAAAAACTGAATGATTGTTGAAATGAAATATTAATCGTTAAATTTATTAAAACTTTTAACTTTTACTGAATATGTAATAGTTGTACATATATGCCATATAAATATATACCACTGATATATCAAACAAATAAATATATTTATTGCTCATAGTTTCATGGATACAACTAGTATTTTAAATATTTCTTCAGCCTTAATAATCTTTTTTTATAACTGTTTTATTGAAGACATTAATATGCTAATAGGTTTACGGAATACTGCGCCTGTTTTATTATAATCATCTTTTCGGTTTGCTAATCTCTCTGTTAATTTTACTATCCATTGTATCTAAACCGATACCATTGAATGTTAATTTTTGAATTGAATACGAGGAACACAAAGTTAACCATGCATCTAATTTATTAATTCAATTTTGATTTTTCCTAACGCCAAACTTTCGACTGGAACAAAGACGTTGTACAATTTAGAAATTCAAATTGCAGTTTGAAATTATGGATAGCGTAAATAATGATACGGTTTATTGTTCAAACACATCAATTTTGAAATTCTATTCCCAAAAACACTTAAGGAGGGTTGTAGGCAACATTTTTGTGCATTAAATATTCAATAATAATAATTCATAGTCGCCAATTCATACTTTTCTTTCGCTGCATCTTGTTCTTTAAAGAGATGCTTTAAGTAAATATTACTTCTTAATCTAGCACTTGCTTGGTCATGATGTAATTATTTTGCATCCATGTGACATTTCTAACCCACCTTTAATTTAACCTGACTTTACTTGATATATTAATATTGGTGTAAAAAATAAAGGTGTTTTTAATTGTATACATAACTGGTTTTCGTAGTTTAGTGGGTATTTCACAAATTACTTTTAAATTCAAAAATTATACACAATATCTCTAAGTTTGGCATTCCAGATGTTAATAAACAATCAATATACAGGAAATTATATCATATTTTTAATTGACTTAGATCATTGTCCAACTTGGAATCGACTGGATGAATTTGAAAATCCATGTCCGCTCCAAATATGAAGCATGTGGCCTCTTGCTGGAGTTATATCAATAGAAGTTTGTCTCCTCGTTGCGCAGTTGCTCAACCCCTCTTTTTTTCAGAGAGTAATGATTTAAAGGATATTGCTATAAAAGGACTGATGGTAAGATAATCGTTCTCGCTACACCTTGTTATTTTAGAATTGTAAAAATACCTTCAAATAGAAATCGATTGAAACAATGTTGTTCGTACTGGGTTCGTAATTGGAAATGTTTAGACGATGCTTTCGAACATATTTCAATTGTAAAAATTCAGTTAGTACTGGGATTCAAACCCTGTACCACGGACACGACAAATTAACATATTTATATAATATACAAACGCAACGCGAGCAACGTCGAGATAAAAAATACTATTTCACAAATCGACTACGATTTGTCTGGCTACTCAATTTTTTTTTTTTGAATAATAATGTAAATATTATTTGTAATTTCATTAAAGGTCATGAGAAAAGAGCGGCTTTGATAAAAAAAATGGTTTATATAAAAAAATAATAAAACAATTTTCTTTTAAATTAAGGGTTGATATCCCTTTGTAAATCTACTACGTATTTATTTCAGTAATTCAAAACAGTCGTTTTGTTTTTTTTAACTGTCTATTATTTTAGAAACAAAAACATGCTTTAATAAAAATAATACATTCACCTTTATTTATCTTTTGCGATCAAATATTACATGTGGCTTTTTTTCAAAAATGATTATGTTTGATATTATTTCCAACGTCGCTTAAAATGCCATTAGAACATGTAACTGTCTATATCATTAACTTGTAAACTTCAAAATGTCTGGCTCGCAAATCGATAGTTGTCAATCTCTTCATTGGACAGATGTCCATTTTGATTGGTGGAAGGACTTCTTGACATCAAAATTGTTGATGGAAATCATCTGTCCAATCGCAGTGTAAACAACTCATTTCAGTAACAGCTAGAAATTATTATTCATAGGCAATAGACAAAGTGTATTATTATCCCATTAAATCGAAATATAATTGGAATTTATAGGTAGGGTTGAGAATGAAATAGTTTTTTTAAAAGTTGCAGCGCTTTTAGACAAAGAGATACCTAGTTAAGACTAGTTTCGATTCACTAGCATAGGTAATTTTCATACATTCTAACTCGGAAGTTTCTTAGCCATTCAAAACTATTTGTTGAATACATACACCCAATTCTTTTCTAAACGATTTATTTTTGCGCAATTTTAATTTTACGCGATTTTTTGGACGGCACCGTTACGTTTTTTGATACATTTTTTGTACTTTTTTACGCGGATTTGGAATCGATTTATCAAATTATATGAAAATGATTTTTTTTTACGCGCCACTTTCTGGAATCAATGAATCGGGTAAAAAAGGGATTAGGTGTACTTATAATATTTTTTTATTATAATTTAAGCGTTCACAAAAATAAAATTAAGTTTGATTTTTTTTATCCATGTTCGCTCCCAATGTGGAGCATATTGTCTCCTAATGGAGGTATCTCAACAGAACCTGTTCTACGAGAACTGTTTGTTACTCAGTCGCTCAACTTCTCTTTTCCAGAGAGAGTAGTAGGGAAAGACAGACAAGGCTAGAAAAGGACTCGTAATTAACTAATTGCTCTCGCTATACCCAGTTATTGAAGGATCGGAAGGGTGGGACGGAATTAGACATAACAAACACCCATGCCTTCGAACAGAAATCAATAAATCGATCGAAAAAATACTGTTTGTAATAGGACTCGATCCCGTGTGATCCGGCACGGAAGCGCACAACGCTAGCCGCTGCATCATAGGATTACGATGGCGCAGCGGTTAGCATTGTTGGCTTCGGTACTGCCGGATTTGTTTCGCTTGTCACTGGTTTGAGTCCCAGTACGAACAGCATATTTTCAATCGACTTTTTTTCGAAGACATGGGTGTTTGTGATGTCTTAAAATTCCCTCCCGCCCTATCCGATATTTTGATAACTGTGCATAGCGAGTGCAATTATTTAACCACTATTCCTGTGCTAGCCTTATCCTTATATTCCAACTACTCTCTTTGAAAAAGAAAGGTTAAGCGACTGATTGACAAAAACTGCTATTGAGATACCTACATTAGGTGACCATATGCTCCACATTAGGAGCCTTGTTTGGATATATTTTTATTAGAAGTATTATAGAACGGTAAAAAAGTGTTTAACTCTTTTGTATTTTACTAAATTATATGAAAAATCATGTATTAGTAAGGCCTCACAAAAATCTTGCAATATATACTTATCAGCAGCATATCATTATGAGTCACTATGGATATGGAGCCACTCGTAATTCTAAATAGTGTAGCACATAGTTTCTCAACCTTTTTAAGCCCGTGGCCCCCTTTCGAGTCTTAAATTTTTCCGTGGCCCCCCTTTCCATAGTAATAAAATTCTCGGGGCTCGGGAAAAATGAAAAAATATACATTTATTTTTAAAAAAATACAACACAAAATTTCGTACACCAATTATTATTTAAAAATTTAAGATTTCGACTGAAGGTGCTTGGTGGAATTTCAATAAATTTGAATCTTTAAAATATGTACATTCTCACAGATTTTGTCACTAACGGCCCGGGTTTCGCCTTTTGGCATCTTCAGGCGTTCATGTACATGTACATGTATCCGTGTACACGGATGAACTTGAACTGACGCTTAGTAAATTAATGTTTCGTGTTTATATAAGAACTGCCTGGATACTATATGTCCTATTTTCTTTGATGTGGAAACTTCTTAAAGCTTTTTAAATTATTCAAATGGTTTTTCTTTCATTCCCATGTGTTTTGTATAAAATGGATATTAGTATTAGCAAAGCAAAACATATTAAGCACATGAGTTTCATATTGTCACGGGGTGATGAAAGAAATCCGTGGACAAGATAGTCAATACAATATTGTCGACACTTACTTTTAGATGCAGTTATTATGGTATCTCTAAATACCATTGGATAATAATAGAAAAAGTATGTATAATACATACATTATTTCTGCTGCAATGTATAATTCTCCTACTGTATTCTATTTCATTTTAATATAAATTTTAGTTCATTATATTTTGGGTGGCCGTGGCCCCCCTAAAGTCTGCTGTGGCTCCCCAAAAATGAAATTTTCTTCTGTGGCCCCCTTGGGACATGCTGTGGCCTCCCAGGGGGCCACATGGCTCCCGGTTGAGAAACGCTGGTGTAGCACATCAGCGGCTAATACAATATACTGCATCCACGGTCAAACAGACCGTTCGGCGCACCCCTGTCAGTCGGTTAGTCTCACCCACGGGCCGGCAGGTGACCGATTCGGTTCCCGGTTTTTATTTATGGGGGTTAATGAAATAATAACGAATACCTTTCCGGACTTGCGGGCGCTCGGACACCACGCAGTCACCACCCAGGGCGAGGAGAATGATCTCAAATCATTTGGGCATCCTTCATCTTTGTTCCAGCGATTGCTATGCAGCCGCGTGGGTGTATATCGAATTAAAATGATGTCTTTATTTCTGAACATGGGTTAGATTCAAAACAATGGTGATTAATGCAACAACACAATAGTTTTTTATTTACATGTTATATTCAACCCCATTGATATTTTTGACCGTTGATTGACTCGAATGACGGTCACCAAAAAATTAACCCCACCTGATGGATCTGGCCCATCAGAGGTTCATATTTATTCCACTGTCATTTTTACTGATCCTAAAATATATTTTACACATCATAGTACATACATTTAAACGTACTTATACACAAAATAAAAATTATTTCACCGATTAACATGTATTTTATTAATCCTGTCCACTCCCAATGTGGAGCATATGGCCTCCTAATGGAGATATCTCAGCAATTTTTTTTCTATGAAAACTGCTATGTATTCAGTTGCTGGATACTAGATGTACTCGGCGGCGCTACGGGACGCTGGAATGACATAGGAGGAAGCAAGAAGACTGGTGGAGGACAGAGAATCTTGTAGGAACCATGTAGTGGCCATATGCTCCGACTAGGGAACGGATATGGGGGGAAAATCAGTTGTTTCACTTTTTCTAAGTGAGTAGAGTTAGGACAGAACTAATGGTTGGCTAATCTCTCTCGCTATGCTCCATTATTTTAGAATTGAAAAGTTGGAATTTTTAGACATCAAAAACATTTATGCCTTCGAACAGAAATCGATAAGCCGATTGAAAAAATGCGTTTTGTACTGGGATTCGAACCCGTGGAATCTATCACAAAAGCTAAATACGTAGACCACTGCGCTCTAGATTCTACTGTAGAAGTTCTTATAAATATTTATAAACATAGTTTTTTGCACAAATAGAACTAACTCAATAATAACAAAAAAATAAGTCGTATAAAAACAACAATTCTTCCATATTTTTGCTTGCAAAATGTTTTTTAAAATCGATATTTTTGTGTTGGTTTCATTTCAACGAACATCTGTTCAAATTTTGAGTTATGACAGCTGATTACCACGCATCAGTAGATTTTAAGGGGTGATCAATAACTTGGAAAATTGATCAACAACTACAGAACGAAACAAAAACTATGCTTTTTTCTTAATTCCGATCACATGTCAAAATGCAATTAGATTATTTGAATTTCTCAGTTCGTTTTGTAAATTGCTGTAAATCGTTTTAGCTATTACCAATACAAAAAATATCATTTTGATGAATTGCGCGTGATTTTACGTCAATTTGACACTTTAAACTGTAGTGTCTTTTTCCTAGCAATTTAATGACAGTTTACTAAGATTCTCAAACATTGAGGTGGGACACAAATATATGAAAAAGTTTATAGTCTTAAATACTAGCTGGTACCGTAAACTGGTAGAAAGATTTTTGTGTTTCACTCCTTTTATACTTTCATGCACTGTTTTTTTTGAATTTGTATACTGTGGCTCTTTTCGAATCAGACAGCAAGACGTATAAAGAGGAGGGGAATTGGTTGGAAAAAAAATATTTCGATTTCCTCGTCCCTTATCCTTCCCGATTTTCTTTTATGTAAATTTAGCGACTGTCTAACAATATTGTTCTAATTAAGCATATTATTAGTTAAAATGGGCCAATTAGTTGTGAAGTGAGCCAACTATTATAGTAAAATGGTAAAACTTTTATCTTTGATTTTTAAGTTTTTACTTGGTGCTTAGGTGGATTGCATATTTTTATTTTACACAGATAACACTATTGTAATGAGTTTAAACTGAGGTTACTTCACTTTAACGATACTTTAAGACGTGCAGAATATTACAACGCAACTAATTTATTTTCTTATAAAATACAACTTGGCTCACTTTACCTCTTATGGACCCAAATATAAAAACAGTTTTGATAACTATGTTATTCCAAATTTCTAACGAGGCGAAATAGGTGTCACAATTTGTTACACAGCATGTGGAATAACAAAGTTTTTAAAATTTAATTTAATATCAAAAGTTACAGTCGAATCCATTGAAAACCTAATTTACATATTGAAATTATTCATGTGAAACATCAAAAGTCGGAAATAAATCTTTTGTTGTAACTGTTGTATACGTCACTTAACTAATGAAGCTCAAAAGTCTTCTTTGAAGTGCAAAATGTATAATTTATATATTTTACATTACGTAGAAAAGTATTTCTACTTGAAATACTCGTCGATTTCAGTTGTTAGAAAACGAACAGTATACAGTTTTGCCTACCAGATTCATATTCGAACCTCTTGAATGTTCAATAATTGAATTAAAATACAATTTTTGATGTTTTTTCAGGGCTGTGGAGTCGGAGTCGGAGTCGCGGAGTCGCTGTATTTTTTCCGGAGTCGGAGTCGTGAAAAATAAGCGGCTCGATTTTTTTTGAAAAATATATTTAATTTAATTATAATTTAAACAAAATAGTCAAAAGCATTAACATTTCATGCTTGGCTGACAAAAGATGACCTGATGGTATACATATAAGTTAAAGTGAAATTATTGAAAAATTTCCTCGGGTCGTAGTCGTTAATTATTTTTAAGCTGGAATCGGAGTCGGAGTCGTCTTTTTTTCACGCGACTCCACAGCCCTGGTTTTTTTAACATTGCTATACTTTCGAACACCCAACATTCGTACACGAAAGTCGACGGCCGCCTATAAAATCTGTTTTTAAAATGTCTGTTCGAAAGACTAAAAACGTTTTGGCATCTCTGTGACACTTATCATAATAATCGTAGACAAACGTGACACATGAACGTTCTGACCTCAAATTATTATGAGATTAAAACTGAAAAGCAAACAACTCAATACGAAATGTCTCTCACCTGGTTTGACAATAATAACATATAAACCGGTTCCATGTCCTTGAACTATAGGTTTTGTTTTAAACTACAATATAAAAGCCATTTAATGGTTTTTGTATTAGATAGTATCACAAACGTTTGATAATTTAAATATTATTTGTTTTTTAATCCTAGAAGCAATTTCGTTCTTAACCCTTTGATGAGTATTGCCGTACCCGTACGGTGGCGTAGCTTGTCATTAGGGTATCCAATCCCGCGATTGGGATTTGCTCACCAAGGAATTTGAAATCCTCAATTCTCTATACTTTTCCTCGGATTATCTCAAAACCTCGTTTTTTTTTTTTAGCTCTCCGAGGAATTCGAAAACCTCCATTTGGTATACTTTTTTCCCGATTGTCACAGAACTTCGCTTTTTTTTTAGCTTACCGAGGAATTTGTAAACCTCGATTTGGTATACTTTTTCCTCGGATTATCTCGAAACCTCGTTTTTTTTTTTGAGCTCACCGAGGAATCTGAAATTCTCGATTTGCCAATTTCGTGTCAATTTTCGGGATTTGCTCAGTATTTCTCAATCCCGAAATCCCGGGATCGCAGCCGTATCAATCCCGGGATTGGATGCCCTACTTGTCATCTATTATCTATATCCATTCTCATATTTTATATTGATTTTTTGTTATTTCTTCAGATATGGTTACTAGACACATCCACCAGTGACTTTTGGCCGCCACATTATTTTTATTGTGTGTTGGAAATGAAGAAAATGTTTTTTAATAAAGGGTGACATTTGTAAAAAAAATGGTAGCCATATAGTATTCAGCGTAAAATTCTATTTGGGATTGATTCCTTCCTGAAATCGACGTCTGTAGAGCGGCACATGTAGATAGATGAGAGCAAAAAAGATCTCGACGCAAAAGCGAAGTAATAGCTTCTAGAAAAATATTCAAAAGTAGTAAAGAACTAGTTCACTTTACATTTTTAACTATGAGTTTTATTATTCAAAACAAATATTTACTTCTTGAAATAATAACTAATATTCTTCCTAGATTGGTCCGTATCGAAATAAAAGTTTATATATTTTTGTGTGCATCAATACTACAAATAATCAAATATAAGAAAAAACCTAATTTAGTAAAAATTGGCTCACCGCTCAAAGGGTTAACTTTTTTGAGCATACAGTAATTCTGTCATGTTGAATACGATTTCAAAAAAAAAATCTTGATCCAAAAATAACTAAACGCTTTTTAATATTTGGGATCAAATTTGTCAATCATTATCAAATTTCATGGAGTAATTAACAGTTTTAGTGATAATAGAGATGTTAAAATTTCATGATTATCGGTGTGACAATTACTCAAAACAAGTTTTTTTCATCTAACGCGTTTTGACAGTATAACGCGATTTAAACATACAAAATTACACAATTATGACAGCTGTATGTTAAAAATTATTTATATTATACCGTTTATGGTGCAACCAGCAATCACTTATTTGAATCATCTAATAAAAATATTGCATTTAAATTTATCATATTGCGCCACTTAACATTTTCCGTCAATTTATTATTCAAAAATAAATTCTTTCAAAATTTAAAATGATTAATAAAGCTATAAATCAATGATTTAAATATCAAATAGTTATCGCAAGATGGATCGTCAATAATCTTTACCAATATTAAAATCATCCGATATCGCTCAATGAAAATATTGCTTCATTGAGACATAATCATTATTGACAAATTATCGTTTTTTGATATCTAGAGAGATATGCTGGTAGGGATAACATAACAATTGAAATGTGAACTCAAATAATAATTGGAATTGAGATTTCTGTCACCCTTTATTCATAATATTGTATGTGGGTATCAAAGATTGGACTTCGCTTACCGCCCTGCCCTGTTAAGGACAATTATGGTATCTGAAAGGTTTATCGGCATTGACTCTCTATCTCTACTGAATTAAACTTCCATAAGATTTGTTTTTTTTATTGATATATTAATTTTTAACCAATAACTATACAGTGATTATACTCTATAAATAAATCCACCAATTGAAATAAATATTACAATAATTTAGAATTTCGACTGAAGGTGCTTGATGGAAATTTAATATTACATTTGAATTATTTTTATTCTGTACACTTTCATAAATTTTGTCGATGACGACCCGGGCTTAGCACTTGAACTGACGGGCAGCGAACGGCTTGCATTGTCTATATAAGTTAGGTTAACAATAATTATACTTTGCGAATACACTTCTACGTTTGTATATAGACAATGAAAACCGTTCGCTGCCCGTCAGTTCAAATGCATTCGTGCACTGGATAAAACCAGAAGATGCCGAAAGGCGAAACCCGGGTCGTTATCGACAAAATTTATGGAAGTGTACAGAATAAAACTAATTCAAATAAGTATTACTAAAAGATTTCTTGATTATGCAGTTAAACTTGATGTGTACAATCCAAACATGATTTTTCCGATTTTATATATTTTTTGCTAATCCGTTCTGAAGATGTAGTCATTTCACAATCTGAACTGCATGGTTGGAAAAAAGTTGTGATATTTATAACATAAATCATATCGACTGTGGAAAGGAAAAAGGACGTAACCCACACATATCAAACTTTACAGGAGGCGCTAAAAATGTGTTTTGATGATTTTGGGACATATGCAAATTATGAATTATACGCAACCTTAAAGTGCTCGGAGACTTCTAAGCTGGTTTTTAATTGACGTATTCTTATATTAATTAAAGAAGTTGTATAGGAAAAACCTTTATTTCAGTCTTTTTTCTTGGTTTTAATATTTTACAAGGCGATCTTTTTCATACTTAAAAGCTAAATTTAGATACTAATTTGGCATTTGCAGCTTGCATCCTTTTGATAGAACGTGCATCAAGTTGTGATTATCGTGATTATTGTGATTATCGAAAAAAGCCTGTGGATTACGTCTTTTTTCCTTTCCACAGTCGATATGGAATAATAAAGTGGTAAGAAGCGCTAACTAGTTCTCGTAGAAACACTTATGTTGAGATAAACTCCATTGGGAGTCCATATGCTCCACATTGAAAGTGGACATGGTAAAAATAGAAGCACTTATCTATAATAATTAATATCTAATAAGCACTTATCTATAATTTAATTTTTAACAATAAATAAATAATAACTATATAATATTTACAATTTATTTAAAAAAAAAATTGTTAATTATACATAATAAATACAGATGTTGGTCATTAATCGTCGAATATTAAATTATTCTAGAAAAAATATCACAAACACCCGTGACCTATTCTAGAGGTTAGGAACCTTAGACGTTTTGATTAATTCAAA
The DNA here is from genome assembly GCA_030503985.1 of Himalopsyche tibetana. NCBI lineage: Eukaryota > Metazoa > Arthropoda > Insecta > Trichoptera > Rhyacophilidae > Himalopsyche > Himalopsyche tibetana. The sequence continues at coordinate 20,385,918 of JAPJYX010000024.1, forward strand.
TCTTTCAACTCCAAGCTTTTCATTTATTTACATAATAATATTTTTTTATTTAATATGGCTTTATAAAATTAAGGTTAAATGAATCTTGCATTTCAAGATGAAAAGGTTCCCCACCCCTATATAAATTCAAATGCCAACATTTTAAAAGGTTCCCCGCCCTTATATAGTTTCAAATACCAAAATTGAATACAGTATTTATTAACATCATAATGAACCCGGATCTTCTAATCTCTAAGTGCAGCTCTTATCACCATACCGACACTCCACAGAACGACTTTATACAAGAGTCATTATCAAGCTTTAAAATAATAAAAAAGTAATTAACTACTCCAAACTATTTGATAAATATTACATACTAGTAGGTTAAAAAAAAGTCTATGTGATCAAAGATTTAATGAACTTATGTGGTAAAAAGCAATTCTAGTACACGAAAAAAAACGTCAGTAAAAAACCGCATTATTTAAAGATTCACGGTTTTTTTTAACAAAAGCGGCGGCGCCATCAATGCATTTTTTTTACAAAAAAAAAAACATTAGTAGTTACAAAAACACTGGCGTGCGTTGAAACAACGAGCATCTTCAACCTTCATTTAAATCCTAAAACCACGAGACGTCATTGACATCACTTCATATAAACATCTTAAGGTTGGTGGATTAAGGGGAGCTCAATATAATACTGTTTAGTAATCCTCTTAAAATAAAATATATTCATTCTTATACAAATTTATATCGTGTATTATTGTAAATCTTGCAAATCATTTTTATCATATTAAAGTTAGTCTACTTCACGTTGATATTATTACAATATAAATAGATTTTATAATCATATTGATAGATTTTTATTTTATTTTACTTATCTATAAGTTTTTCTGTTGTTAGAAGTATTAGATCTTTTACGATAAAATAATAGTTCATCATGTCTGACTCAAATGCATATCTTTAATATAATATTATATATATATTAAGAGACAGTGTCACTTGTCAACATGTTTTTGTACATTGTGTTATGACTCACACCCAGACAATTATATTACATATTATATTTAATTAATGGCAAGCAATTTAAAAAAACAAATTATAGTATTACAAATTAATTTTGAATCATGAATGTATTTTCTTTTAAATGCTCCACCTAGATGAGCAAAAAAAATGAAAATCAGTATAGTTGCAGTCATTTTTTAAATTCATTAGATCTCATACAAACAACATTAATAAAAAAAAAAACAACTTCCAAAATCACACTATGGAGAATGGTTCAATTGCGGCGTAAAAATAATTTCTTTTTGTAAAGCCCATTTTTATAATTTATTTTTTTTAAATTTCGAATACAAATTTAAACATTTTTTTAACTCTTCATTCACGACCAAGAATTTTTTACCACTTACATAGTTGTCAAAATAAATTGATCATGAATGGGGTGCTTTAGATTCACAGCATCTGCTTTTTCAAGTATTTTATTTTAACAATCCAAATGCTGAGAAACCCCTTAGAGGTATATTGCTGTCACTGTCCATCCTCTCGTTACACCTGAGAAAAAACAAACGTGGTAATCGTATGACTAAGTGCGTGACGAGATAAGAACATAATGAAATAATGTTTTATTAACCTTTAAGCTGCTTGCTGGACGCTTCACCTTTTAATATTAATTCATTTTTTATACTAGAATTTAAAAGAACATACAAAATCAATTGTACTCAAAAAACTTGCACAACCAAGTAAATAGACAGCCCAACAACATAAACCATTGAACTACAAGTATGCTATGTTTTCATTAATGCCCATCTCTTGTTTTCAATGCATACCACGTCCACAGGAAGACAAAGTATTTAATAATTATTATATTACTTATTAAATGAGTAACATAGGTAATGGTTGTCCTTTAAAATAAAATGACTAATGATTATAATTATTGTTGTCTGTAGAAACACTAACGTCAGTTTACAAAGTGGAAACAAATTAAATGGTCAGAGTTTAAATCAATATTTGCTCAGAATTCAAATAAACTTTTCGTCTGAATAAAATTCAATTTTTGGTCAGAATAAAAATATTATAAGGGCAGAGTTTTATTACCGTTTTGGTTAGGTTAAATTAGGTTTTTTTCAATTTCATTTAACTTATGACTATTTAATATAAATGCTAACCTTTAATTATGTATTCTGCCCTCTGTACACTGACCGATATATTATGACTATTTAATATAAATTCGGACCAATGTAATACAAATTCAGACGAATGTGATAAAAATTACGACCGAAACTGTACTCAAATTCAAACCGGAAAAATACGAGCCGTTTTCATAGATTTTCGTTTACTCAGACACTTCAATAAAAGTACATAATTATGCTTTCCGTAAGATCTGGGCGTGGAAAAAAATCATTGGTAAAACAATATTACACATAAGTCAACTCCTGCAAACATCTAATCTTTGTGTTTAATAATTATCTATAAAAAATCAATGAATCTATACTAGCAAAGTAAATATTCGCAGAAATAAATTGCAGTATATTTTCAGATATAGAAGCTATCTGAAAATTCTTCCATCTGCCTCACATCATTATTGGTAATTTTCTCAAAAATCTTGCCATAAAATACGAAAAGAATCGCGCCTACACTAACGACTTAGCACATTAAGGGTTAATGTCTCTGTTTCGTTCGTTTATTTTTGGGCATATATACGATTCGATATTGATAGTATGGCGCCCAAATAATTCGACCCAGATGATGGATGCGATACATAAAAACACACAAAGACCTAAATGACCTATCAGGGCTTGACCAAGAACACAGACTGTTTCGATTCTACATGATCGAAGATTTCATTCATATAGGGTCAATACCTGCGGGATCTTAGAACCCTTCGAAATAAACATAAACATACATCATTCATTATATGAATAAAAAAAAAACATTTTTTAATGAAATATTCTAGAACATATTCTAAAATGTGTGTAGAAAAATTAGATAGTTTGTTCAGTAAATAGAATTCTTATATATATATATTTAAATACTTACAACCTTTAAGCAACAATTGTATTAGGTGTAATTAGGTATATTATTTACATTTTATTTTTATTTTTGGGATATCAAATTAATGGAGCTTTAAATCCTAGAGCACGTTCACGTCAAAGGTCTTCGAGTCTCCGTCATTGCTTATGTTTTGGTCATTTGACATTGCTTTTATATATTTGTTGGCGGAATGGCGTGATCTTTTCAAAGATAGGTAATCCACGGTGAAGTCAGTTCACGTGGAAAACATATCCATTCATATGTAAACTATATATATATCTTTCGATAAACCAACGCGGATACATACATGCAATACATAAAAAAGTTAACTGAAAAGAGTAAGTTTCCTGATGCCAAGAGTTGTGTCTATAACTAGATTTAATTTGTAGAAGAAAAACCAAATATATGGGGATCGTCGACCAGAACTGCTCTCTTCCTAAAACGATTCTAATGTATTGTGTCGTCATAATTATTAACATAAGATATGATTGGTTTATAATGTTTGTCTACCTTGCCGTAAAACTTTTAAGAGATTTCACGAACGAACTCGCAGATGTAGGTATGTTCAAGTCACTATTTACATTAATATGTTTAATAGCAGAATATCAAAAAGGAGTTTTTTATCTACGGAAATTCTGCTCTGAAGAATCGGTGTACTCATTTTTTTGCTGTACGGGATATTTTAAAGGAAGAATTCATGTTCGATAGAATCTTGTACGGAAGAATACGTTTACCCACGTCTATATTGAGAGCGAATAACGTAAAAAAATAGTATCATAATATAATGTAGAGTGGACTGGAATCCTCATTGTTGCACTGATATAAAGTTACACGTTATACTTACAGTAGTTGTCTACTAAAAAAAGCATTAATAATACACATATGCAAGCATTGATTATTCATTATTTAGAGCAATATAAATTGCTTAGTGATCAGGAGCGCATACGTAATACTTATTATTTGTATGTAAGGGGCAGTATTAAAAATCCAGTATTTTGGGTCGAGAGTAGCCGGGAGCTGTGGCCGAGCCCACTCCGTACATTATTAGGAGCATCTAGTCGAAAATCGACATTAAAACTCGAATTAAGTCCGAATTAGCATAACTTAAAACGTCCGGCATGACATTATTCCACCGCGGAGCACAGAACGGCGAGGAGATAGAGATGCGCTGAGAGGTGTAATTACAATCGCCCATGAATAATTTTATTCGGCTCATATTTTGTTTACAGCTCGAGACTACATTGTCGATTATTACCGATTTAAGAACCTGCGGCCCGGGAGCAAACACAACATTATATTAAAAACCGAAGCTAAATAATACCCCACACAGTAAAATTGGCGTATGCAGTTTTCTTCTTTTGTTGTCCATCCTTCAAAGTATTTGGAAGGATGACATACGAGAAAACGGATCGTACATCGCTGAAAATATTCAATGATCATCTATACACAAATATAAAATTCTTACGGTATTAAAAAAATCTTGAATTAAAGAAAATATATCTTTGGTAATTAACTATTTATTTGGTAAGTAAAGGATTAATGGTTAATAACTATTAAATTTTTACATCCATAAAAGTTTTGTCACTAACGACGCAGGTTACGCCTTTCGGCATCTTCTGGCGCTTAAGTGCTGAACTTACGTTTAGTGAATAAGTGTATTGTGTTCATATAAGAAATAAATGTATCTATAAGTTAATAGCTGTCGATGGCTACATGGATTAACTGTACTAATGATTTAATTTTAATGACGTTCAATTGGCTTGCGAAACATTTAATTAAAAAATTATTCTTTATAGGTGTTTGAAATTAAATGTGATTATCGTTAAAATGTTATAAAATGGACATAACAAAATGATTAGTTACCATTTATAACAAAATTCAGTAAATAAATAACTCGTTGTCAAAAAATAGTTGTATCTTTGTTAGGTTAAGTTAGTATTTTCTATAATACGTTTGATATTTAATTTAAATACATAACAGTCGGCATTATTAGTGGAGACATTATACTTTTTCAAAAATACCATAATTTCGTTACTGATAACATACTCACTGATAAGTTAAAATTGAGCATTTAAAAAACTTGCTAAGCAATTAAGATTTTTAATATAATATATATACTACTACTTATAACGCTGAGAATCAATTCAACGACAAATTTATTTGGATATTGACCAAATAAAACAAATATTTTTCACCTCCAAACCATCATAGTTTAAAAGTTAAATAATTGTGTTTTGAAAGTATTATTCTAGATTTTGATGTCAGTTGTTGAATACACCTGGTGTATGAAGATTATAAACCAAAGATAATCTTCATACAAGAACAACCGGATCGATCTAATTGTTCGATTAGCATTTTCAATAACAGCCCACCACTCTTACACAGTCTACGGACTTGAAAAAAAATCACAGCAAAACGAGCATCTTTTAAAATAATATTATTTTAAAAAATCAGAACATGAAAACACGAGTCTGTACATACTATAACAAATTAATATTACGACCCGATGTAAATTAAGTTCGTACCAAAAATTCATATATCGTCACCGTTTTTAACAGGAGTTGGTAAATAACAAATAAGTTTAAAAGAAATTCAAAGAGATTCTTTGATATCAATACTTTGTCTGGAATAACTCAGTTTTCAAAAAATCATATACATACACAGTGGAACCTCTCATAACGAGTTTACTTCGTTCACAAAATTTTACTCGTTATGTGAAACACTCGTTATGCGAAACAATTTTTCCCATATAAAAAAATGTAAAATACAATAATAATAATTTATATTTTTAACGTGTATTCAAGTAAAATTACATACTTATAAATTATTAAGGAGCGTAACAACCTGGGATGCGATTTAGATTTGCAAAAAACGATTAAAAAAATCTACTAGTTGATGCTTCTTAATGTACGATGCAACCGTTTCACATGATTTCAGCTTTTATTGCGTCAAAAGATTGTTTCTTTGCTACTTCCTCTTCCTCCACTAATAAACTCTCCTCCATAACTTCTCGCTGTGAAAAACAATGCAACTCCATAAGCTTTTCGGTGATCAACTCTTTCACAAGCTCAATCAATATCGTTGTTATCCACCTCCAGTCCCATGGTATTGGTCAAAGATGCAATCTCGCTGACTGTAGACTCCACATGTACTGTTTTAAACCCCTCAAAATCACATTCGACAACGCTCCATGGCAAAGTTTCTTCTAAGCTGAAGTGAGGGTTCTCTTGGTAACCCTTTCCCCTTGTCAATCATCTTAAGGCAAGCAGCGATGTGAAAGTGATCTTTCAAAAACTCTGCGTCACTCGTTATGCGAAATATCGCTCGTTTTTCACAATCTGTTTTGCTCGTTATTGGAATTACTCGTTATAAGAGGTGCTCGTTATGAGAGGTTCCACTGTATTTGTATAGGCAATTATTATTAAAGCTGGCTTAACGGCAGACAAAAGTCCCTGTATATTAATTTTAACCTTTTATCTGTGTCGGATCGGCATTAATACATCTATTTTTAATCAATGTAGTTTTATATGTAACATAAAATATCAATGCTAAGCGATTTATCCTAAACAATGAAATGTTTAATATGTTTTTTATTTAATCATAACTTTCAACCTGTTACCAACTTCTGCCAGAACAATGACGATATACTTTCGATTTGTCTTTTTATATTTATTTTTTACATATTTCCTTTTTACTTGTATTGAAGAATACTTTAATTATTATAAAATACTCATCATTCGAGTTATGTTGTTATTTGATGATGTCAATCGATACTGATTGATGGGTGACATTTCGCCATAATATTTTTCACTATCTGCAGAAAATTAACCTACCACTATAGGGTATTTCCAAGTCTATTACCTTTTCTTAGGGTCGTCATGATTTTAGCACCTTTCGTGTAAAGTACTATTTAATACCATGTTTTCTTCTGTTAACTTCCTACCAGGTTACAAAGAAATAAGTCAGATAATAATAAAGTAGAAATAGGAAATTAGTGGAAACCAATCACTTTGAGTCAACTATATTTCAATATGGTGATACTAAAATGGTGGATTCATTTTCATTGGATTTACAACAAGTCGTTCGTTTTCTCACTCTGTGTGCTATACACAAACCAGTGTTAGAGTGAAAAAATCAAATGATTTGTGAATATCTAATGATTTCAACGATAGGCTATCGATCGCAACAAAAAATAGATTGTTTCGAATTGTTTTTTCACAAACATGTCATTACTTAAATTAAATGAAAGAAAATATTGTATTTTCGTTCATTTACATTTAATAGAATGTTCGTTATTCCTTATTAGTAAACTGATAATAATAACACGAAACTTTTATTTGGTTTTTCTTGGGTCTTCTCGCAAACAAAAAGTAATAAAATCATTTGTATAAAACATTTCATGATTTTTTTACACGATACGTGTTTTCAATACGAAGTTTCTTTAGGTAAAAATCTTTTTTAGTAATGATAATATGTATTTTATTTTTGGTTTCTAACAACGTATTGATATTTATTGTAATAAATTGACGGCAAACGTTTACTAAGCCTGAGAAAGTGTTTACCTTAGAAAAGAAAATATGTTTGCATAAGCTTCATTAGGATCCCATATGCTTGCAGGATACATTGAGAGCAAACGTGGCTAAAAAAATTACTTTGAACTCGTCAATTAGGGTATCCAATCCCGAAGTCTTTTTCCAATCCCGGGATTGAGATTTTCTCACCGAGGAATTTGAAATTCTCAATTTGCTATACTTTTTCCCCGATTGTCCTAGAACCTCGTTTTTTTTTTTAGCTCACCGAAGAATTTGAAATCTTGAATTTGCCAATTTCGTGTCAATTTTCGTAATTTGCTCAAAATTCCTCAATCCCGAAATCCTAAAATTTGGTATCAGAAAATTGAACGGGATCCCGGGATTACGGGATCCCGAATCCCGGGATTGGATGCCCTAGTCAATATGTACTGATTTTCGATAAATACGATATTTCATATAAATTATCAACTATAAGTCAAAACGTCAATTCTTTATTGATTTCCGGCTATCAAGCCTGTCATACGACAATTCCAGAGTCATGGACTCTCATCAAGAGCATTAACACGACAGCAATCTCGTGGCCAGTGATCCAGTAAGTAATAATGGCTACGGTCGGCAAACTTCATATTACTATGATGAGTTGGTACCAGAGGTACCTCCGGCAGGTGCGTGCCTCTGTGATTGTTTACGGATGGCGAGAATATTAATATTAGAAGTGGAACTGATTCGCTCGGCGGGGCGGGCAGGTGCGCCGGAGAGGGACCATAGAACCTAGGACCCACATCGTCACAGTGGTTGCTTACTCTGTGACTATTGACAAGGATGGCATCTAGGTGATGATTTAGATATATAATATGGACACCAATCAATACATTTCGTATATCTATTTATTTAGAGGGCTAGAAAATCATATAGCTCAAATTGTGATTTTTTTCAGAATAACAAAATTGTCTCAAATATTTTTGAATTAACAATTTTAGCGCAAATTTTATAATCATATATTTTTATAAATAAAAAAAACGAGGAAATGGATTCCATCATGTTGCTCTTGACATTTTGAGCGACAAATCGCTTGCATTGTATTAAAAAGAAAAATATGTAGACTTATTTGAATCTTAAAAAGTCAATTTTAAATTAGTTTTACACGTTACTTCATCAGAAATAATTTACTAGGCAATATGAATCTTTTTTGTAATTCATTTAAATTTTTCATCAAAGACGAAAACAGATTGTCTGTCAATTTAAATTTATTTTAGAGGATATATAAAAATATGTCGTACTGTCAGGTCTATGTTAGCGCAATGGTCAACGTTGTTGGCTTCCGGCGAGTTCGAGTCCCAGTACGAACATCAATTCTTTAACCAATTTATCGAATTCTGTTCAAAAACATGAATGTTTGTGAATTCTTAGAATTTCCTCCTAGCATTCCAATCCTTAAACAGCTGGGTGTAGCAAGAGCGATTTGCTAACCAATAGTCCTGTCCTTACCATATCCTTTCTACCTAATCTATTCGAAAAAAATGACGTTCAAGTAGTTCTCTTAGATAGACTCTCATTAGGAGGACATATGTTGTATATTGAAAGAATAAATTGTTAGAAAAATAATATTTTCTTAATCGGAGTCGGAGTCAGATCATTTTGTAAAATTCCGGAGTCGACTCCACTGATCACAACATAAAATTGATCCGATAAAATATCACTGAAAATTTGTAATGCACTATGAGTTTGCCAATTAGTCTGGATACCACCCTGTCAACCGTCACACTAATCTGAGGCACAGAGCCGGCGCCCAAATACAAAAGGAGAAATGCCACCCGTATGTGGATAATCGATCAACCGTTTTACGGCTGATTATCCACGCCGGTGAAAAGTAAACGTCAATATACTCTTCTTCGCAGCCTTGTAAAATAAGGGTATTAAAATATGCCGGATCCTTGTTTGAGAGGTGCGAGTGAAAATTTTCATAAATATGTGTCGGTGGAGATCAAACGAGGATATACACATACTAAAAGCATAAAATAACCGTCAATAAGTTTGTGGACATATACTTAACGAAATAACGACGATGTCGGACCAAATATTTTCGCATGTCACGCTACGTGTGTTTTCTGGTATGTTTCAACGAACTGTCTTATAATATTTTGTTTTCCAAATTCAATTCAATTAGTATGAACTTTTGTGAAAAAACAGTATATTTCGTGTTTATGGGTTTACTTAAATAAATTATTCTTTCTAAGTGAAAAATGTGTCAATCTTAACAACATATATTAAATATATTATTATGTGAGGAATTGTAGATATTAGGGATTCTGAAGTCTCGGGGTTTTCAAAGTCCCGGGACTTAAAGCGTGATAAAGTTTAAGTCCCGGGACATCCCGGGATTCGAGACATTTATTTCCCTTTCAATAAATTTATAATTTTATTACAATTCAATATTTGCATGTATGAATTATATTTATGTATTACATACACTCGGCGCCTTTTGAAAGTACGCACTAATACAAATCGCGTTTTTTTAATACCTTTAAAGTTTAATAATTATTATTTTTCTTATGTAATGAATGTGTGCAATGCTTACGGTTAATTTTTACTACGAAGGGATGATAACGGTACATGTAATGAAAAAATATCAATGAAGCCGCCGTCAGGAGTAAATTTATGACGGTAACTTTACAATACAGTTTTTTTGTCCTATTGAGACATTGGTACCTTGTGAATAGTTAAAAAAACATTTGTACATAAAACAACATCAGGTATGAACATTTAATTTTAATATTTTGTAATTTGCTTTTGCTACAGTTATATTACAATATATAAACACGATTGATTCATAAAGTCGTGTTTAATGTTTATAAATTTAATAAGTTTCCGCCAAAAGTGAAAAAAATGTTGGAAGATATTAACGGGCTGTACACACAGGCGATTAAGTGGTTTTGTGTAAGCGTAAAAATGTGTGTAAACGAAGCTTATTGTGTTCTTTTACTTTATATAAAAAAATGTGCATTTAAACTAAAAAAGAACTCTTGACACGCTTTGTTTGCACAAATTTTCTCCCACCTTAAAGTATACATTTAATCAAACGTAAGTGAAAACATCTGTATGTAATGTCGCCGATTGTTTCAGTTGTTGACATTATCACGCGTGAATGTGAGTGTGCTCTAGTGAGATGAAATTATAAGAAAATCAAAACATTTTATTAAATGTATCAAGCATCAAACAAAAAGAGATTAAAAAGCAAATTAAATGTACAACTGTCTGCACTTTTCTGATTTCTTTTGTACCAAATTAAGTACGAAATTAAATATTTGACCTATCCCATATTACAACTGTTTTTACTAGCCCGTACATAACTTATGTCCTATAGCAAGCGACTACTAAATATTGTACAGCACACGTCGAGTTATTTTCAGAAAGATATTATAATAAAAACGTTATATTTTCTGTATATTGTTTAGGTAAACTATGGAGTGGAGTTGGGCAAACTGTGCCCCGGGGCCATATTTACCTACCGAGGATATTTCATCTGGCCCGCGTGTAAGCTAAATATTACATTTTTAAATTTACCCCGTGACATTTTGAACTCTTGTAAATTCTAGTACGAACATTTTATACACAATTTTTATATTTATGTCTTTATGTATTCAATGTATTTTCAAAAGTGTTAATTCTACTATGCAAATTTTATGCGATCTTTTTCAAGTTATGTGACAAATTTAAATCATAGAATTGTTGTCCACCATTAGTTTTTATTCGGCATTTTCAAGCATTCTTAGTGTAAGGCTCGAACTATTCATTAGATAATAGTTTAGATAGTTAGAATACATTTTGACTTACAGCACTATGCTTTAAAATTATATCACTATTTCTAATACATTAATTAGGAAGTGTCAATACTTTAATAAGATACTTCGTGTTCTCAGTAAAAGTTTAAATAATTATAAAACAAAAAATTGTGTTTGAAAATATATTGATTGGTATATTTCAACGGGAATTGATTTATGTATACTAAAAACGATAATATTATTTTTTTTACCAATTAAGATAATTTTACTAACTCTATTGAATAAATTCCACACCCGCCACAATCCAAAAAACGTCAGACAAAGAAAATTAACTTAGAAGTTTTTCCTCTTCAGATAATATACTATTGAATGTGCTATGTTATTAACTCAAAACACGTTATTTTTGACTTGTGACGGCTTAAACTTAAAAAAAGAGTGACTTTAAAGAAGTAAACAAAATTTAAGAACAATTATTTTAGTATCCACTCATAATTTTGAATTTCTTGCTCAATTCTTCCTAACTTCTATGACAGGATTCGAAAAAGTATACATTACCAACTCGTGGCAATTATTTGATGACTCTTAACGCTGCTGTGTCCAGGAATACATCCACAATGTGTTATAAATTGTAATCGGTTGCTTGTAGGACTTAAAGATTCAGGGTTGGTAATTTTCAGGTTAAAAAAAACCTTATATTTCTTCACAGTGAAATTGACAGTATTGAAAAATACATAAAATAGTTTTTGTTAACGAAAAACAGACCCACCTTTTCTCTTATCGAGTCATAAATTCGTGAGTTATTAAAAAACAGTATCTTTCTAAATTTATTACAAATTACAAAACAAGCACGAACATATTTTATGGTTACAGTATCTCCAGATTTTCTTTATAAACATTATAAGTGTTTTCTTTTGGGAATACATTGCTTTATCCGACTCCCATGTTGCGGATGATAAAACCTAATGGTAATACGTAATTTCGGTGTAATTTTTTTGTTACAAACATAAAATCTACAATTTGTTCAATTTAGACAGTGATTCAGCTGTTCCATAAGGCACACAATATTCCTCATATATAGATACTAACACCCACATAAAATAATCCAACTCTATGGTGTTCAAACTCCATTTTTTATTTGACAAAAAAGTTTATTTACTTAAACATTTTTGTCCGAGTCGAGCATAATTTATAACACTCAATAAATTATTCTTAAAGATTTACAGTTGGATTAAAAACAAAAAAATATAATTGAATACTTGAATGAGTGCATGAATGCAAATTGATAACAATTTTGGTAACAAAAGAAAAAATTAAAGATTCAGACTTATTATAATAATTGTTAATTCAATACTCATGTACCGTACATGATTATAGGTGGTTGCAAAAGAAAGCTTAGTGTCTTAAACGAATAGCCTTGGAATTGAAAAAACTTATTCGTATGTAAATGATCATAAGTCGAATTCAATACAAAAAGTATACTTTTCCATCGGTTGCTAAGTAAATAATCATTTTCAGAAACCGCTCTCAAAATTGAATTCGACTGGAGGAATAATAGTAAGCTTTAATAAATCTTATATATTTTTTTTAATCTATGTCCGCTCCCAATGATGGAGAGCATGTGGTCTCCTTATAAAGGTATCTCAACAGAAGTTTGTCTACGAGAACTTTTTATTACTCAGTTTTTCAACCTCTCTTTTTTAATGAGGTTAATAGAGATAGAGGATAGGGCTAAGGAGTAATGGGTATTTAGATAATCTCGCTTCGTTATTTTAGGGTAGGAGGGCATTTTTAGATACATCAAACAACCATGCTTAATAATCTTCTCCATAATACAAAAATAATTTTCAATTTCAAATATCTTCATTATCTTCTCTTTGGATTTCTACTGTAACTTTTGAGATTTTTCATCGAGTATCAATCAATCTTGAGTGCAAATATGCATATTTAACTGCAGGAAAATTATAAAAAAACACCGATTCAAAAGCGATCTAATAAATATCTGAACCTATGAAAATAATTAGACTAAATTAACAACTTTCCATTTATTTATCATACCTCACAACGCTATGCGGAATATTTGTCAATAAAATGGCCATAGCCCAGCGCGATTCTGAAGCCAAACTTACAACAAAGGGAGAGTTTTAAAAAATCCGCAAAATGAGCATTTTTTCTCTTTGTAATGTGTGCGTACATAAAAAAAAATCAGAACCACGGTTTACGCGCACCGGCAGCGGCGCGTTTTTTATGACTCGAACGTGTAAATAGGGACCATAAATAACATTGGATGTAAAAGTAACACTTTAACGCGACTACTGCAATTAATTCAATGCTTTAAACTTAATGACAGCGAGAAATTTGACTTTTGGAGATACAGCTAAAAATAATGGCCAAAATGAACGGGCGGGGTAGTAGGAATTTACCGATAAAACTGCTCAGTTGAATTGTTCAATGAGAAGTCATCCAAAACAGGGTCTGCAATAAAGGACATTTAATTGTTATCCATTTGATTCGTGGACTCTTTTTGTATTGGTAATTTTTGAAAGGATTTTTATATAGCAAGAAGCAGACTACTATACTCAAAGCAGACTTTTTGGAACTATATTAATCACATTCTGCATTACTCATTAACACGCAAGAGTTTTCATACATTTGGCTTAAATGTCTAACAGTTGAGTTAGTCGAGCAAAATACAAATTTCGTTACCACATTCTCCTTTCATTGACTTTAGAATTTGTCGTATTTCGAAAACAGGGTTTAATTAAAACACCAAATATTCAGTGAAATTCGCGACATTCGAATGTCGGTTTTTTCAACATGGTTACCCAGTTTCAATAATTATATTTAATATTCAATACACTAAACCAGGTGTGGGGAACCTGCGGCCTTTTGGCTACTCTGGTGCGTGCCTTCTGGCCAATTCTGTAATTCTGTAAATGTATGTAAATTCGTAAATTCCCGACATATCCTTACCGTAAATTCCTGTTTCCGGCCAAAGTTTCCCTAGTCAATGTTTACTGCGGCCTTATGTCGAATCAGAAAAATGAATGCGGTCTTTAGAGAAGAAAAGGTTCCTCACCCCTGCACTAAGCCCTCGTGGTAACAAATAAAACAACAAAATGTGCTTTACCGTGCCGGATCTCACGGGTTCGATTCCCAGTACAAACATTTTTTTTTCAATAGATTTATCGATTTCTGTTATAAGGCATGGGTGTTTGTGATGTCTGAAAATTCCCTTCCATCCTTGTCGATTCCTTAATAACTGGGGGTAGCGACAGTGATTATCTTACCACTAATCCTGCCTTAGACTTACTATCCTATCCTCACTACTCTCTTTGAAAAAAGAGAGGTTGAGCAGCTGGTTAACAAACAGTATTCGTAGAAAAACTGAGATACCTACATTAGGAGGCCAAAGGAATAGATCAATGAATGTGCTTTAAATATTAAAGGCAGATTTATTTTGAAAATGATTTTGTCGTGCATTTTGGTACTTCTGCAGAGGATGCATAATTAGTGCCAAATATCAACACATTGAAGTAAGTTTTAGTATTTTTTGTAACAGTGTTTGTAATAAATAATCGAAGTTTACAAAATTTTAAACGTTTTTTCGTTGTTTAAATTGAACTATCTTTTTTGTGATACTTTGAAAATAGGCTTATTGGAATTCGAAGTCCGCTTTTTTTAAAAGTCGGTTTTTCTGTAAGCCCTCATTGACAAAATTTATTTGATTAAAGCATAAATATCGTTTTTTGTCAGAACTGGGACAAGATAGTAAATATATGTTCATTGCACAATCTTCTCATGGGTGTTAATCATATTATTCGATGTCTCATACGTGTTTTGAAGGGTCGAACACCTGTAATCTTATTTATAAACGTTTATGCATGCTGTAAGTGTGCTTGTAAGTAAGTTTATTGCAAAACGTAAAAGACTCGCTTTGCAAATCCTTCGTGGACAATAACAAATGGTGTTGCTAATAAATGATCGGTCCAACAAAACAGAGGGTTCTCAAACTTGACGGGCATAAAATAGTTTACAGATTTGCATCAGTAAACTATATGACAGGCATAACGCGTATTTCTGATATTTTTAAATTACAATACAGTGATACAATCGTACGCTAAAGATATTGGACGACACGTAAGACTACAAGGCTGAACGAAGAAGAAATTAACTAGTTCAGAACTAGAAACAAAGCTTCAAAAAATTGATAGTTTTAACAAAGACGTGGATTAAAAAAAAACATGGTATGAAATATCGATATACCGATTTTGGTTTATTCGCCCGGTTTTGCTGTGTTGCTTTATTCCAACATTTTTGTGATACCGATATTAATATTTACAAAAGCGGTAATCAATACGAAATACCAAAATACCGGTAATGCAATTTCTAATCCTAACTAAACAGAATAATATCAGTAAAGAATATTAAAATACGTAATTCTTTCTCGGATAGACAACGGCTAATGTACATTTTAAAGCTAAAAGAACATTTCATATGGTTTGCAAAAGCTGCACTGTGTTACTTTATTCAAATGAAAATGGAAAATTATCATTTGGCTTCGTACTGGTTCCTCGTGCAATTTATCAAAAAATAAAATAACATGAGTGATAGAATATTTTGAGAACGTGTGTAAAGCAAATCCGATATGGATGTACGTACGTACGTATAATTCTTTTTACAAAGCACCCGTGCCATACAGGGGCCAACTACACTTTTCCCACTGGGCGCAATTAATCAATGCGACCCTGTGATTGAGGATAAATGAAACATGCATAATCAAACATAACATTCTTTTAATGAAATGAATACTGAGATATGTTCTTTTGTTAATGATTCTTGTATAATCAAACCTCGCAATGGTAATTTTAAATGCAACCGACTTTTGGTGGTTTTGAATTTGTATTTCATAAAGTCTCTTTGGTAGCTTACGCTTCGGCGAGCACATTAAAAATGTTCGGACATGTGAAGGGAATCAAACAGCGTGATTTATTGGCACTGAATTAAGCACGGTGGTGTCCGAATGAAGAATGTTCGGATTTCGCGAATGTTTTAAATAAAATTACCACCCATTATAATATATTCTTATCAATGTATCAACAGTTTTAAACTCTAAGTACATATATTTCAACTGAAAAATATCATTATGATAATAATCAGGTACATAATTATGGACACAAATTATCTATTATCAGACAGATGCTTACTCAAGACTCAGTCGACAAAATGTGTGACTGTTATAGTAAAGTTAAATTTATTGTGTAATTGCTAAAATGTTGGCAAATCAATGAATAATCTTTTTCTTCTTATAAATAAATGAAACGTCTGAAGAAAGTAATGTCCAAC
Organism: Himalopsyche tibetana; assembly: GCA_030503985.1. Classification (NCBI taxonomy): domain Eukaryota; kingdom Metazoa; phylum Arthropoda; class Insecta; order Trichoptera; family Rhyacophilidae; genus Himalopsyche; species Himalopsyche tibetana. The sequence goes on from JAPJYX010000024.1 coordinate 20,402,580, forward strand.
ATTCTTATTAGTATTTTAACTTACTATTTTTTAATATAGTTATTTTTTTTATTGAAATCCATTAAATATCTATGACTATGTAAACTAACGATTTTGTTAAAACTCGATTATAATTGTTCATAAATTTACTCTCTCTAAGTCTCTACATCAGTGCTTCCCAAACTTTTTCATGCAACGGCCCCAATCTGAAAAAAAAAATCTGTGACCCCCCCCGAACAAAACGCATATTTTTTGGGTGGAACCCCGAGTAAACCTGCGGCCCTCAGTTTGAGAAGCACTGCTTTAGGCGTTGACATATCTAATTCATTCTCAACAAAACATGGAGACTGCCAATTATTTTATTTGTGTTTAAATTGTGGAAAAAAAAACAATTAAAATTATAATGATAATAAACAAATTGCATTATCAAGGGAATACTTTCATTAATTAATGTTTCTTTTACCTTTATTAAGTACTAAAATTTTGTAAAACCTTATAATCGGGCTCTAGGCTTATTTTTTATATTCTTTTTTTCGCTTGTATTCTAGCTGAATATTGTATAACTAAAAAAATTGTCAGCTTTAATAGTAAAAGAATCATGTGATCACGTTTCAAGTACTAGCTGCGAACGTTCGAAGCAAAACTCGAAAGCGGTGGCGTAAATATTCCACTAGAACAGTGTCTGCCAAACCGTGTGCCGTAAGAAGTCTCAGGTGTGCCGCGAAGGAATAAGCCTCAAAACTGTTAATTTAGTATAAAGCTTATGCATTTCAACTTTCTTCAATTTTAAATAAATTTAACACGTACATATTCAAATAAATATTTGTCACGTTTGTCCAGTCTTCTTTTCCATCACTTGGTCATCAAATGTACCAGTGGGTCGTCAACCATTCGTAAGGTTCAACAGTACACACCTGACACCAACAGAGGAGGAAATTTTAATAGAATAAAACAGCTCTGTATACAAAGCCTCATTTTCTAGGGTAGTGTTGTCAGCATTTTGGATACAAATTTCATTCTCCTGAATAGTAAAAATATTATCACCTATAAACATCAACATATATGTTGATAAAACATTTTTATAAATGTTACCTACACCAAAAAAAAATATATTCATATTAGTAAGGAACATTTCTTTTTTTAATGCATTTTATTTGGTGTGCCGCGGAAAAAAATCCCATTCACCAGTGTGCCGTGAAGTAAAAAAGTTTGGCAGACACTGCACTAGAAGGTTGCGCACACAATCTTTATTCCTCTCACATATGACATTTTACGAATTATTTGTCAATATGTTTATGCTGTAGTTCTGGACATCAATCATAAAAGAAAAACCCCGTAATAAAAATGTGTATACTTTTTAATCAACTCACCAAATATTAAGATTCATTAATATTTGTTTTGAGAGTTTGTTGTTCTCACAACAGTATATTGAAGTAATTAAAATACATTTAATTTTAAACTCAAGAGTTTTTATCAGGATATTTTTCAAAATTTTCATTTAAACTTATATATATGTCTACCATCAGATCATCTGTAGTCAGCCAAGCATGGAATGGCAACACTTTGTACTATTTTGTTTGAATACACTTCATTAAAAATATTTTTCAAAAAAAAATCGAACTACTCATTTTTCACGACTCCGACTCCGGTCAAAATACCGCGACTCCGAGACTCCGATTCCGACTACACAGCCCTGGTTTTGATAAAAAAAATAATCAGTTATATTTTTATAATGGAATAATATTAATAAAAAAAATATAATTTATGCGTTCGCATTGGTATTTGTAAAAATATTTGACAGATTTCAAATTATGCAAGAACACGCTAAATACCTTCTGCTTAATTGATATGAACGACGCATATAATATATCATGACGTTCATTTAATGAAAAAAATAACTAACAGCATTTTGATATATTATTAATTCATTAAGATTCGGCGTTGAAAAGATCGACGAGAAATTTTAACATAACCTAACGAACCCGTTCGAAAAAGCTTTCGTCGACTCAACGCGAAATCTGACTGAGTAAACAGTGCAATAAAACCGAATGAAAGATTTTCACATTATAATAAACTTAACAAGTTTCCAGACGTATTACACATCCTATTATTAATTATGATAATTTTTATTTCAACTTCTTTTCTTTTTTTATGAAACAATTCATTCTAATTTCTTTTAATCAATTATAGCGCACGGCACGTGGATAGCACACGTATTACCCAGTGTATGCATTATTATCTCAATTTATCGTAACAGCAATAGAACTGTCCTTTGACTGATTTTCCTATGTGACAAATTGTCTCGAACTGTTTCTCGACCTCATGCAAATTTATTATTAGTGCAAACTAGGGCCTTATGGAAAATTATAAAAAGTTGAGAAAGGGATAAAAAAAAACAATTCAAAAGTTTGGTTTATTTTGGGAATTCTACAATACACAACTTTGACCTCTTTAGATGAACATAATTTTAAAAAATCGCAGGTGCTTTTGGTAGTTGTTTCTGTCTACGCGACTGATAACTAGCTGAAGTCTGTATCATTTTTAACCAACATTGAGTGAATGCAACAATATTCAGGTAGGATGAATATTGGGATCAATATACATACAACGATGTTAACTGATACTATATGGTCACGCGCGTCCATGGAGGGTTAAACGGAAACCAGATTTATTAATCTTTGAATAACAGATAATATTATTTTGTAATTCCATACAATATTTCAATGCAGTATTATTCGAAACATCTTAATGTTGTAAGCTGTTTGTTTAAATATATAACACGGTGTTTCTAAAAATATGGTCGTATAAACTGCATAAATTATGTCAGTGAAACAGCTTCTTAAGTAGTTTTTTTTAAAGTTTCGATTTAAAAGCAGATTATTTTGATAAATAGTATTTTAATTTAGAAGAGACTCATAATTCAATAGATTTCTTTTATTTACGAACTCTGCGGGTAGGGTCAATAGTAATTTAAATGAAAAAGCCAATACTGCATGTATCGTTCAGTGTCCGAATTTCAACGGCCGATCAGGTAGCACTGTTTGACAAAGATCGAGAATAAATTACAGTAAATCTTAAATCTTCGATTTATGATACCAGTTTTCGACTTGTGGCTTGCATTTAAAAAACAGGTGTAAACAAATATTAATCGACGATCACACTAAATCAACACTAATCAGGTTCCAACATACTATAAAAAAGGCATACCTTCAGATATATCCTGTTATATCAGAAACGGCCTACTTTTATTGCATATGTCAGTATAACTCATAGACTATTAACTTTACCATCCGGCTATGCGCGAAACTAGAATTCTTATTCTACGTTTTTCGACTCATAGCTCAGAGAAAGGCATAGTAGGAAAAAAATGCAAATTTATCCTGGTTTACCATGACTTTCAGACTTTTTACCATGACAAGAGATTTTTTGTGTAACCAACAGACACTGTAATTTTCTATTTGTATTTGGCGACACTATTCACAACGCTTTCTGCAGAAAAATCCTACGTTCAAAGAACTTACCCTGGAAGAGTTACCGTTGAAATACTCAAAGAAATTGTTATCAAAATATTGCTACTATAGTGAAAAATAAAACTTCACAAAACTGTGGTTACCATTGTTTAAAGTAATTTACGGATAGAAAAACCAGTTAATACTCAGCTTAAGGCCGTTGTTTATTTTATCAGGACTTGGAGTCAATGTTATCTTTGGTCTTTTCCAGATATATTTTTTTCCATGTCCGCTCCCAATTAGGAGCATATGGACTCCTAATGGAGTTTATCTCAACAGAAATGTTTCTACGAGAACTGCTTGTTACTCAGTTGCTCAACCTCTTTTTTTCCAAAGAGAGTAGGAATAGAAGGATAGGTCTAGGACAGGACTAGTGGTTAGCTAATCGCTCTCGATACGCTCCGTTCATAGGATAGGATGGGTGGGAGGGGGGAATTCAAGACATCACCTACATCCATGCCTTTGAACAGAAATTCATAAATCGATTAAAAAATCAATTTATAAAACTGCCCTTACTGGGATTCGAACCCGTGCCCTCTGTAGCGGTAGCCAACGACGTTGACCACTCGACCACACAGGCGGCAAATATAATACTGTAAAATATATTGTATCGCTTGACTAAAATCATACAAAAATTGTAAACAAGATCGACTTTTCTATACTGCAGAATGTTGTGATGAGTATAGTCTTAATGACTTTATTACGTAGAGTTGATAAATAACTGAATTTTATTTCATTTACCAAACAAATAATTAACGGGAATAATCACAGAATAAATAAATGATTACAAGATAATAACGCGATTATAATAGTGTACAGTTTTCGACCTCTGGCAATTTCCATGATTCCTACACTAACAAGCCGATAATTCTCGTAAGATATATGGTACTGCTAAGTCTCAACTTTACGATACTAGCAAACGGATGTCAAATTAAGGTGTTTCATTAAAATACTCCAACTTTTTAAGCCAACAGAATCGTATATTTATGCGCAAATATCTCCGAGTTTACGATCCACTTTGTTAGTTCGGAGAGTTGCCGTGTTTTATTTTAATACGCATTATTGCTCAATTCTGAGACGGCCGAGAGACCATCAACAAAATTTAATATGAGCATAAATTTAATTGAAAATATAATCGTAAACGTAGGAAATTCGATATCTGCCCGGTCCGCGTAAATGAGGCGCTTGGTATGAAGGATAACAAGCTCCGCATTGCGTCAGGAAAGTTTCAAAAACTTATATCTATGTGTATACCTACGAAAGTTATTCTGAGAAAATACGGTAAAACAGATGCCTACTAAGAAAAGTGTTGTCATCGTATAGTTTCACGTACAAACAATATTGTGATACTTTTACCACGAATCTGTACCTATGACAATTACGTGCTAAATAAGTTTCTTAACTTCCAACAATATCAAACTTGTAACCAGTATGTTCATTACATTAACCAGACTTAAAGCAAATAGAGAAAATTCACCAAGAACTTAATATAATAGTTATTTTCAGGTAACTGGACTATAAATAAATCTAATGTTTTTTTTATTTATTGAATGGAAATTAAGAGCCGGGTATATTCTTTATACTAAGGTCAAAAATAACAATAAAGGTTATCGATACATTCAAGTTCATCCGTGCACTTGAACGCAAGAAGATTCAGAAAGGCGAAAATGCGAAAAGGCAGAAAGGCACAAAATATGTGAGAATGTACATAGTTTGAACGATTCAAATTTAATATTGAAATTCCACCAAGCACCTTCAGTCGAAATCTTATATTATCGATACATTTTAAGTTAATAAATAGCTAATAAGGAAGGCCTTTCGCCTTCCTCAGGACTTCGCTTAAACTTAAATTAACTTTACTTTATAAACTGATTTCGAAAGTAAACATCTGCTCGTATAGTCTAACATGCTGAGTTGTATCAAAAAATAAAAATAAAATAATGATTAATAAAATTGTATGAAATGTAACAAATATGGGATTATTAAATATGCAGTCTTCAAAGCAAATTATTTTTATTACTTTATTCTTAATGGAGTTCTACCAAATTAATCGATGTATTCTGTATGTAATCTTAAAAACATTTGTGAAAATATTGTGAAACACAAATATTACAGAATAAAAAAAACTACTTCGGATTACATTGCTTGCAACTCATGTTCTACAAATTGGGATCAAATGGTAAGTTATAATATTATAATATTTAAGATTTCAGCTAAAGACAAAAAACTTTACGAGGTAAAGTACCACATGTAAGTATTCCGTTAATTATTTTTTCAGAAAAGTGGATATCTTTATGTCTCCGAACCAACCATCGAAAGTATGAGTTTGCTTTATTTTTACTTTAACAACTTAACTGTTATCAATTTATAAGCAAAGCTCTCAGCTACACTTTAATTTTAATAATAAGCGAAAATATTGTCTTAAAAATAATTGCGATATTAAAAGCTGATCTTTATTATAAAGCAATAGTCAATGAAAAATAAACAAGCTTCAACAGTAATTAATTATTGATGCTTCGTTATTTAATTTACGTTTAAAACGCGGTAACAAGCACTTCCTGGTATATTTTTTTTATTTTGTGAAGTAATGAAATATTTTAAATTACTCTCTTTGGCAAAAATGGGTTAAAGAAACAAAACCAACTGAAAAATATATTTGTATTATTTTTTAAGAATCTTTTGGAAATATACAGTTTGCTTATTTATTCACATACGCCAACCATTCCTTGAAACGATCTGGACCAAAAGCACAACTCTTAACATTTTCACCCGTTTGCTTTCCGTGATAGACATACATACAACTGTATATATATTAAATATACATACACTCTTCTTACCAAACCTATTTCTTACATGAGAGTTCGACGTTGTACTGCAAAGGGCTTACAAATATATAAGCACAACCAGTGCCTTTTTCTCACGTAACGTGATGGAACGGCGATGCGGCACATTTTTTCTCAGCATTTTTAATGTTTCAAATCAACATTCAAAAAAATATATCAACAAATAATTGGCTGTTTGTCTCTATTTTAGGCACGTTTTTAATGCAATGTGCCGGGTATCGTAACAGGCATAAATGTATTTCATAATACAAAGTAATACCGGGTCCATAGACTTTCTCTATAAACCAGAACAGGGGAGGGGTATAATGCTGGACTTAGTGCACTTTTTTATCACGCGTATTCCATATGTAATAGTTTTGTCACTTTTGCTCTCAAACTCGTCAGTGACACTTTTCTATAATTTAAATTACGTTGATCAGTAGTCACTCAGATAAAGACAAGGCTTCCGTGACGAATCTCTCAGATTCGAGTACCAGTACAAACAGTATCTTCTTCAATCGATTTATCGATTAATGTTCAAAGGCATGGGTGTTTCAGATATCTTCAAATATCCTCTCACCTTTCAAATCCTAAAATTAACGGGACAAAGCAAGAGCGACTAGTAAACCACTAGTCTTGTCTTAGACCTTTCAAGAGGATAGTTACATATTAATGTTATTTTTATATTTTGAATCGGTCGAGTAACGCCCCATCTGGATGTGTAGGTGCAACGTAGACCGTTGCATTTTTCAGTGCCTGGCGTATAACAGCATAGTACTATTATATACACCTATAATTCAGTGGCGGCTGGTCAATGTGGCATTGGATCAATTCACCCCTTGTATATAGGTTATATTTCATGAAATAATATCCAAACATAACATTTATACCATTCACTCATTTTTAATTCTTCATGTATTTATTTTATTATAGACAATTTTTAATATTTATTGTAGACAATGAATACATGAAGAATTTAAAATGAGTGAATGGTATAAATGTTATTTTTGAATATTATTTCATGAAATATAACCTCTACTGCATCCACAAGGGGTGCATTGATCCAATGCCACATCGAACGGCCGCCACTAACCTATAAAATATAAATGTAGTTGAAAAAGATCTTAAAAAAAAAAATTCAACTTCACTTAATCAAGGACATTCATGCCGAATTTGTCTCCAATTCTTGATGGACAATGGATAAATCCTAACACGAAATCTATATCTGTAATGACCTAAAAATTTAGCCAGAAAATATTGATATCACAGTGCAAATATTTAAACGATGCCAGGATGCTTCGAAGTCGATTAATCGTCTCAGCCATTAACCCACGGTGCCGCTCGATGGTTTGGTTCATGTATGGATAAATTTATATTTAATATAACACAAACCACGCAAATTCCAAGCGGCACGTAATGTTCAAACATAAATAAATTAATTTCACTAAACACAATACAAAGACTCGATGAAATTTCATTAGCCCATTTCAGGAGCGTTTTACACGCACGCCTCGCACCCAGTGGCTCTCCAAACTCAACGGAATGCAATGCCGAAGAAGGCTGGCATATACAACAAGCTATAAGCCAAAAAAATGCATTCAATCAGTATCAGAAACTCGGTGAAATGCTCAAACTGTTTTCTGCGATCATCTTACCGGTTTTGAGTGTTATATTACTATCGAACATTGAACTCTTCATAGCTTTTTAGAATTGAACGGGTAAAATAAACATGTCCTTTTTCCTACATTGAATGTGTAAATAGTTCCGTGATTCTTCCGAACACCAATTCTCCGTACAAGAAAACTCCATACATCGATTATTCCGGACACAGAAACCTCCGTACATAAAAATCTACACAGAATATTCCGGACGTTTTAACGTGTTTGATATTTAAAATCAAAGGCTATACATATTATTTAATCTTCTAGTTGTTCGCAACCCGAAAAATATTTGACACCCTTAAATTAGGTCAGTAAAAATAAACAAAACAATTTTCATTTTTATTTTTTTTGAATATTCGAAATATTCTGTGTCCAGAGTTTTCTACGGAAGAGTCGGCATTCCGAGTTTTCTTGTACGGAGAATTCGTGTTCGGAAAAATCTCGTACGGAAGAATTCGTTCGTCTGTATTAAATATATCACCATACACATTTTCTAATAATTTATTAAATTTTGCGTTCACAAATATCTAGTAAAGTAAAAGTAGATATTTGTGTTTGTATATGTACATATATGTATATAAAGTTATATATAAAATTATATATAAAATGCATACGGTGTCCACTTGAATTGGCTTCACTGCAGATTGCTAACCTCTGAAGCGATCACGCCCTTCTGTTGATTACTTTGTTATTCTATCAACACCTCTAGAGTTATTTTTCTCTATAAACATCTCAAGTTTCATTATATCGTAATGTCTGTGTACTTGAAAGCCTGAAGATGCTGAAAGGCGAAATCTGGGTCGTTGGTGATAAAATTTTTGTGAATGTACATTATTTGAACGATTCAAATTTGAAAGGTACTCATTAAAGATTGACAGCTATTTACAAAGTAAGTATGCAATTTTCAGTTTGAAGACCGCTGCTTTAATACAGCGGCCCAGCACGCACCCATAATGTTTGTGTTTATCGAAACTGTGAGGCATTTTCGGTTGGGTAATTATCACGAAATTTACGGCGCAAAATCTGTTATAAAGATGTCCGCATTTTTACGATCGACGTCGGCCGAGCGCACCGGTCGCCGGTCACCTTAACTAGCGGCTCGGCTCGCTTACCTGCGCACCGTGTACGCCGCACCGGTCACCATTAAAGCTCTTTGGGAAGTTTTGTGGACCAATATACCATTCACACATTTTGGATATCCAATTACACTTTTTATTTATCTGAAAGAGATATTTTTTCTCCTAAAAAAACGTAAACCAAAAATACAATTATAAACGTTCGGACTTTTTTGTTGTTGCTCGTATTTTTCCGGTCTCAATTTATATCAAATTATCATAATATATGTGTCAGAATAAATAGTCATAATTTAAATGAAATTTGAAAAATACCTAACCTAACCTAACCAAAATAGTTATAAAATATTCTGACCGTATTATATTTTTATTTTGGCCGTTCATATTTTTATTCTGACCAAAAATTGATTTAAATTCTGACCACTTAATTTGTTCTTCTTTTTTGTTATTATGTTAAGGAGTTTGCAAACAAAATTAAGCAAATTTAATTTTAATAACTATTTTATTTAACCATCTTTGCTCTCAATGTGAATTATATCGATAAAATACTGAACAAAAGTGGTAGGTTTATGATAGTTGTTAGTAAGCACCAAATGAAAATTTGAGCTTTCGGGCTAAATCTTTCTATTATCGATATATTATATTGCATTATGAATATGTATTTTATAATTTGTAGGGACAATTGACTGGCAATAAATCTTTATGAATACCTTATTTTAAAGTTCATGTTCGCTCCCTAGTATGTGTACAAGGCCTTATAATACAGATATCTAGACAGAAATAGTTCTAAGAGAACTGTCGGTATATAAGGATATGGTTAGAGTACGATTGTGAATAACTAATCACTGTAGCTGCGTTTTGTTAATTTTAAAATTGAAAGGGTGGTTTAGTTGAAAGTTGAAACTTACCACCTTTTCAATTCCCTTGCAACTGGTAAGGGAATTTAAGACAACACAAACACCCATAGCTTGCAAAAATGTTGTTCGTACTGGGACTCGAACGAGTGAGATTCGTCATTTAACCCAACCACATTGACGACTTGCCGATAAAAAAATGCTGTTTTTTCCAAAACTGGTATAAAACACATTCTGTGTTATTCCAGTCCAAGAATTTATTTCCAAGAATAGCATTGTACACTTTTGCGAAATATGTTTTAAAATTGACAATCCGTATATTTGATATAATGTGCGTAAAAAATCATATATGTTGATAAAAGAGTGACAGTTGGTGTATGCTATGCTTTGATGTTTTCTTATTTTCTAGTTAAAATAAACCAAATCCTATTTTTCTTTACATAATCCCTTACCAATTTTGCAAATGTTCCTCTTATATTGTCATAATTTAAATTGTGATAATTATAATTGAATATTTTTTTTTCCATAATTAATATATCGCCAATATGACATAGATACACTATACTCCGTGCCAGATAAGGTGTGAACGATAATCTTAACATTGTTTTAGTTATAGGAGAGTATGTTTATTTTTTTACATGCCATAAAATTCAATTAATACGAGTATACAAAACCCGAAAGCATACACTGTATTAAGAAAAATGTCAAAACATTGTATTTTACCTATAAATAAATCAATAAAATTACATCCAGCACTAAAACCTAACTTCAATTTTATAAATACGCTAATAAAATTAAAATTAATAAATATTAACATGAGTGTATAATAAACTTATTATTATCGATCGTTAATTATCAACAAAAAATGCATATTATCATAGCCATTTTTTTAAAATAAGCTCAACAATGCTCGATGATAGAAAAAATACTGTAAACTAATAAAATGTAATTTTTCCGGAACACAGCTCCAATTTTCCTAAGAGCTCTCTGTGATTCTTTTATGAAATAAAAATGAGCTAATTACTTCGTGAATATCGTTATTTTGTCTGTACAAAAGTGATGAAAACTATTTTTAAAAACGAAGGAGCACACTAAGGCTCCAAAGTATCACTTCTTGTGTCACAACGATTTTCTTCTAGTGGGCCGCATAAAAAAATGCGATTAGGTCGTAAGGAACAATACAATTTAAAGTTATCTTTTAAAATAAATCTTTATACATACAACATATACTTGATACTTTAAAGTTAATGCGATTGTTGTCTTTGTACATTTGTGGCTTGCTCTTTGCAAAATCGCACCTAAATTATTATTAATAAACCTATTTCTGTGAACCAATTTATTCTGCGTCATCAACAAAAAACCTTGCTCACATTCATTAAATGCAATGTTAAAAAAATGTATTTTTTTAAATTATTTAAGAAAAACATTCAAAAACCTCAATTATTTTTACGAGTTACGAGTGGTTAATCGCTGATTTAAATCAACAATACAATCTAGTTTTGAGTTAGATAAATAAAATTATAAATAGTTTTTAATTATATGAAGAGCAAACATTCAAAAAGTGATATGTCACAAATTTTGTAAAATGCCATTTAATATCAGTTCTGATAGTCCATGATAGAATCTAGGAATGGAAATCTCAATATGTGCTCAACATGGGTTTTTCATCTAAAAATTAAATCATAAAGTTAACACATTAAAGCAAACCGTGATTTCACCAACACTCCCAAAATTAAATCATTTTTGAAATGATTGCTCCTCAATATTGTTAATTACAACCAAAGTATACAATTTGACACCTTATGTATTGGTTTAAATGAGGAGTCTTATAAATCTGTTTGATATATCACACGAAAGAAAATAGTACTACTTCTGAGGTATTATATGTAGGTGAACAGGTATAAATAAGAATAAGCAAAACAAAAGAAAAACGTAGGGTAAATACTAATGAATAGGAAATTTCAGTTTGTCGTACAGCCACTATCTTTCTAAGGTTCACTATAATATATACGCGCCGTTAATGTATATTAAGTAGAGTTCGGTGGTAGACGGTGAGACTTCCAAAGGCTCTTCGAGGACCTTAATCCTCTTACTTTCCGATAACAACTGTTTCGTTCACATTTATTATTTGTATTGGCTCGAACTAAAGCCACCATGACGCTTTTTTACTAGAGCCTTGACACCAAATCCTAAAAATGAGAATGAATAATGATTAAATTGCATTAAAAGAATACATAAAAAACATAAACATTTAAAATGTTAAGCATGTTTAATTCTTGGATAATTAAAAAAAATACATAATTTATGTTAGTATTTTTTTACCCATGTCTGCTCCAAATCTGAAGCATATGAACTCCAAATAGAAGGGACTCTACAAAAGAGTTTCTACGAGAACTGTTTGTTACTCAATTGCTTAATTTTTTTTTTCAAACAGAGTAAGAATAGAAATATAGGGCTAAGACTGGACTAGTACTGGGTTAGCTAATCGCAATCTCTACATTTTTTTAGGATATGATGAGTAGAAGCGGGGAAGAGATTACATATATACATTCCTTCGAACAGAAACCTATAAATCGATTAAAAAATCATTTTAAATAAAATTTCCGTACTGGGATTCGAACCCGTATTCTAAGCCAACAACGTTGACCGCTATACCACACACGCTATACACGACTGTTGGAATATCGAATATTCGAAGCACAGTAATAAAGAATATTGTACAAATATTTGGCACGAGAATTAAAATTCGTATTGTATTCGTTTTCGAAATTTATTCTACAAATATTGTAAAAAAACTGTTTTTGATATAATAATAATTTATAAATTTATATTATATTATTATATGAATGATTTATTTATCTAATAATTAATTAAGTCTAATTTTCTACACCGAAAAAAAACATATTCGATTGTCTAATAAACAATCTTACTTATAAAAATAAGATGCCAAACTTGTCTTTGGTCCACGGGGCTTAAAAAAGCTTTCAGTTCAAAAGTCGTTAGTAGTAAGTAGTAGGTGACGTTTTATTTATTTCGAGAAATAATGATTGTGGGAGCATCAAATTTTTTATAGTAAAGTTCGATATGCTCAACTATCCATCTGCTTAAGTCCTAAAAAGGGTTATAAGTAGGGTAACCATTTTGAGCTAACAGCCCTTTAAATATTTATCACCATCAAGCTATAATAAAATTTTATATTATAATATATCTCCAACTGTTATCTCGTAGTGTTTTTAATATCAATGTGGAGAAAATCGTCTCCTTGAAGCATTTCTATAAGTTGCTTAACAACTGATTTCAACTTGTTCACTTGGGAGAGATTAAAAAAGAAGGTTTAACTAAGGGTAGCTAGCCAATTTTGAATGCATCCCAAACAAATTCATACGTCTGTAATAAGGTATTCTGTTGAAAGTTCCACGCCTGACCTCACGGGATCAAATCCCAGTACGAAGAGCATTTTTCAATTTCTGTTTAAATGCATGGATGTGATGTCCAAAAATTACCCCCTACAATTCAAATCTAAAAATAGCGAGAGTGATCTATCTTATCATGTCTATGCCCAATACTCTCTTCCAAAAAAGAGAGAATGAGTGACAAACAGCTCTCGTAGAAAAAAATCATGTTGAGTTACCTCCATTAGGAGGCCATATGCTCCACATTAGAAGCGGATATAGCTTAAAAACAGCTAATGAAAATTTCGAGCTTTTATGATAAAGCTCCATGTCTCAATAGTTTATGTTAGATAGATAATTGTATTATCAAATCTAAATGGATTTATGTTGATATGACAAAAATAATTGATTTAATGAAAATTAATTGACTTTAAATTTACGTTTGTTATATTAACTATTACAAAAAGGAATAACTAAGAGAAACTGGTGCAATAAATGAGTTATTATTACTGACAATTAAATAATATCTAAAGATCTCATGGCGGACTTTTTATTTTTTTTTATATATACCAACAGTCAGTACGATGACGAAATCTTCAAAAATCGTGTGTTCGTAAAAAAAAACATTAACGTATAAAAATAAGTATGAAAAATTCCACTATGTTTATGGTCACACCTTTCAATGGATGGTATCAACGAGATTTCGTATTAGTGTCAGATTTTTTGAGACAGGTATTTCAAACGTAAATTTACCGGTGAGAAATATATCGACCGTCGGAATTATGATTAGTCTTAACAATTTCTAAGCATTAAATTAAATTTTAAAATAAAGCTATAAAACTCATTTTGATGCTACTTATGATATTAGAATTTCCTGTGAACGATTTCAAAAAACACCTGCTACTCGTTCTTTAATTCTAATGTATGTTAATGTTTATTGAATTTTATTTTTTAACTAAACGCAATGTCGTTCATAAATATAATCATTGTTTTTTTTCCATGTAACACGGTGGAACATCGTTCCGGCACATTTTGTCTCGCTATTTTTAATGCTTCTAATCGATATTCGTAACAAATATTTTTTATTTTGCATTAAAAACTGTTGATTGTTTTTTTATTGGAAATCATTAACTGCTTTTTCTATCTCTGGCTTCTTTTGAATAGAATATTCATAATAATACCAGGTTCGTAGACTTATAGATTTGGTAGGTCCATATATGAATTGTTCATTTCGGAGATACATCAAAATGTAGAATTTTAATATAATTTAAGATTTCGACTGAAGGTGCTTGGTGGAATTTTAATATTAAATTTGAATCGTTCAAGCAATGTACATTCTCACACTTTTTATCACTAACGACCCGGTTTCGCCTTTCGGCACCTTCGTCGACAAACAAATAAATATAATTCTTGAAACTACTTACTACTCAAATCTGTTGGCATTCCCATGAGCTTATCCTTTTCGCCAGCAATGACTTTGGACTCAGTGATGCATTTATTTCTTATAAAAACACGAAACTTTCATTTACTAAGCGTCAGATCAAGTTCATCCGTGCACTTGAACGCCTGAAGATGCCGAAAGGCGAAACCGGGGTCGTTAGTGACAAAATCTGTGAGAATGTACATAGTTTGAACGATTCAAATGTAGTATTTTAAGTTGAAGTGGTATATTTTCCGGATAAGTAAAATTGTGAAAATTCATTTTTAATAAACAAATAATGAATTTGATAACTTCATTATTCCAATAATTGTATTACTCATCATGATACGTGTTTCGTATTTTTGAAAAGCATCAATGCAAAGCATTTAACGTTTATGTCACTTCATTTTGCGGCCCAATGACGTCAAGGTTCTAAGTGTAAATTTTTGGCGAAATAAAAGTTGCAATGAGTACAATAAATCATAGAAGACTGTTAACACTTATTGTTACTTTTCTTACACCAAAAATTTAAGCTTATAACTCTGTAGCTATGGGACGCGACTTACAATTATTTTTTTAAATAAAATTACGAATGATATTGGATTGAATCCAGATTTTAGAGTATACTGACACGTTATTTTTTGAGCTACGACTAGGGTTGCTAGGTTACTTGCATTGTGAATCTGGGACATTTGTCCGATTTGCTGACTTTCGAAGAAAAAACTCACGATTTGCTCAAAATACCAGCGTGACTCGTTTTTTTTTTTTTTTTTAGCTGTTCCGAGACTTTCGAATCGAAGTTAAACAGTTTTCTCTAAATTTCCGGGACAATTTAGTACTCATCCGGGATACGGGACAGCGATTCCAATTCCGAGACACCTGTAAAGAAATATGTTGAAAATCAGTAATAATTTAATTAGAGATTTTAAAATAAGTGACAGCTGAGTAAAATTGAATTCCCATTTCACACTAAATTGTGTCAAATTCTTTGTTATATTATATTTCCTCTTTTCTCATATAGAAAGCAACAGCAGAAAGCAAATATATAAATATATATTGACGTCATCTTTTGACAACGCTTTGTTGATAATAATAAGAGAAATATTTAATTCAAAAATTTACAAATAAACAATAAAAATATTGTTTATTGATATGTTCGTACGTGGATAACATGAGTAACTTTCGTTTTTCTATTATTAACATATTCCAGTGAAAATATTACCTTTTGAAGCATGTCTCCATAAAACAATAATTAATAGATATAAAATATCATGTTACATTGTTCATTATCTTAAATTAATATGTTTGTGTATGATTTATTATCAAAGACCTCCTGGAGCTTAGAGAACATTAGAAATCTAAAATTTAGGAAACATATATATCACGTTACATTATACAAGCGATTTTATTTCTTGCTAGGAATCGATTTTCGCAATATCTTAATGTATTTCAATACAACTGACATAAGATTAAAAGACCTTACATTGTTTAACTTAACTTCGAATATGCAAAGGCGTATACTACATATTAAAATGTTTATTGTACCACATAAACAATTCATTTAAAATGTTGTTAATTTAAAAGTGAAATTTACATCTTTGAAATGAGAACACAGTTATTTATTCAACGTTGTTTTGTTTATTAATAATGATTATTTCATTTTGAATTTAGAACGAATTTACATATGAGATACTTTGTGGTTGTACACTCGACCCATTCTTTAGACGGCAGTTACGTTTTACAAGTAACCGTGTAAACAAAATAAAAATTCAAGGAATAAAAACATTGTAATGTAGAAAATCGTTGAAAAAAAGATAATAATGAAGATCCAATAAGTACTTTCGATGGTTTCGGCGGTAACTTTGTGGAAGTTCATTTTAATAGAAAATTTAAATTAACTTTGATTATTCCACGTATTGTGTTACTAACTGTGACACGTGTTTCGCCTCTTTCAGAGGCATCTTCAGACGTTTGCTTAAGTAATGAAGCAAGATTGTTAGAATTTTTAGAAATTAATAAAACTCTTAACAAAAAAGAAATATTATTAAATAATATTCTTAATAGCACAGGTGGTTCCCCGTTACTCAAATTGTTTCCAATTAATAGAGTAATCACAAACCTAGCTGATTGATTGTAGCTCATTAGTTTAATAGTTTGTAATGTTTAACGTCATTAGTAGTATGATTAAATTTGTTTGCACTGTTTAGATTTTATAATCCCCTCTTTGCTTCCCTTAAAAAGGAAAAATCCCAATCTGATTGACTAAAACTCGTTAGTATCATTATCTGTTTGTTTTATTTCGATTCTACACCCCCCTCCTTGCTCCTCTTAAAAGGAAAAAAACCCAAACAATCCATTTTGTAATTTAATAATTTAAAATGTTAGAATCAATCTTGCTTCATTACTTAAGCAAACTTTGCGATTGTAAGTCTGAAGATGCCTCTGAAAGAGGCGAAACACGTGTCACAGTTAGTAACACAATACGTGGAATAATCAAAGTTAATTTAAATTTTCTATCCAACAAGTAAATTACATACAATATTATTCATAACCTGTGTTTTAATAAAGAAAAAATGTAATATTCTTCTTAGTTTGACTATATACTGGGACTCTCATGAGGGACTGGACATAATCTGCTTTCATCGCGATGAAGCCTTTGTTTGTTATAACTTGTGTTGTTGAATTGTTAGTTATTTGGAAGTTCGTATCCGCTTTTGCGATTTTTTCTGGGAATTGTTCTTTATAGTGGATCGCGTTATTTTGAAATCGTGTAAATAAAGAGTTGAGCGTAATTAGTTAATTGATAATCTGCGTCTGCCCTCTATAATGCAAGTTATATTTGGTAATTTATATTTTATCTATTGCTGATATATTTACTATGCATACTCAACAAACAATAAGAGAATAACTCAATTTCAATATTACATTATTTTTTTCTTTAAGAGATCGTGCACAGTTGGGATCATACAATTACCAGTTATTCCTTTTTTTAGGATCGATGGGTTAGGAAACATACTTCGCCAGCATAATCCGAAACTTATTAGATTGAATGCCCCAAAACAGATGTTTACAATCTAATACTTTAGAAACATATACTGCCTTATATATAGGTCCGCAAGTTCTGACTTTTGAGTAAATCTATTTGTTTGATTCATTGTTTTAATTCATTAAAAAAACAATGTAGAATAATATAGTACTAGCTGTAAGCCCGTTGCCCAGCAACGTGAGATTTTTGTTGCAAAGTATTTAATTTTATGGTATTTTATTTTATTTTATTTTATTTTATTTTATTTTATTTTATTTTATTTTATTTTATTTTATTTTATTTTATTTTATTTTGTTTTGTTTTGTTTTGTTTTGTTTTGTTTTGTTTTATTTTGTTTTATTTTATTTTATTTTATTTTATTTTATGTCATTAACTATTAATTTTCAAGTACGCAAACAAATACATTTCGTAGAAGAAGAAATAGATCACGGGACATACATCGACACCCCTGCAGTATTTTAATTGTAAATAATGCATTTTTTAGAATAATTGAAATGTTTAAGTTTGCTAAAAAATATATTTCGTAGAAGAAGAAATAGATCTTGGGACATATATCAACACCCCTGCACTATTTTATTGGAAATAATATATTTTTTATAATAATCGAAATATTTAAGTTGGCTAACAAATATATTTCGTAGAAGAAGAAATAGATCAGGGGACATATATCGACACCCCTGCAGTATTTTAATTGTAAATAATGTATTTTTTTAGAATAATTGAAATGTTTAAGATTGCTAACAAATATATTTCGTAGAAGAAGAAATAGATCTCGGGACATATAATAAATATATCGACACCCCTGCAGTATTTTAATTGTAAATAATGTATTTCTTAGAATAATTGAAATGTTTAAGTTTGCTAACAAATATATTTCGTAGAAGAAGAAATAGATCTCGGGACATATAATAAATATATCGACACCCCTGCAGTATTTTAATTGTAAATAATGTAATTTTTAGAATAATTGAAATATTTAAGTTTGCTAACAAACATATTTCGTAGAAAAAGAAATTGATCTCGGGACATATATCGACACCCCTGCTCTATTTTAATTGTAAAAAATATATTTTTTAGAATAATTGAAATGTTTAAGTTTGCTAACAAATATATTTCGTAAAAGAAGAAATAGATCTTGGGACATATATCAACACCCCTGCACTATTTTATTGGAAATAATATAATTTTTATAATAATCGAAATATTTAAGTTGGCTAACAAATATATTTCGTAGAAGAAGAAATAGATCAGGGGACATATATCGACACCCCTGCTCTATTTTAATTGTAAAAAATATATTTTTTAGAATAATTGAAATGTTTAAGTTTGCTAACAAATATATTTCGTAAAAGAAGAAATAGATCACGGGACATATATCAACACCCCTGCACTATTTAATTGGAAATTATATAATTTTTAGAATAATTGAAATATTTAAGTTGGCTAACAAATATATTTAGTAGATGAAGAAATAGATCACGGGACATATATCGACACCCCTGCAGTATTTTAATTGTAAATAATGTATTTTTTAGAATAATTGAAATGTTTAAGTTTGCTAAAAAATATATTTCGTAGAAGAAGAAATAGATCTTGGGACATATATCAACACCCCTGCACTATTTTATTGGAAATAATATATTTTTTATAATAATCGAAATATTTAAGTTGGCTAACAAATATATTTCGTAGAAGAAGAAATAGATCAGGGGACATATATCGACACCCCTGCAGTATTTTAATTGTAAATAATGTATTTTTTTAGAATAGTTGAAATGTTTAAGATTGCTAACAAATATATTTCGTAGAAGAAGAAATAGATCTCGGGACATATAATAAATATATCGACACCCCTGCAGTATTTTAATTGTAAATAATGTATTTCTTAGAATAATTGAAATGTTTAAGTTTGCTAACAAATATATTTCGTAGAAGAAGAAATAGATCTCGGGACATATAATAAATATATCGACACCCCTGCAGTATTTTAATTGTAAATAATGTAATTTTTAGAATAATTGAAATATTTAAGTTTGCTAACAAACATATTTCGTAGAAAAAGAAATTGATCTCGGGACATATATCGACACCCCTGCTCTATTTTAATTGTAAAAAATATATTTTTTAGAATAATTGAAATGTTTAAGTTTGCTAACAAATATATTTCGTAAAAGAAGAAATAGATCTTGGGACATATATCAACACCCCTGCACTATTTTATTGGAAATAATATAATTTTTATAATAATCGAAATATTTAAGTTGGCTAACAAATATATTTCGTAGAAGAAGAAATAGATCAGGGGACATATATCGACACCCCTGCTCTATTTTAATTGTAAAAAATATATTTTTTAGAATAATTGAAATGTTTAAGTTTGCTAACAAATATATTTCGTAAAAGAAGAAATAGATCACGGGACATATATCAACACCCCTGCACTATTTAATTGGAAATTATATAATTTTTAGAATAATTGAAATATTTAAGTTGGCTAACAAATATATTTAGTAGATGAAGAAATAGATCACGGGACATATATCGACACCCCTGCAGTATTTTAATTGTAAATAATGTATTTTTTAGAATAATTGAAATGTTTAAGTTTGCTAACAAATATATTTCGTAGAAGAAGAAATAGATCTTGGGACATATATCAACACCCCTGCACTATTTTATTGGAAATAATATAATTTTTATAATAATCGAAATGTTTAAGTTTGCTAACAAACATATTTCGTAGAAGAAGAAATAGATTACGGGACATATATCGACACCCCTGTAGTATTTTAATTGTAAATAATGTAATTTTTAGAATAATTGAAATGTTTAAGTTTGCTAACAAACATATTTCGTAGAAGAAGAAATAGATCTCGGGACATATATCAACACCCCTGCACTATTTAATTGGAAATAATATAATTTTTAGAATAATTGAAATATTTAAGTTGGCTAGCAAATATATTTCGTAGAAGAAGAAATAGATCACAGGACATATATCGACACCCCTGCACTATTTAATTTTAAATAATGTATTTTTTAGAATAATTGAAATGTTTAAGTTTGCTAACAACCATTTTTTGTAGTATGTATATTTTATTCAACTAATTTTCAAATACGCAAACAAATACATTTCGTAGAAGAAGAAAAAGACTCGAGGACATCAGTACGCACACATTTGTGAAAAGTGAAAACTTATTTTATCGGCTATTAATATATAGATATTATTGACGTGTCTTGATGATGGATTTATGATATAATCTCCAACTGTGGTCTAATTGGTAATAGCTTGAATCTACTACCGACCACAAGAGTCTAGGTTTAACTCCCGTTGAGTCAATATAAAATTTAGATGTTTTCAATTAAATTTAACATATAAGACAAAGGTGTTAGTAATTTCAATTTGCTTCTTGCTAATCTCGGGTGATATACAAAAAAATCTATTCAAATTTTTTATCTCGTATGATCTTTCAACTTATTTGAAATATTTGACGCTTTGCTAAAAAAAAATATTAAAAAGAAACGTTTTTACAAGTTTTCTTCGGGAGTTACCACTCGGTTACTGTGGACAGTGTAATTAATTTTAAGGCGGTTGACCAATTCATTGAATATCTGTCATAAATCTATGTTATATGTTAAGTAAACAAAAAAAATATTTATAGGTAGCCAACTGCTTTTTTTCGTAAATTAGAATGATAATAAAGAAATATTCATAATTGCTATGCGATCTCACGACAGCCGATATTGAACCGTCCTTAATTATGATAAATTAAATCGTAAATCTTACCAAAAATATATACCTAATAAACTCATCAGAAAATTTACATAATATCTCGCCAAACTTCATTTCGAAGATAATACGTCAATTAAAATAAGATCGCCACCAAAATAAAATATTAAGTAATAGAAAAATACCAGAGGTCAATAAGCTGAACCGGATATCAATGACGTCATGGTATAGGGTTTTATAATGGCAGGCAGTGGTCCATTATTTATGGAAAGAAGAGTTCTTTGCCATTAAAATAAATAATCAGCATTGTTGTGGCCAGGGCCGGCGCCACCATACAGGCGAAATAGGCAACCGCCCAGGGTGCAAACCATTAGGGGGCGCATAAATGGAGTATTAAAATTATTTCTGTAAGTATATGTACTCTAATAATAATAAATAATAGTACGTCGGGATATATGGGTAGCGTTGTTGGCTTCTGTGCCGGATCTCACGGATTCGAGTCCTAGTACGAACAGCATTTTTTAGATCGATTTCTGTTCAAAGGCATGGGTGTTTGTAATGTCAAAAAATTCTTTCCCGCCTTTCCGATCATTCAATAACTGGGCGTAGTGAGAGCGATTAGTTAACCACTAGTTCTGTACTAGCCTTATGCTTGTATCTCTACTACTCTCTTTGGAAAAAGAGAGGTTGAGCGAGTGAGTAACAAACAGTTCTCGTAAAAAAAAATCGGTTGAGATACCTCCATTAGGAGACCATATGTTTCACATTGGGAGCTGACATGGATATATAAAAAAAATGGGACGATTTGTTAAAAAGGGGGCGCGCCAATAACCGTTGCCTAGAGCTCCAAATAACCTCGGCTGCAATTAAATTATTATTTGACAACTCTACGTATTTTGACGTTTCAATGAACGAGCCCGGTCTTGTGGCTAAGTGGTCCACTTGAGTATTTATTTGCACTATGTATTTGGTTGCTGGTTTACATGTTCGAATCCTAGAGCGGAAACTTTTCATACATTAATTTTCTAAATGATTAATGAATTTGCATCTAATGAGTGGCGGATGAAACACATGGGAGGCCATAGGCGCAATAAAATTTGGCGACCTTGTTTTTTTACGAATAACATAAAAACGTCAGAAATTTCAAGTAAAACAGTAAGTCAGTTCAAGTGCATCCGTGCACTGAAGATGCCGAAATGCGAAACCCGGGTCGTTAGTGACAAAACTTGTGTGAATGTACATAATTCGAACGATTCAAATTCAGTAAAAATATATATAAATCTAAACAAATAGTGTATGGATTATATTATATAAGCTATTTTTGAGGCCCCTAAGATACGGAGGCCCCAAGCGCGTGCTCCATTTGCTTATAGGTTAATCCGTCACTGCATCTGATGGTATCGATATCTGCGATGTTATCATTTGGCTCTCTCTCTCTTTCACACACACACAATCTCTCTACCTGGTTATTAAAAAAGGAATGAAAATAGATGTTGAAATTGTCTTCCCTAAGAATAGTTATTAATCGAGTACCTTACAACCAGTTAACGTTAAACAAAATCTGTTTAAAGGCGTTAGAAATAAACTAGCCAATCTAGTTAGTGGGAAGAAATGCAAATTTATAATTCGGTTGAAAAATAAACAAACAAAAACATCATTTTTTTTTCACACAAACCATAAATCAAAATTAGAGAAGAGTGTTAGATAAGTAAAATCAACCTTCTTAATTAATGACGTCGTAATAACAAACATGTTTCTTGCATTTGTCAATGCTTTAAAGTTTAAATGTAGATACGGCGATTGTGCTCAATAATTGAAATTTTTATTTCGTCATATCGCCCAAAAAATCTTTTATAATATGATTTGTAGATAATAATGTTATTTTTAATCCATAGCCCAGAATCTGTTAACCCTCCAAGGACGAGCGTCACCATATGGTCACACAAAACACCGTTGTCTATTGATCCCACTATTCATACTTTTTCTACCTGAATATCGTTGCTTTTGCTCATATTTGGTTAAGAAGGGTACGGACTACAGTAAGTCATCAGCCGTAGGAACAGGAACGGTCTCCAAAAGCACATGTGATTTTTTGAATTTCCGTTTTTTTTAATTTACTTTTTGAAACTGTTAGATATTTTTTTATAAAAACATAAAATTATTTACAGTTATTTTGCTAATATATTTGTTTTGAAATTATGTTGATCTAAAGAGGTCAAATTGTAAATATTTAAAAAAAAATCACGTTTAGCTATATTTCAACCCCGAATGTTTGCAAACCCATACGGTCACTTTTGTCCTTACTACTGTCCGTACTCAATATTACACGGTAATAAAAGGATGAGCATGACCATATAGTCATGCGGTGTTTCTATACAACGACTTTGCGTTTTTTTTTTTTTAAATTTTGGATAGGAATAAAAGTTATCCGTGACTTCAATATGGCTTAGAAAATATTTTTTTTATCGGAAAAAAGCTCTCGTCTCTGGAGGGTTTTAACCAATATTTAGAGAAATCATTTCCAATATTCCGTTAAAAAACACTATTACATAATACGTTTATTTACACCATTTTCGTATTCATTTGACATTAAATTCGTCAAGATTAAGTTTGGTTCTCATACTTAAAAAAAGAAATAAATGTTCTCGCATCACGTATATATTTTTATCGATTCCGACATAAGTATGTATTCCTACGTAAAAAATAAATAAAAACACTGTTTCGGAGTCGTTGCCTTGTGGCAAAATCTCCAATTTCCCAACATTGTTTTAATGACCGAACCCTAAAATTCATTATATTGTAGCTTGGACATTTATTGGCTACTTTGCAAATCTAATACATCACTTAGAACTTAGACATCAGTCGACTTGAAACGATAAACTTTTTAATATCCGTAAATTGATATCTTTTGGAGTGACTGTGTTATAAAACACAAACATAGAATTAATCTGTATACAGCACATCAAAAAAGTTAAGTCCACTATCTTATATAATTAAATTTATATAAAAAACACTATTTTACTTAATTCTGTAATTGCTTACTAGAATCAAGATCGGTTTCGCTCATCACGAGCATTTTCAACTGATAAAAAATATGATATTAATATTTGATTTTTTATCAATTAAAAATACTCGTTCTAAGCAAATGAGGTCCAGATCCTAATGAGTAATTGTGGGAGAAAAGTAATGCTTTCCACTAGGGTATCCAATCCCGGAGCCTTTTTCCGATGCCGGGTTTTCGGGATTGATTAATTTTGAATCCCGGGATTGAGATTTTCTCACCGAGGAATTTGAAATCCTCAATTCGCTATACTTTTTCCTTGGATTCTCACAGAACCTCGTTTTTTTTAGCTCACCGAGGAATTTGAAATCTTGAATTTGCCAATTTCGTGTATATTTTCGGGATTTGCTCAAAATTTCTCAATCCCGAAATCCCGGGATCGCGGCCATCTCAATCTCGGAATTTCGGGATCAGAAAATTGAACGGGATCCCGGATCCCGGGATTGGATGCCCTACTTTCCACCAAATATACAATAACGTTGTTACGCTGCGGTAACCCTATGATCGTGGTATAAGTGTAAATTTCAATGGTCCACGTCGTTATTTTCAGTAACAACGTTCACTAATTTGAATTATAGTACGTATACATTTGGTGCGTTTTACAAATTATTTATTATCGATTTATGAAGTATTGTTCGAAAGCATGAGTGTCTGCGATGTCAAAACTTCTTCCCACTCATCCAACACTTCAAAAGTGGTGTAGCGAGAGTGATTAGCTAACAACAGGTCCTTTCTTGGCCTTGACCTTACATTCTTAATGATGTTGAAAAAAAGATACTGAGGAACTGAATAACAATCAGTTCTCATAATCTTCAGTATGAGTCAAAATACTCCATATATAAAACAAATGTAGAACTAAATACGTTGATATTTTTTACCTTATTACATTGGAGTTCTACCAAGTAAATGCTAATTCAACCAACAAAATGTTCCACATTAGGAGTGGACATGTTAAATGAATGAAATATCACGCTTAATGATAATCATGGCTTTTAGGGTGTTCACTTTTAATACTTGGTGGAAAAGCGTTATATTAAAAAAAAGACAATATTCATTTTGTTTTTTCTTATCAGTTTATAATGCTTGCCAAGAGCGAAACCGGTCCTGATCTTGCTAAAATAAAATTGGAAGCAGTACAAATGAAATAAAATTGTATTTAAAATATGTTGATATTTTACTTTTAAAACGTTAACACAACTTTTGGACCAGCTGTAGACAAAGAATTCAAAATTTATAGATGAATACGCATTCTGATGGACCGGTTATAAACCCACAGTTTCTTTATATTCCTACATCTGAAGTCCGAACATCTTCCTTCTAACATGCGATATAATTTATGACCTCTACATGTTCACATTCCAAATACAATGCAAATGTCTTTGTTAAACACCAATAAATCTCAGTCGAATCAATATTTTTATACTCAAATCTTTGCCAAGGAATTCTTAACGCGTGATTTTTTGAGAAGATAGAACCATGTTAAATAAAGTCGCATCTGATAAAAAAAATATTGAAATACAGTCGTATGTGTATATCATCAGAATCCTGTATTTTCAGGTAAAATATTAATTATCATAATTATTCTTTAGCCAAGAATACGAAATCGGTCAAAACATTATATTTAAAAACGTCAGTTCTACTTATTTTACTTATTTTTTTTAGTCATGTACTTTATGTTTATATAGATAGACCACTAATAGAGATTCTCAACATACTTTTATGAGACCCGATTGTAAGTAAGTTTTAGACATTAGTTCTTCTTCGGAGTTGATTGAGAAGTAGTATATTGTACAACTAATTCTAAAAAAAAAAATAGAAATTCACTCAAATCTCTTTTTTTACATGGGGTATTTATTCAGTGGCGGATTACCCTATAGGTGAACGTGGTGCGCACTTGGAGCCACCGAATTTGAGGGACCTCAAAAATGGCTTATATTATATTCCCTGTCCCTCACCATTCAATCCTTAATCACATCTGTCTCAAAATTAAAAGTTGTTTATTAGTCCCATTAACTATCATTCTTGCTTATTATTATTTAATTGTTTTTACTTGTAATCATACCAATTCTTTGTTATTTAATTAACCTGTATTAATATCTATATAGTTGTAATTATTATTTATTGTTGCCTTTAAAATTGTACCTAATGTATCTTAACTCTGTAATGTATCTTAACTGCATCATTGAGGAGATATCATCTTCGGTGTGATGCAGAAAAGAATAGAAAAAGTTTATCGAATAAAAAAAAAAAAAAAAATTATATAACTCATATATTCTTTCTTCAGATTCTCATATATTTTTATTATTTTTAATGTATTTTTTTGACGTTTTATGTTATTCGAATAACAGGACCTTCAAGTTTAATTGCGCCTGTGCCCTCTTATGTGTTTATCCCACCACTGTGGGGTACACGATTCATGTAAAACACCTGTGGAAATACGTGTATATATTACATTGGACCGTGCAATTTTGAAACCATGTACACGTGTAAGCCTGCAAAAAGATGACTAATATATAAATAATTATTTTTTGTTTTGACTTATAATTCCTCTGCAAATAAAACTTTACTTAGCGATCAAAAGTACAGTCACAGTAACTTTTATCAAAATTTGATATTTATATAATTTATAAAAAAAATCGGAAAAATTTTTGTAAATCAAATATGTCCACCAGATAAGCAATCGTGGTGCAGTTGAGAAAATTATTTATTCTCAATGGATACAGCAATCTAATATAAAAACTATATTTTTAATTAAAAATGAATTAACCATCTCAAAGCGTCCGCCGAATACAATCGGTCCGACGGTAGTTCGAAATCCTCTTTCATTAGAAACAGACAATTAAAAAATGACACGCGGCATACCTAGACCACTTTCGATAATTTATTGATCCCTATAAAATAGAGAAAACCGAAACCTCTAACGATGTCCTGGTGATCCAGTCAGCTACATTTTTATTGTTACAATATCAATAAAGGTGTAAAAACGGAAAGACTATCCTTAATGGTTGTACTATACCACAGCTTTTCAACATTAAATTATTTAACCGATCTATACAATGATTTTATGTTTATTTTCCAGCTGGCTTAGTGAGGTGATTGATAGTGACTGCTTACTTGAAATTACAAAAAGAATTTTGAAGTAAAGAAATACAAATTTAATTTCGTTTAAAATTTTCAGAATTATTCTACTACTAATATTTTACTACATTCTCTAGTAAATATATAAGATTAAAATTCAATTCACGAATTTGGTAACGGCTATTTTATCATCACAATGGAGTCACTACTTCATAGCTGTGAATAGGGTCTTCAATCCCGGAATCTCTCTCAATTTTGTGATCTCAAAATCCCGGGATTGTGATTTTACTAATCCAGAGATTTCGAGATTGAAGATAAGAAATGAAAAATTCTTGAAAAGTTACCATCTGTGGCAGCTAACTAAAAAAAAGGTTTCACATTTTTTTATAATAGGATATTTATAATTTCCTAGGTTCTTAAAACTAGCTAGAGAGTAAAAAATATATAATGAGCCAGCGAGATACGATAAAAACTGTTTCTCTTTTTTTTTTGTAGATTATTTTTAAATCTCTTAATTTCTTCCGGGATACCGAAAACTCACATCCCTAAACAATTTTAAATCCTAAAATTCTGAAAATATCTCAAAACAATAGTGAGACGACTTTATGATTAATCCCGGAATCCGAAAAATTGTGAATTCTGCAATCCCGGGATCACCAAAAGGGTCAGGAATTGGATGCCTCAGATGTGTACCAGAAAGCAATATTGATCAATAAAATAAATGCTCTTAATTACTCATCACGCTCTTAGTTCAATGCAAAACGGCACGGGATTATAACCATGACCTACTGTGCTAAGAAACTAAGTAAAAATTTAATGTTGACAATTTTGTTTATCTTCTGTAAACTGAGAATCTTCCGTAGCGGTAAAATTGAATCTACATAATTACATTAAATTGAAAGATTATTCAAGGATATCTCTCCATGGTTCCATGAATAAACAGATCATGATAAAAAAGAATATGAGAACATAGAACATAGACAATTCAGAACACAATCAATTTTTAGTTGAATGATACCTGTTTCTTCTTAACTATTTATTAGAAAAATATTATAGATTAACAGGTAATAATTTCAGAAATGCGCTTTACTTTATCAGTCAATGGCGACTATGATAATCGTCGAATATAAGTGTATTTACGACAATTTCAGTTTGAAAGTGTTATTGATATGTAAGATTGCTGTTTTATTTATTGTATCTAATACGACATAGAGATTAAGAATTGATTGTAAAACATATCAATACTAGTGTTTTCTAAAGATATATTGTATGTTGTGTGATGTTCTGTTTTTTCATGTTCTGTTTTATCCGGTTACCCTCTCCATAATACAATTATGATGTTGCAAATGCAATCAATTGTGATGAAGTTAGCGTGGTGACTTGGACACGTTTGAAGACAGACCCTAGCGAAATTCCCTATGAAATAGGAGTGTAATCTAATGCTTATATTTGCAGTATTATATAGTTAATATCAGGGTTTCTCAACGGGGCCACAGAGAATATTGTTTTAAAGGAGCCACAGTAGAGTTTTTGGGGGCCACCGCCAATTTTTTATCAAATAAAAAATCAAACTGATTTATGCAATTGAAATCTTCGTACTTTTAATCTGTAGCAAATATCAAGAATTTCCTTAAACTTTATTAATAGTGACATACTTTAGTAAATTACGCTTATGTTAACAATGCCGATATTCAATTACCTACATATCCACTGTGGAAAGGAAAAGGGACGTAACCCACACATAACAGATTTTACAGGAGGCGTAAGAAACGTGTTTGGATGATTTTGGTAGATATGCAAATTATGAAATAAACACAACTTTGAAGTGCACGGAGACTTCTAAACTGGTGTTTAATTGACATAATCTAATGTTAATTAAAGAAATTGTCTAGAAAAAACTTTTATTTCATGGTTTTAATTTTTTACAAGCTCCTCTTTTTCAAATTTAAAAGCTAAATTTAGATACTAATTCGGCTGTTTTAGCTTCATCTTTTGGATTAAATGTGTATTAAGTATAAATTGTGATTATCATAAAAAAGGTGTTTTGCAAAAACTGTAGGTTACATCCTTTTTCCTTTCCATAATCGATATGTATATGAAACGACTAGGGCATCCAATCCCGGGATCCCGTTCAATTTTCTGATCCCGAAATTCCGGGATTGAGATGGCCGCGATCCAAAAAAGTATACCAAATCGGAGATTTCAAATTCCTCGGTGAGCTAAAAAAAAAAAAAAAACGAGTTTCTGTGAGATTCTGGGAAAAAGTATACCAAATCGGAGGTATAGCAAATTGATGATTTCAAATTCCTCGGTGAGAAAATCTCAATCCCGGGATTCAAAATAAATCAATCCCGAAATCCCGGGATTGGAAAAAGGCTTCGGGATTGGATACCCTAGCTACGACGCATTTCCAATAAGTAAATATATTATATCTTAGTACATAATATTTACTCAAAGCTTTTCACATATGATTTATTGGATAGGAAAAACATAAATGAAAAAGAAATTATACTGTATAGCTGTATTTTTTAAAAAATAAATGATCGTTCAATAAACAAATGTCAATATGCTAGATACTTTTGAATGTGACACTTGAGAGGAACACTATTCCCTGTTGAATTCAGAATAAGAGTATTTTATTAAATATATAAGTTTTTTTTTGTAGAATAATTATGCTTTAAATTTTACTTAATTGGAATAAAATAACATTTCTATTTTTAAGCATCATAGCTAACCTTAGAGTTATATAACAAGTGATACTGTAAAATAGAAAGTCTCGGCTCAAACATTAAACGAAAGGCAATTTTCATTTGTTTCCATTAGAATTCATTTACCAACGCCAACTACCTATTACCCAATTCAACGACATAGTTATCCATACAACGAGGACATTTTGATTGAGGCAAAGTTTTTTTGACATTTTACCCCGCTGCAAAAAAAGGTTGAACAACGGTGAATTAGTGACAGGGGGGCTATAAAATGCTCCAACCCTAACCTTACCTCTCGCACGCCACTGACAGGAAATCAATACGCTGTGACGCAAGAAGAATTCCAGAGCGCTTATGCTGTATAAAAAATTACCATAAAAAGGAAAGACCAAGTTTTTTTTTGATTATGACAATATTGTTAATTTAATATTATGTCTATATTATCATGAAAAATAATAATTATATCGTTTTTTTTTTCATTTATAGCCCATGTTCACTCTAAATGTTAAGCACATGTTTTTTCTACGAGAACTGCTTGTTATTTAGTTGATCAGCCTCTCTTCTTTTAAGAGTTTGGATATAACGGATAGGGCTATGACAGGACTAGTGACCAGCTCATCACTCTCTCTGCGCCCGTTATACGTGTTTCGCCTCTGTGAAAAGTATTAGCAAACTTGACGCTTCTTAAAAAAGCAATGCATGTATCAAAATAATATGTATTACACCAAAAAAGATTTATCACAAAGATTCTGCCGAATCCATCGAAAATGACGTAGAATTTAATTTGAAAAGAAAAACACCCGATTTTAATTTAATTTTTATGTCAAATAGAAACAATATCTCATATATGTAAGTATACAATTAGGGTATCCAATCCCGAAGCCTTTTTTCAATCCCGGGATTGGGATTTTCTCACCGAGGAATTTGAAATCCTTGATTTGGTATACTTTTTTCCCGATTCTCACAGAACTTCGTTTTTTTTTTTTTTTTAGCTCACCGAGGAATCTGAGATTCTCGAATTGCCAATTTCGTGTCAATTTTCGGTATTTGCTTAAAAATTCTCAATCCCGAAATCCCGGGATCGCAGTCGTATCAATCCCGGGATTTCAGGATCAGAAAATTGAACGGGATCCTGGGATTACGGGATCCCGAATCCCGGGATTGGATGCCCTATATACAACCATTACTTTCTAAGAAAACTATTTACAATAGTATGAAAAAGCATTATACTGCTGAAAATGATATCTTAGAAAAAACGTGGACAAATTTTTCTTTCACCTGTTCAAAGTCACTTGTACCTAAATAGAATTAATACGCATTAAAATATACGTTGATCGATTTCGCATACTTGCCTTATATGTATATACGAAAATTATTAATATAAATATATACAGACTTATCATAATTATTAAATAAAAGAATTTACTGCTACGTTTTGATCTGGCTTAACATATACTCTAAGTCAGGGGTGGGGAACCTTTTAATTTTTAAAGGCCACATTCATTTATCTGATTCAACATAAGGCCGCAGTAAAGAGAACGTTGAAATATAATGGGTTGCTTACGCTCTTTTTCCAAACGCTTGTGTACAGTTTTTTGATCGAGTCAAAAGGCCGCATCTGAGTTAGCAAGAGGCCGCAGGTTCCTCTCCACTGCTCCATGTTTTTGAACCTGAAAA
Source organism: Himalopsyche tibetana (assembly GCA_030503985.1). NCBI lineage: Eukaryota > Metazoa > Arthropoda > Insecta > Trichoptera > Rhyacophilidae > Himalopsyche > Himalopsyche tibetana. The sequence goes on from JAPJYX010000024.1 coordinate 20,434,590, forward strand.
ATATGTTATACAATAGATGCAATACAAATTACGCAAATATATCGACTGTGTAAAGGAAAAAGGACGTAACTCATAGTTTTTGCAAAACACCTTTTTATGATAATCACAATTTATACTTTATACACATTCTATCAAAAAGATGTAAGCTTAAACAGCCGAATTAGTTTCTAAATTTAGCTTTTAAATTTGAAAAAGAGGAGCTTGTAAAAAATTAAAACCATGAAATAAAAGTTTTTCCTAGACAATTTCTTAAATTAATATTAGATTATGTCAATTAAGCACCAGTTCAGAAGTCTCCGTGCACTTCAAGGTTGTGTTTATTTAATAATTTGCATATGCCCGGAAATCATCAAAACACATTTTTTATGCCTCCTAAAATTTGCTATGTGTGGGTCACGTCCTTTTTCCTTTTCATATTCGATATGCTAGCAATACTTTTGAATATAATACGTCGGGTTGAACGCTTCTGACACCTGCCATCACCAACAGAACACCGTATCGTTAATGTAATAAGCCCCTAATTACAATTTAGTGGACCTCTCATAATTCATTACCATCTTTTTATTATTTCCCTAATAATAACCTCAACTTAACAAAATGCCTGTATCGAATGTTATTTGTTCCGAAGTCAACATAAATCTCCAGAAGCGATATAATTTACGACCTGCCACACACTGGCTTAATTAAAAACTTGTTTCCGTTTTTATTGTAACATAAAAGTAATTAAAAAATTATAACACATATTTTGGTGTTACTCGGTGTTGCCAATAGGAAAGAGTCGTTTGGGCCCGCTAGTAGGCGGCCATGTTTGTTCTGAAAGCGGGAATTTTGTTAAACGTCAGTAATTTAAAATACAAGCTGTAATACTTATACACGTCGTGTTCGTAATAGAAAAACTATTAATGAACACTGAACAAATTCAAGCGCTTATGTGAACAGAGTGAAAAAATGATAGCGTGTAGTAGGACTAAAGATTCTTTTTTTAAATAAACTACACTCAAAATAGCAGATTTTTACTATAGCTGTTAACAGCTTCTTCATGAAGTTCGTGATAGAAAATCACAGGGCTTTTTTTGAAAAAACATAATTCCGGAACTGTCCCTCTTTGCATTTATTTACTTGCATTACTAAAGATTTTTTTTTAATCTATGTCCGTTCTCAGTGTGTAGCATATGGATTACTATTGGATGTATTTTAACAGAAGTTTTTTTTACGAGAACTGCTTGTTATTTAGTATCTCAATTTCACTTTTTAGATTTTTTTAGCCAAAATGTGTATTTTTTTCAATCGCATTGAAAGATCGTTGTTTATATGCAGTTTAAATTTTTCTTGCTGTCATTACTTTTTTTTGAGATAGTGATTTGAAAGAAAAAAATTAATCGTTTCTTTTTCGGCTTAAAAAAATGAATATTTATTTGAAACATTTCGTTGCAATAAACATAATATGAACTTGAAGACTTGCTTGGCTCACAAAACGCTTTGGCAATTTAGAGAATAATTCAAAATTCGATACAGAGTTTATCCCACTTCAACTGACTTTTAATGCAGATGGACATAGATAAAATGACACAAAGAAAACAATTGAAACTTTAAAAAGAATTAACATATTAGACTGATTGCTTATTATATCATTGCAATATGCCAACATTTTATCGCTAAATCGGATGTCAACAGTACCCCAAAATAACCCTCAAAGGGATATTTGCGCCGTGTTCAATATGGACGCCTTTATCGAGACTTGGATCAACGGTGTTATACTTAGATCGATTAGTATCATATTATTATCATAGTATGCAAGAAAACCAGAAAAGGTGTCCAGCAATGGATCAATTTTGCTTCCAAAGCTTTCTGTGTCCACTGGGTATAAGTAACACGATTTGGTACACATCTTTCAGGCCGTAAAAGTATGGCCGTAAAACATAATCATTGGTGTACTTAAAAATACCAGTGGCGTAGGAGTTACGACTTCACCTGTAAAAAAAATAACGGCTCTTCAGACTAGTTTTAATTTAGAGCCGTCAAATTTCACGACCACAATGTTAATACAAGCGTGAAAAAAAAAATCAATAAAAATTGTTTGAATAAATTTACCAACATATTAGGAGACATAAAATTTTTATATCCCCGGTGCAAACGGTCCGTCAAAATATTGAAAAAATATTATTTATTGACTATAACAACGCCCCCTGACATTTCTGAATTATTTTAATTTATAAATTTACTACGTGCTGTCTTTTATTTTGATGTATAGAAGAAAAAAACTTCGCGTCTCAGTAATGAATTCGTCGGCGACAATATATCATTTTAATATTTGATTTTTAGGACCGTGGGTAGATACATGCGTTTGCAAAACGAACATGACTATTTTCTTCGTCTTTTGCAATCTTAGCATTACAAATAAGGATGTTGAAATAATTGCACCAAATTAATATGAAATATCTAAAATGGCTTAAGTCACGATTATATGCTGTGACAGGTAAGCATACATCGAATACCTCATAAAATATCAGACTATATTGTCGAAATATTGTATTTTTATTAGGTCAAGTGTGTTGGGCTAAATATCATTTTTCAAATTTCATAGTTAACCGTCATGAAGTTGAATTGTACGAGTAGCTAAATTTATCATAAAATTTATTTATGTTTAAAGCTTTGTGAGTTGTGTTGTTATTTATGTTTAAATCGTTCTCACTGTGAACGATTAGTCAAACACTAGTCGCTTCTTAGAATCATCAATAAATCGTTAACCCATTCTAAAATTTGAGTGTTGAACACCTGAATAACAACCATTCTATAAGAGTATGAGGGGTACAATTACCAACATGTAGATGTAGTAAGAAAAAAAAACTTTCAGGCATAGTCATTATTTGTTGATCAATTGATTATATTATTTGAGATAACTCATAATCTCCAAAAATCTAGTTTCAAGAAAATTGTAAAAAAATAGGAACAAAATTTTTCGTAACCAAAAAAAAATGTTTTAAATTACCACGAATATTTATTGTAAGTGAAAAGTAGCACTTTTCTAAGATGCAAAATATACTATCACACCACAAAAATTCTAATCGCGCATTGATTCTTTCTAAGCATGTCATAGTATTCATTCAAAAATGTGAGCTTAAATAACGATAGCCGAGGTTTTAACAGTGTTCAAAGTAAATTTTAATACCCAACTATGTTTTGATATATGAAGTAATGCATTTAGAACTTTTTGGCATACTTATCTCAAAAATATCAAACATGGAGATTATAAGCTTTGATACTAAGACCCTCATTTGTGCATTCTGTTTTTTTTTTACATTGAAAGGTATAAAAGTTTTCAGCGCAAACATTAGTTTTAGGTATATGAATTTAGATTATATTATAAATGTTATTGTTTGATTGCATAACCTCTTTAATATCCTCAGGCCGGAAACTTTTGGACCTTACTAGTTTGTATCGCTAAATAAATTGCTTTCCAACTTTCTGTTTTTTTCTTTCGGTTCCATACACTTGGACAAATCACATCAAATATTCCATTTCAATATGACATCACATGAAAAAATGTATGATATTTGTATAGGCGTATTATCTAAGCCAATTCCGTATAGTTTATACACTGTATGTTATTTTACGTGTGCATCTTTTGTGTCTCAGTGAATGGTTGTATTTCCCTAAAAATGACTATGTAGATGTAAAGAATATAAAAATATTATATGAAATAAAAGTTATCCGCACTCCGGTGAAACAAAAGGAAAGCTTTCGCAGAAGCTGGCCACGTAAACAGTTTTGTGTTCCGTTCCAGAATCTGAAGTGGAAATTCTAATATAAAAAAAATGTTCAAACGCAATTCATAAGCTCGTTTTTCACGGTGGTCGTAAAGAACACCAGTGCCAAAGGCAATAAAAGATTCCCTTTCACCAGGAACTGCCAACCGAGGATCGTGCCATAAGGCCCGGCTTATATCATTGAAATGGGAAACAGTGATGGTATTGTGACGCATATTTTTTGTGACTTTGTGGCCACAATCGTTCCCCAAATTAGTATTTCAATATAATCATGTTATAAAGAACGGTTGTTAGCCAATTAATTAATATAAACGAAAAATAACAGTGATTAATATTTTAAGTGTCTATAAGGAAATAAGTATAAAAAAATCCAAGACTTTAAATTTGAATTATTTTGATTCTGTACTCTTCCATAAGTTTTGTCGATAACGACCCGGGTTTCGCCTTTCGACATCTTCAGGTTCTATAAAGTTCACGCTTGCACTAAAGCTGACCACTTATCCACCTTCCATCAAGCACCTTCAGTCGAAGTTCTAAATTATCCAAGACTTTAATTAAAAACTGACAAATAATTTTAGTCAATACCGGACCCGGAGTTTATCGTGTTTTTTCAAAACCGAAATACTGTCTTAGAAAATATAAAAGTTTCGGTATTTAAAATTACCAAAATTAAATTTTCAATGTTTAGAAGCGATATGTAGAGAAAGAAAATTATTTGCGGGTATCTATTCTCAAAGACATGGATGTCATTTATGTTTTCATCTCTCCCAAGAGTAGTGTAATGATAATGCTTGATTAACAGCTAGTATTCTTTTCACATTATTTTTATATTCTAACATTATCTGAAAACGGAAGTTGAGCTGCTAACTTACAATCTTTTCTCGTTCACAGTTTTTTTTAATGCACTGTTACGTTATATATATATAAAATGGTAGGGTAGGGGTTAAGAGAGAAAAATCTGCGTAACTTTGTTTGATGAATCATAAGTTTGTCAATTTTTTTATTGGATAATAAAACTGCAGTAATTTCGAAGCTTTTATGAAAGCTCTTTAGTTGGATTATTTTTATAACTCCTGGCTCAGAGAACAAGCGATGTGATTTATTCACTAGTCAAGGAATAAATGGTGAAATCGTCTCTGCTAAGGTCATTACTGCGCAGGCTGAGTAAAAAATTCTTTCTCATTAGATATTAAAAAAAAGACATCTATCATTTCTGATTGCAGTTGATCTAAGGCAGATTGCTCTCGATGAGACATTGGGAAGTAAATCTTTCAACGCAATTATTATTCATTACCTTTCTATATTGAAATTACTGATGGTTTATGATGTCGTTACCATTGCATCTGTTTCTGAGTTGATACGAAACGGAAGAACATCAAAAGGAATGGATTTTAATTGATCTAACAGTCCCTACAATAAACATTAAAAATTCATTATTAAAAGGATAAGCTATGCTTAGTTCATTAATATATTTATCGTTGGGCTACTAATAAATAAAAAGAAATCAGAATTACATAATAGTATGTAATTCTTGAATTAAAAATTATATATACGTATATCCTTTTAAATTCTAAATTATATTTACTACAGAAATGGTTTCACTAATCACGAGCATTTACGGCGGATGAAACTGATTCATTTTAATTGTCAAATTTTTATCAGGTAAAAATACACGTTATGTATGAAACTGGAAATAATTCCAATAAATAAATATGAAATTAGAGCAAAACATTATTTGTTTTTTTATATAATACAATGGTTTTCAACCGAGTGTTGACAGTGAACACATTAATAGTGAACATTCTTTTTATGTCGACTGTACAAATTCAAAATGACGTAAAACACAGTTTTTTTAAACGGCTTGAAAAATGAAGAGCCTGTGACAAATGACTGACAGAAAGTTTTTTAATCAATATTAGATTGAGTCACTAAAACACCAGATTATTAGTCTTCGTGCACTTCGATATTGTGTATATTTATTATTTTGGCTATTATCAAAAAACGTTTTTTGTGCTTCCTATAAAAATTGTTCTGTGTAGTTTACTTTTTCCTTTCCACAGTCGATATATAGGTAGACTATTGTGCTATAATCTATAGTCTATCAATACCAATCCTTAATCGATATCTGCATTAACTTAAAGAAAGTTATTTAATTCTTTAATTCACAAAACATCTCAACAGTATAAACGCTCCAAAAATAATATATTTTTATGGTTGTCTGTTACAGTATATCATAAACGTAAGAGAACTTATTATTTTTTATGCAGCTAGGTTCGCGAAAGTATCACAGCTTTATATAATATTCAATTATGCAGAACGTTAATACTTTACATCTAAAAGTTTTCGGTCAAAATCTCAGATTTTCCAGCAAACTTATAAAGGAGCGGTTATAAAAAGGAACGAGTTACATGATAAACGCATGCAGAAATTTTAAAGATTTTCTCCCCAAACTTGGCCCATACCTCACCCTCTAAATGAGGCGTGAAATGCCCTGGGCTTCTTCCACTAGGTACTTTTGGGACTTTTGGTACTGCGGATTCTTCCAAAGTAAAAATGACGGCTCTAGTGTTTTATGGAAAGCTTAGGCTAAACTTTTAAGTCGATAATTTCAATTTAGAAGATTGATATACATATATTATACACATTTTTAGATAGATTGAATGTCTGCAGATTTTTTTGACATTCACTTATAAAGAATTTAAAAAGAAGGAACAAACTGCTTATAAAGTGTTTTCAACTTTTTAATGATAATTTTATAACACCACTCGAATATTGCTATTCAAAAATTATTCAAGTAAATATTATGTATTTTTACTCTCAAAATAAATAAAATAAAATATATTTGGTATTAACATACTGTTCTTCTTAATTGTTTTCATCTAAAGAGTCATTTAGCTGGCAGTGTTCAAGTAAGTAAGGGAGTATTTACCTTGAATACACATGAAAAAATGTTTATGCCAATCATATAATAGGAAACTGAAAGTCCTAGATTTGCAGATTCCAAATAGTTTCACAATGTATATTAAGTTCGTCAAATCTTCAGTTGAAAAAACTTGCCGATCAAAAACTGTTGTGATATTGAATATTATTATACATCATATTTATGAAAAAATACTTAAAATTTTGCTTTATTTTTATAAAATAAAAATCACTTTTAAAACATATGTATGTTTAATAAACCCTCACGTGTTTCACCTATTTATTCTTAAACATGTCACAATTTTTAACACAAAAAGTGGAATCACACTTTTTATTAAATATTTTCGGTTTTTATTTAAATGCTTATTATAGATTATTTCTTTTCACCCATTTAAAAGAAATGTTTGAAGCTGTATTATATAGCATCACTGTTGACTTAGAAGTTCATATATGTAGATACAAAACAATATACAAAAGGTAGACATTGGAAATAATAAACTATTTACCATTCAAAAAAAAATGTATTTATTATTTAAATATATCAACACATGGGTAATTATTTATGATTTTTATTGACACCTCTAATCAAGACGGCGTCATTGAAAATTAATAAACAAACTTTTATCTATGTATAATAGTTTATATATTGAAATTAAATAAGATTACTGTTTTATTTAACTGGCTGTGTTACTAGGTGTAACTCATGCTTTGACTATTTGTTAAGCATATTCAAAACTATGTAAAAAGCTATTTTAAGATTTAATATTTTATCGTAGAAATTGATTGAATTTTCACCAAGCACCTTCAGTCGAACAATTAAATTAAAGACATTTATAACAATTAAAAAAATATCTTATAATACATATTAACTAAGAAAAATCAGTATCAATGTTTTTACTTTAATTGAAAATTTTACGATAGAGTTAGTCTAAAGATGTGTTTTCTCAAAGACGAGGAATGAAGTAAAAACAATAAAAAAATCTCTATTAAACAACTTTTCAAGATCTATACATTGTGATTATTATTTTATAAACATACACCAGACTAAGAATGTTATACATAAATCGGTTATTAAGAACAAAGAGTTCATCATAATCTTAGCAAACCATTTTTTTAATAACTGCATACTAAAACAAAAATAAACAACACGCTTTCACTTCTTACATGAGTAATAATTATTTTCTTCGGAAAAATCCAGTGAAACATCTCAGTACTTGAAAATAAATTGTACTTCTCGTACCAAAAAATGTATAAATAGGTGTATAGATATACATAGATATGATATAATAGTATCGACAAGGCTCTGGTCGCAAGTCAGACAAGAGACCCTGATTGGTTTAGTTAACAGTCGGGGTGGTTTTCGATCCTCGGCGGCGTCGGGACGCAGGACGTGACTTGAATCCGGGCGTCGGCCGACGCCATTTTTTACGGCGTCGGTTGCGTTGAGCTTTTCCAGCCACCTACGTGAGTTTTTCATCCCCTTAACTAGCGGGTATCGTGGACACGTGCGCTATTACGCACCAGTGGTACCCGAGACTAATGAGAATTCTTATTTTGCGCACAATTCGTCAACTAAATGAACAATTTGTCACGGGACATCCAAAAGTGATTTATTACCATCACTTCATTCAAAGAGCAGAGTTAATTTATTGTTTCTTTACAACGAGCTCTATTTACTTCTTCCGTTTTGCTGATTATCATATGTTTTTCATAAAAAAAATCACCCGTGTTTTTTCTAGCTATTTTCGGTAAAATCTAATAATTAATATATCCGTACGATTAAAATGGTCAGGACCTATGACGTAGTGGTTAGTATTGTAGGATTCCGTGCCGGGCTTCACGGGTTCGAGTCCCAGTACGAACAGCATTTATCGATTTCTGTTCGAAGGCATGGGTGTTTGTGATGTCTAAAAATTCCCTCCCAATCTTTCCGATCTTTTAATGGCCGGATGTAGCGAGAGCGATTAGTAAACCACTATTCCTGTCCTAGCCGTATCCTTCTATCACTATTACTCTCTTTGAATAGGAGAGGTTGTGCGACTGAGTAGCAAACAGTTCTCGTATAAAAAATTCTATTCAGATACCTCCATGAGGAGTCCATATGCTCCACATTGAAAACGGACATGAATTTAAAATATATATTAAAAATTAATATTAAAGGAATTATGTTGAATATTGTACTATTATATGCATTGTCGAATAAACATTTTGAATACAAACTAACTGATTCTTTTTCATCACAAATCTTAATAAATTAAAAAAAAAACACTTTTAAATAACATTAGTGACTCATCTTTTTCTTTCAGTCCGTGTACAAAAGCAAAAAAAAGGTACAACACACTGAAAGCTTAATATATTATTTTTAATCATTACTGAATTATTACAACTCTTAAAGATATTTTAAATAAAATCGGATGTCATACAAAGTAAAACTTGTTTAATGACAATTATGGTTTATATTAATCAACGTGCTTATTATTTTAAGGAAGCGCATTGCAAAGCTAAATTTCGTAAAAGAAGAAATGCAGATTTCCAGCAGTTGCGGTATTTATCCGATCTTAAATATGGAAACCAAAAATTATATACCGACTTTGGAGAGGAAAAAGGACGTAACCCATACATAGGAAATTTTACATTTTTTGGTTTTTATTGTCAAATTCTTATTTTAATTGAAGAAATTGTCTAGAGAAAACCTTTTTTTCAGTCTATTTTTTGGTTTCAATTTTCACAAGCTCATCTTTTTTCAAAATTAAAAGCTAAATTTAGATACTAATTCGGCATTTCCAGCTTACATCCTTTTGATAGAACGTGTATCAAGTTTGATACATTGTGATTATCAAAAAAAAGCTGTTTTGAAAAAACTGTGGATTATGTCCTTTTTCCTTTCCACAGTCGATATAAAACTAGATCCAGGTGTACACTTTAATTCATAAAAAAATATTTTAGTAAATTGATGTGTCATCTCTGTACTTGACTACAGACCTACAACAGAGAATTAAATATTTTCAACCAATATATGTATATACAAAAATAAATTTATTTTAGTTTTTTTTTGTTGATCCCTGGCGTTCAGAAACAAAGTCAATCTGATAACAGTTTAGTTAGAGTAATTTTGTGTGTACGCAGGGGTTGAAGCTAAACGGTTTTGTTCAAAGGGAGATATGACGTCAATTTTTCCCACCTGTTCACGAAATTTATCAGATTTTTGTTCAACTTTCGTTAACCAAACAGTACAAAATACGCCCTTCACACGGTATCGATCGGGTATTACTGAACTTCAAATTAAGGAAATTTTAGACGAAATTAGATACTGTACAAAATATCGATTAGCCTAGTGAAAATTGGTATCATACGTTAGGAGTGATACTTAAAGATTGAAATAAAATCACAATTCGACATTGATAATGGCACTTAATTCATGAAACAAAACAATGTTGAATCCGTCATAAGTAATTTCTACTTTTTGTTAACACGTTTTGTTAATGATTACTGTATCTGTAATACGTTTCTTAATTTTGGCAACTTAGTGTCTCTCATTCATATTTTGTTTATCTGTAGATTCCTTTCATATTTTTATAATCAATTATTTGTTACTCCCTTGATAGCTTTACTTGGTTTAGTATTTATAGCCCTGTATTAATAAGTCTAACAGATTTCTTGAAAGTCAAACTGAGACATCCCCCCCCCCCGATTTTATTTTAATATATATTAAATTATAAGATATGGTTTTATTTTAATATTTACCATTTATTAATAGGAGTTCTAAACACACAAAAAAGATAGTACAATAAACCCAAAATATAATACAATATAAAGTTTACATAAATATATTTAAAGAATAAAAAACAATTAATTAATATGGGCTGTTTTTTTTAAAATTAATACCTTACACCTATTTTTTATACTTTTCACTATAATTGGCCTTTGCAAGAGTGTTTTTGGGAAAAATATAAATACTCCTGTACTTTCTTGTAAACCAGGACTTTTGGGCGTCACGGAAGGTTTGTTCGGGACACCGGGACACGAGACTCAAAACCTGTGACAGTCTCAATTAATCGGGACGTCTGACAACCCTATGTATTAAATACACATTCCTATTAGCTTAAAATGCTCGTACGTAAAATGTGAAAATAGTACTAAAAAGCATTTTATTTTTAACTCATAACGATGCTAAATGCTTCATAGGATATTTTACCCGTACTTTCATATCCGTTTTTTGAATTATTATTTCCGCCGATTTATTATTATCTCTAAGACACTGTTAATAGACCAGAATAATAAAATATTTGATACGTAATCGGATGCACCAAGTTTGCATCCGCTTCGTTTTATATTGGCTGTAAATAATGTTATTTATAATTGCTACACTTTTTAAAATTGTTACTAAAAAGAGTCATGATTTCAATTACGAGATTCACTTCTTCTATTGATATTTATTGATATTGACTAAGGAATATATATATATATTAATAAGTTTTATGATACCATTATTATAAATAATGCTTTGTATAAAACATGTAAGACATTTGTATAACACTCTTGTGCTTTTGTCTTAGATTTTAAACATAACCTGGGAAGGTGGAAATAATGATCGCAGCTCAAATTGTGATGCATTTTATAATACGTAATTGGAGATTCCAAGTAACAGACATAGGTAAATAATTACTTTAATTTTACTGGCAAAGAACATGGTTGCTTTTATGAGCGTCTCTCGGGTGATTGACTTTTAATTTTTATGCCAGTCGTGTATACAAAATAACTTCCCTACGTAATTTCATATTTTTGACTTCCTCATTACCTGTCGTAAAACAACAATCAAAAATAAAAATGTATCTTCCAAATCTATTTAATCACAAAACACCTGTTATGCCATCGAGGCCATCTTCGTTTTTATTCGATACGTTTTGATTTTACGTAAGTCTAATATGATAAGACAATTGACAAAAAGAGAGCTATTACTTACTCTTACAATTTTTAACACAATGTTTTATTTCGAATCAAAATAACATGCACTGGAAATTGACTGCATTCATCTGTTTTGTTTAACAATGTCCGCTTCAAATATAGAGCATATGGACTCAGTGGCGGGTTAAGCACTTTGGAGGCTCGAGGCGCAATAGATTTTGGAGGCCCTGTTTTTCAAATAATATAAAAGTGTTGTAAAACTCTTCGTAAAATAATAATGAATATTAAAAACTGAAATTAAAATATAAGGGTTTCTATAATGTATGCTATTTTTGAGGCCTCTAAGATTTGGAGGCCCCAAGCGCGCGCCACTTGCGCTTATGGGGTAATCCGCCACTCATCATGAAGATGATCTAAAAAGAGTTTTCTACTAGACCTGCTTGTTATCCATTTGCTTAACCTCTTGTTAACTAAGACAGTAGAGATATAGATAAGTATAGGGATAGGGAAAAATCAAGTGTTAGATAATAACTCTCGCAAACTCTCCGCTAATCACAGACATCCATACGTTCGATCATGAATTCATAAATCGCTTTTATTAATAGTTTATTATATTTTTTTAAGTAATCGTAATAGTGTGAAGAGTCATTAATGATTTGGATTGTACATTTTAAATAAAATGTATGACTTCCCTATTGATATATTTTACATATCCCTTGTTATTCTTCCACCCAAGTAGACGTAACTAAACATGTATTGATTCCCTCTTTACATTTTGAAAATTATAAAACTCTTCTCTTATCTTTATTAATTATGTGTGCAATACTTACTGAACAGATATTTTAAAAATTTAGTTTTCAGAACGTTTCCAACGTGATCTAAGAGATTAATCAATTTTAGGGTGTCATACTTGGTGGAAAAGCATTATATGTTTAAAATAAAATACTCTTTTGTACTAATTACACTTTTATTTAATAATATCAGGACCGGCTTTGCTCATTACGAGCATTTGACTAGCTATCATATGAGCTCATGATGATATCAGTTGGTAGTGCTCGTCTTGACTGAAACTGGTCCTAATCTTATAACATAAAAGTGAAATTATTTCAAACAAGTATTGTTTTTTGAAATATAACAGATGCACAACAATTCTTTTTTTATTATATAGTAAGTAATAATAATAAAGAAATAGCATACAATATAGTAGATGATAAAAATTTGTATGACGCAAATTGGCAGTACTGGTAAACAATGTTCCCGCCAGGGTGTACGCGTGTGCGCGCGCACCCTTCCCAAAATATGTTCGCACACATTTTTCCTTCCCCGAACAGGCCGCACACAAAAATATTGTAAAAAAAAAGTTTGGAAGGAAAATGGACTTAACCCACAATTTCTTCAAAACAGGTTTTTTTCAATAATCACAATGTATCAAAATTGATACACGTTCTATCAAAAGGATGCAAGCTGCAAATGCCGAATTAGTATCTAAATTTAGCTTTTAACATTCAAAAAATGACCTTGTAAGAAATTAAAACCAAGAAAAAAGACTGAAATAAAGGTTTTTCCTAGACAATTTCTGTAATTAATATTAGATTATGTCAATTAAACACCAGTTTAGAAATCTCCGTGCACTTCAGGGTTGTGTATAATTCATAATTTGCATATGTCACAAAATAATCAAAACACGTTTTTAGCGCCTCCTGTAAAATTTGATATGTGTGGGTTACGTCCTTTTTCCTTTCCACAGTCGATATACTAAGCTCACCAAATCTTCTACATTTTTCTTCCACGTCTAGCGTCAATGAGTACGTACCTACATATTTGCGCACATTTTTTATTTTGCTGAAAATTTACTGCACGCAAAGTTGATGGTATGCACGCACAATACAAAAATTAGAGGGAATGTTGCCGGTACATAAATTGATAATATATTACATCATTTGTGAAGCGTGTTCATAGCTCAGCTTTGGTGTGACATACCATATTAGTCTATCGACGAATACGCCACAAATAAAATATTTATAACAGTCGAATTGAATAATGGATTTTTTATTACAGGCTCGATAATGAAATAATATCTAATATTTTCCTTCAAATTCACCTAGAAACAGTGTAACGTTTTCTATGGGAATATAAAAAAGGGATACGGCCGGTGTATTCGACGTAATAGATGTTACGTAAGCTTCTGTGTCGTTACTTTAATGATGCAATTACAATAATATATCAACTCTTAAATGTCGATACGGTGTTTTATTTCCGAAAAAAATATCGGTTGAAATTGGGGCATCCAATCCCAGGATCCCGTTCAATTTTCTGATTTTCTTGACACGGTTGCGATCCCGGGATTTCAATTTTCGGGATTTGCTCAAAATTTCTCAATCCCGAAAATTGACACAAAATTGGCAAATCGAAGATAGTAGAAGAAGTATATCAAAGTATATCGAAGAAGTATACCAAATCGAGGATTCCAAATTCTTCGGTGAGCTAAAAAAAAATCCCAATCCCGGGATCCCGGGATTGGATACCCTAGCTGAAATCGAATAAAAACATTTATTTTACGAGTTTTTACCCATTGTGGAAATTAATGAAAACTTTTCAAGTCATTTAACATAAATAACAGAAATACCGCACGTTTTTTGGGTCCATGGCACAGTGGTAACCGTGGTTAGCTTAAATACCGGACCTCACGGACTCGAATGTCTAAAAATTCACAGATGTCTAAAAATTCACCCCCCCCCCCCCCTCCCGCACCATTACAATACGAAAATATACGATTGAGTAACAAACAGTTCTCGTAGACAAACTCCTTTTGAGTTACCTCCATTAGGAGGCCGTATAATTCACATTGGGGGTAGACATGATTAAAAAAAAATTGCGTACGCTTAGCAGTTATCATATTGAAGCTTGCTGTTATCAAAAGGTACTGCTATTTATTTCTGATTATCTATAACTGATTCAATTTAATACTCGGCATGAGGGAATCCAGTCCAGATCTTATAAATAACAGTGGGAATTAGTACAAATGAGTATTTTAATTTTTGAATGTAATGTTTGATAACTATTTCGGCATACGCCTTTATCATTTAAACTTAAATTAACTTAGCTATATACACTAGCTTGAAAGGGCAGCGCTAGGACAATAACAAATGGTAAGCTTATCGCTCCCGCTACACTCTGTTTAAGTAGTATAAGAAGGGTTAGGTTAGAGATAACTTAAATACAATACAAACACCCATGTCTTTGAACAGAAATCCACAAACCGATTGAAAAATCGATTTATAAAAACTGTCCGCAGTGGGATTTGAGTCCGTCAGTACCCTAACCGAAGCACGACGTTGACCAGTCGGCAACGGGTACGACATTACATAATATTATTATTTCCAGATTTATTAAATAACCAACTAGCTACACAAACTCCGGATCCAATAAAATAAATCATTGCTTTTTACCACCAAGCCACCGTGATCTGCAAAAGTATAAGAGACTTAATAAAAATGATTGATAAAATGTATGTATTAACATATCTCGTGGTCTCCATAAAATGCAATGTGTTTATTACCTATATTTAAAGAAATGTTTATAAAATTTGAGAAACTATGTGTTGTTCTTTCGGGTCGCCTTATCAGTGAGTGAGCAGTAAAGTTCGTCGACAGCTTTTTTACGTTTTTATTATTTTCTAAGAGGTTATCAAAAATACATTTTTTAGTATTGTAAATGAAGATAAATTGCTTTCACATAACAAGTCATCAGACAAGAGATTTTCTTCAATTATTAAAAAGAAAAAAAAATAGTAAACATGACATCTGTCCGAAAAGTACTTAGACTTGAGTTCTTTTTTGCTATTTAATATGTGCGGCAATTTTTATTATTTTTGAGATGTTTTCTACGAGAACGTACATAGATACAAGATTTAATAAGTCTAATTGCTGTCTCTAAACCTTGCTTTATGAGTGGAAATCGACGAATATATCATATAGACCACGGGTTCCCAACCTATGGGTTTCGACCCCGATTTTCGATTTGTATTTGAACAACAAAACTAAAACTACAGCCAACTAAAATTATCTTATTGAAAAAAAATGCCGTTTTCAATTGCATCGGGGCCGCAGGTCACATGGCTTTTATAAAAAAGGGTCGCCACCCGAAAAAGGTTGGGAGCCTATGACATAGACCATCGCCAATTGAACGTTTTATAATTCAGTGCTTCCCAACCTTTTTCATGCTACAGACCCCTAAATTTAAAAACAATAATCCCCGGACCCCCGAAAAAAAATATTTCACATGTTCATATTTTATCACAAAGAATGTTGAGAGAATAAAAAAAATTGCGGAACCCAGGTTGGGAAGCACTGTTATATATGACCATTGAGCGTGCAAGAAATAGTGCGAAAGCTATCACACGGTTACGACGACCATTATACATGATATGATTTTTTGAATTCCAAGTTTTCTGCTAATGTGGAGCATATGGCTTACAAATGGAGGTATTGCAACAGGAGCTTCTTTTTACGAGAACTGCTTGTTAATCAGTTGATCAACTTCTCCAAGTGTATGAATAAAAAAATAGTGTAGTAATGGCTCTCGCTGTTTTTATTTAAAGATTAAAAGGGTTTGGGGAGGAATTCTTGGACGTCGCAAGCACCCATGCCGTCGAACAGAAATCGATCGGTAAAATGCTGTTCGTAACCATTAGATCCGTCACGGAAGAAAACGACTTTGACCACTGCGCCACGGACCCGACATTACCCAAAATTACGGGTGAATTTTCTTAATCACAAACTACCAGGGCTGTGAAAAAAATATATATTATATAAATTTTTATATCGGCAAAACAGAAAAGACACTGAACACCAGAGTATTAGAACATATGGCAGCCTTTAGATTGAAAAAAGACACGTCTACTTTTGCTAATCACTTAATTTCGGAAGGACACGTGTTCAATCAGGAACAAGGAATAAAAATGTTACACCCAAATACGGACAGTCATAAGCTCTTTCTCCAGGAAATTTTGGAAATAAATAGAGCGCAATTGCATAGCCTTCCGATTTTAAATGAAATATTAAACCTACCGGGATCTTCACTTCTATACCCTATATAAATATAATCATAAATACTTTGCCGACAAACAAATAAATATAATTCTTGAAACTACTTACTACTCAAATCTGTGGGCATTCCCATGAGCTTATCCTTTTCGCCAGTAATGGCTTTAAACTCAATGATACATTTATTTCTTATATAAACACGAAACATCCATTTACTAAGCGTCAGTTCAAATTCATACGTGCACTTGAACGCCTGAAGATGCCGAAAGGCGAAACCCGGGTCGTTAGTGACAAAATCTGTGAGAATGTACATAGTTTGAACGATTCAAATTTAATATTGAAATTCCACCAAGCACCTTCAGTCGAAATTTTAAATTATTAATGTTGTCAATATTCTCGGATAAAAATCAGTCACACTATTTTTTTTAAAACCAATATAATATTTGAACTTCATATCTCAACACGTGTCAATAATTATTTAACAGTCAAATTAATAAAATAACAAATCTGTTTCTGAAAAACACTTTCTAATAAATCATTACACATTTTTACATCCTAGACATAATTATTTTTTTAAAATATCTAAATAATGATTTATTTGATAATTAATCATTATCCAAGCCATATGAAACCATCAATACGAAAAATCCACATTTATTTTCTAAGTTAAATACGATCGAAATCCATGGTTAACTGGAGAATCACTCGATCTCGAACGTTGCCTTTCCAGCAAGACACGTTAACCAATCTTGTAGCTCTTTTCATGTTGTCCGGCTAATTTTTGCGAGGGCGTGGTGCAGGGAAACCATTTAAGACTTCGCGTAGATCTAAATCTTCGTATCCATTGGTTTCAGGACTTACCGAAGGCAAAAATCTCATTGTTGGTACGACTGGAGAGAGCTCGGAAGGGGTCGCGTTATCCCTTTTTTAAATTAACAAAAAACTCTATTCTCGGATCAAATCAATAGCTAACTGCAATTTCTGACATATATATATAATATGTTTTCTGTATACGAAAGGAAATGAGTTGTAGAAAAATAATTAGTATTTTTAACGTTAAGCATCACATTATCATATATGATTAATAAATGCAAATCTTGTTTTGCCTGTCATAAAAAGCAGGGCTGTGGAGTCGGGTAAAAAAAGACGACTCCGACTGCAAAGAATTTTTTCAATCATTTCATTTTAACTTATATAATATCGACTGTGGAAAGGAAAAAGGACGTAACCCACACATATCAAATTTTACAGGAGGCGCTAAAAACGTGTTTTGATGATGTTGTGACATATGCAAATTATGAATTATACACAACCTTGAAGTGCACGGAGACTTCGAAACTGGTGTTTAATTGACATAATCTAATATTAATTTAAAAAATTGTCTCGGAAAAACTGATATTTCAGTGTTTTTTCTCGGTTTTAATTTTTTACAAGGTCATCTTTTTCAAACTTAAAAGCTTAATTTAGATACTAATTCGGCATTCTCAGCTTCCATCCTTTTGATAGAATGTGTGTCAAGTTATATACATTGTGATTATCGAAAAAAAGCTGTTTTGGAAAATTGAGGGTTACGTCCTTTTTCCTTTCCACAGACGATATGTGAGGAGCAAACATTCAAAAAGTGTTTTGTCACAAATTTTGAAAAATGGCGTTTTATATCAATTCTGATAGCCCATAATAAAACCTATGAATGGAAATCAAAATTAGTGTTCAAAAAGATTTTTTTCCATATTAAAATTAAATCATAAAGTTGACACATTCATACAAACCGTCACTTTTGCAACACTTAAATCATCATTTTCCAAGCTTTGTATTTGTGTGACAAAACACTTTTTGAATGTTTGCTCCTCATGTATACCATCAGATCATCTTTAGTCAGCCCAACACGCAGTGACAACACTATGGACTATTGTGGCTTGAACACACATCATTATGAATATTTTTTTAATTGGTCCGAGTCGTAAGATTTTTCCGACTCCGACACTGAACAAAACCCGCGTCTCCATGACTCCCGACTCCGACTCCACAGCCCTGATAAAAAAGTTCCGATTTAAGACTACACCCTTTCCTTTCGCATGCAGATAATACTCTTTTTCAAAGTCGGGATATAATGATAGGCTTAGGACAGGGCCAGTGGCGGATTATCCTATAAGCGCAAGAGGCACGCGCTTGGGGCTTCCGAATCTAAGGGGCCTCAAAAATTGCTTTTATAATATAACCCATATACTTTTCGTTCAGATTTTACTTGGAATTTTCTGACGATTCATGACTTATGTTTTTCGAAAAACAGGGCCTCCAAATTTTATTGCGCCTGGGGCCTCCCATGTGCTTAGTCCGCCACTGGAAAGGGCGGGTGTTAAACTAGTTTATCTAGATACGTCCCGTTATTTTAGTGTTTGAAAGAGAGGGGGGGGTGATTTTTTAGATATCACAAACACCCATGCCTTATAGATAGAAGACAGAAAAATATAAATCGATTAAAAAAATACTGTTCGTACTGGGATTCGAACCCATGATTTCCGTCACGGAAGCCAACGACATCTACCGCTGCATCACAGACCAGCAAAAAATTACTTATCGTAGCATAAATATGATCAATTAAAATCTACAAATCTTGTATGATTATCAATTTTTCTTTAGATTTAATTATCTCAGGGCTTCAAATGTACGAAATAATCCGTGATCCAACTCCGGTTCAAAAAAATCATTAAGACTCATAGATTTGATTATGATAATTTAATGCTGATGATGATGGAGTTGCTGTAAATTATAAAATAATAATATTTAAAGTCTTTTGATATTTCTGCCTACACATTATTTGCTTAATGCATTAGCGTGTGGTTATGAGATTGTTTATATCAATTAAATGCGTTAAAGACACGCAAGCGTTCCGCCTGCCATAAAGGCCGCTCAGATTTAAATAATTAATTATAAGTAGAAAAAAAATATATACCTATTCACTTTTCTATCAATACACGTAAACCACTCGCGTGCAATTTGATCGTTCAATAAAATATACTACATACACAAATGTTAGGCATATCGCAACACTATTACAATAATCGATGTCTTTCTTTGGCATAATACTATGCCTATAAACAGTTCATGTCTCATAAGAAATCTAATACATACCATTAAAATATAAATGCGTTAGGTAATTTTATTTCATATTAACAGCTTAACGACCGAACGTTTTTTTTATAGAATTTCACCTGGCGGCCGGGCAATTTTGCGAAAAATTCGCAAAAAATTGTAATTTTACTAAATTCACTATAATTGAGATATCTTTACCAAATTTAATTTTCTTAGCTCCTGGATACTTCGTCTATACGCATATATGAGTCCGCCGGCCAGCAACCTTTGTTTTTCAAAGACTCGAATAAGCGTCCGCGGTCGTTAAGCTGTATAATTTATATTAATTGAATACTAGGGATGGCAATGCTAGACTTATATATCAATACCGGTATTTCACATTAAATACCGGTATTGTCAATAAAGTTTAAGACATGCAAAAAAATACGGCTTAAATCACGGGCACCATGTTATTGGCTTCCATGCCAGAAATCACATATTCTAATCTCAGTACGAACAGCATTTTTTTAATCGATTTATCGATTTCTGTTCGAGAAATGGAAGAAGTGGAAAGAAACCCCCCACCATTATTCTAAAACAGCGTAGTATAGCGAGAGTGATTAGTCTTGTCGTAGCTTAATATTTTATACAGCTACTTTCTTCGAAGTAAAAAGAGAGGTTAAGCCACTGAGTGACAAGCAGTTTTCGTAGAAAAACTTTTGTTGATATGCTTTCATTATAAAGCCATATGATCAAAATTGAAAGCGAACATGGTATAGGAAAAGTGCAGCCAGCTGGGATCGTAATATCGGACGAATAAGTCAAAATCGGTATTTCGACATATCGAAATTTCATACAAAATACCGTCAGTAAAAAATCATGATGATAAATTGTTGTTTCTCATAAATAAATAACTGTTATAATAATACCTAATTCAAACGTTTACCAATTCTGGAACCTGTCAATTTTGATACAACTCTTCTCAGATTTAAATTATATCAATTTATCTTGAAAAATTTCTGAACATTCAAAATTCTATTTTTGTTAGTTTTCAATACCGAAATACCGATATTTGTGCATTTAAAAAACCGGTATTTTGATATTTAAAAAAAACATCACCGATACCGGGATCCCGGTTTCGGTAATGCATGTATTGCTATCCCTGGTCAATACACTAATTGTAACTATGTATGTAAATTCATTACAAATCATGAAATGTGTAATGAAAATTCTTGACAAATGTTTCATAAAATATATCGCTTAGTTGAACGAGATTATTAATTAATATAGAATAATCGTATTAAGCCATCTACACGTTTTTTAGACTTGGTATATTTGTGTTGATATTGATACTGACAATAGACACAATTTTTTTTGAGTAAATCAATCAATTTTACAAATATATGTGATACATACCATTGGTTGATAATTACGCACCAGTCTTTTCAACCAAATATTATTTACATTATAAAATATGGATATTTTGACTTATACATATATTGCATTATCTCTCTGAAGGATACAAGATGGCGAAATATAGAGAGCTTGCATGATATGTCAGAATATCGATCGAAAACCTTTAAAGGATAATTGCACAATAATCCTATGAATTATAGCGACATCGAACCTGGAACGGGAAACCTAAGTATGATAAACGATAAGGAGGTGTGTATGGAACATTACAAGAAGGATGAACGATAAGCTTTGACCACAATTTGATGCATAATATTTTCCCAAAAAAAAAAAAAACAATTTTATTATGTAGAAACACAGTATCTTTAGTAGCTATTATTTAAAAGATGAACATAACATTATTAGTGTGGATTGAATAATATTCCAGAATTTATTTAGTTATCTTTTGTTCTTTTAGAACTACGTGTATCGAAAGTTGTTCGGAAGAGTATTTGTACCAATCGCATAAAATATATATATATTTTTATTTTTTTATAATTGACCCTATGGATCAAAGATTTTTTATTAACAACATGCAAGATTTGTTCAATGCATGCATATTTACAACTGCCATATTTTACTCTATCAACCTTTTTTGCAGTCAAATACATTCTAATAATTCAACTAACAACAATGTGAAGAGGCACAATCATCTATATCTATGTTATCATCTATATTATGTACACTGTATTATAAAATTTCCCAAATAAAAGCAACAGCTTTTCAAATCACAGGAACGCTCGTGTAATAAAACAGGAGCAAAGATGCTGAGAAGAGTATGGGATAATAGTGAGTCTTCATCCGTCAGAAGAGCGACGTGAACAATAATAAAAGCGTGGCCGTGAGTGTTTTTGTTCATAACAAATGATGTACACAGTAGTGGTGGATTAAGCAATTGGGAGGCCCTAGGCGGAATACAAATCGGAAACCCTGTTTTGCAGATATGAACTTCAAACTTCAGATATGAATTTCAGACTGAATTCCAAGTCAATATACTATAAGAGTTTTTAGAACCATAAGGTTCAGAGGCCCCAGGAGCGAGCTTCGTGTGCTTATGCCCACTGCCCACTGGTACAAAGTACAGTGATCCTCTAATTACGTGAAAGTTTGGACAGCGTTATTGGGATTCGCGTAATTGGAATAATTAAGCTCATACAATAACTACGTGTTTTTCGCGAAAAATACAACAAAAGTAAGAATAAATAAAAAAATATACGGACAAAATATTTAGTTAGAAAGCGGTAAAATATAGTCGCCCGCCATCGTTTGACTTTATGAACGACACAGACAGCCGACCGGCTGTGTGTACATCCGTGCTCGCGTCGAGCGCACGCCTACACACCCCGACAATGTAATGCGAATTCGCGTATTTTGAGTTCGCATAATCGGGGATCACTGTAAATAAAAAGTGTTTGACACATACATACGTGAGTCAGATATTTAGATATTAAAAGTGTAACGAGCAACAAAAGTGTTAGACTTCTAATTTGTAACATAGCTCTTGCATCCCTAAAGCTCTTAAATTGTTTATTTTTATTTACATATCTATAATACTATCAACTTTCGTGGTCTGTTTCATATAGGACAAAATGCGAAATAATAGCGTCGAAAGCCACTTACCTCAATAATATATGGAAACAGGTAATGTGGTCGGTTTAGTGAATCGATAATAATATTTTATCGATTTAAAAGATTTCGCTTGATTTACGCGCCACACTTTCGCAAGGTGTGCGTAAAATCTTTCGATTTATGTGTTTTATTTCAACCGGTTAATATGGTGCGAGCAAACTGACAAATCAAGCGATTAAGATGTCTTGTGCAAACACGGTAGGATGAAGTTGGGCAATGGGGTATTTTCAAGCACGCCATCTTTAAAAAATCATATTACCAGTGGCGGTTCCTGACCTGAAATCTTGGGTGGGCTAGAGAAAAGCATAGCATTGTATACTATTTACGAAATTTTGCATGCTTCCACTTCATCTTATACATTAATCTACAAGCAAATTAACAAATACTACGACACTACTGCAAAGCATAAATTACTATATAATACAATCAATGCTAATGTAAGTAAGAAATAATAATACGTGACCTTAAATTTGTCTCTTTCAAAGTGAAATAACAAGTAAAAAAAGCAATACAGAACTGTCACTGAGATTCGATACCTGTCACTTTCATAAAATACAAAGATACTGGTATGTTTGTATGGGCCACGGACTAATCCCAATTTAGCCCCCGATGAATGACAGAAGCCAGTAAATTTGAAATACAGTCCTGTGTGTTTGATGACGTTTCCGTACATACAAATACAAACAAAATCGAATCGTGCTAGATTGCGTTCCAGTGTAAAGAAATATTGTCTATGGTTTTGGGCTGGAAGCTTTTAGCCCCTGACCAATAGCATGTACATAGGTGTTGCCAGACTGACGTCACGTTGAATGTTCTCTATGAATTATTTATAGGGTTATTGTTTTTTTTATGCCGGCTCAGCTTAAAATTGTAATAAAAAACAATCGAAAATATTATTGTAGGTAGACATGGCATTGTGTTATATTGATAGAGGAAAATTTAAACAAAGATATTATATTCATTTGGGGAAGGTTAGTTACGCTTATAAATGTATTTATTTTGTTCAGCGGCCGAATTGCTGTTCATTTTTATTCAGCCATCTAAAGTTTTGGGTGAAAAATGCAGGTCGGGCTTAGCCCACCTAGCCCAGTACCTAGAACCGCCACTGCATATTACTTCTTCTTACGCACACGCTGGAACATCTTTGTTCACCTAAATAGTATTTTAATATTTACTGACCGTAACAACACAGTGATAATATAAACAAGTGATTTTCACAAATATTTTACGATTATTTAAGCTAATAATAAATTTTTAAAAGTCTCATAAATTCAACCTGTCAATATTGATAAAACTTTTAGAAGATATAAAATAATTCTATTCTTAACGAACAATTTTGTCAAAATATGTTACAAAAAGGGCCCATAAGAGTTGAAGTGAGCCAAGTGGTATTTTAGAAAAAAATAAGTTTAATGCGTTGTAACATTTTACACGTCTAAAAGTATCGTAAAAGTGAAGTAACCTTAGTTGAAACATATTGCAATAATGTAAAATAAAAACATGTAATTCAGCAAAACACCAAATAAAAAAGTAATTGTACTTAAAAGTCCAAGATTTTTTTTCACCATTTTACTTCACCTCTAAATGGTCCATATGTACAATTTTAAAATCAGAAAAACTGGTATTTTTTTAATTTTCAAATTCAGTATTTGACATTGAATAAACAACACGAATAAGCAAGATCCTGTTTTCGGTAAATAATACAATGTCTAATTTGAATATAGTTTAAGTTATAAAAATATTTAAAACTTACCTAAGTATTAACCTTTGAAACAGAATTGCGATTTTTTACCATGTCTTACCACCAACCAAATTTCAAGTGTTCAACGTTTCTTATTTGCAATATATCAATTTGTGTTTCAAAAAAATTACCTGAAAAATTTTCAAGCACTTACGTAAGAATTTTTCTCTACGTATACACGTATGTAGAATACACAGTAAAACAGTAACCTAGAAGCTAACTAGGTCATCAACAATCTGTTTTTTACCGAGCTTTTCCGTTCCTAAAAAATCAAATCCCTCAGGATACTTTCCTCGAAGCATTAAATTCGCTTTTTTCTGACATTCTTGACATTCAATATGCAGCCATGGAATATTTATTATGATGAATGGTATCTTGGAACTTCAACTTCTAAAGCTAAACAACGAACGGTCCAAATCCCAAAGGGTTTGAAAAGTTGTCGTACCTATTTATATACAATACTTCATAAATACCAACAGTATTTCGAAGCAAGTGCAAATAGCAAGTGTTTTTATTGTTAAAGATTTATTTTTACTTTTATTTGTTTTTAATTGTCTTCTATTGCTGTTCTCACAGAAAAAAAACATTTTAATCCAAGCTGCCGTCCGTAGTCAAGCCAGGGTAGAAGAACTTCTTGATTGACTTGGCATTTACTTGGTAGAATTCCATTGTAATAAAGTGAAAAAATAACAAAGTATTTTAATTCTACAAATATTATTTTATATATACACCCATTCCTCGCTTAACACGATTTCGGGTCAGCACGGTTTTCATTTTGGATTGTTTATTTTTACGTTAATATAATAATTTAAGATTTCGACTGAAGGTGCTTGGTGGAATTTCAATATTAAATTTGAATCGTTTAAACATTATGTACATTCACACTGATTTTGTCACTAACGACCTGGGTTTCGCCTTTCGGCAACCCGGATCGTTAGTGACAAAATCTGTATAAATGTACATAATTTGAACGATTCAAGTAAATATAATAATTAATAAAAACACAATATTTCTTTGTACTTTATTTCCACATTATTTAAAAAGGTCAGTACCAGTTTCGCTCATGGCGAGCATTGTCAACTGATGCTGTTCTAATCTGAATGCTCGCCATGAACGAAACTTGTCCTGACCTTTTTAAATAAAGTGTAAATAAAGTACACAGGAATGTTGTGTTTTTATTAATATATTGCCTTTCCACCAAGTATTGACAGTGAACACCCTAAAAGTGACAAATATAATAAAATGATTTTTGTTATAGTGTATTGGAAGAACGTTTTATTGTAAACTTGTTGCTGCATAAATAAGATCACTGCGGTTAGAGAGCATTAAAATATTATAGTTAACCTGATCTGTGCCGTGCAGTATTAATATGGCCGTGCATAGAGGGCCGTGATTTTCTTTTAAAAAAAAAACCTAATAAATATGTACTTTTTGGACATATGATAATAGTAAATTACAAACACTTACCGTATAAATACACGATGGGTCATTTCCACCATCATTTATCCAAAAATGTTTCAAAAACGAAAATTACCGCCATATTCGCTTAGTCCTCCTAGCAACACATTTGAACACAGAATTTGTATTATAGATTAAAAAACAATATCTTTAAAGTTTTAGTATCATACTATGATTGCAAGAGATGTCACTATATGCATGATATTTTAAAATTATGAAATACGTTTCTTGTGGCCTTTAAACCGCGTCTCAAATACTGCGTGTGCACATTTAGTATGGCCGGCCCTACGAGCACGACATTGTATGGCGTGTTAACACGTCCGTGGCAGAGAACCGGTTAAGAGAGGTACTGGTGTCTTGTAAATCAAGTATAAAGTAGAGCGTATTAATTCGCTCATTTTGTATGGACGGCCCCTTAAACACGGAATTGTAGAGCGAATAAACTCGCTTGCGGCAGAGATCCGGTTAATCAGCGCTCCCAGACATTTTTAGTTAGCACTACACCACTGCTGAAAAAAGTTAGCCAAGACAACAAGGAATAGAGGATACAAATACGGATGTAAAATAATTGCACTTGTGGGTTGGATGGTTCCACTGGTACTAGTGAACTTGAATTTTGATTTTGTTGAAAATATAACAAATATTTATATTTTAATTTTTTTATCACAACCATCCGTGCATATAATATTTCATTTTAATTTCAAAAATAAAATATATGGGGAGCTACACTATAAGTGCAAATAATCTAATCCATGGGTTAGGAACCTTTTCTTCTCTAAAGGCCGCATTCATTTTTCTGATTCGACATAAGGCCGCAGTAAACATTGACTAGGGAATCTTTGGCCGGAAACAGGAATTTACGGTCAGAATATGTCAGGAATTTACATAAATTTACAGAATTGGCCAGAAGGCCGCACCAGAGTAGCAAAAAGACCGCAGGTTCTCCACGCCTGATCTAAACGAAATTTCAATTAATTCTAGCCCAATAAATACTTACATCGTATACAATTGCCCATTATGAAACAATGAGATATCGATATTTTTACTAATACCCAATTCTAGTTGGATAGGTACTAATAATAATATACTTCATATATAAGAAGTCCGTTTGCAATGGAAACATACATTTTTTTTTAAATAACGTTTCGAGTAAAGATAACAAATACTGACCTAAAATGTCACCTAGTATCAATTCCGAACGAAATATTTTCTCATAGGATACGTAAACAATAAAGTATATGGGGGGAATTGGTAAAATTCCTCGTGCTCGCAGTTTAGGCCAAAATGTCACGCTTTGCGGTACAGGCGGCGCGTACAATCTGGCGTAAGCCAATGTTTAAAATTACATGATGTATTTTTGTGGCTTCTCGAACACTCTTCGACCCATTCACTTAAACATTAGAGAGTCTACCGGTTCCCTTGTGCAGAATCCACCGCCTCACAAAAATTCCCATCATATTAAATAACGATTTTTTACGAGAAATATTTTGTTTTGACAAAAAAATACTATATGTCCGTATATGCTGGGATTTCTTTTAAAATATCGATAGTATAGTGCAAGAATACTTCGAGACATTTTTTTTTGTGAAAAACATGCATTTAATACATTTTTTTTAAAATGTTTGTATGTCTCTACCCGAAGCTATTTGGACGTTTGTGTAATCAAGGCTCAAAATCAATAATAGCGGAAGTTTTTCAATCGACTTTGATATGCTAAAACAGTAGTCAATGTACTTCACTTAGTCGTTCACTGTGGTCTAGTTCAAAGTTTCTCAACCTTTTAAGGCCCGTGGCCCCTTTGAGTCGGATATTTTTCTGTTGCTCCCATACTAGTTTTTTACATAAACATATAAGTTTTTCGAGACAAAGTGAGAAGTTTCTAAAATAATTTTCGATCCTTTGAAAATTTTGCTCGCTGGCAGATTGTAGCCAGGAATTTACGGATTTCCCAAAATGAAAAGGCGCGAGACCTTTTTTTTAGCTCTTCCAGGATTTGCCCATGGCTCCCCTAAATTATTTTTTCTCTGTGACCCTCTTGGAACACGCTGTGGCCATTGGTCATCTAGTTGGTTAGAGCAAGCTCTACTGACCAGGCGGATCTGGGTTCGATTCCCGGTAACGTCAATGTCAAATTTAAATTTGAATCCTAAGGCAAGGGTGTTTGTGATGTCAATTTACTTCGAGTTAATTTCGAGTGACTTAAAATACATTCTCATACTATATAAATAATATATATACCCCAAGACTGAAAATGGTTTGTAAAAAAACTATTTATAATACAAAATATATATATTTTTA
The DNA here is from genome assembly GCA_030503985.1 of Himalopsyche tibetana. Classification (NCBI taxonomy): domain Eukaryota; kingdom Metazoa; phylum Arthropoda; class Insecta; order Trichoptera; family Rhyacophilidae; genus Himalopsyche; species Himalopsyche tibetana. The sequence continues at coordinate 20,462,876 of JAPJYX010000024.1, forward strand.
AAAACGTGTCGTTGCCATTACAACAATGATTAATTTCATATTTTTTATGCGACTAGTAAAATCAAAATATTATTGGTGTTTTTTTTTTCACTTGATTACCATAATTATTATTCAGTTGGTAGCAACTTCTCTAATTCAAAATACTAGCTTGCTATTAATTTTAGGCAGGCATTCTATTCGAACAAAACTATTAAAAATATCCGACTTTAAAGTGAAATCAATATCCTAACTGCTAAATCGCCTTATCTGCATTGGAATTAGTCTTATGTATTAATTCCAATATAGTTTTCGGCTTAAATAATACTGTTAATACGTGGCGCAGTTTGGGAGACGTTTCCTTAACCCAAATACATAATAATCCTACCCCTTATATCGATCTTTCCGCACGGATAGGGCTGTCAAAATATCGTTATGGACACAATTGAGTTATTTCAAAATAGTCCAGCGATTTTCCATTGTCATTTTTAAATTTCAGATTCTAGTTTCAACATCGAGTTTTGGATTGATTTTTTTCATATAACACGAAAACCATAAAAAATATAATTTATTCATTTAATTAATTAACATCGCAAAAGTTTGAGAAATTATAAATTTAAACCTTTTACAATGAAGAAAAAAACAGTAAAATAATATTTATAAAAATAATCTAACTAACTTCAATTTTTTTTAATTAATTAATTTTATTTTATTTAATAATGTAAAAGATTGACAAACAAAAAATTTAAAACTTTTACATTGAAGAAAAAACAGAATTAAGTAATTCAACATTAAAAAGCAGTAGAACAAAATAATATGTTTAAATTTGCAAAGTCAACTGCGACGATAAGCTCCAGCAAACTCTACTTAAATACATAAAAAATAGCTTTCGTCGGAACTCACTCACGTCCACGTGGAATATATCGACATCTGAAGCAATATTGTTAAAAACCGTTAAAGCTCTCCCCAGTGGCATCCCCATTAGCAGGCTGGTTTCACACTTTATCAATATACTTTCTTGAAATCTGTTGACCCATTTACTTAATTTCATCATTTTATATGTTTTTAACAAGTAACTATTAATTACACTTCAATATCCATAGCGAATCATAGAGCTTACTCACCACAACTCTTTGTTCGATTGTTGATTTGATTTATTCTTAACGAAAAAATGTCAATATCTAACAAAATTCTGTCAATGTGCATGCTGTTTGTGCTCACATATTATATTTTATATGTAATGTGTCATGGGTTTTAAAATGGAAATAATATCCGAATGTTTAAATTGCTAACAAATTAACTAGTTCATTTTCTTCAGATCTTCTTTGTCAATAATTTTAGAAAATTATCTTCGTATGATTTGCACTGATTTCGATGCCTGATGGCAAGAAAAAATAACTAATTCAAAACGAAATATTTTACTATCCTTCAATTTTGTTCAAGTAAGTTCGTAATCAAGCAAGCAAGTAAATGTAAGTTCAAGTCACTTGAAACCAAATCAAGTATTTCGCTTCGTGGGTACATTTTTTTTTTAAATAAAAGGCATATTGGATTATTCATTCATATTTTTTCAACCCTTTAAGCGCTTTAGGTACATTCTATTGCTGATATCAAAATCTACAAATGAAAGGATTCATTTTATCTTTTCACGCGCGACAGCCTTGGTTCGTAAGCTCTTTCTTGACGTGTTTTTCAACAATGTGGGTATGCATTAGTATTTCTGTATTCTGCAAGAATTCTAAAGGAGTTTCCAAGGTTTTCCGCTTAATTTAGAAATGTCTGATTTAACTTTCTTTGATGTGATTCACTAAAGCATGCTGTAAGCACATTTCTGTATTGATTGAATTCAGCATAACAAAAAAATGGCATTTAAAACAACAACAAAAATACCTACAGCCGAATGATCGGTTTTTTTTCCTTTTTGCTTGCGCAGTCCAGGGATTCATATTCAAGTTTAGAAACTTAAATTATTTTTCATTTTTTTTTTAAATTATATTCGCCCCCCACCGATCCAATTCCAAAAACAGAGCCAAGAAAAGTATATCAGCTTTTTACTAGACCTTTGCCTATACCCTACTTTTTTTCTTTTTATCAATGTCCGCTCTCAATGTGGAGCATATGCACTCCTAATGGAGGTGTCTTAACATAATCTTTTTTACGAGGACTGTTTGTTAGTTAGTCGCTCAATCATTTTTTTTTTCAAAGAGAGTAGTAGGGATAGAAATATAAGGCTAAGACAGGACCAATGGTTAACTAATCGCTCTCGATACGCCCAGTTATTAAAGAATCGGAAAGGGTGGGAGAGATTTTTTAGACATCACAAACACTCATACCTTCGAACATAAATCGATAAATCAATCGATAAATCAATCGAAAAATGCTGTTCGTACTGGGACAACACTAACCGCTGCGCCATAACCCCCCCCCCCTTCTTTAGCTTCTCTCAAAAAGGAAAGGTTCAGAGAGTGAATAACTATCAGAAATATTATAGCAACTTCTATAATGATTAGAAATGCATATACCCTACTTTGGAGGCGATCACGATTAATAATAAAAGAGTTACTTGGAATATGATCATGTAAAGATGCCATCATGAAAGTGTTTAATACGAACTCTTGATCTAGCATCCACTAGTATCAAATATGTATTGTTTTCTATAGGTATATATTTGTTGAATAAAATACATTTCTTTTTGACCTCATTATGACTCTTTTACGTATATCTCCCGACATCAATATTAAAAATAGCCAGTTTTCGTAATGTTGAAAAGAACGATTTTTCGTTTAATCGTATAATTTATGGCCTAATGCACAGTTGAACGGAACAGGTAATTTAACAATCATATTAGTTTTGAAATCAAAAAAAGGTTTAACAACGATTTTCTCAATGTTTTTTGATTTGTAAATGTGACTTGGTATAACTATTTTTAAATTCTCACATATATTATGTACATATAGTTTTAGAATATATTTGAGAGAGAAATATTTCCATAATGTAAGTAGTAAGTACATGCTCCAAGGCTGTTCCGCTGAATCACCCTTACATGAAATAAATATTATATCATACTATATAAATAAAACGTATATAAGATTATTTGAACCGTTTTTGTTTTAATATGTAGAAGGTAAGTTATGGTGTATTAAAATAAGCATCGCAAGCTCCACACTGCATACATTACATACAAATAAAAGTTATTTTTACATTTATGTTTTATATTATATATGGTAGCGGTACCAACATGGAACATGTGGACTCCTTATTAAGTGTTTTGACGAAATGTATGCTGACAAAAATATGTTGTCAAAGTCAGTCGATTGCAACGTTTGCAACCAATACGGAAATTGGGACTGGACTGGGCTGGAAGTGGGCTGCCAATACGGACACACGGGACTCGCTTAATTTTATAGCGACTCGCGATATTCTGGGGAAAGTGTAAATTTTGTGTGCAACCTTTTTTGGATTGGACATTATGTTTGAAATGAATCTGAATATTAATATCAACAATTATTAGCTAGTGGTACGCTCTACATTTATGAGAATGGTGAAGTGCGGGGAAGTGATCGAAGCATTATCGACATCCATGCCTTTGAATACAAATTAATAAAATATATTTTTCTAAGTAAATTCGAGCCTTGTAGACGTTACATATTTTGTATATATAGTAACTTACTGGCAGAATAATATTTTCTAATGACTATTTTAAAGAATAATTTATTAACAGAAATATTTGAAATTCCAGATGGCGTTTAATGTATTTTTACAGTCAGTATTCTTTAAAGAAATTTGTTTTAATTAGTTTTACCTGCCCACAGTCTTACTGTTGCAGAAGAAATATGAAAACAACAATGACAATACAACCATATCGAAAAGTGACTGGAAACTAAAATTCAACATTGCGGCCTCTACGTAATTTCAATATTGATAAATATACGAATGAAAAAATGAATAACATGGTATGTTTGATAGTTTGCAAGGCAGGGTTGAATTATATTTTGAAACACTAAAAACGGTCGAATCACGCAAAAAAGTTGTTTCGTTTGAATCGCACCCATGGGATTTATTTACTTCATGAGCGAAAATATATTTCACGAATCTAAAATTAATTGCAACTGGTTTCGTTAGGAGAAACATAAAATGGCAACGCAAACGAATCCATCTTTGATACCTGCACAATACATCAAATTGTCGTTAGTTAGCAGTCGGTTCTCATACAGTACATATGTATAATGAAATAGTAATACATTATATATTTATTACCTTCTGAGTTAAATGATAGTTGCTTATATTTGTTTCAAATTGGCTCTAATATATTCCACCCTGAGAACAACACCGCCACGATTACAAATGTTATATTCGAGTAAATCGCATTTAACGTTTTTAATTTCCTCTATTTCTTTTTCTTAATATAAGCTATAAATAAAAATTGTGTTGTATTTTGCTTAAGACATGTCGACTGTGGAAGGGAAAAATGATGTGACCCAAAGTTTTTTCAAAACAGCTATTTTTCGATAATCACAATGTATCAAACTTGATACACGTTCTATCAAAAGCATGTAAGCTGCAAATGCCGAATTAGTATCTAAATTTAGATTTTAACTTTGAAAAAAGATGAGCTTGTGAAAATTGAAACCAAGAAAAAAGACTGAAAAAAAGTTTTTTCCTATACAATTTCTTTAATTAATTTGTGCTTAGAATCGAATAAATAAGAGGGAATCTAAGACATCGCAGAAACAGATCAACTGTGGAAAGGAAAAAGGATGTAACCCACAGTTTTTTTTTGATAATCACAATGTATACAATTTGATACACGTTCTATCAAAAGGATGTAACCTGAAAATGCCGAATCAATATCTTAATTTAGATTTTAAGTTTAAAACAAGAAAGGCCAGTGGAAATTACGATCAGAAAAATAAACTTAACAAAGGTTATTTTTCGAAAAAATATTTCATAAATATTAGATAAAGTCAATTAAAAACCGGGTTTTCAGTCTCCATGCACTTCAAGGTTGTGTATATATCGTAATTTGCTTTTGACCCAAAATCATCAAAAAACATTTTCTGTGTCTCCTGTAAAATTCGATATGTGTGGGTTACGTCTTTTTTCCTTTCCACAGTCGACATGTATTCGTACACAAATCCATAAATGGATTAAAAAACTAATTTTAAAAAGTGCCTTGATAAAACTAAAATTTAAAATGGGATAAATTTAAATTTAAGGACACTGTTGAAATCTAGACACTCTCATCTCTGTCAATTCAATTTATTTCAATTTATGTCTAATAAAATTATCAATCACCATAGGTGGTCGGATGAAAAGAAATAAGCATCCATTGATTCCATAGAAAATCTGCATTAATTACACAAGATTATCTGCACCTGTTTTGATATAAAATATTTTTAATTAACTGGAATACAATACATTATCAACTTTATCATTCTGACTACTTATAAAGAAGTTTCTAATGACACATATTGGTAATAATGCAATTCTACACTTGCAATGTTATGAAAAATGATACAGCGACATTTTTTTATTATTATTAATCGTACTGCTGCGCTGACTAAGAACGGGGCTGCCACTGGTTATTTTGCATAATAATTAAACCGAGAATCTGGGATCACAGAGGTCTATCTACGAAAGCATAGTTTTAAGTTGACTAAATTATAAGTGTGTGCTTCTATGATTATAATTTCATTTAAAGATATATACAACCGTATCTTGTAAACGGTTATGTGTACTAGATATAACTTTGTGTCACTAATAAATCTAATTATGGCATTGCCAAAAACTGATGTGTATTCAAAACACGCATTTTTGTAGTTAGGTCCCTGGTCTTCGCAGTCACCGAAACAGTACCAATAACTCGTTTCTACATACTTATTTAATATTGACAGCTGAAGCTTGAAATTTGTCAGCTGATTTTTCTATAAATTATTGATATTTTACACGATTTTGTAAAAAAAAGTATGAAGTAATAATGTTTCTAATACTTTATTTCTTTTAATTCTTTTTTAGGGGAAAGGCATTGTTTTCAAAATGTCTTTTTTTTAAAACATTTATTATTTACGCAAGATTCTCGAGCGTTTTAGCAAAGCTTAACACGAAAGCACTGCAATATGATTGTATTGCAATTAGTACAAAATCGTACGGTTGAAAATAAAACATTTATGAACATAATGTGTGTATTACGTTAACATTCATTTTTTAAATCATTTTGGACGAATAATATAATAGATTCAAATTATTTATTTTTGTCTGTTGGTTTAAAATGACTGCTTAAAAACATATATTTCATACATTTTGCAATTTTCATCAATTTAATGACTTGTTGGATAACAATTATTTTGAGCCAGTTAAATCGCCACCCGAGAACTACAAAGTTCTAAGTGAAGATTTTTTTTCGAAACTGAAATAACAACAAAGTAGTCTTCCAAGTACCATGTATGGTATTAATTGCTATTTTTGTTTCGCTCAAAATTTACACTTAGGTCTTTGTAGTTCTAGGGTTGCAAAATGACCAAATAGATTTCGATTGTTTTTATTATGGAACTATTGAATATATTAACAGTTTATTGTTTCAGCCCTGTGCACACAACAGGCATCAAGAATTTCCGAACGTGTCCATAAAATATAAACACAAGTGTATCATATTATTAAAATTCTTTGTAAAATGACTTCACAGTTCTTACAACAACTGCCGTTTCGGGAAATGTTTATATTATATTCTTTGAAAATAACATAACATTAACATGTGTATAAAATCAACCTATTGAATTTATGAAATGTCACAAATAATACTTCCAGGAAAAAAATCTTTTCAAAAATATTTATTCCTATAATATCGATTTGGTTCTTGCAGTGGCATAACGCATTCAAATTACACAATACATACTTGATTTCTTTTTGAAAAATTTTCTTAGATTTGTCACATAGGCTACAAAATATTAAATGAAATTATATTTTGTAAAAATTCTAACCAATATCCCAGTCTGCGTAAAAAATAACCGGAATCAGTTACTTTTCACTGTTACTGCAAAATGTTATGAGAACCGATTGACATAAAATTTTATGCAACGAAAAACTGTAAATATTGCAATTCTGCGATACAAGAGAGAGAATTATAAAATTGAAAGTAAAAAATATCCAACTCTACACATTTTAGTAAATTGAATCTGAATTTAATGACTGAATCACAAACATTATCCATTTTTGTAACATTATGTATCAAATTTTAATCAAAACAGAAGTTACAAGTAGTCTGATTTACTATTAACTTAATTTGTAAAATACATACATAAAAAGACACTTTTTTTTCAACCATGTCCGCTCCCAATGTAGAGCATATGAACTCCTAATGGAGTTTATCTCTACAGAAGTGTTTCTACGAGAACTGCTTGTTACTCAGTTGCTCAACCTCTTTTTTCCAAAGAGAGTAGGGATAGAAGGATAGGGCTAGGACAGGATTAGTTGTAAGCTAATCGCTCTCGATACGCCCCGTTCATAGGATAGGATGGGTGAGAGGGGGGAATTTAAGACATCACATACATCCATGCCTTTTAACAGAAATTCATAAATCGATTGAAAAATCAATTTACAAAACTGTCCGTACCGGGATTTGAACCCGGGCCCTTCGCAGCCGAAGCCAACAACGTTGACCACTCGACCACACAAGCGGCTTAGACACTTATCTAACATTAACTCCATAAGTACCTGCTTTAATTGTGTCACGTAATAAATAAACCGATTTAGAAATGGATCAATAAATTATGGCTTTATTTTGAGTAATGTCATATACAATGTTGACTTAGCGTGTATAATGATTATGGGACTAAGTCTCTTACTAGTTTCGAGACGATTGGTGATTTAGTCTCGCCGTAAATAACCGCAAATTTAATTTACCAATTTATTCCCCTTTTGATGTTTATCAAGCAAGCAATCGTTTGTTTGATCAGCTGCTTGTTTTGAAACTAAATTTAATTTTGGGCGCTTACAGCACGAATCCGCACCATTTGTTTAATATAAAATCTTGCAAAATTTGCGGTTTTCTTAAACTTTATATTAATTATTTAATGATTTAATGTTTGCCACGGTTTATATTCAATGCTGTTTTAGTATTAGTTTTCCGTTTCAAATGAATCATTAAACTGTGGAGAACAATAATTTTCATTATATAATTTACCGTGCCAGATATTGTATGTTGGATAGATAATTATAATTTGTACCGAAATCAAATGGATTGATTCAAATCTGACACAAACAGCGTTATTATTTTTTTATTCATGTCCGCTCCTAATGTGGTCTCCGCATTTGGCTTTTTAATGTACATATCTAAATAAAACTGTTTGTTACTCAGTTGCTTAACCTTTCTTTTTCGAATAGAGTAGGGATAGAAGGATAGAGCTAGGACAGGACTAGTGGATAAATAATCGCCTCGTTTTTTACAGATTGAAAAGGTGGAAATTAATTTTCGAAACATCTATGTCTTTTTACTAAACTTTCTTATGATTTTAGCTTTTTTCATCAGTTGAAAATGCTTGTCATGAACTATACCAGCGGTCGGTAAAGTGTGGTCCGTGAGAAAATTTTGGCGGTCCGCAGAGAAATTTGACATTATTTTAATATAATTTGACATTATTTAAAGCTTTTTTAATTTAATTATAATAGATAGTTTTATTTGTGAATTTGGTGCATTTTTAGACGCACTTGTTCACTTTAATTTCAATATAAAATATATTTAACATAAAAGTCTAGTTAGTCGTCTGTGAGCCCAAAACGTTTGCTGACCACTGAACTATACCGCTCATATTAAATAAATGTAAAATTAGTACAGCAAAAAACATTGAGTTTGCACTAATTCTAAAATTAAAATAATCAAGACCGGTTTCGGTTGTCATGAACGTTTTAAACTGAAATTGTAGTGTGTATTAGTATTATTATACAGAACAATTGTATGTGAATTTTAAAAATATAATATCTTTCTCCCAAAACTTGACAGTGAACACTTTATTATAAACATGATTTACATTTGTGTGTAATTTATGTAACCATACAAAAGCTACTGAAAATCATATTTTTAAACGAATAATAAAATATCCAGTCAATAAACATAAATATTTATCGTTAAGTATTATATTTTTAACATCAAAGGAAGCTGTAAGATATTAAAACTCTCACGTCTCTATGCATTTGATATTAAATTTTATTTATAATGTAATATGATACAGTAATGTCTTTTTTTCTTTCTGGCGCCATGTTCATTTGGTCTCAGAAGCATTAGAATACGAGTGTTAATTAAATTAAGATACATATATTACATATGAAATAATGTAATTAAACATAATAAAATGCAAGATAACATCATTATTGTGAGTGTGAGTGGGTTGTTGACCTTAGTCACATTTTGGAAATTCTGTATTCAAATTTCGAACCTCTGGCATTAATGTCCGACCATAAATAATTTATTCGATTCCAAATTTAAATCAATACCATTATTAAATTTGGAATTATTTTAACACACAGAGAAGATCAAGGATTCCATGCATTAATAAAAATAGAGTTTCATAACAAATCATAAGTATTTTATTAAGTCATAAATTTTAAAATAAATACCACTTACTTTTATAATAAATTATATGTTTAGGTAATATTTTTGAATGGAAAAAAATACATTATTTATTTCATTGTGGTGTCAAAATAATCTTGTCATTTTAATCTGATTTTTTTAAGTAACATATTATTGTGTGTAAAATCGTGTACAAAAAAACATTTACAAATCAGAATTAAACAATGTTAATTCATAATTGCTTTTTTTATCCGTCATCGATAGTCAGAAGTGGGCTAGAGGGGGCTAACGCGAGCCCTAAGTTTAATTAAGAAAAAATAATATTCTCATATCAAATCAAGTATCTGACTGCAATTTCAAACACGTATATTATCTATGACAGATTAATCATAACGTTTGAAGTATGAAATTGGAACGAGTACAATAGTTACTATTTCTGCGTCGATCTAATGAAATATAAAATCTGATTAAACAAATTAAAAAAATATGGCTCAACGTGGAATGGTTATGAGTCACTCAATTCTTTATAGTGAGTCTTCATTTTTCAGGGACAGACTAGTATTGTTATCTCAATTTTGTCATCTGATTTTTGCATGTGTTCTTGAAATTAGAATATAAAATTATGTACAGGAATTTGCATAATAAATCGTAAAAAAATGTCAAAAATATTTATATGGTTATTCGACCGCTTCATATCGAAAACAAATAAGCGAGGAGTCATAGGCTGCTACCACTCGGTCAAAGCGAAGGGAAATTTACTAACCAGTAAAGCAGCAATAAAATAAAATTATTTATTAACCACTTACCGGTCCAATTGACTTAAACAAATGTTCCAAAAAGGATTACACATTTTTTGTTATAGTCGAATATCAAACACAAGGGTTATAATTATAAAACATGCATATTTGGTGAAAGAATTCATTGTTTTTTTTTAATGGAATTTGCCCGAGTTTTCTCGTGTGTCCGTTTTGACGACTTTCAATGCCCGAGTATACTCGGGCGTGACCGGGAAGAGGTTAAACAGATAATTCTTCCATATATGAACACAACTAATTCTCATCAACATACATTTAGATGTATTCATATATTATATGGGCACATGAGAGGTAAAGTGAGCCAACTAGTAAAATAGTAAAATATTTTTCTTGAAATTTTAAGTACAATCACTTATTTATTTAGTGTATTGGTGAATTGCATATTTTTATTATACGGAGATAACTATATACGATACTTGACACTAAGACGTGTAGAATATTACAACGCATTTTTTCTAAAATACCACTTGGCTCACTTCACCTCTAATGGGCCCACATATAGTACAAACATATTTTTAATATAAATATGATTTTTTTTTATAAGCTTTTGTCAACAACAAATAATTTTGATTGAAATGTATATTTTTTGCTGTATTTATTAATTATCGTTCACTTTAATTGTTGTCTTACTTTTCATTTCGTAAAACACTTACATTTTTTTATCATTATGAATAACAAAAAAATATTAACCGATTAGTCTGTCAAGTATTGGAAAACTTAATAATTGTTAAAGTATGAAGTTTATTATTTATTGTGTATTTTTTTTTAAATATAACAAAATACTATCAACCTAAAAATTGTATGTAAATTCCGTTTAATATTATAAACACAATGATGAAATTAATAATATATAATTAAGTCCATCACATTACGTCATGTCTGTAAAAAAGCCCATGTAAGTTTAAAATTCATTCTTAGACGATTTATGTCAGACACAATGGCCGCGGATCATATAATTTTTTGTAGCTATTATAAAACAAAAGTGTCATAAATTTCTTTTCCAAAACTTCAAATTAAAAACTTTACTAAGCGTAAAAAAGAATCGCGCATCCAGACTTGCTCTATAAATTTAAATAATGGCGTTGTAAAGACGAGTGTCGGTCAAAAGTATTATATTATCTTTTTTTAATTCAGGGTTACCACGCTATTTCAATTTTGTACATTCATTAGTAAAACTTTGTAAATTTTAATTGTAAAACTTGTGTTCCATTCCTATTTCAAAAATAAATAAAAACAAATGAACTTTTGTATATTAAACTGTTGTAATAAATATTTGTTTTCAATAAATCTCAATTATAAGGTGGACATCGCTTAAATAACATTATTTATGATATCAAATATCGTAGGCATTGATTTCTTTCAATGTAAATGTATAATAATAGCTCTACAAACTATAAAATAACAGTAGACGGTAAAAACGTTTTTTTATTGTATTATAATTAAAACTCGTTCAAGTCAAAGTCATTAAATGATGAAGATTTTAAATTTTATTACATTTATATAATATTGGCCCATTTGAGGTGAAGTGAGCCAAGTGGTAGCTTAGAAAAAATAAGTTAGATGCATTGTAATATTCTACATGTCTTGGAAGTATCGTAAAAGTGAAGTAACCTCAGTTAATATACATTGCAATAATGTTATCTCTGTAAAATAAAATATTCGATCCACCAAAGCATCAAGTAAAGACATAATATTTATTTCTGTCTTTTTAATAACTATTACAATAATGAAAGTAGACAATGTTCGTCAGGATATTCAACCATAGGTGGGCTAGAGGGCTCGCACGATCCTCTTGTTAATTTTGACTGAACTGTAATTTTGAAAATCTTGGCATCCATAAAATGACTACAGTAGCTTCGTTATCGTTATTTTTCAGAGTGAAGTGCTCTCGGAGCGCTAAATATTATGTCCGTCTCGATTACATAATAACATTGAGAAACAGCTGGTTTGTGTTGAATTTTTGATGTGTACATATTGGCAACCCTACATTTCAAAAATTATTACGTCTTCTGACAAAGAACTAAGAAGTCTTGCAGCGGACATATTATTTACCGTGAGAATATGCTAATTGAAAGCCGTCGCGCTGAATGTTATTGGTCGGCCGGCGACCGGATATAAAACCGAGGGTCGTGGCCACGGCCGGCCCGCCCCGGAGCCACTTCACACAAGTTGCCGGAGTATGGCGAAGATCGTCGATTAAGGCAGGAGAATCCAGTTTTGATCCGCCGGGCGTTTTCTCCGGCTGCGTATGCTTGGCGACCGAGCAATTAATTAACTGGTATTATTTTCGATTACGCATCGAAGAAAGAGAGAGACAGATATTATAATTGCAAGCTGACCTTTTCTGACCATGATTTTCTTAACGATATCATAAAAAAATAACTCGTGATCTTGTTGTATCATATTTTGAATTCAGAATGTAATAATCGTAACCGAGAACCACGTCGCTTTTTAACGAAACTTATTTAGTACAACGCTTTATTGAATGATTAACAATTCGCATGTTTTACGGATAAAGAAGCTTTTTTCATCGACATACGTATTTGCAAAGTAATCCTTATTCAATTATGTTTTAAAGTCTTATTCTGACAAACAGTAATTACTCCTCGTTGAATTTTTACAATCGATAGAAGACAATCGAAAATCAATATCGTCTTCGTTCTGGCAAAAAACAATTATGTATTTTTAAATAGTAAGATTTGAGTAAATCCATGTTGAACAGTGTGTTAACAAATTTGAATCGTTCAAACTATGTACATTCTCACAGATTTTGTCACTAACGACCCGGGCTTCGCCTTTCGGCATCTTCAGGCGTTCAAGTGCACGGATGAACTTGAACTGATGCTTAGTAAATGAAAGTTTCGTGCTTATATAAGAAATAAATGCATCACTGAGTCCAAAGCCATTGCTGGCGATAAGGATAAGCTCATGGGAATGCCAACAGATTTGAGTAGTAAGTAGTTTCAAGAATTATATGTGTTTGTTTGTCGGCAAAGGTTTTATGATTATATAGGGTATAGAAGTGGAGATCCCGGTAGGTTTAATATTTCATTTAAAATCGGATTAATAATATTATAAGATATTTTAATAAAAATAGCTCTGTAGTATATTGTTTTATTTTTAATATATATTTGCCAAGATTGCGATTAAATTACATTTCGATTTCATTTCTGCACCTTTTTGACACTGGTGTTTATAACAACAAAGTATTTTAGTTCTAAATTCGTTCGTATGCTTTCTTTATAGGAGTATAGTTCTGATGAAGGCTTACGTCGAAATAGCTATCAATCACATGTACACATGGGTGAGCTGGAGGGGTCTCGGAGGGGCTCGCGCGAGCCCATTGTTAATTTTTACTAAGGCTGGCGAGCCCCTTGTTAAAGTAAAAAAATGTTCTCAGATCAACAGTAATTGCAGTATATCGTTGATTTGTATCATAAAAAAAGACATTTATTTCGGAAGCTTACCAAAAGATACCTTTAGTTTTTGTAATATATAAAGAAGCATATTTTTACATGATAAAAGTATATTGAGTAAAATTCGTTTGCTTTCATAATTATTGCGAATCATCTTATAATAGTGATGAAAAATCTACCACTGCTCTGGAACACCGCGAATAGCATTCAGATTAGCCGAGCCCCTTGTAAATATTTTGCCAGCCCACCGCTGCATGTACATAAATTGCTATGACAACAGTTTCACTGGATTGACGTGCTCGTTTTAATTTACCTAAATTTTATTTTAATAAATACTACTAATAGTTATTTAGTGTATTAAGTAATATAAAATATTTTTAACAAAATGGATGTTCATAGTGAACTGAATATTATTATCAAAAGTCTTAAAGCTTTAACTGAGCGTATTGAAGCTGTAAAAAAATACGTTGAAACTGGTGAATGTCAATGTGAGTTGACTTCGAAGAATTTGACGGTGAATGTGCCAGCTATAACAGAACCATCCAATAGCCAGGCAATTAAAACCAATAAAAGGGTCACCCGATCATCATTTTCTGTTGTTAAACCCATTCCTAATGCATCAACATGTAAGCCAAACGTAAACGTGCTACCTGTTATTGACCTTGTGAATGATAATGTACCAAACAAAATTCAGCAAAAGCAGCCCCTTTCAACAATTTCAACGATTTCGGCTATTGATGAGCCTAGCAATAATAATCATTGGAAAACAATTCAAAAAAAGAACCGCAAAAGCCATATTCCAATGACTGCCACATCATCACCAACACAGATATGTGGAACGAGAGTTGGCTGTTCGGCTTGCTCTGGTATTGAGCGTACAGCTTCCATTCATGCTTGGTCTCTTCATCCTGATACAACTGAGGACGGACTTATAAATTTTTTAAGTGAGAGTGTACCCGATAAAGTAACAGTAAGAAAACTGTTAACGAAAGCGAAATATTCTTCGTTTAAAATTGAGGTGCCTATATCGAAAATCAAACTATTTTTATGTCCTAGCATTTGGCCACTCAACTCAATAATTAAAGAATGGCAAATCAAGCCATCAATTATAAATAAAAAAATGTGACTGTTTCATAAAAATAGTCGATTTAAATTGTTAAAAATTTACTACCAGAATGTAAGGGGTCTTCGGACTAAGTCTGTTAAGCTACGGAACGCTCTTTTGGCCGTTAGCTATCCAGTTGTTTGCCTGAGTGAGACGTGGCTTAATGATTCTGTCTATGATGCTGAGCTCTTTGGTAGTAAATATATTGTTTTTCGTCAAGATCGGAGATATGGCCAAAGAGGTGGTGGTGTTTTAATTGCCATACGCACTGACAGCGTTGATAGTGCTGCTAGGATTGAGTGCAATCCGTGCATTAACGTTGATGCAGTTGTTGTTGATGTGATGTGTGGTGTATCACATCACACAATTTGTTGCATTTATTTTCCGCCTAAATGCTCTATAGAAACATATGAACAGATTTTTAACTTCCTTCAAAATTTACCTGTACGAAACTCTATTGCTATCATTGGTGATTTCAATTTGTATTCGTCAGCGCCTAGGGTAGAATTGGAGTTTGCTCACTTTTTGAGCTGTGTGAATCTTAAACAGTTCTCACAGATTAGGAATGCAAAGTCACGAATTTTAGACTTGGTACTGGCTGATGTAGATTGTTGTATCTCTGTGTATGCAAGTGATGATCCTCTTGTCCCTGAGGACATTTATCATCCGGCTTTAGTAATTGAGTTTCCTATTTTTAAAAAGAAATTAACCGGTTATCACCGCGATCAAAGTGATGTGATTGAAGATTTTCCTGATAGCACTAGAAAAAGAGCTTCATGGAATTTTCGCCGTGGTGACTTATTGCACATGTTCAACACAATGCACGGCATTGAGTGGGACGATATGTACTTGATCAGCGATATTGACAAGGCTGTCAGTGTATTTTATAATAAAATTAATGATGTCTTGCAAATTTTTTTTGATAAAAATGTTAACTCTGGCTCAAAACGGGACTTTCCGAAATGGTTTTCAAAAAATGTAATTAAATGTATTATCAAAAAAAATAAGTGCCATAAAAAATGGAAATGCTATAAATGTCCGAATGATTATAATATTTTTTCTGAGCTGCGCAGAAGAGTTCACGAACTCATTAAAAGCGATTACAAAATTTATATAAACAACATCGGTATGAACATAAATTCAGAACCTAAAACTTTCTGGAACTATGTCCGCCAAATACGTGACTCTTCTGCTCAGCTTTCATCCATGTCTCTCGATGGTAGTGTATTGAATGGTCATCTGGCTATTGCTGAGGGTTTTGCTATGTATTTTAAATCAGTTTACTCTAAAACTCCATCAAAATACATCCCTTTCCAATCGGAGTCAGTACATTCTTCTTGGCCTACTCTTGATATCAATAATCTTAATGTGTCCGATATGCGGTATGCCTTCTCTCGTCTTTACCCAAAAGCTTCAGTGGGTCCTGATGGTATTCCCCCATGGTTGCTTAAAGGCTGCAAATCTATTTTAAGTACACCTCTATTGTATCTTTTCAATTTAAGTTTAAGTACCTTCACTTTTCCTAAATGCTGGAGCTTGACTCGCATAAGACCAGTCCACAAAAAAGGCTCTCTCTCTGAAATCACAAATTTTCGTCCAGTAGCAATTTTATCAGCACCGGCTAAACTTTTTGAATCTATTATACATAGGTATATTTATATGCATGTTGATTGTCAATTAACTGATTCTCAACATGGTTTTAGATCAGCACGTTCAACTACAACCAATCTAATTGTGTATACTGATTATATTTCGCAATCTTTGGATTCTAACTGTCAGGTTGATGCTATTTATACGGATATTTCTAAAGCATTTGACCGTGTTGACCATGATATTCTCTTGGATAAATTGAGTGCTGTAGGATGCTCAAACAGGATGATTAGTTTTTTTGTTTCCTATTTGTCAGATCGACGCCAATATGTTGATTACGCTGGGTGCATATCAAACGTCTTTCCAACATATTCCGGGGTTCCTCAAGGATCTAATCTTGGCCCAATTTTATTTCTTATTTTTATTAACGATATTATAGAATGTATACGTGGAATAAAGTATCTGCTCTTTGCTGATGATTTAAAACTGTTTTTACGTATCAGTAATGAGTCTGACTGTACTATTCTGCAACAAAATATGAATAATATTTTAAATTGGTCTATAAAAAACAAACTCGACTTCAACATTTCAAAATGTTTTTGTATTTCCTTCTCTCGCTCAAGATTACCCATCACATATAACTATGTGATATCTAATGATGCTTTAAAGCGTTTGTCTGAAGTTGTTGATCTTGGTATAAGATTTGACTCCTCTTTCACCTTTCATTCACATATAACTTCTATTGCACTGCGTGCAAGCAAACTTCTTGGGTTTATTGTTAGACAAAGCAAACCATTTGAAAACCCAACTGTGTTTCGGACGCTTTATGTTTCTTTGGTCTTAAGTAAGCTTGAATATGGATCCATCATTTGGAGCCCATATGAAAGTTCATACAAGCTGAAATTGGAGAGAATCCATAAGAAATTTCTAAGATATTATTATTTCAAAAAATTTAAATTCTTCCCCTTTGATAATTCCTTAAAGGAATACTACCCCACCAAATTTCTTTTAGGAATGTTATCATTTCACTCACTTGAAGCTCGAAGATCGTTTTCAAGCTTAAAGCATTTTTCTCTTCTTCTTCGGGGCCGAGTTAATAATCCTGAAATTCTCATGACTATTAATTTACATGCTCCCAATTTATTCTTACGTGGGCGAAACAATGAGCAAAAACTTTTATTTCTAAAAACTTATACCTCGCTTAGGAGGTATGAGTCACCAGTTCCAAGGGCCGTTCGACTAATCAACGCATTGCCTAGAGAAGTGGACATTTTTGGTGATGGTATTTGTGAACTGTTTGATAAATTTTTCTTTTGTATTTCTTGATTTTTTATGTTGAATTTGATGTACTGTGTATTTTTATTTTATATTTTGTCTTATTACATTTTTCAAGTGCATGGCGAATTGGCGTCAGCTGTTATGTCATGTACTGTAATTTTGATTTTTAACAATAAATAAATAAATAAAATAATATATGTAGAACTAAAATACTTTGTTATTTTTTCTCCTTATTAAATTCCATTGTAAAGAAATTTGTTGTTTTGAAGAGCAGCAACAAAAGTCTCTATTACGTCGATCAAAATTTCGAAAATGTAAACTGTTCTATTTTATAGGTACACCCATACCTCGCTATACGGCCGCTCTTTATACGGTATTTTGCTATAACGGCAAAAAAAACTTTTTTTCGTACGTAAGTACGTATGTATGTATGTACAATGTATTTTTTTTTTACTTATTTTATAATTTCATTCATCAAAAAAAAAGTATAGAGAAAATTTTTGAAATTTGCAAGGCAATTGGACTTGCGAAATCTACCAAAAAAAAAAGACATTAAAACATAGTTGCAATCTGCTGCACCTTTAAATGTCTCGAGATTAACACGCCAAAAGATAACATGCATTTTGAATGATAAACCATGTTATATATTTTAAAAATTTGGAACCGATCCCATTGAATTTGTATGAATTTGTATTAAAATAATTGATTCCTTATACGGCTTTTCGCTTTGCGGCCAAGTTTTGTTGAAAGTATCTAGGCCGCAAATCGAGGTATGGTTGTATTTTGATTCGTACGTAAAATTTTGAATCCCCGTAAAAATTATAAGCGTATTTACTTTATTCTTAAAATGAACAACCACAAAGTCTACAAAAAAATTAACAAAGCCGTACAGGTATAGTATACCATTGGCTCAACCACAAGGAAGTCTTTACCGTGATCGATTAAGCAAATCGACGCTATATTTATGAGATGTTCTTATAAGTCTTCCTGTTGTAAATATTTCGCACGTCATATTGAACGAGTCCCCGTTATGCGCAGGACGACAACAAAGGCAACGCGAAGCCTCTCTCGTACAATTATTAGAGATGTCATCGTAAGTATCGAGTAATCGACATTACTAAATTTGACAAGCTACTGAAATTTAAATTTTCACCGTCGATTTGAGATATATTGTATTTTTGTAAAACAATATTTAAGAAAATAAAAATATTTTTTTCCCTTTAGTATAATTTTAAGTTATTTGTTGTTTAAATCAATATTTGCCGAAAAATCCCATTATGCGATTCCAGTCGATTCCTGTATTTTTTTTACAATATAAATAATGGTAGATAATTTCATTTTAAAAAGAAGCATTTAATTATCTTACACTGGAAACTTTATTTGAAATATTTTAAACGGAATTATTCCGTTGCTTCCTACAAACATAGATAAAATTTGTGGCTCAAACTATTTTCTAAAATATGAAATTACTTTATTTATATGAATTTTTATTTATAAACGTGTTTGTATGAGATTGAAAACCTTTCTTAAAAATGAAAAGGTGAGTTATTCGCAGTTTCTTTAACCATATCATTATTTTCTTTACTCTTTGTAAAAAGGCAAAGTTTGTAAAAAATACTATATAAATAAATAATATTCTACAAAGCTTACGATGTATGCCATCAGATTAACTATTTATGAAATTGTTATTTTTTGAGTTTGTATCCCAATACGTATACATTTTTATATTGATTTCACATCATTTACTAATGATCAACTGGTCAATTACTTAACCGCGATATATTGGATAACAAGCAGTTTACGAAGAAAACATCTGTTTTGGTAGACTTCATTACGAGTCTATATGTTCCACATTGGAGGCAGCCACGTCTTAAAAAATGATGCATGGTATGGATTCGTACAAAATAACGAGTACTAAACGATTGTAATGATTTGACATCCTTATACCGTACGATCACAGGATCTTGTATCTTAGCGTGTGTAAATCACAGCCTACAATCATGGGGACAACATGTCGAGTTTCCCTTCTCTCCCACGGGTGACGATGCTACCCGTTTTAATCCGAAACCGCGACACCTGTTACACCTGCTAAGACTTCGGCAACGATTCTCAATAATGGCTGGATCAGGACCCCATAACAACCAGGTTGTTAATGTGGATTTTTGGCGAAACAAATTTAACGATGAATACTATTAACAGTGTTAATATTACGTCATTGTTACTTTTGCTTTGCAAATATTTTACACTTAGAACCTTGTAGTTCTCGGATCGCTAAATGTATGTTTACCAAATATATCTGTTTAGCTATACAGCATTTCATTTTTTATAATAATATACAACAACATTGTCGGCTACATATGTAGAGTGGTCATCGTCGTTGGATTCCATGCCGGACCTCACAGGCTCGAGTCCCAGTACGAACAACAGATTTATCTATTCGAAGGCGTGGATGTCTAAAAACCTTACAGTCCTAAAATAACGGTACGTCGCGAGAGCAATTGGCTTACCACTAGTCCTGTCTTAACCGTATCCTATCTATCCCTACTCTCTTTGGAAAATGATAAGTTGAGCAGCTAGGTTACAAGCAGTTCTCGTAGAAAAAAAATCTGTTTTTATTTATAAAAGAGAGTAGAGATTGAAGGATATAACTAGGACAGGATAAGTGGTAGTCTAATCGCTCTCGCTGTGCCCGTTTTTACGATAGGATAGGTGAGAAGGAATTTAATACATCGAAATATAATACATCAATTTATAGAATCTGTCCGGACTGGGATTCGAGCCTGTGATCTCCGTGACCGAAGCCAACGACGAGACCACTCACAAACGCAGCCGGAATTTTCCGATTTTTACGATAAGAAAAATATTTAGAAATAAATAAATATTGTTTAAAAAAATAAATGCATCATAGAAAACAGCTACAGCTGAAACGTTGTTGAAGACGTCAAGCATGAATGATATTTTTATTATATAAAGATTTCGTCCAAATAATTTGTTCATTATACTTTGAGTTCGTTCATGGCAAAAAAGAAAATGTTTTAACAACAACTATTATTTAATATTTTTCATTAAAAATGAAATAATTATTCACTGATATATAACACATAATAAACGGAATCAGTTGTCCACGATCAATCAAATAATCAAAATGTTTTTGAAAAGCATAATACCTACGTTAAAACGCAAGAGGAAGTCGCAGAAATTTCCAAGTAAAATACTTGGCCTATATGCTGCAGTGCTCAATTAATTAATAGTTTATTAACCATTAACATCTCATATATTTTGAGAACCTCCGATTAAGAGGTGATGAGTGTATTGTAAGTGTGTGTGGGTGTGTTGTTCAATGCTGAGATCAATTGGCAATACTCGTTTAATGAAACCGGTTCTGGTCGTCTTAGAAAACCTTTTGGTATATCATTATTTAATTCTTACCGTGCAATTACTAAGAAGTAACATTTCAATTATATTATATTTTAGGCATAGGTATCAACGTATGTATTAAGTAAATCAATAGATAAAAACTATAGGAATGACCGACAACCATCTGTTTGCTGTTGATAAATATACCTGTTGACGGTCAGTAAGATTGTAATCACCAGATCTGTGCCTCAGGGTAGAAGATATTAAAAAATATAAACACTTTTTTGTACTAATTCCTCATTTGTGTATATATAAAAAATAAAAGATATCGCCAAGTATAAATCTATTAATGGCGACATGGATAACCTGTACTAACGATTTGATTTTAATGACGTTTAATTAACTAGGGAAATATCACCCCGATACACTTATTTACTAAACGTCAGCTCAAGTTCATCCGTGCACTTGGACGCATGAAGACGCTGAAAGGCGAAGTCATTAGTGATAAAACTTGTATAAATATATAAAATTTGAACGACTTAAATTTAATATTGAAATTCTACTGAGCACCTTTAGTCGAAATCTTTAATTAAAAACTGTAGTTCGTTTGACTTAGGTGGTGTTATTTTTGACTTTATTTGCGTACACAAAAAAATAAATATGAGTCAAAGTTGTTTGTATTTTCCGACTCTGACTCCGTCTCCACAGTCCTGTATTCTTGTAAAATCAAGACGTATTACAATTTGGTATTTAATCTTATTGATAGAAAATATCAGGGCTTTGAACCTGAACTGCACCGAAAACCAAAAACCGTTAAAACGGTTATTTTTGCTTGAACGAAAACCGGAACCGAACCGAAGAAAAATGTCAGTTTTTTTCGGTTCAGCGTGTATTTTGGTATTTTGGGCAAGTCGGTAAATTCCTGGGTATTTGGATTCGAGCTGAACCGAAAACAGAGACAACGAGTTAATCTATTTATCATACTAATATTATCACAAATCAATTATATCCCAATACCTTACGAATTTAATAGGATTAATATATGCAGTGTCGCTTAATTAAGGTGAATTGGCTTAATATGATAGAATCGTTGTTATTATGTTGCACGAAATTGTATTGGTTACCTTTTGGGTCCATAAATAATTGTATCTGGATAATCAAATTGTTCTCGACTTTAAAATGTATTTGTAATAAAAAGTTTTATATGTATTACCTTTTTTGTCGACTGGCAATCAAGTTAATAATGATCCTTGCGGTATCATTGGCTTTTTCAGTCTATTTATCGTAAATTTTGTCTTTTATTACCCACGCGGTTACTGAATATACCGAAATCCACACACTGTCGTTTGTATTGTGTGTTCAGTTACCTCGAAGAATTCCTTGTAAAAAATATACATTTTTTTTATCCCTGTCCGTTCCCAATGTGTAGCATATAGTATCATAATGTAGGTATCTTAACAGATGCTTTTCTACAAGAACTATTTATTGCTCAATCGCTCAACTTCCCATTTTCAAAGAGAGTTGTAGCCAATGTTCCCTCTAAGACAAGTGGTTAGCTGCGCGAAAATTTCAAAGGGTGCGCAGACCGATCAAATATTAATTGAACAATTGTCTTGTAGTGCGCGCCAACCCGGAATGAGTGCGCGGGGACTTCACAACCGCTGCGCAATCGCGTGCGCGCGCAGCTTAGAGGGAACGTTGGTTGTAGAATTTTCCTACAAGGATAACGCTAGGACAAGACTTCTTACTGGGGCTTAAGCCTAGACTCACCTGTTCGGAAAATCAAATCCAAAACCAACTAAGCCAGTGATACTTAACCTTTTTTGTCTGGGCCGCATGCCACTTAATGCTTCATTTCTTGGGCCGCAGCAGATTTATAGTAATACATAAATATACCACATATACACAAAAATGTAAGTATACAAAAATACAAATGTATCAAAAATAATCATACGTTTACGTGACAACACCAGAAGTTTGAAAAGGGATTGGTGACTATGATACTTTTGGGACTCACATAAAGGATCACAGGTTGAGTACCGCTGAACTATATCACAGAGTGTGACATTGGTATATAATTGAAATCTTGGGTGCGAGATTACTATCATACAGGGGTTTGTAGAAAAAAAGTGTGACCTTTTTTTTTTCTCACAATAATTGTAATAACAGCTCTTACTACAGCTAGATCTCAAATTTCCATAATATAAACTTGACATTGAACTTACCGGAACTTGAATCTAGATTCACTTGATCGGCAGGGCTAAGCTCATACCAACTAGAGTCTAGTCACCAGACCAGGGATGGGGAACCTTTCCGTTTCCAAAGGCCACATTCATTTATCTGATTCAACATAAGAACGCAGTAAAGAAAACGTTGACACCCCCTCCCCTTTTTTTACTGTCAAACATATATTGGGCTTATTACTCTCTTTTTCCAAACGCTTGCGTATAATTTTTTGATCAAGTCAAAAGGCCGCATCAGAGTAACCAAGAGTCCGCAGGTTCCCTTCCACTGCACTAGACCAGTGCTTCCCAACCTTTTTTGATCCAAGGCCCTCCTCAATTGTCTTCGTAACTCGATTTTTTTTGCGAAATCCTCGATTTCAAAATCAATTGTGAAAACAATAATCTGGGGACCCCCGATTTTTTTTTTATACTTTATTAGAAAGAAAAATGAAAGAATGAATATTTTCGCGGACCCCGTGAAAAACCTGCGGACTCCAGGTTGGGAAGCACTGTACTAGACCATAGAGTGCGACATTGATATTTGCAATACTGGTATTCGATTCGACAAATCGGTATTGATATACTGGAATCCCTAATAAAAACCATTATTTATGCATACTGATTGAAATTCTCCAACCGCTTCCGTGGGGCCATTTTTTTAAAAGTTATGATAGTAAGATCCACACTACACTTTGTACCGAATTCAACGTATCACGTTCTGCAAATGTATGTCTTTAAGATGCAATAAATCAACGTCTCATAAATACGCTGTGCCAGAATTGACCGCAGGTAATTTACCGCACGGCAAGACGTTCAATCTCAAATAAGTGTCAAAATATCTAAACAATCTGTAGCGAAACTCTACCATCACGAAATTAAGCTTCATTGAAGACATTTTCCTAATATTTATTTATTACTTATAAAATATGTATCCCAATAGACTTGTCTTAGAAAGTCTATAAATAACTTACTCTTCTGTTCTACCAATACCCAGATGACGTAATTTTGGTTAAGTAATCTTGAAAGGTGACTAGTTTATAAAGGTACCTTAAATAATATTATCTTATATAAATATAAAAAATATTTTTTGTATGTTTGCATAATTTTTGGTGTCTATGGATTTGAAAGCCAATGGTCCGATTGCAATAAAACTTTGACAAATTAGTAAAATCAACTTACAGTAGGTTGCGCATGTGTCGTACCATAGATAATTGGCACCACACGTCAAACGTTAAACAGACAGGAAAAGAAGACATGCGCTTCAATAAACACAATTAAAACACAAACATTTCCATTCTTCGAGTGGCATTGTAACGCTTGCCGGGCACCGGCTAGTATAAAATAAATACATTAAAAAGAAGTGAGGGTCATAGTATCATAAATCACATTCTCAAAAAACCAAATATTGAGAGAATTGTAAAGAACCATAAGAGCACATTTTTTATATTTTAAATTACCATGTGAAAAGTAGCATTTTCTTAGGGTGCAAAATATATTATTACATACATCATGAAAAATAATGTTCTTTCTAACCATAGCCATTCATTTAAAAATGTGAGTTTAAAAACTGATGGTGATCTTTGGCAGTGGCTTAAAGTAAAATTAAATACCCAACTATTTTTAAGTATATTATGTGGTGAAGTGTTTAAAAATTTTCGACACTTATCTCAAACATATCAAAAACAGATATTTTTAGTTTTGATACAAATTCCCTTAAATATAACAACCGGATACCGTATTGGCGTATTATATACAAAAATGGAATAAAAATAGGATATAATATTTTCTAGTACGATATAATATATGAAACATAGAATTGATGCGAAAAGAATAGCACGTACCTACTTATTTCTGCGTCAATCTTGGAACTCTTGACTCTTGCAATATATTATAGGAAAGTACATTTTTCAGTTATTTAATCATTTTACGGTTTTTTGCTTATTGTTACATTTGTATAATATAAATATATAAGTATATAAACTAAGAATCAATAGTTATTGCGTATAAGAGTAACAAATAAATATAACCATCGTGAATAACATATAACACCGTGAATTAGAGCTCTAAAATTATGCGAGCCTCTTGTTGCCGGATTGGCAGCCCATTGGCGCTTTATGCTGCTAAAACACAGAAAATTGATCATTCAAATACAATACCGAAAATTAACAATGTTTTAGATAATTTATTGAACTTGTCATAGCTGTTAGCTGAAGAAAATCTGGCTTATATTTACTTTATACACAACTATAATAAATCGTGCTCTAGCACGCTCTTAGAATTCCGTATGAAAGTGCCGCGCTTAGTGACATTGTATGGAGACAGTGTAATAAAAATAATATTTTTTCTTATTGTACTATTATGGCACCTGTTAAAAAAATCTGAATTGGATTTGTACAAATTATTCTCCAAGCAACATTTTTTTTTAATATTCTAGATTATAAGACAATAATTTTAATCCAATTCTTCAAAGTAGGCGTCGCAATTCTCTATCTATATTTGGTTCTGAAATTGGCTACCTCAGCATTTTCGGTTCTTGTTATTTACGTCGTATTATTAGATTAGATTAGAGGTTTGATCACAAAGAAGGTGTAACCAAACCTGGAGTACGCTGAAAGCATCAAGTTGACGCAGCGATGACGACTCTTCTACACTCAAATTACACCTTCTGTTTGGGTGACCATGCTTCCTGTGTGATTTGTCATATTTCGTGGCCACCTAGAAATCATAAGAAAAACTGTGAAACTGGAGATAATGTGAATATAGATTTCTAGATAGCCGTAATAAATAATTTACAATTGATAACAATGACCGATCGCTTAAAAAATGTTTACTTGATTAGAATCAGGCGTCAGTAAAAACAGTGACTCCGACTCCGGTATTAACGAATAGTACGACTTCGATTTATAAAAAGCAGAGTTGTATATTATACTTTTTGTTTTTTTTTTATGTTTACTAAAATGTTAATATATTGTATCTATTTTTTGTAAACGAGATGACTATACTCCTTTTGATGACTGCACAATTCTAACTCCGACTCCACAGGCCTGATTATATATTTAAAAAAAGCATTAATCGTTCCGTTAAGTTAAGGTTTCTTAAGTTATTAAAGAACCTTTTTGATATTGTTTAAAGTTAATCTTTGCTGAAAATAAGGTACATATTGAAAATATCAAAAGAAATTAAAAACCAAGATACACAACAATATTGTATCATAGTTAGCATCACTCTACGAACAAAACAAATGTCTAATGCTTCCATCACCAATTGAATCAAGATTTATTTGAGGAGTATTAAATTGAAGTTTTTTTTAACTTTTGAATGACTTGAGCCTGGAACCTTCTGATCGATATCGCAACGCTATCTATCACAGGTCAAAACTAATGAATTTAAATACAGTTTACGATAATTTCCAAGTTGTAAGCAATAAAACAAAAACTGTGATTTCATAACAATAATTGATTGACTACTTGTTAGTGTTAATACAATTTTAAACTACTTACACTGAATCAGGAAAATAAATTCAAATCAACCTTGTTGTTCTTCTTCCCGTTTCTCAATAATCACTGAGCGTACTGGTTTTGTGAAAATTTGTATCATAACGTATTATTTACACTTGTCACTCGTGCTATCTATCTAACCTCAAAACTCGAATGATATTGAGTCTTGTTATTTCATTAATTAGTGTATATCATCGATCCCAATTTTTGTGTACATTAACACAGAACTCTGACTTGATGCACGCAGCCGATGAATATGTCCTGAAAATTTGAAGAAAATTATATTCATTCATTTAATTTTGAAAACTTACTGCTTACTTTATTTTCTGTTAAGTTTATCATGATAAAAAAAAATACACCATTAAACGTAGCTTCGTTCAAATACCATTTAAGACATGAATGAACGAATGTGTTACATACTTCTCCTCAGTGCAGACGTTTTTAACATTTTAAAATTTCAATGATCTGTCGTTACGGCAATTTATGATGAGGCTACGCAACTCTATTTTTTATTGAGAAATGGAAGAAGGAATAGCTAGATCTTAAAACCTGCATTTATATTTAAATTTTTTAATAAAAAAAATCAAAGTTTGTCAAATTGTGTGATCCTTAGTTACCACTTAACACATCATTAGTTTAGTTATTATCCACGATTGGAAAAAAATAGCGCCACTAAAGCATGACTTTAATTTACTCAAAAATGTGATTTTATAGTATGGCTCTTTCGTCCACTGGTGTTTTAAATTATTTTATATGTTATGTTTTATTTAAAACATTTTAATGAGCTCGGCCTAGCCAAACCTTTCAATTTAAGGTGCATTTAGAAATCGTATGGTCCCTGCAGACAAGGAAAGATTGTTCACGTGTTATTTATGACTCTGAAATTGATGTCCAGTGGTAAAAGCGGCCACCACCGCCACACTCCAATTATCTTGATGTGATCAAATGATCCAATTCCGAAGTATCGACATCAATAAACATAGGGCTGTTTCGACTGACAGGTGTCGCAATGTTTTTGTTTTTTTTTGCGACATTCGTTGCTACGCGGGGTGTGTTTTTTTTATCACGCTTACAGTGGGTTATATAACATTTCAAATAAATTCAAACCAAAACAAAGTATTATAAAATAAAGCGGTTCAAATACTTTTGCAAATTGAATAATTTTCACGAAAATGAAGCTGTAGAAATTTAAGGCATTTTAATGAATGAATATGGAAAATCGCAATTCATCTATTGTGTTTTTAAAAAGCCTTAAATTTTTAAATCATACAAAAATATCGTTTCTATATTTGTAAAGAAATAAACATTCTTAGATTACATTGTATTGTTCGTTATATCAAAAATATGGAAGCTGAAAATGCCAAATTAGTATCTAAATTTAGCTTTTAAGTGTGAATAAAGAAGGGCCTGGGGAAATTGCGATCAGGAAAAAAGATTTTTAAAAATATTAAATTTATTTTGGATAAATTCAATAAAAAGCCAATTTATCAGTTTCTGTGCACTTCAAGGTTGTGTATGTTTAATAATTTGCCTTTAGTCCAAAATCATCAAAAAACCGTTGTTTGTACAATTTGTTATGTGTGGGCTACGTCCTTTTTCTTTTCCGCGAGGAATATGAAGGTTCATCTTTGGTCAATCAAAAACTCAGAAAATCTTACCTTTATATAATATCACCGGATATTACATAAATAAAACGTGATAATAAACCATCACATTTAAAATTTTGCTGATTTAATAACAAACATATTCTTTGTATGTATTCATATTAATAATACAGGGACGTCCACCATTTCCGTTGAAAAGGGTTAGAAACACCTATCGCTAATTACCATACGTCGTTACTCTATAAACGTACTATTATAAAGCAATTTTGACGCTGTCTTTTATATGATACTATTATTAAATATGGCATACTATTCCGTTTGCTGATTGACACCCTAATCGTGATCGCGTAGTGACAGTAGGTGAAAGACAAATTAAAGAAAATAACAGCAAGCAACCTTTGTTCACGTTTGTTTGCCACTTTATTTTACTTTAGACCTTTTTAACAACAACCCGTACGAAAATAAACAAAAGTAAAAGATATAATATGTTATAACTTATAACCGAGGTAACATAATTTAATTCATACCAGGAAAATCCTTCATATGTTTATAATATGAGGGTTTGTGTTTTGACAGATTTTATAATGTTAGTATGTAACTATTTACAATCTGTGAAAACCTTGAAGATATCATCCCGTTGTACCTTCGTTAAGTTGTAACCACCTGGCTCCCATTTGCATAGTTAAGGGGTCGAATCTCCGAATGGAAACATCAATGAATTGTTTATTCAATCGATTTATGTTTTTTTTTAACTAAGACACAGATGTGTAATATAAAAACTTCATCTCTCTTTTTTCATCTTATATCTCAAAGTGAATGCGAATTTTGGTATAATTCAATCTGCCTTTTTACTGTATCCGAAAAGAGAGTTTGAGTGGATAACTTTGTCACTTTGACCTAAGTATTGCAATACCAGACGAATATACCTATGACGAAAAAATCTAAAAATAATAATACACCATTAAACAGGGTTATCAATTCTGTTACCTGTCAATAATGATAACTTTTGGTTGATTAAAAATATTTCAATTGGTCGCGACCACAATATTTTTTAATTTATTTATTTTTTTAATAACAATATTTTAAAATACAATATTTTGTTACTTTCGATGGTTTCGGCGGTAACTTTGTGGAAGTTCATTTGATTATTCGTGGAATACGTGGAATAATCAAAGTTAATTTAAATTTTGTACAATATTTTGTATTGATAAAGCATCATTTGTGAAATACCGGAATTTTAATCTCTATTTTTGATCCACATTTGGAGCAATTAAAATAGTAATACAAAATTCAATAACATGGGCATCATCGATACCTTTTTGTCTTCACACTCCAAAAACAGTATTTTTTCTATACCTTCCACTTCCAATGTCGATCATATATCCGATCTCACTATCTTATTTTCGTGTTTGGAAATGATCGAATGCTCACCATAGATGAGTTGGTTCAATCAGTTATGCCAAAAAATGATAAAAACATTTCTCTCATACAAAGACACATGGCCTTAAAAATAAATAAACATAAATTATATGTGTGAAGATTTTTCATACTTAGTCCGCACCATGGAACCGTATTGTATTTATTGCATACTCGGAGGTGTTCATAATTGTAAGTAATTATATTCAAACACATTTCATACCAATTATATTCTTATCTTTTTAAATGAAGTTTCAAATGAAAATTACAAAACATCCCTTGTCATTTTGGTCGTTATCTAAAATACAAGTGTCATTTGAATAGCAGTTGGATACACACTTATTATTTTTTTATCTGCCATCAGTGCGGGATTCGAACCCTTTGTCTAACACGTACATACTGCCTAATACTTCCACGTCCATTGAACAACTGACCACTGGAGTGCGAATCCAATTGCGTGTGGGGGCATTGTGACAATCGCGTGACCAGTTGCCACCTGATGGTATAAAATAAACTATAAGTGACTCCTCCCCGTCAGGCAACCGTGAAGATTTATACCACCCATCCTTATTTTTTCTCTCTGTTTATCACAGTGACGTACCAAACTAAATTGAACATAATCTATTTCAGTTATTATTGAATACAATAAAATAGGCAACAAAATGTTTCGATTAAATGCCTTGCTCGGGCTCAGTGTATCTTTTGAATGTGTCCAGTACCGTCAAGTCAATTTCATTTTATTTTTTAAAAGTCCCGAAAGTTTTTTTGAGTATTTTTTAAGTAAATTTTAATGCGAATTAACTGTAAGAACAACGAAAAACCCAGACACGTAACGGTAAGCTTTTACATTCCATCCAGAATACTCGTCAGCTGATTCAAATCCTGCGATCTAATTGGCTCTCAATGGTTTGGCAAGTATGATGACAATATGGCTTTGACTTGGTCACATTTTTTAGAAATATCATTATTTAATGTTTCATAGATAATTATAATATTAAAATTTGGATTTCAAATTAGAGCTTAAAACGAATAATGTCCATCATTTGCATGCCTTTAAATCGGCATTAATAATAATTCCCTATAAAAATAAATGCTCTTTTTGGAAAACTGGTATAATTAATGCACTGACTGAGTAATTCTAGACAAAGAATTTTATATCTAAGAATCCCTATATACACTTAACTCATTTTTGCTAGTCATTAAATTTTGCTAACATTTTTGCTTTTAAATTATGGTAATATTTCATATACGAATATATGTACAGTTCATTCAATATTTGTTATACGCAGTGGTGTAGTGCAGTGGCGGTTCCTGACCTGAAATCTTGGGTGGGCTAGAGAAAAGCATAGCATTGTATACTATTTACGAAATTTTGCATGCTTCCACTTCATCTTATACATTAATCTACAAGCAAATTAACAAATACTACGACACTACTGCAAAGCATAAATTACTATATAATACAATCAATGCTAATGTAAGTAAGAAATAATAATACGTGACCTTAAATTTGTCTCTTTCAAAGTGAAATAACAAGTAAAAAAAGCAATACAGAACTGTCACTGAGATTCGATACCTGTCACTTTCATAAAATACAAAGATATTGGTATGTTTGTATGGGCCATGGACTAATTCCAGTTTAGCCCCCGATGAATGACAGAAGCCAGTAAATTTGAAATACAGTCCTGTGTGTTTGATGACGTTTCCGTACATACAAATACAATCAAAATCGAATCGTGCTAGATTGCGTTCCAGTGTAAAGAAATATTGTCTATGGTTACGGGCTGGAAGCCGTTAGCCCCTGATCAATAGCATGTACATAGGTGTTGCCAGACTGACGTCACGTTGAATGTTCTCTATGAATTATTTATAGGGTTATTGTTTTTTTTATGCCAGCTCAGCTTAAAATTGTAATAAAAAACAATCGAAAATATTATTGTAGGTAGACATGGCATTGTCTTATATTGATAGAGGAAAATTTAAACAAAGATATTATATTCATTTGGGGAAAGTTAGTTACGCTTATAAATGTTTTTATTTTGTTCAGCGGCCGAATTGCTGTTCATTTTTATTCAGCCATCTAAAATTTTGGGTGAAAAATGCAGGTTGGGCTTAGCCCACCTAGCCCAGTACCTAGAACCGCCACTGGTGTAGTGGTAAATAAATAGGTACCAGGTCGGTCATTGATTTCTTACCTATTTTTTTTTATATCCGTTCGAAGTTAAAAAACCACAAGTCTTAACAATTAAATCAATAAAAAAATCCCGCAATTGTTTTTTTTCAAAAAAAGAGGGGTGGCATTTCTTCACGTTAAATGTGTACATTTTTTAAAATTACTTTTGTAAAATTTTGATAATAATGTTTTTAAATTTTATAAACAGTATATTGAATATATGTATGTATGTACATACTTGAAAATTAAGTTACAAGTCAAAAAGGTGGTAGGGCGGTGCCCTGGCTTATTTTCAGGTGCCAGGTCTGCCGACCTGGCCCCACTACACCACTGCATATACGGTAGTACTGATCAGTAAAAAGAAAGCTCGACTCGCGCTAAAGTGACGGCATTTCTCATGGGTGATAAATAAAAAACATGTTAAAAGTATACTCATTAACCTTGTGAAATATGGAAACTCGCACATAATTGCAAAAAGGTTGTACGCCAATGCAATTTATTACCCCTTTGTATTTTATCATTGTAGTGCGCGATTTGAGTCGTCAGGTGCAAACTAAACAGCTGTGGCCTACACTTCGTATTAGTAATAAGGGTGGACGCTACTGATTAGTATTGGATTCCTGTATTAATACTTCCGAATCGATTAGTTTATTTTCATTTTTTATCAGGTTTTCAAATCGTACTTCCACAATTTCCGCTTGAATAATATTTTATGAGGGTCGAATCTGAAGTGCAATATGATGATTTTTAACCGTTACAAAATTTATAGACAACATGCAATATTGTTTTGAAATTATAGCTTATTTCCAACTCGGAGGATATTATTCACGGATTCAAAGTCCGAAATGGAATAGTCCATTAGTACATTGATTTTGTTATCAATTAATGGATTTGCATCAAAAGGCATGTGTTTATGTGATGTTAACATGACTTCCACCTCATTAGTTTCTAAAAACAGGGCGTTAAAAGAGCTACTACAATTTTCCTTTGACAAATATGACGTTGAGTATATGAACTACAACCAGGTCTGATAAAAGTCAATATACAATGATCCAATTGCGCGAACTCGAATTACGCGAATTCCAGAAATATTCATGACTTCCTTTTCCAATTGCGCGTACGCCTAGTAACTATGTATTTCATCATTTTTTTTCTTATTTTTGACAGTTTCGCTCTTATTTTAAAAAGATCAGATAAAGTCTATTGATGTTTTTCAATAATAAATAATTTAGAATTTAAATATCAACGACGAAGTACTCGCTAGCACAATACATTCATTATCTTGGCGATTGTTAGCATTAGTTTCGAAAGAATTTGCATACTTTATTGCAAGTATTCATTATCCTGCATTGAATACTTGAATAGAATAGAAGCCATTATCGTTATGTGAATGTTTCGCTTGCAAGTTGCAATCGGTTGGGTCACCACTCACCGGTCACCGAGCACCAGTCAGCTGCACGCAATGCACGCAATTTTGTTTCCGTGTCAACTATTCCGCTGCACTTTTGCCGTGACAGGAAATGCATAAATAAACGCATCGTCATGTGTCGGGTTCTAGACATCATCCCCATTGCATTCGGCATGCGAATTCAACAAAATAAAATGGTAGGTCACAGCAATCTTCCCAGGGTGCTTGATGTAGTATCTACCACCTTGCACGTACCATGTAACAAACGTTTTACAAGAATTCATAATAACGAGTCTTAAGTTTATTTAAAATTCACATATTATCAATTATAACTCGTCATTTAAAAAGAAATGTCTGTTGACATATTGCAGTTAAACGGGATGATCTCACCTCCACGAGTGATTTCCATAAACACAGTGCAATAACGATTACAATATAAATTTCCACCACCGCGCATTCGGTGCGATGCAGAGCTGTACGAAGTTGATATATTTTTTTTACTATAAAAGAGGCGATGAATGTCATCACAGCTAACAACAATGTAATATCCAATTAAAAAATATAGTCAACGTAAGGTATTTACAAAATCAATTCAAATGAGTGGAGAAGGAATAGTAAAATATTTACAAACAATATTCATACGTAATATGTCTATCTCTCAAAGCAAAAATGCAATTTAAGTTGATGAGCAAAATAGTCCATATTTTAACAATCTACGTAGGTACCGATTAACATCAGTACGTATAGTAATATGATCGATGCTAACTTGTTCTCTTCAGAAAATTATATTCATTTCGTAATTAATTATCACCATACTCTATTACTTGATTAAAAGGACGGATTGAAAAGGTGAACCATAAGTTATTATTTTACAAAAAAATCCTTAAAATTATTCAAACAGTCTAATTACTCTAATTGATTCTACTTGTATATTTTATTGTTGACAAGTTTATACGGACTTTCGTAATAAAATATATTATTGAAAAATAAATAACTACTGGATTAGATTTTATAAAATGAGCTGGGATGAAGATGGTTAAAAAAAATTAGCGTAAATTTTATAAAATTTTAAACTTGTACTGACACTATTTTACGACAGTTCATTTGACAAGTACTCCGGCGTACCGACGACTCATTCCATCACTTTGCCGCACTTTCACTTAAAATAGTCATACTTCATTTTTTTAAATTTCACCACCTCCCAAATAAGTACTCACTTAAAATGGCAGACTGAATAAAAAATATTATTAACGGCCGAAATCCAAAATTTTGCTAACGGTAATTTACATAAAAAAAATAATGGAAACGCAATTCACACAGGAAGCGGCCCATTATTTTGGCGTAACTTTCGTTTTTACCGTCGCTCCACAATTATTACAAAATATGTACACTAATAACATATAATGTCACATAGTAACTTCATTAAAGTGATTATTTACGACATGGTTGGAGAGATACGCTCATATATGTAGCCTCAAGGACTAGAGATATTTTCTTTTTAAAAAACATCCAATGCAATGCGATAATAAACACGAACGTCTCGAGTAAAGTTGTATCATTAAAAATATTAACTAATTACAACTTTCGATGAAATTCATATCTACTATATAATCGGTAGTTGGTACAATAAACTCGTATTTTTTCCATAATAATAAAACCGTCTTATTATACGAGTGACTTAGGGCCAAAGCGCAATTCGGTACTTTTTCAAACAATCTTATCAATATTAATCAATGTCCGCTCCCAATGTGGAGAATACGGCTTCTTAACGGAGGTATCTCAGCAGAAGTTTTTTCTAACTGTTTGTTACTCAGTCTCTCAACCTCACTTTTTTTTCAAAGTGAGTTGTAGGGATAGAAAGATTAGGCTAGAACAGCCTTATCATTCTATCCCTGTCACCTTCTGTGGCCCAGTTGGTTAGACCTTGCTCTACCGATCACGCAGGTCTGAGTTTTATTCCCGGCAAGATCACAGTGAATTTGAGAATTATTCAATCCAAAGTTGTGATCGAATACTGGGTGCTTGTGATGTCAATTCACATTATTTCCTCTCCTCCCATCCTTCTGCTCCTTTAATAACTGGGTGTAGCAGTAGCGATTAATCAAAAATAAGCCGCCAAAAAGAAATATTTAATATTGAAAAAGTATAATGTTAACTATGTAAAAAATGAATATCAATTCAAGTAAGCTGTGACATCCAATAATTTAGATTTTTTTATCAGAAAAATTAATTAAAAATAATGGATAAAATCTTATTCGTGTAATCGTGCTCGCCAACCCTATTTTGATTCGTACAAGCTCTAACTAAAGCGAAGTTATGTTATCCTTGGATTAGAATTTCTCGGTGCAAGAAAATTCATAGTGCACTTGTAATTACTGAAGTGTAACGTGACTTGCAAAGGAAGTTTAGCTGTCGGATAGATTGCACACCCTTTTGCCTTAAACAAATTTATAATTTCTAATTAAACGCTTTAGTGCAGTTTTAGCGGCGGATTTAGTTTCTATGTGAAATAATTCACGTGAACTAATTTGAGGAGTATGGCAAGTAAGGAAAGAACTTGAGATAATAAATAATGCATCTCATAAACATGGCGGTAAATCTTGGTTGAAGTTAGCTTCACCTTTTTAACGTATGTGTAAGAAAGTTAAGTGGAATTTATATCATAATAATGTTTGTTTGGCTTGCGAAACGGTATTTTAAACCGTCTTTCGTGCATCTCATCGCGTACTTACTTTCCAATTAATAACACTTAGCGTACCTGCATCCTTCTTGATATTGACTGTTCATCTCTTCCTGGGGCGATCAAGAGGTCTAGTACTCACATGCTTAAAGGGTTTCTTCCAACTCCTTGTTGAGAGCTATAGATTACTTGTATCTTTAAACGAGACTTACCCATCTACTAAATAGAAAATTTAAATTAACTTTGATTATTCCACGTATTGTGTTACTAACAGTGACACGTGTTTCGCCTCTTTCAGAGGCATCTTCAGACTTACTATCGCAAAGTTTGCTTAGGTAATGAAGCAAGATTGATTCTAACATTTTAAAATTATAAAATTACAAAATGGAACAACTTCTATTTCGATTCTACACCCCCCTCCTTGCTCCTCTTAAAAGGAAAAAAACCCAAACCTCCATTTTGTAATTTTATAATTTTAAAATGTTAGAATCAATCTTGCTTCATTACTTAAGCAAACTTTGCGATAGTAAGTCTGAAGATGCCTCTGAAAGAGGCGAAACACGTGTCACAGTTAGTAACACATTACGTGGAATAATCAAAGTTAATTTAAATTTTCTATTAAAATGAACTTCCACAAAGTTACCGCCGAAACCATCGAAAGTACCCACCTACTCTTAGTTTTTTCAATGCTTCTTCTTCCGGTGGTTTTGTTTTCTGTCGTAGATATGAGACCAAATTCCAGTTCATCTTCCCATTACGTTGATTTCAAGCTGTAACAGCAAATCCTTTGTCATAGTGAGCCCAGACATTATCATATATGTTCGGTTAAAATGCCGCTTCCTGTAAGGTACATACAATCATTTGTCATTTTTAAGGCATTCACTGTCAAAACTTTGTGGAAAGGCATTATAATAAAAAAGTAAGGCACTCATTTTTTTATATAATTTCACTTAGCACAGCATTATCAGTTGAAAATGATCGTCATGAGCGAAATCAGTCTTGATCATTCAAAACAAAAGTGTAATAAGTACAAATGGGTGTTTATCTTTTTTAAATATAATCATTTAAAAATAATATGTAGATTCTTAATAATAAGCATAGTAATAGCCAATAGTAACAATATGTTATCAAATTTATAGAGACAATTTTGCAAACAATCCGTCAATGATGAACATTTGTATAATTCTATCTTTGCTAACAAATCAAGTTGCAAAAATATAGAACTGTCATTTCGTTAATTGAAACAATTCCGTACGTTTTAAAAGGGCGGCCCGTACTAAACACAATGGCAGAGTAGGCAGCAGGACCGTCACTCAGATATCTCGCAAAATAATACAGAGTGAAGTGGCAATCGTCCGGCGTAATCAAAAGTTGTCATTTGGCCATTGTCATTTTTCAAAGTCGAATTGAGCCCGATTGTTTGCCATGAAAAATGTCCGAGACTTGGAAAGTTTGTTGAGAACTCTCCTCTTATCGCGCTCCCAGTTGAAACTTTTGCAATATTCCGATGCTTTCAAGCAGCACTTACCAAGCTTTGCGCAACTTTATATAATATTTAATGCCATCCCTCCACTGGTATACTTGCTTTGATCTATATCTTCATACATATAAGATCACCGAAAACCTTCCATTTTTTTCATAAAGCAATCATTAACATTATCTTTTTCGTAATTCATGAAAAAATCCAAAAGTTTCTGGTCTTTTGGATTTTTTGGAAAAAGGGTATTTATTGTAAATGTAACAGAATTAGTGAATTAAGCAATACATTTCATAGAACGTACAAAATAACTTTTACATATATTGAAAAAATAGTCGGAATTTTTATCCTTAAAACTGACTTGTTCTAACATATTTAGTGTGGATAAGTTTTGAACCTTACAACATATTTATCGAAAACTGCAAATAATCTTTAATCTTACTTACGTAATTAATCGTATTCAGTCCTAATGTATTAAAAAGATAAAAATATTTTCTTTGTAGTAAAAGCTTTTGTAGAAAGAAAGGAATAGGTAAACTAGCGCTATTTTTTCAATTCATAAAGTACATACAAAGAGAAAACTGATCTTAAATTGTTAATTAACTAACTATAATATCGTTGTCCACGTTTTGCACAGCACTTTTTCACGTGTATACATACATACACAGCTCACCACATCGAGAAAAGGGGTTTTATTGAAATATTCATAAAACAAATATAAAATGAGTCACTGAGCCATAAATCGAACACTTCTGGTCAATTTACCTTTCTGATTTGGCCATTTGAGAAGTATCACTGAATAACGAAAATAAATGTTTACCAGTTTAATTCGGTTCCCGGTAAATTGCTCGAATGGAGATTGCTCGAATTGCTGTCCGTTTGTTCTGTCTTAGCCCTAGTCTTCTATGTGTTCTGGAAATATATAGAAACAGTTTTAGTAACTAATTAATAAGCAGTTCTCGTAGAAACAATTCTGTTGAGATAAACTCCATTAAAAGATCATATGTTCCGCATTTGGAGTGAACACGGTTAAAATAAATACTTACGAAAATTATTTTTATATTTCACTCTCTAAACAATTCTCGCACAAGGTAAAAATGAAATTTGTAGAAAAAGTTGTGAAAAATCGTTTAAATAACCAAGCAATTCGAATAATTTGTAATTCGAGCAATTTACCGGCTCCCGTTTAATTCTCATTGGAATCTCGTGGATATTAGTTTTATATTATCGTGACAGAGCAGTGTCAGAGTTGCAAAGCAAGTGTCATAATTCAAATATGAACAAACGAGTAAATCTTTTTACTATAAAGATGTTGTATTTTAAATTAATTTGTCAACGAATGATACATGTCTAGTTAATATGATTACTTGCTTATGTATATATTTGATACAAAAATGGTGTTAGTGGAGAGTACCGGACAAATGACATAATTTTAAAGATTTGTGTTTGTTAAACATCCCTGTTTTCACTTTTCGTAACTTGTGAGGCGTCTGCCGTACTAAAGAGAAAGACAAATACTTAATATAGAAAAGACTTTGACATTAAATTTCAAAGTAGCCTTTATGCTTTTACGTTTTGCGTTTATATTAAAAGAAGAATTTCTCTGAGGAGCTGTTCCTTGTAAGAGTAAATAACCTGAAAGATAAAAATGAACTTCGGAAAATATTAAATTCATAGTCCGAGACGTTACAAAATGCACTTCGAAACTGCTTCAAGATTTTGATGCGGAAATAAAATTAATTTACATCAGTTATAAAAAGTTTGTTTACTTTTCAGGCAATTTATAACCAACGAAATAAATGTATTACATCATATGAAGTTAGGTTGTAAAGATCGTAGTATAAGAACGTGTTCGGGTGTTTTCTGCGAGCTCTAAAAAGTTGGCGACCGTTAATCTTGAATTGACATTTAGTTGGTACAACGCCATTATTATAAATTGAAAAAATATGTTAGTATTTCATTTCTACTACCTTTAAAGATACAAGATGAGGGCATAAGCCGAAATAGCTATCAACCATACATAAAATAATATTTCGTCGCCAATATTGTAAGAACACGTAATTCACTTTTAACAGCTCAAAAAATCTTTTATAATTTTATATCAGTGACAAATTTTTGAATTTACACATATCTTTATTTTCAACGCATAATTTAATTATTGCAATACCGAGAATAATTAAAAAGTTTTATATTTCTGCAGTAATATCGTCTTTTATCTCTTCTGTCAAATGTAACCAAATTCAAGATAAAAGTTATTTGCAGAATTAAAATA
Organism: Himalopsyche tibetana; assembly: GCA_030503985.1. Lineage (NCBI taxonomy): Eukaryota > Metazoa > Arthropoda > Insecta > Trichoptera > Rhyacophilidae > Himalopsyche > Himalopsyche tibetana. The sequence continues at coordinate 20,502,727 of JAPJYX010000024.1, forward strand.
TTTTGCTAAAATAGTTTTTTTTTACCTTATGAATGTTTGTTAACGATTATAATAATATGATGACGGACTAGACATTTAAATTTTCTTCCAAAAATTCTGCCGGAACCTTGTTAATTACACAAAAAACAAATATGGCTGCTCGATGTACAAATTGGATATTTAGATAAGAATTTTTCGTATTAATTATTACCGGTTCCATGAAAGGATGTGTCCCCTGATAAGGAACTGAATGTGAAAGGTGTGAACTTTATCTTAAACGGTTTCCTGTAAACAATTTTCTTAATGGGATACGTCCACGATTCTTATTAGAATACCTGTTTTAACGTCATTAGCGTATAGCAGAGTTAATGTATATCTACAAATATATTCACTTTAGATTAAAAAAACGTTTATTAAAACGATTAAAATATACATACTACATCACGGGTTCCCAACCTGGGAGTCGTTAAGGGATTTCAGGGGGGTCGCCAACTTTTATCGATTTTGGATTTGAACAACAAAATAACGAAAAAGTAAAGCAAATCTAGGATTTCATATTCCTCGGGTGTCGCCTAGTCACATGGCTTTATAAAAAAGGGGTCACCACCTGAAAAGGTTGGGAACCTATGTACTACATAATATGATGTCTATAAAGGAAATCATTTTTTATTTTTTTATTTATCGAAGACCGCTCCCAATGCGGAGCATATTGCCTCCTTATGGAGGTATCTCAATAGTTTTTTTTCTAAGAGAATTATTTGTTACACTGTCGCTTTTTTTTCAAAGAGAGTGGTAGGCAACGTTCCCTCTAAGCCAAAGGGTTAGCTGCGCGGAAATTTCAAAGGCTGCGCGGAGGCTGCGTGGAGGCTGCGCGGACCGATCAAATATTAATTGAGCAACTGTATTGTAGTGCGCGCCAACCCGAAATGAGTGCGCGGGGGATTCTCAACTGCTGCGCGGCCGCGCACGCGCGCAGCTTAGAGGGAACGTTGGTGGTAGGTATAGAAAGATAAGGCAAGGACAAAACTAATGGTGAACTAATCGCTCTCGCTACGCCCAGTTATTGAATGATGGGAGAGGTGGTAGGAAAATTAAGACATCACAAACACCCATGCTTTCGAAAAAATGCTGTTCGTACTAGGACACGAACCCGTGAGGTCTGACGCGGAAGCACACGACGCTAACCGCTGCACCATAAGAACCCGACAAAAAACTACTTCAATTTTTTTCGTTATTCCTCGTCAGCAAATAAATATACACAAACAAAATGCACAGGAAAATATTTTTGAATAAACCTAAATAACATATAATCCTTTGAATGGATTCATTGATATATACTTGCTATATATATATTTTTTTTTAAATGGCGGTTTCAAGTCAAATTATTATGTTAAAAAAAACAATACTAATTCTAATATTTGAAACCGGGTTACAAAATTTAAAAAGCCTGCAATCGAAAGTCGCAAATTAAAATAAATACACGGTTTTTCAAAATCATTTTTTGAAAATAAACAAGTCCTATATGCAACCATCATTAAAAAATGACATGATGAATAAAAAAAATCCTCTAACTCACTAGATTGTGTCCATCTAACATGGCTGAATCCGCATCTCAATTAAAAATAATAATAAAAAACGAGTTTAAATATATCTTTTTAAGCGATAATGTATTTGATTAAATTAATGAGTGTTATTAAAACACAAATAAATTGCCTTTCCGTACATAATGACCAAAGCTAATGGTATAAAACTAAGATTTCTGGATAACCACACACGACGTTAATAAGGTTTGAATTCTAATCTAAGTGATCATAGTCGTTGGTTGAAAAACAAAAATTATAATGTTTATTAAATGATCAACCAATACTCAGTTTGTTCAAATCATCCATTTACCTTTATGGGTGATTGATAATAGTGCGTTTTGGATGCGATTTTTTATGAAAAAAATAGAAGGTCACTGATTAAGCACACCACTGGCTCCCTGTTCATTTTTTATTTGTACATTTTATTGGAATACAATAATCAGGGATGCCTTACTCAATTGGAATTTATTGGAAAATTTTATTAATCAATTACACGAATGTTTGCAAATAAGTCACTTAATAATTTGTCTTAAGTATAGGTGTCGCTGTAGACAGCTAATTAAAGGTAGACGATTGCATAATTATTTTCATCTTTAAAGTGAGAATTTAATAAAAAATAAATAGAACTAACTTCTAATAATTGAGGTTGAAATCAAATTAGATGTACATTTATATACAATCTCATTCTCTCTAGTACTCATAGTATGTTAAAAAGCAAGGGGGGCACATCCTTTTCTGAGCTGGGAGCAATATTTCAATCTCAAGATTCCTGGCCACCGTCGACTGTAAATCATTACATAAGATAATATATTATTTTCCAAATTAGGATTTTTTTCGTAATCGGTCAAATTTTGCTATGCGATCGACGATTTGGTCATCACTGGTCAATATTATGTAATACAATTTAAAAATAGTTACGATCCAATCTTTTTTACTGGACTAAATAAGCCAACTAGAATGAGTTCTTACTTGAATCTTAAAAACTGAGTTAACAACTGAGTCTGATCCGAAAGTTGAGTGGATACTTAAAAAAAAACTTCATTTGGCATCACACATTAATGTGTAGTTAATGGCTACTTTCATTTATAATAACACCTCTAATCAGACAATTCAAAAAGCCGGTGTAATAAAAAGCAGAGTACTTGCGTTGATTGTGTTGTTCTCGTGTTCGAGACGTCCGCCATTGACCTAATGAGTCAAATTAACACTGCACATCAAAATCAACTCATAAATCATTCCTAAATATGATTTGGTTCAGTTTTGACGCATGGCCGAGGTGCAACACACTCGAGGAGAACATTTCAACCAGCACAAAACCGTAACAGATGAAGATCTGGCTGGGCGAATCGCAGCACTCAGCTGTTTCGAACAAAAGAAAGTCGTTAATGCAATGTTTACAGATGTCATTGTGTACTATTTATGAACGTGTTTTTTATTGCACAAACAGCAAACGAAGCGTCAAGATTTTGACGTAATTTTAACTAATGAAAATTAATTATATTTCAAACTTACGAGTGGCCAAACAAACGAGGAATTATCATAGTATAATAATAGCGATTAGAAGGAAAATTTATAACACTTAGCGATTGGAAAGTATGTACTTTTTTATGCTTTTATATTTCAAAGACTGATATGCGTTTATTTGTTTTGTTTCATTAGAATACATATCGATAAATATTGCTTTATAGGTTGTATTTTTATTGAATTGTGACGAGTGTTTTATTGAAAAGAAATATTACATCAGTCTAAGACGATTTTGGCAAAGTGGCTTGGTAAAATAATCAATAATTTGCTTTAAATACTGTGTATTTACACTTAAGTTATGATAAAAAAATATGTTAGGCATATAGACTATGAATGGAGCATCTTTATACTGGGCTCTTAAACGAGAACTGATAAAAAATCATTTGTTCAACCCTTCTCGTCGGAGAGGATAAGGAGGGAAGGATGTGTTTAGGAAAGTAAAGTTATTTATCTAATCGCTAAAAGGTACAAAGTGTGACAGATGAAAACAAATCTGACACTGCTATTTGCCATTTTGTACACAGATCAATTGAAAATTGACGTATGAATGTCACATTAGTGGTTCTAGCTCGTGATTCAGCAACCAAGTAGACGAAGTCAAGATCATTCATTGACCACACAAATAAGGACCAGATCATAATTGTCAGATAACTTGTATTTGATTAAAATGTGTTTTATTTAATGGCTCTACTATTATGTGGGACTTTCAAGCTTTACAGTGTCTATTCAAGCTTTAAACATGTTTCTAATTCCGCCTTTTAGATAAAAGTTCTAGCACAATGTTGTAAATAGTATTACAGGAAACACACAGAAATACCTAATGTATGTATATTTAGTATAAATATTTGATAAAATTTTATTATGAAATAAAAATATCTACAACAGTACTCCGTCATGCACTATTCTAGTTATATTTCCTTATTAATGTTAAGAATTTTATTAAAGAAGCTTTAAGAAATACATTTAAGCCCAGGTAATTATGTATGCACTTTGTCTTTTTCAGATTACTACTTGTTATTTCATCTTTGTCAGGTACTTATGTCATTTCCTTCCTTCTCAATGACTAGAACAAAACATGAAGTTTATCTTAAGACATTTTGACAATGCACGTATTGGAGATTAAAAAGGATTTAGTCAACCTTCTATCAAAACTAAAATGTCATATTGTGGTTAGAGGTAAGTTTAGATATTAAGGATTATTGAATATAAAAAATAAGCTGTTTCATTGTTAAATAGTTTACTACCTGGCAAAACTATCCATATTAAAACTGTTTATGTAATATTTAGTGACGTCTTTAATCTTTAGTAAGTATTTTTTTCTTTCCCTAGCTTAAATAAAATAGCTGATTTGCACGTTGGAATATCACGTGACTTAAACGTTTTTACAAAATATTGATGTCATTGATAAAAACGCCTCTCTTCTTTGAATAAAAAATATTGACAGAATTCTAGAGCTAGCCAATGAACAATCAATTGCAATATATATATATTTACCATGTACGCTCCCATATGTGGGGTATATGGACTCCTAATGGTGTTTATCTCAACAGAATTGTTTCTACGAGAACTGCTTGTTACTCAGTTGCTCAACCTCTCTTTTTCCAAAGAGAGTAGGAATAGAAGGAAAAGGCTAGGACAGGACTAGTGGTTAGCTAATCGCTCTCGATACGCCCCGTTCATAGGATAGGATGGGTGGGAGTGGGGAATTCAAGACAGCACATACATCAATGCCTTTGAACAGAAATTCATAAATCGATTGAAAAATAAAAAAATTAAAACTGCCCGTACTGGGACTCGAACCCGTGCCCTCCGTAGCGGTTGCCAACGACGTTGACCACTCGACCACACTGGCGGCTGACCAAAAAATCAATGCATTTCTAAATTAGAGAACGAGCATATAATGCTCTTAACGTTCCAAAATGGCAAATATATATTGTATTCATATATCTGGGAACACTATTACTAACAATTTTACTATGATAACTTTTTATGGAAAAATAATTCGCCGAAGTGAAATATCATAGGACCGAATATTATTTGATAGAGTGTAGAATTAGTACAAGCCCTTAGGTTAATTGACAATTGAATTTCCTTAAAACACAAAGATATGTACAAATTATAAGGTGGCAAATTCTTATTAACCTTTTCTCTTATTTAACACTTGAGTACCGAAACGTCGAATTAATAATTTATTTTTTAGACATCACCAACATCCGTGCTTTCGATCAAGTTGGTTGTTGAGTATCCCACCACCACCCGTTATGTGTATGCAGCCGCATTTTCACGGCCGCCTTTCATAACGCAATGCGATCAAGAAAAGAAAATAATTTATCCCTCATATTATTGGCCCGATACAGAGCTGCACGGGACCTATCTTTTAACCATGCACTGCAATAAATCGATCGAAAAAATGCTGTTCGTACTGGAAAGCCAACAACACTAACCGCTGCACCATAGGACCTGCTAATGTCATAAATTTGTCATAAATGTCAATATATATTCATAACTATAACTTTATAAACGTCTTTGCTCTATCGTCTTACCCTTTTAACTAAGACATGAAAATCAGATAACAAACCTTAATCACAAATTTATTCAATGTCTTAAATATCTATATAGAAAATAATACAGACAATATGTGAAAATACCTTTTTTGACGATAAAATACATCTTTTCATGCCACATATTTTAACGCAAGCGTCCGTATCATCAGAAATTTCTTGGAATAATAATTTTCATGATGAATCCGTAGAAAGATGAGGAAAAATAAATTCCGTTTCGATAGATAAATGTATCACGATTCGTAGATAAGCACGTGCGTTGAAAATATTGTCACTAAGATTTTCAACGAAGATTGCTTAGTATTATGTTATTTTTTAAAAAAAACACTTATTTTTGTGTATAAAAAAACACATCAAATCATCTACCCTTTTGATCACTTTTTTTTCAATTTAAAATTTAGATACTTTCGATGGTTTCGGCGGTAACTTTGTGGAAGTTTATTTTAATAGAAAATTAAAATTAACTTTGATTATTCCACGTATTGTGTTACTAACTGTGACACTTAAAAGGGAAAAAAAACCCAAACTCCATTTTGTAATTTCATAATTTTAAAATGTTAGAATCAATCTTGCTTCATTACTTAAGCAAACTTTGCGATAGTAAGTCTGAAGATGCATCTGAAAGAGGCGAAACACGTGTCACAGTTAGTAACACAATACGTGGAATAATCAAAGTTAATTTAAATTTTCTATTGAAATTTAGATTTTCTAATGAATTAAACAGATAAACAACTTTGACTTACAAATTCCCAATTTTCGGTATCCTAATAATGAAAGAGAAAAAAGTCGGCATCAAAGTAAAAATTATAATCATTTATTACTAAGAATGCAAATGAAATTTTTTTATATCCGGCAATGATGTAACAAACATATTTTAAATAATTCATGTCGTTTCTAAAATTCGGACAAGATCAATATCGATTATCAGCTGTTTAAATTAAAAATTGTTGAGTTGGCACGTGCCTAAACATGTATAAACAATCATAAAAACCATAATATAAACGTAACATTCCAATTAATTAAAGTATCTACCTTTTAAATAATAAAATGTTTATTTGTATAATGATAATGATTTTATTTTCGTACACAAATTAACATTCAAATAAATTACAATTTTACTAATTTATTTAATTGCATTCATTGTCTCGCACTGTTTTCATTTTCAATTCACTTGTAAACAAAGAAATACGATGTGATTTAGAAATCAATTGATTTATTTTTTCACAAAGTGGAATGGTGAAAGTTAATTACTACAAAAGGTTCTCAGTCATCGGATTTTTTTAGAAATAATTAATATATGCAATATATAAAGCATATCGGTTTGAGATTCACCAATGCGAAGTAATATTGTTAAATACATTTCATTTATTCGTAAATAATCTTACAATAGTTCGTCTAAAATGATTCTTTAAATGGCGAATCACGTATCACAGTAAATAAATTACACAACCTGTGAAATAACAAAATTAGCAAATTTAATAATTATTAGATGGCGACATAGTTAACGCAAGTATTAAAGTAAATATTTGGAATCCAATGTTTAATCTAGTTATTTTGCTAGTTCTTGTCGAATATTTCCAATAGGTGTATACTATTATTAGAAAACAGATATTGCGATAGTAAAACAATTGAAAACGGTCGATGAACTCAATCACTCTTTAATTAAACCCCGAGATAGAAAGATAATACGAGAATGACAAACATACTAAACGTATATTGGAAACAAACAATTATTAATTTTCAAAAAATATGTCCTCTCTTTAAATTTAGTCAATCAAATCAAAAGTATACAAACATATTCTCACGAAACCTTTCATAAAGCTTGAGTGTTAACTTTACACATTATTAGTCGATTTGCCTCATGAAAACGATTTCACTTACAGGTAAAAATAGAAATTTATAAACAATAAATGTAGCGGATATTTTCGTATAATTGGGAGAAAATAAAATACTAAGTAATCTTAGAATAATAGCATAATTATTTGTTAGATATTCTTAAACAGAAACGCATTATTGTCGTGTCATAGAAAATCGTTTACGCGTGCTGGATATTATATTATTTATCATTTGTCGTATTTTCAAAACAATTCAATTATTCATTGTTTTATTATTTCAGTCAAACTATTCCATGCAATATAATTTTCTATAGAAATACGTAAACTGAGCAATAGATCACTGACGGAAAGCTAGCCAGTGATTTATAACCAGTTCTTTTGATTCTGACACACTTTAAACAATTAGTGACGAAGGCTAGCAGTACGGTTTAAACAAAAAGATTCTGTACAATAAAACGACTTACTTCCAAAAACTGCTACTTCTTTTCAATTCCAACGACCTATATTTTAAAAGTCTACCTAATGATGAACACACGCCGACAGGGTGTTTAATTTTAAGTCAACAAATCGGCATAAATGCATATTGTACAATTTTGCATAAAAGATAATTTGAATTTTAGCGACCAAACGAAAATGTTAGACTTTTATGCAACAAGTTAAAAAACAATACATATTTTTGTAGGTACATTTAACACATATTTTACTTACAAAATAAAATACTTGCAGATAGACGCTCAGTAGGGCATGCTGATCAAATACGTAATTTATACTGTAAAAAGTTAATTTTATTAGTATAATAGAAAATGAAATTAATTACTGAATCTTTTAATATAATAATTATAAATATTAAAAATAGTTGTATTCTCGTATATAAGGTAAAAAAAATAAAAAATATTTAATTACATGAGAAATATTATGTTATTTTTCTGCATTTAAAATGAATTTCTTTCGGGAAAATAAATCAAATAAAAATTAAGGTTGTGATTTACTTTAAAAAAAAATATATTATAATGAAAGGAAATTGAGCCAAGTAGTAAAACGGTAAAACTTTTTGATCAAACTTTTGAATACAATTACATCTTAGTGTTTTTGGAGATTAAATATGTATTTTTATTTTAAGCATAAAATACTATTTTAGTGTGTAATTATTAAGCTCTCTTCATTTTCCCGATACTTGTGGATACTCGTGGAATATTATATAACTCATTTTTTCCTAAAATACTACTTGGACCACTTCACTTCTCAGAGGCTCAAGTGATGTTAGATATCAAACAGTAAAATTAAATTAATCACGGAAATGACTATTTTGTAATTCGGGTGCATTTATATTTAAAGAACTGAACTCAATGTTTTTTTTTCAATTATCGTGAAAATTTTATGTAAGTTATGGCAGTGAAATTCACCCCGTGAACATCATTTGAAATTATTCTATGGAAAAAATCATACATTTTTTTTAATGTAGCGGATCAGTTACAACCGGTTCTCATAAAAATATTTCCCATTAAATATTGCAGTTAGAGTCCAAGTACCCTACGTTGTAAGCGAAAACAGCAAAGCAAACATCATTACATAACCCAAAAGTTTAAAAAATTAAGTCAGTTTATTTATAACATTCTTTTTTCATTACAACTAAAATGATGGATAATTTTATGACAACTTCGTGCACACCCAGTATATTTACGACTGTCTCTCAAAGGGCGATTGGTTCCACTTTATTTAAGTAAAAATGGGTAGCAATTTAGTAATAGCCATTGTAAAACAACAAAAAAAACAAACAATAGTTAGGGACTGACACACTTACCTATTTTTAGGGCCGGTGACAATGAAATTAAAATTTGTAATAAAAAATTTAACGTGGACTGCCAAAGACTCGTTTTGCTACCAAATTTTTCAAACGTCATAAATTTCACTGACAACTTGTATGCACATCTCAACGGTACTCTAATTTTGTATTGTTATTATTCAACTAGGTACCTATGTTAATAAAGCTATAATTCTATTACAATAAATTTATTTTATTCAATAACAAAATTTTTTTCAGTTTAATTCATCATCCGACCTTTTCAACACTTTCCTTCGCATACTTCACTCGTCCTTATTGTGGACTTTCTACTATCCTGGAAGAAGTTGCAGAAATAATATATAGTTTGCAATTATTAAGAAGTATTTTTTTAACGTAAGAAATGCGTTTTTATTCTTATCAGCATTGTACTAAATAATTAAGATTCATACATGTTGATGATAAATCAGTCTCGTAGAATTTTTTTTGTTATTTAAACACTCAAAGTATTATTTTGCAGATGATGAAGATATCGGTATTGTTCTAGATTCTAGAATATAACTTATAAGTAAATAATCGCTCTTATAAAGTAAATTAAATTGGATCTATAATTTACGATATAAAGGAAAACAAAAGACAACACAATTTACAAAGAAAGCACAGATTCATTCATTAATATTAAGCTCAATAGTCAAGAGGTATCAATTTACCTTAATCATCTATTAAACTTATTTATCTTTTGTAGATGTTATACTCAATATAATATACTACATAAAAATTTGATCGACTATAATAAAATGATAAAGTATCGATAACTTGTTGTCTGTAGCTTATGTTCTGAGTGTTCTGACCACATTAAGAAATTTTAAATTGTATCCGTAGTCCATCATTTTTAACATCACCACGAATTAATTAATTAAATTTATATTGTGAATAACGTAGATAACTTTTAATTCTGAAATATTTGCCAAAATTTTAATTTTAATAAGTTTTTACGATTTAACAGTGTTTGAAAGTAGAAATAATGTTTTCGTATTATGTATATAGTTTTTTAATGCCAACGTTTCGGCATCGTTACTTTTGTCAACGTGGTAAAATAAATTGGTTTTGAAACTTATGTCAATTACCGCCAATCAAAACAGTCTTATGAGAACAATAATTCTTGTGCCTAGTTGTGTATATTCATATTCTCTTAACAAAATATAAAAATAAATAAGGATGAAAAACGATGCGCCAAAATGTTATCAAATCCGTGATCATTTGTATCTTCCGTAAATATTTTGTATTTTTTGTCATTCTGTTCCCTTGTGTCTTGTAATAGTGAAGTTATTAGAACACGCCGTGTCATAAACATCACAAAAATTTGAACATTTCCCATCATAAAACCCTTATACATAAGCATTTGTGTTTTTTTTTTGTGATCTACCCCGAGGCTTGTAGACAACAGGGACCGCAGGGCTGTACTCAGAGAATTTATGGCACAAAGAAAGTTTGTTGTATCACATTAAGATGAAGAATCTTTTGATAAAAATAAAAATAAATTATTTTGTAATTTATAGAGCTCAGCTAACTTAAATTTTTCTACGCGTAAGTTTATATAAGTAGAATTGTAATAAGCCTAGGAAGTTGTTTTTTTAGAAATAAATTCAATCGCACCTTTTAAAAATAACAAAACTAGACTTGTATTGAAAAATTAATTACACTTTGGACTCTTTAATTAGTACATCTTTACATCTTAGTTAGTCTTTAATTAATTTATATAATTATTATAAAAAACATTTTAAATGTTTCATTATAGCAAAATTCATCTGACGAACAATATATATAATATTAGTAGCAAGTATGTGGAGTCGGAGATAAAAAAATCTTATGACCAACGTTCCTTCTAATTTTTCTATTGTGTGTGCGGACCATCAACTTCTGTGATTAGTAAATTTTCAGCAAAATAAAAAATGTCCGCAAATTTAAAAATGTGGTGAAACAAACATATGTTTACAATATTTCTATGTGCAGACTTGTGCAGGGATGAAAAAGTGTGAGCGGGCACATTTTAGGAGGTGTGCGCGCGCGCACCTTAGCGGGAACATTGCTTATGAGTTATGACCCATGTTTTTTTTTTAAATTGATGTGTATTAAAACCGCAATAGTACACTGTGTTTACATTTATTTCTAAGCCATATTTTCGTTTTTATTCTGCATTTTAAATCGAAAATAATTATTAAAAAATATGGCCATGTAATTATTTTTAGTTAAGGTATAAGCGATTAGTAATTAACCCAATAGGCGCTCAGTATATAATTATTTGTATTCATTGTCATAGTTATGTCAGGATCATTCAATTTAAATACTGAAGGCTTTTTTAAATTAATGAATCTAAAGAGATAGAAGCCGGCCAAGTGCATATTAGTTAAACCGACAATTATAATATGTACAAACCGACAATTATAATATGTACATACCAGATCACTTAAAAATATGTATTTATCAGATCGTGCGTTATCGCACTAATTTGTTTGACATAATTCGGGCCTGTATATGTAACACAAAACATTTTTTCATATCCATAGAGGTACAAAAAGGACGTTTATTGTGAAAAAATACAGCAATTCCTTTTGCTTGAGACTGAATCTACCTGTCCCATCTAAACGATTTGAGCCAACAAAACTATGCAATGTTTTTGTTAGTATGTATATATGTATATTAAATTAGATGTGCCGAAAAGAGTATGCTTTGAATTATAATGTGAGTTATTGGTAAAATTTTATGTTTATTTCGTAAAACGTATCTTTAGAGATTGTTTTAAGTATTATTTTTATATTAAATAGAAAAAGAGCGTTAAAAAGTGTGTAGCTCATTTATTCTTAGATAAATCAATAGTTAAAACACTATTTTTCAATAGCTTGAAAAGTATCTATTGAGTTTTCTTGTTTTTGCTTTCAGATTGCTACATTCATTGATATGCGATTTGCAACAACCATATTCAACACAATATCTACCGATGAGCCTGCCATAGTCAGTTATATCCGCTCCTTCCTACAATTAGTGAAATTATAACGAACGTCAGTTACAATTCATATGAAGGACTTGAAGGAGCTGTGAGAAGGAGTAAGCACAGTGATTCGCAAGTTATAGTGACCAATAAAGTCGCCGACCGTGGCTGTATGATTCTCGAAGACAACGAATGAAATCGAATAATATTGAAGGAAGACGTAAACTTAGAAGTTTTAGTTAAAAAGATATTTTTCGAGAGAAGATAGACGGGTGTGAGCGCATATTTCATCGGATGCGTAAATGCATGGTACGATGGCAATGTTTCTTACTATTGAAATACTTATAAAATTATTTGATAAATATGAGTTAACAACGACATTATTACAAAATATAAAAATAGTTCCACGTTGCGTTCCACGGTGAAGATTACGTCGATGATTAATTCTTCAAATGCAAAAGACCGTTTTGTAAAATGTTTGCTGTCAAGAAGAATAGTAAATGTCCACTAATACTACTTAACTATCCTTCAATAACTGGGCGTAGCGAGAGCGATTAGTTAACCACTGGTCCTGTCCTAACCTTATCCTTATATCAATACTACTCTCATTGGAAAGAGAGGTTAAGCAACTGACTGACAAGTAGAAAAAAAATTGTGATAACTCCATTAGGAAGCCAAATGCTCCACATTGGGAGCGAACAAAGATTTTTTAAAATTGTCAGTTTTGGAACATATCTTTGATTGTATACTGCTACAAAGTAAAAAAAAGTATTCATAATTATTAAGTTGAATAACTTTATGAAGTAATTACGTCAACGTGTCCTAAGCAACTGAATTATTGTTTATATTTTCCAAGAAATTAATAAGGTTGTAATAATTCTAACAAACGCTTGGTTCGGTATACGCGTGAGAATTTTTTTACCACGATCGTAAACACCGTATGTACGTGTCTGAAATATTATAAAATCTTAAAAGAAGAGATATACCGTGACAGAAAGATATAAAACTAAAAGGTGAATTAAATGCGTCGTAAAGAGTGTGTCTGGAGCTTATTTTTAATTCAAGAGACAGAATCCGGTGCACATTTTGATGAAATACTACTGTTGTAAAATTAATATATATTTACCTAATCCAACGTGCATTTTAATATAACCGTATATTTGTTATGTTTCAGAAAATCATGCACGTCCAACATACCTCGCAAAATACCGAAGAAAAAATTTGAAGGATATCATTAGAGGAAGTCTTTAATTTAAGAACATGATCGATTAAGAAATGTATTATGCAAGATTCTACCAAACGAATGTTCTAAAAGTATTAATTTTATTAATAGTTTTTTTTATAATTCTTTCAGATAAGTCTGCAAACCAGGTATGTATGTAATGGTACTGTGATAGTAACTCTTTTTGGATAATGCTACAATATTATGACTGACTAATTTTGTTGTCAATACCAGATAGCAGCACTTTCACACAATTTGACTCAAACAATAATAACATCGCAGGAAACCCTCTACTCTTGATATTATATATAAAATTTTATAAAGAATACTGAGGTACAAATTATTATCGATAAAATAAGCAGATGTCATCATTAAAGTGTAAAGCTATTATAAAGTTACTGACACTGGCACAAAAAAATGATTTCTTGTAATGGTGAAAAAACCATAAACATTGTTAATTTAATTGTATTTTGTACTGAATTCGATGAACATATTGTATTCATTTTTAATTATATTTTGCACAGTTTTTTTTCAGTTATAAAATAGCTTGCGGTAGGTCCAGTCATCCATGAATATTGTTTTTATACAGTACTTATATAAGATTCTTTCCAGCTCTTCTTGGTATAGTATTGTTCTGTACTTTACAGAGATTTGGGAACATTAAGAGTCCAAAACATAAAAGATTAAGAAAATTCTCATTTATTTATCTGTCACGAGGATCTCAAAATAGCACTAACGGACGTTGTGTCCTTCATATTGAGGTAGAAAGCGTTTTTCATAACCCCTAAATTACCGGCACATTACAAGCACAAGTAGAATAATTTAAGCGATCTTGTGCCGAAATCACATAATTGTTTTGTAAGCAAATATATGTATTCTTATCTTTATTATGATTGAACATTATTGCTTTCATACATACGCAACATTTTTTGGACAAAAATATCTGTTGAACATCGGCTTTATTTTCCAATATTTCATATAATATTCTATTCAAGAACTTTTTACTGTCGAGGCCTTATTAGAAGCAAGCAGCACTTTATTACATCATTGAACATGACGAGTCTTTGGATATTTCTGATATATACAACACATACTTTACGAAACTTCACCCAATCTGCATTTTCTTTCAAGTGGTTCAATTCCGATGCAAGATGATCCCACGCCAAAGATAAAAACAATTTATTCCTTTTCCATAATATAATGAATAATCTATGTACTTAAAATTCTAATGAAGAAATATATGAGGGCTCTGCAAAAATAGACGGCAGCCTCCATATATTATCTTAAATGTGTAAAATACTTTTTGAAGTTTATAACAAAAACGACAGTTCCCATAGTCCTGAATAGCGAACACGGCAAATAAAGACCTAATTGTATTTAGAAGTCCAAAAAAACGTTTTATTATTTTACTTGTTGGCTCACTCCACCTCTCGAGGGTCCAATTGATTTGTCAAAATTTTAGGATATCAAAAATGCCGCCTTTGTTCCCGAGTCCGCATACATTGTCTGCAAAGCACGGCTTCATTTCAGTTATTTTTATTCAATAAAAAAAATGTTAAAAATATCAATAGTTTTAATATGACCCGCTTTAAATTTATCAAAAGTTTACCATACTTTATGATAAATATATTGTCATAAATTTAATTTCCGCCTCTGTGGTCGAATAGTCAACGTCGTTGGCTTCGGCTACAGAGGTCACGGGTTCAAATCCCAGTACGGACAGTCTTATAAATTGATTTTTCAATCGATTTATGAATTTCTGTTCGAAGGCATGGATGTATGTGATGTCTTAAATTCCCCCCTCCCACCCATCCTACCCTATGAATGGGGCGTATCAAGAGCGATTAGATAACCACAAGTCCTGTCCTAGCCCTATCCTTCTATTCCTACTCACTTCAAAAAAAGAGAGGTTGAGCAACTGGGTAACAAGCAGTTCTCGTAGAAACATTTCTGTTGAGATAAACTTCATTAGGAGTCCATATGCTCCACATTGGGAGCGGACATGGTAAAAAAAATCGCTCCCCTTTAGTTTTTTAATATTTTTAAATTGAAGCCTCAAGCACCTTTAGGGTTATGTTGATCTTAACTTTTGTTATTATAACATTCCCAGAACTTACCTGCTAAACGGTATTATCCCGTTCACTTGTATATAATGAAATAATAGTCATTTTGTCACAATGTCCATTTTATATTTTAACATCATTGTTTCCCGTGCCCCGTCGACACGTGTGATTATGGAATTACACAGAACAATGGAAAAATTTAGTCAGGAATGTCTTTGGCCCCCCTAAGCACTTGTAATTATTTTTATTGTGAATTCTAAAACGCAAATTAAACAATCCGTATGCAAATCAGAAATACGTGTTAATCGTCACATTTTATTATTTCATAAAAAGCAGTATTAACGTGGGAACAAGACAGTACTTAGGACATTTTGGATTATTTTTAAATTGTATGTAACATTGTAACGCAATTCGTATCCAAGTTACGGTTTTAAAAAAACTGCAAATTTCACACGATATTTAATAGTTAAGGTACTGACTAGAGATTACAATACCGAACAAATAGTCAATACCAGTATTTCTGTTTTTTTTAATAAAATATTAATTAGTTACTACTAGTACTGCAAATATAAACATCTCTATAACAAAATAAATATAATTTAAGATTTCGACTGAAGGTGCTTGGTGGAATTTCAATATTAAATTTGAATCGTTCAAACTATGTACATTCTCACAGATTTTGTCACTAACGACCCGAGTTTGACCTGACCGGGGGGACCTGAAGATGCCGAAAGGCGAAACCCGGATCGTTAGTGACAAAATCTGTGAGAATGTACATAGTTTGAACGATTCAAATTTAAAATAAAATATGTCTTGATTTTTATTTCGCCTTTCTATATTTTATACAAAATATCGTCATTAAAAATACATCATCATCATAAACACATGTTTTTCATAAATTATCATTAAACACTAATCCTGGAACCTGTCAATCAGGGCTTATAAACAACCGACTTTTAAAAAAATCGGTTTAAAATTTCACTATTTCTCAAAACTCGGCTTTAACCGGCTTTTCGAGTTTCGCAAAAAAAAATCAATTTAAAAAGTGAAATAAAATATGACCAAAAAACTATGATTTACTAAACATACTAGGCTTTTTAAAAATCGATAAGTCCAACTGTCAATATTGATACAACTCTTAGAAGATTTTAAATATTTCAATTCGTCGTAAAAAATATTTATTTGATGGTTTGCATACATTTAAAATTTGATTTTAGTTAATTTTAAATACCAAAATACCGGTATATTTTCATTTTTTCAAACCCTGTATTAATATTACGGCATTGAAAAAATACCACGAATTCCGGGATCTCGGCTTTAGTAATATGTATCGGTATTTCGATCCCTATCTCTGACGTATTCAAATTTAATATGTAGCAAGAATGTAGTCCATATCCTTTGAAGGAACTATTCAATTTGACACACGATATCCGCTATAACAATAATACCCGATATTTTATTGTCACTGTCAAAAAAATAGTCACGCTAACGAGACCGTCCGTTATTCCGACACAAGCGCCATTTATTTGGAATAAAAAAAAGCATCTTTGTCCAATAATAAGGTTGCGGTATCGAGGGTATGGTCCCACGACACATTCACGTTTATTAATGGCTGGGTAACAAAAAACCGCCCTTGACTACGATGACCTTCATTATTTAGGGGTGAGTCTATCATCACGATTTTGGCTGGAATAAAAAGCTGTGAAATGATGTGTTATACAGAAAATCGTGCCATGTTTCTTTCCTCAATATTGTTAGTTATAAAAAAATCGAAATTTTAACATAATTAATTATATATTTTTCTTTAAGTCGCCAGTCGCCATGAACAGTCAACTAGTCAACTGGTTTTCGCATTACTTGGTTGCATGATAAATGATTAATATCCTTTAATAGATACTTTCATTCATTGAGTCATAGGTTGAAGGCATTAATTCCAACAATATTTTACGTAATAATGCTCGTAAAATCTCCAATTTAAAGGAAGCTTGTATCCCTTATGAGATTCAATAAAATACTATTTCAAGTTTCCATTCTATAACTATAGTCAGAAAATACAACATAGAGCGAATTGGTAATAAACCACTAATAAACCTTTTTTTTCTTCGAAAAGGAGAGGTTGAGCGACTGACTAAAAACAGTTCTCGTAGAAAACTTCTGTTGAGATGCTTCCATTATTAGGCCATGTGCTCCACATTGGAGCGGACATAGATTGAAAAAAAACACAATTATATTAAGTCCCGTTGTTTTATATATACGGCTCTTACAATCTAAATTATTAGTGACATCCGTTTATTTAATTAATTTTTCAATATACATTAAATAAACCAATATCATTAAGTGATCGATGGTTCCAATCAATGTTTTTTTAACCGGTGGTCCACGAAGATTTTTGGGTGGGCCGCAAAAATTTTCTGCAGTTTAAAAATAGTTAGCAATACTTTTTTAATTGATGGTCCGCATAACATTTTTTGATATTTTTGTGGTCCGCGAATGTAAAAAGGTTAAGAAACATTTGTTTCAATAAAAAAAAACAAAATATTTCTTAATATATAGTCAGGGATGGATGGGTTAGAGGATACTCGCACGAGCCCTTTCGATCTAATTTTGACCTAGGCCCGTTGTTAAATTAAGAGAAAAAAAACTATGTTATCAGATCAAATTTGTATCAAACAACAATTTCTGACACGTATTTATTATCTATAACGACTTTAGTAAATCGTTTGAAACATGACATTTTATCGAAGAGAATAGTGTGTATTTATTTCTGCGTCAATCTTGGAACTAGGAATTCTGATGTCTCGGGTTTTTCAAAGTCCCGGGATTCGAGACGTGATAAAGTCAAAGTCCTGGGACTTCCCGAGACTTGGGACTTTTATTTCCCCTTCAATAAAATTATAAATTTATTAAAATTAAATATTTGTATGTATGTACTAAAAAGGGATGATAACGGTACATGTATTATGACGTACGTACGGAAAAAATATCAATGAATTTGGTAAAATTATGACCGTTACTTCACAAATCACAATACAGGTTTTATACATTTTTTTTTGTCCTATTGAAACATTGGTAACTTTGTACAATAGTGAAAAACATTTGTAAATAAAACAACATCAGGTATGAACATTTATTTATAATATTTTGTAATTTGTTTTTGCTACTTTTTTTTTTTAATTAAAATCTACAATTTGGCTGTCTTAAGTCCCGGATATTTAACAACAAAGTCCCGGGACTTAAGAAAGCAAAACATCTTAAAAGTCCTGGGACATCTCGACACAGAATCCCTACTTGGAACTGTTAACTCGTGTAATCTATAATAGAAATGTGCAGGCTCTGATATTAAATACTTTACGGTATAATGCGTATTGCGACATATTAGTGTTTTCAGTAGCATTTGAATATTTTGATAATTATTGCGAATAATTGTATACGAGTGCTTAAAAAAAATACCCCATCCCGAGAACGACGCGAATATCTTTGAGATTATGTGAACCCATCGTTAGCGTATTGGCAGCCTACCACTGAATACAGTTAAATATTACTGTTGGAATATTTTTATTCTTTAACCGTGTTTTAAGTAACTACTCACTTCGAAGCGTATTTACGAAATTAGAAGCAATATCGTTCAACGAATAAACTTTTTTTTACCCATGTCCGCTCCCAATGTGGACCATATGGTCTAATAATGGAGTTATCTCAACAGAAGTTTTTCTGTGTTTGTTACTCAGTCGCTCAACTTCTTTTTTTCAAAGAGAGTTGTAGGGATATAAGGATAAGGCTAGGACAGGACTAGTGGTTAACTTATCACCCTCGCTACACGCCCAGTTGTTGAAAGATCGAAATGATGAGAGGGACAACACAAACACTCATACCTTCTAACAGAAATCGATAAGAATATGCTGTTCGAACCCGTGTGGTCTGGCACGGAAGCCCACAGCTCGAACCACTGCGCTATAAAATATTACACGTAAACGTTTCCAACTGGTTTATTTTACCCTGATATGAGATTTAATAAAAGTAAACAAGCTTTTTTTATTATAACTCGTAACTATAGAAAGTCAAATCAAATCCTTAATCGTGTCCCCAAATTCATTTCTTTCGAATGAGTCTATATAACAGGCTTTCATCTGACACTCAAATAATTCAAGCGCCTATGTTTAATGTCGATCGGCCAAGTCTGATAGGAGTTTCGACGAAACCATAATTAAAAGTGATGACTGGCATTCCACAATATATAAATAAAACACCCGATAAAAATATTGTCATACTATTTCTTTCTTGTATTATTCTTGGAGCTAAGTTTAAATACATATTATTTAGTTATTCGATGAACTAAATGATCAAAGTACTAAATACAGTCTGATTGAATCTTTCAAAACTCATACTGCATAATGATAAGTACACCTATCCCTCGATTTACACGGTAGATAGGTTCCTGAGAAAAACGTGTAAATTGAAATTGTATATTTTTTAATGTAAAACCGTGTACATCGAAAAGTACACGAAAAACGCATAATTTGGGTGTTTTCTAAAATACATAAAAAACAAAATTATTAAAAAGTATAAACAAACGTATTCTTTTATTAATTAAATAGAGGTAAAGCTTATAGAGTAACAAAAAAATGAAATCCAAAAAATTCATTAAAAAAATATTGCAACGGTTGGTGGAGTTTTTATCATTCATCACTATCACAAATCACTGTGACTTGACTTGATGATTTGCTGTGAAAGTATGCTTCTTTTCAGATGAAGAAGAGGATGGTATATTCTATTTAATTTTTTCATAAATCTGCAATGCTTTATTTGTCATAGCATTGGTATCAATTGGCATCCGTTTTTGAGTTTGGTCCTTTATCCAAATCATTAATGCCTTCTCCATGTTTTCCATTGCAATTTCTCTGATATATGAAGTTGTGCTCGTACTCGTAGTGCCAGCTGCTACACTCTTTCTAATTGAGTTTTCATTTTTTCTAATGGTTCTTATTGTAGCTTCATTCATGCTATATAATCTAGCAAAATCTATTACTCTTTCTCCGTTTTGTAAAAGATCGAATATTTTTATTTTTTTTGCTAACGAAATAACTTTTCTTTTTACTTCTTTCGAAATAATAAGGCTAAAAATATTATTCAAGATATAAAACACGTAAGTATTAAGGACTTCTCGAAGAACATATATGTTGAGATAAGCTCAATTAGAATTTCATTTACTTAATACTCTAAGCCTATGCTGATACTATAATAATACAATGATTAGCCATTAAATGATTTCTGGTCGAATTTGTTAACCTTTTCACCGCGAATGACATTTATGCATGTCCTAGCGAACATGCCCTCAGCGCGTGTGACACGTATAGACGTCATGAAAACTTCAAACCCTATATAAGAGCTATCTATTGTGTTAAAATTGTATAACTTCGTTGAAAATATTACTAAATGTATATTTTACCAAATTCAATAGATGGCATTAGTCAAAAAAGATTTAATATAGGCTAAAATAATTTATTTCTGGAACACACCGTGAACATACGTCACCAATGCAAGATTTTGGATAATGTAAATAAGCGATCGAGTGCGGGTGAAATTGAAATTGTTCCGAGAATTTAATATTATAAGCATGGTATGGTGGTGGCGCAGTGTTCTCAGTCGCGCGTGGCGGTATTTTGCAATATGGCGACGTCACGTCGCAATTGTATGAAGAATGATTAGAATTAGAATGATAGTTAAAAAAATATTGCAACCTATATTTATTGTCGAAAACGTGATAACGAAATCCGCAAAAAAGCAGCCGCGTACAGGGCATGTTCGCTATTTTGGTGACGCGGGCAAAGAGTTAAAAGATTCCCTCTAATGTGTCAGAAAAATCTATTATAGTTTTACTTCCATTTTCTGTAACTTATTTATGCGAAGCAGAATTTCCTTATTATGCTGCAACGAAGTCAAAGGCTCGAGGCCACACCAGGCATAATAATTTAATTATCCAACATTGTGCCTCGTATCAAAAAAGATTTGCAGTTCAACTATGTACATACTCAGAATTATGTTTCGTTAAAAAGAAAAAGTTTGCGAAATCCTTTTCTAAATAATAAAATTTGTAGCGAGGTCCGGAGCTACAATTTAGTTTGTCATTTCAAAACTTAGTCACTGTTGGCATATAAAACAAAGAACTTTTTTTTTGCTTGAAATGTAAATTGTACATTTCCTGCAGAAACCTTTGACAGGTGTTTTAAACACGGTTGAATTGTGCGACCGATTAATTGCCGTCCATTTACGGACCCCGGAGTGGTAAAGTATCCTTTTATAAGTTGCCTATATGATGTTATAAACATAGCGTCTTGTATAATTTACTGCCTTCATAATACTCCTGTTTCTGGTTTGTATCACATTCCAACACCGCATAAAGACTGCATTACATAAAGCGAACCGCGCACCATCCAGTTTCGACGCATGAAAATAAAAATAACAACATTACAGAAATTATTCGCCATTCAATTTATTAAAATGAAACATAAATAATTCGCAGTGTTCCAATTTCCAAGTCAAAATAAAATAGACTTTCTTATTATTTTTGAATTCTGGAGTTAAGAAGTGTCAGGGACCTAATAACAAACACCATAATCTTAACATTAATAGCCGATAAGGTCCGTCTGTAAGGACGTCCGCAGTAAGGTACAGACCAATGATTTCGATTTATTCTGAACAGCACATTTTTGAAATGTTGTTCTATCCAATGGGAGCGGCTTATTTTAAACCGGGCGTGAATGTTCTGATATCGCCACGTTTGAAAATTTGATATTTCTTGGTGTAGAGCTAAAGTATTGTATCACCATACATCATAATATTCGAATAATCAAAGACTTTAATTCGACTATTGCAAACTATGATTATAGGGCTATCGAAATGAATCGTCTGATCGTGTGAGTCGATGTGAGACTAATATTTTTTGGAGCGGATTTGATCAATTGAATCATAATGATGAATCTTTTCACGTCTGACCTTGAAAATCTGTTAGAATTCTTTAATCTATATATTAATAGCCGATAAGGTCTGAGTGTCAGTATGTTTGGAGTCCATTTCACACCTTCCATTTCTCCACTTTTTTATTCATACTAAATTTATATATTAAAAGTCGATAAAATAATCACTCGCTTTTCACTTTTCACAAATGTGTGCGTACTGATGATGTCCTCGAGACATCTTCTTCTTCTACGAAATGTATTTTGTTTGCGTACATTTTCAAATTAATAGATAATGAAATGAAATAAAATATAATTCAATAATTTGCAATTTAAAAACTGCAGGGCTGTCGATATATGCGCCGTGGTCGATTTATGGTACTATGAAAAATGATTGTTACCAAACTTGAACATTATTCTAAATATTAAATAATTTACGAAATTTCTGCTCCTACGAAAAATGGTTGTTAGCAAACTTGAACATTATTCTAAATATTAAATAATTTACGCAATTTCGGCTACTACGAAAAATGGTTGTTAGCAAACTTGAACATTATTCCAAAAATTCAATAATTTACGAAATTTCTGCTTCTACGAAAAATGGTTGTTAGCAAACTTAAACTTTATTCCAAAAATTGAATATTTTACGAAGTTTATGCTACTACGAAAAATGGTTGTTAGCAAACTTAAACATTATTCCAAATATTAAATAATTTACGAAATTTATGCTACTACGAAAAATGGTTGTTAGCAAACTTGAACTTTATTCCAAAAATTCAATAATTTACGAAATTTCTGCTACTACGAAAAATGGTTGTTAGCAAACTTAAACTTTATTCCAAAAGTTCAATAATTTACGAAATTTATGCTACTACGAAAAATGGTTGTTAGCAAACTTAAACATTATTCCAAATATTAAATAATTTACGAAATTTATGCTACTACGAAAAATGGTTGTTAGCAAACTAAAACTTTATTCCAAAAATTGAATATTTTACGAAATTTATGCTACTACGAAAAATGGTTGTTAGCAAACTTAAACTTTATTCCAAAAGTTGAATTTTTTACGAAATTTATGCTACTACGAAAAATGGTTGTTAGCAAACTTAAACATTATTCCAAATATTAAATAATTTACGAAATTTATGCTACTACGAAAAATGGTTGTTAGTAAACTTAAACATTATTCCAAAAATTCAATAATTTACGAAATTTATGCTACTACGAAAAATGGTTGTTAGCAAACTTAAACTTTATTCCAAAAATTGAATATTTTACGAAATTTATGCTACTACGAAAAATGGTTGTTAGCAAACTTAAACTTTATTACAAAAGTTCAATAATTTACGAAATTTATGCTACTACGAAAAATGGTTGTTAGCAAACTTAAACATTATTCCAAATATTAAATAATTTACGAAATTTATTCTACTACGAAAAATGGTTGTTAGCAAACTCAAACTTTATTCCAAAAATTGAATATGTTACGAAATTTATGCTACTACGAAAAATGGTTGTTAGAAAACTTGAACATTATTCCAAATATTAAATAATTTACGAAATTTCTGCTCCTACGAAAAATGGTTGTAAGCAAACTTGAACATTATTCAAAATATTAAATAATTTACGAAATTTCTGCTCCTACGAAAAATGGTTGTTAGCAAACTTGAACATTATTCCAAAAATTCAATAATTTACGAAATTTCTGCTACTACGAAAAATGGTTGTTAGCAAACTTAAACATTATTCCAAATATTAAATAATTTACGAAATTTATGCTACTACGAAAAATGGTTGTTAGCAAACTTAAACTTTATTCCAAAAATTGAATATTTTACGAAATTTATGCTACTACGAAAAATGGTTGTTAGCAAACTTAAACTTTATTCCAAAAAGTCAATAATTTACGAAATTTCGGCTACTACGAAATATGGTTGTTAGCAAACTTAAACTTTATTCCAAAAATTGAATATTTTACGAAATTTATGCTACTACGAAAAATGGTTGTTAGCAAACTTAAAAATTATCCCAAAAATTAATTATTTTACGAAATTTATGCTACTACGAAAAATGGTTGTTAGCAAACTTAAACTTTATTCCAAATATTAAATAATTTACGAAATTTCTGCTTACTATAAAAATAAAATAAATTAAAATAAAATAAAATAACATAAAATAAAATAAAATAACATAAAATAAAATAAAATAAAATAAAATAAAATAAAATAAAATAAAATAAAATAAAATAAAATAAAATAAAATAAAATAAAATAAAATAAAATAAAATAACACAACATAACATAACATAAAATAAAATAAAATAAAATAAAATAAAGTAAAATAAAATAAAGTAAAATAAAATAAAATACAATGCAACAAAACACAATGCAACAAAAATCTCACGTTGCTGGGCAACGGGCTTACAGCTAGTCATATTAATTAGTGGCACACAGTTATCTCTCTAACATAATATAATCTTTTACGAGATACGGTTGGGTACGGCAAATGAAATTATGATGTTAAAAACGCAAAGGCAATTAATTCACCTGTTATATCTACTTTATTGAACTAAAAACTGTGTTTTTGTAGATTGATTGACCCATGTGATCCTACTAAGCCAGCGGTGTGCTGCTAATACATTAACAAGGGACTCGCTTGCTACTCGCGATCTCGAAGCAATTTTTATTGTTCTGAGGAAGGAGTGAATTTTCTTATAGGTCCTATGCAATTATTAGCAATCGATTTTTAACTAATACATGTACTATATGTAACAGTATGCAATTCACCGTAAGTCTATCGATGTAAATTGCTAAAAATATACCAATGTGTATTCTGACGCTGTCGTAGATAATATATAAATTAAAAAATGCAGTTATATTGTACTAATTTAATCTGAGAATATTGTTTTATTATAACTTAACAAGGGGCTCGCCGGCCTTGGTAAAATTCAACAAGGGGTTCAGGCGAGCCCCTCCGAGCCACCCATGTACTTAGCTCTTGAATTGACTAAGAAAAGATGAAGTATATGCCGAGTGTCAATCCGATTAAGACGAAGAAGAATTTTGACAAACTCTTTCGAATTGAACCCGTCAAATAAAGCCCTTCAAAAGGTTGCAAATTTTAATTTTAATAAAACTACATAATTAAATATTTACTTGTCTTGTCAAGAATTGTTCTCGGTCATTAATAAGCAGAGCTCGTACCACTAAGCCTATAGTTTTCTTTTACAAATAAGCCGCTATACGTAACAGCTATAAATCGAATAATTCCTTAAAGACGTACGAGTAATATTTGGTGAATTATAGTTTCTTTTTGCGAGAGGAATTTAATGAAAAACCTTCTCGTATAAAAATTATGAATTGTCCATTACGCTTTTCTGTCGATATTATGAGAATCTTTTAAAATATATAATGAAAACAGATTCTCATGTCATTAAACAATTCCTAATTTTTATTGAATACATTTATTCAGCCATTAATAGTTCAATACGATATAGTTTGGTGTAATTCAGCCTTAACGAGGCTTAAGCTTTGCTAAAATGAAGAACTCGGGTGGGTGAGTTATATTGCGTTTTATGACACTTACAATTATTGCTATGCTAACAACAAGCTAGTTAACTATTGCCGTTTTATCATACTAACATTTATAGGAGGTAATTAATGGTAAGGAACTTCTGATTCTGCTATTCTTATACAATATACGATTATTAAACGCCACAATATAGCGACATGCCTACAACCGTCGCAAATCGTTGATGAAGAAAATATATGTACAAGACAAAGATATTGGCCTATGACAAATAAGGCGTCCTTTTATATAGATGTATACATATTAAATTGCATGGTATTATGAATACTTACGGTATGTAAATGGAGGATTTACCGCCAGTAATTTATCGCTAGCACGGTAGAGTCAATAGATCGCATAAACTGTTTATAGCCTACAAATGATCGCTTGTATATTTTACAGGCTAGATCTAATGAGATGTGTTTAGTCAAATCATAAAAAGTAATTGTTTATCTTAGTTTCTGCGTTGATCTGTGATGAGTATGTTGTTGTAATTTAGTGAGTTATGTGGAAAAAGTAAGTAATATGGAGATTAGGTATGTATTTTAATAGCTTCATGTATCCTAAAAATAGTAAAAAATATATAAAACACTTAGGAATCAAATAATACAATATAAAAATAGGTTAGGATAGGTAAAGTAAGGTAACATGAGATATAAATTTTATGTATTGTTGGGAAATACAATATACTGGCGGTCAACTGCTAACGGTTGTTTATAGGCGGTTAATTGATAGAGGAAAATTTTCTTAGACCCATTTTAATGGTGTAAAACAATATAATAGATTTCACTCTATTCCCGATATTTTTTTTACATATATCACCTTCCCCGTTTGGACATGAAGTTATATATGAAAAAACCACATAGTTAAAACACTCATTTTAATTTTTCAAGTTGGAACTTTCATATTTAATGAAGCGTAGGGGCGTAGGAAAAATTTGTACGTGATAGAGAAGTTTTTTTTCGTTGTTTTGAGCCCAATTAAAGCATCTAAAAAATTACTCAAATATTATTCTTAAATTGTTATTATTTAGTTGTGCGTGATTGATAAAGAATCAAAATAGTACTCACTTTTAGTAATCAGAAAACGTGTTATTTAGGTACTAAGCAAAGAGTTTTATTTAATTTTCATATTGAAAATGTGTGCCTGCTAAAAGTCTGCTGTTTTGGTTGAAAATTGACAGTTCTCATCGTGTGTTTCTGGTAGGCCTAAGCTTAAATCTTTGGTATTATTTACGAAAAGCCTTGTACCGTCTTCACCACGGATAGGCCGTAATGTCGCCAAAATGAAATCATCTTTTCAATTGACGAAATACTAAACCACAATGCAAAACACACCGCCAAACGGTGGGCCATTATTTGAATTTGGTGCCTGATTACCATCTCAAACATTGTTTGTTTTCCCGAAATGTTTCTACAAAACGATTTCACGCACTGGAGATTTACATTATCTGCCATTATTCAAGAAATGTCTTTACAAAAACGGCATGCAGGGCCAATACAGAAAAGGAATCGAACCGAATAAATCGTCTTATGTTTCATATATAGCTAGAGGTAACGCAGAAAGGTCTTGTCAATTATATAATCGCGGACGAATATTTAATACTTTTTAAAAAACATTTTTTTAATATAAAGAGAATAAGCGATTACTTTATATAACATTGTATTCACGATGAGATAAAGTTTTATTCTGATTTTTTAAAATTCTTAATTGTTGAAAATTGTCGTCGTCATAGTTATTATAAGCCCAATGAAAAAAAAATGGAATACTTTAAATGTGTCTAAAATAAATGGGCATCGATAATTTTTTTTTAATAATAGTCCATTAAAAAAGCGAGCGTTTACATAATTAGTTGAAATATGTGTCAGAGCATACGAAAAAATATCAGTTTTAACTTTAAGAATCTTTCTCAATATAATATCTATATATTAATAGTCGATAATGTCCGTCCGTCTGTATGATTGTCCCCGATTTCCCCAAAAAAGATTGTTCTTACTTTGAAAAATGATTGTTAGCAAATTTGAACATTATTCCAAAAATTAAATAATTTACAATTTAAATACTGCAGGACTGTCGATATATGCCCGAGGTAGATTTCTGCTACTACGAAAAATGATTGTTAGCAAACTTAAAAACTATTCCAAAAATTAAATAATTTACAATTTAAATACTGCAGGGCAGGGCTGTCGATATATGCCCCGAGATATATTTATTTTACTATCAGAATTTCTGGCTTATTCAATAAATAGGTTTGTAATTTATTTTTCACGCCAGTAAACTTTTTGACTACTTTAAAATGCGACAAAAATCCCTCCGTTGAGATCAACGGGCTAACAACTAGTATTATATGAATTTGATTAAAAATGAGGCATTGCCACTCTAAAAATGTAATACTAAATATGTGATATAAATGACAATTTTAAACTTATTTTTATGGATATCTTGTTAAAATAGAAAATATTTGGTACATATTTTTTGAATCATAAAAAAGCAACAACAAAAACTGATAACTTGAGTCGGTATCCTAAAATTTCTGGTTTAAATATATTATAAATAGCTGTACGTAAATCATATGAATTATGTTCACCTCATAATTAATCATCCTCTATTAACTTTCTTTAAGAATTCTTATTATTAAATAAAAAGGTTCGAGATCTGGTTAGGTCAATACTCAATAGCTACTGTTGATATTTTTATTCATTTAAAATTGAAGGTGCAAATGCTTTAAGTGACTAATCTTTTCGAGTCGATCCGAATGACTTTGTTAAGCTCTCAAATAATTTGAAATTGAAAATTATCTAGAAGCATGACAATTTGATGGTGCCAAATAATAAAATTCAAATTAAAATTCATTACTGTCATAAATTGTTTTATTCGCATTGTAAATTTATATCGGCCTTTGTCTAATTATCATCAACCGGGGGGTTAAAAAAACCCTGTTGTTATTCCAAGTAGAAATTGCTGTCAATGCCGAAAGCTGCATATTACGCACAGTAAACCGATCCACTCAAAACAAACACGATGCAGGACACAGGACGAAGGAAGATGATGGATCCTGATTCTCTTGGTGGTGCAATTATTATAACCGAACGCACCTGCCTGTACTACAGATCCGAACTTGATAATAAATATTATAAAATAAATTTGAAAGTTTATTAATAGTTACTTAGTGTTTTAGCTCAGCACTCTTATTCAAGAAAAAAGCATAGAAAATTTTACGAAAGTTAGTATATTATTCAGTATTTTTTTCAACCATGTCCGGCTGCAATTTTGTAGCATATTTACCTGTTATGTCCCTCTATGTGTAATTTATACCCAAACTTCTTCGAGTGACTCCACTTAACTCTCCTCAAACCTCTACCCAATCGGTCCATTGCCGAATGTATCCACTGGCCATGATAATACCATTTTTTTTTATTAAAAAAAAATATTATTATCATGGCCAGTGTAAAAATATTATTATCATGGCCAATTTCGAAAAAAGATATACATATTTCAGGTGAGAAAAAAAATGAGTTGGAAACTTTCTTATCGATAAATTATTATTATAATTAAACGCTAGATAGGCTGACGACTGATAATTTTGGTGAAACGGATTTTAGCCATTTACCATATCTACAATTCTCAGAAGAAATAAGGGAGGTAATTAAAATGATCGAAATCATTATAAATTTTCATATCCATATTTCATTCATCACCAATTCAAAAAATTATAGAAGCACGTTAGGATCTCAACAACGGTATTACTAAAACCGGGATTCCGGTATTCATGGTGTTTTTTTAATAACGAATTAGCGGTTTTCAAAATGTAAAACACGGGTATTGAAAATCGTGGAATTTTAAACTTCTAGAAATCATTACATATTTTAAAAAAAATGTTCAAGATGAATTGAAATATTATTTTAAATCTTCCAAAAGTCCTTAGTCTTTCAGAATTCATGAACCTTTCCATGATGTAAAATTCAAAAAAATAAATATCGGTTTCTCCGATGATGAGCATATCAATCAATAATGCTCGTCATGAATGAAACCGGTGCTAATCTTATTAAATAAAAGTAGCATTAGCAGAAATGAGTTTTTTTTAAAATTTAATGTCTTTCAACCAATTATTGACAGTGAACACCCTAAAAGTAATAAAAAATAAACTATTTGTGAAAATAATCCGTTTAGGAGTATGATATATATTTTTAATGACGGGATTATATATTATGAAATTTCGGCCGTATTTTTTGTTGTTGCTTTTTTTTTGTAATACATAGAAGGGAGCAATTGATTTCATCCATAGCACTATTTTTTTGTGACTTGTATCTTTGAATGTTACTTAATCTCTAATATGATTTATATAATTTATCGCCCGTTGTGATCTAGTTGGTTAGAGCTTGCTCTACCGATCAGGTGGGTCTGGGTTCGATTCCCGGTAAGGTCAGTGTCAAATTGGATTTTTTCAATTTTAATTTGAAACCTAAGACATGGGTGTTTGTGAAGTTAATTCTCCTTGAGGTGACTTTCAAAAATTTTCATCGAGTATATCTTGTATGATCCTTCAACTTCAAAAATATTTGACGCATTAGCGTAAGCTGTAATTTAAAATATTTTTTTAAAAAACTTAATTTTAAAAAATTGTGATGTGCAATAAGACTACCATTCTGGTTTGCGATCTTCTTTATTTCCAAGTCACTGACCTTTGAATGAACATTGAAATCATAATAACACACGCAGAACGTAAATTAATGTATTTTTAAATACGGGTGTCGCACCAGATCCGACTCTGTTCCCGTAAACTAGTAGTAGCCAGTAAAACGGTCGAGTGGAGAGTGGCGACTGGCAAATAATGGCGAGTCACCGTTGCGGGAAGCCGCTCTGCAAGATCGGACCGAGATATCAAGATAGCCACGAAATATCTCCAGCCTGCCAATATGTAGAGACATGCAGGGTTTGCAATAACTGACAAACATATCAATACCGGTAATTCAGTATTTCATATCAAATACCGGCAGCAGTGGGCTGCCAATACGCTAAGAAGTTGCTCACTCAAATCTCAGAGATATTCGCGATGTTCTGAAGAAGTAGAGGTGTGTTTTTATAAACCTTATTCAATTGTACACAATAATGTTTCTTAACATAATTATATTATAAAAAATACTCGTCATAAATTGGTTTTAGGTACTAATTTAATCTGATAATAGAGTTTTTTCTTAATTGAGCATTTGACTTGTCAGCTTAACCCTCCAAGGACGAGCGTCACCATAGTCACAGTAAACACTGTTGTCTATTGATCCCACTATTCATCCTTTTTCTACCTGAATATTGTTGCTTTCGCTCATATTTGGTTAAGAAGGGTACAGACTACCGTAAGTCATCAGCCGTGGGGACAGAAACGGCCTCCAAAAGCACATGCGATTTTTTGATTTTCCGTTTTTTTAATTTTTTTTTATAAAAACATCAAATTATTTACAGTTATTTTGCTAATATATTTGTATTGAAATTATGTTGATCTAAAGAGGTCAAATTGTAAATATTTAAAAAAAAACACGTTTCGCTATATTTCAACCCCGAATGTTTGCGAGCGCATACGGTCACTTTTGTCCTTACTACTGTCCGTATTCAATATTACACGGTAATAAAAGGATGAGCATGATCATATAGTCATGCGGGGTTTCTATACAACGACTTGGCTTTTTTTAAAAATTTATTAGGAATAATAGTTATCCGTGACTTCAATATGGCTAAACAAATATTTTTATATCGAAAAAGGAATTGCATTCGAGCAATTGCACTCGAGCAATTTACCGGGAATCTGCAATCACTAGGTACAGGGGTAAGACTGCATGAACAGTTCCACGGCTCAGTGTCAAAAAACCATTAAAAACACGCTTTATAAATCGCTTTATGGATAATAATAATCTTCTTATTTAATTTATTCGTACAAAAACATTCCGTACTTATATTTATCAGTAATGCCGTTCTTAACACTTAAAAGATGTGATTGTAAAATAATTAGCATTCTAACTGATTAGTGAAGGTAACGTAAATATTATTTTTAAAAGAATAATAAATTGTTCTCGAAGCCGAGATGATTCAGATTTCTCAATAGAAATTGTTTTTTCCAAGTGGCTTTAGATTGTATTTAAGAATTTTAGGGACTGATTTAAATATTTTTTTCATATTTTCCATTCACCACCCATTGCATACTCAATGCGGGGAGTAGATAGAAGTATTAGCTAACAACTTGTCGACTAGTTTTTTCGTAACGTCCACCAACATTTTTTACTCTTTTCGAAGTGAAAGGTCATTTACATACCACCAATTTTCGATAAAATATTTTTTTAGGCATTTTTATATTTACATTTCCTCTCCTCCCATCCTTCTGATCCTTTGATAACTGGGTGTAGCAAAAGCGATTATTCAACCACTAGTCCTGTTCTAGCCTTACCTATCTTTCTTTGCTACTCACTTTGAAAAAAGTGAAGTTGAGCTACTGAGTAACAAACAGTTTTCGTAGAAAAGAAAACTTCTGTTGAGATACCTCCACAAGGAGGTCATTTGCTCCACATTGGGAGTGGGTATGGATAAAAAAAATGTTGTATGGTAAGATTTACAATGTCGAAAATTACGAAAACGACTCTACTATCTACATACAAGTGCTGTTATACTTCTATTTGCCTTCTTCAAGATGAGAGATTGAGCGATTTCGTAACAATCAACTCTCAGTTGAACAACTGTTGGGATATCCATTAATGGTCATAAAGCTCAAAAAACATTTTTTTATTAATAAACTTGAACAAAGTAACAGTTGAATCAATCAAAAATTAGATATTTAAATGATATAAAATTCAGAAAGGAAGTATATACACAACTTAAGATTTTAATTAGCCTTGACGGTTTGGAAAAAAGAAGTATATAACAACGCGTAAATTAAAAAAAAACTAATTAATTACTGAAAAAAATAATGAGAATAGATAGTATTTCAACACTTGATATTTTAAATAAATCTTAAACCGCTTTTCTCCCTCAAACTTCATTAATCCCCCGCCACAACGCTAATTAAAACCCGTTGTGTTTTTGTTTATTATGTCATTACTTTGAAATACGAAATATATACACAATTCTCTGTGTTTCTGTATCATTTTGGTTTAATGACATAATAACTGAATATTTAAATATCAACAACGTAGCTCATTTGTATTTTTTGCATCTTTTAATAAGCATATTAAATATTATTTAATTGTACCTTTTTATTCAAATCCACAAGTAATTAAAATAATAACTCTATCGTCGGCCAAGAGTGCAATGCTCGTAACTACAACTTTACAAGCGTAAAACGTAATTACTTTATAATGAGTTTTTTTGTAAAATAATCTCTAGATTGAAAATTGAACATTGTTATTGTATAATAGTAGTTTATTATAATAAAATGATTATAATATTTTCACTGTTAAAATCTTTGAAGAATACGGTAAAATGTCTACTAAGTGTGTGGAAATCGGTTATCAAGAAAATTCTTGTACAATCTATTGGAAAATATAAATCTATAATGCTGTATCTATAAAGCTGACAGAAATTATTTTAATAACAATAAACATCTTATATTTTTTTAAGTTGTACTTTGGCAAAAAAAAATATTCATTGGATGTTTTGAAATGATTCTAATCTATACATTTTTTTAATGTCTCATATGTACATTTTATATTTGACGAACATATTTTCAATTTGATGATAATTATTAGTTTAGTAACTACTGATGCATGTAATGGGCTAAGAGTTCACTTATACAAAAGCACACATTCACATATTAAATCAGTTCCATTAAAATGGAATGTAATATACGTTCCAATTTATTGTACTCCTCTTGCAATCGGATGTTTCCCAGAACTTTAAATAATGACTAGCAAAAACATTTATCTAAATGGAAAAAAAAAGCAACAAAAAAACGTAGAAATTGGCAAAAACATACATTTGATTTTTTTCGGCAACACGACACCGTTGACAAATGTACAACAAAACAAATCGAATGAAAAAATCGCTTTTGTGTTGGGAAATCGGTTTAGTTTCCGCGAAGTGATTGTCCGCAAACCGATCTATACAAAACATACAATCGTCGCATTAAACGTACGGGATGTCTTTGAAATTATTCATCTGCATTAAATACATATCGAGTTTACGGATGTTAAAAAAAATAGATTTTTATCGTTTTCCATGGCACATTAACGCGAACAAAAGTAATAAATAAGTGGCTTTCCGTTTTCACTTGGCATGCTTTTTTATCACCACTTTTTGGCTATAAAAAACAAATTTTACTGTCCAGCTAATCTATCAGTCAAATAATTTCTGGTTTGTTCTATATTTGAATCACTTAATCGACGTTCGTTTATTTTCAATGTTTGACAGTTTTCTAACAAATTAATAACAACTTGTATAAATCTTCTCTTTTTAGGGCAAATTGACGGGATTCTTTTGTGGCATAAATATCTACAACGACTTGATAAGTGCCGTGGGCCGTGTCTCAAAAGACCAAGATGTTTATTCTACATAATATGGATTAAAAAACAGTTTAAACTCGTTAAAAAAAATATCAGAAAATGTGTCACAAACAGCGAAACAGGTAATATATAAATATACATTAAACGCGAATACTTCCTACGGTTTTAATAATTTTAAACGTTGAGTGACATTTTTAAAGCAAGGTTAGGTCTTCTCTTACTCCAATTCAACAAACATACCTACATATGCCTTTCTTTTGCATGATACATCTACTATTTTCATCTTGTATACAACTAAAAGCTTTCTAAAAGATAGATTTACTAAAAAATGCTTAACGTTTTCATCAATAATACATTCAATAAATGTCGAAATCAAACAAATTACGAAATGTGAACTTGTGAATCAGTTTTTATCAATACTTTTATAAACTACTTACTCTGAGTTTTAAATTAATGTTGTCGTAAACATACTTCAGAAATATGAACCGACCCTAACCTAAGGGTGCATTCTATCAATGTTGAAATATGTCCATTTTTGATAGTTTTATTACTTAGAAACGTTTAAAAAATAATACATTACTTTACTTACTTAGTTACTTACGTCATTGTTAACCCGAAACACTTTGGAATTTTTTTGGAGGTCTAGATATTAGCCATTCAATACTCCACATAATTATTATCATGATATTGAAATGGAAATAGAGACGAACAAACAAATACAGAAACTCATATAGATCATAGTAAAAAAATATTTTACAAAATTGATTTTTTACAGAAAAGGGTAACAATTACTCTAAAACCAATTGAAATCTTTCAATAATATTTTTAATTACAGTAACAAAAGTAGTTTTTCTTAGCCAATAATCAACTTATTCGCCTTGTTTATTGATGATACCTTGCTAGCTGAGCGAATCTTGTCTTTTTAAAAATAATAAATATTTACTCTACAGATTTTAAAATTACCTAATATATAATTAAAGTAAACTTAAAAAAAGTTTCTCCCTGTATAAAATTCTCTGTAATACCATTTAAGCAGTTTGGTGAGACACGTGGTGCCGGAAATCCCCTCACAATGGCGTCTTGGATGACAAATCTGAAAGGGAATCAATCTTGGATAAAAATGTTTTTTAAAGTTCTACAACGGTGGACAAAGTAATTTTATCGACGTATCGAGACAGAATCTAGAACCAAACAATACCCGACCGATTCATCAAAGACCTTCGGCTCAAGTAATCACTAATCAGGACTTTGAATATATTACTAAAGAACGAACGATTGGACCACTGATTTCACAGTATTTCAGGGTGACCACACAAATTCAACGACCGCGGTCGCAAAAAATACTTTTCTAAATTTGGTGGTTACTTTGTGGTTATTAATTTTCAATATAAAATTGTTTACTTTGGGTACAAAAAAATCTTCTACCAACCATGTGTCACGTACTTTTTAGTGGTCAAGAGTGTAGGCTATCGACTACCGACACTCGTTTATTGAAATCACGAGCAATGATTCTCGAAGTAAAAACCATCATGAATTATTTTTTTATTGATTTAGAAATTTGAACCCAAATGTATTTATTTATTTAATTAACATTGCACAAGGTTGACAAATTATAAATTTAAAACTTTTACAATGAATAAAAAAAATAGTACAATTTAATATTAAAAGCAGTAGAAAAAATGGCAAGTAAATCAGCTGAGTAAGCTCCGACGAACTCTACTTTAATACAAAAAAATAGTATTTGTCGGAACTCACCCACGTCTACGTGGAATATGTCGACATCCGAAGCAATACTGTTGAACACCGTTAAAGCTCTCCCCAGTGGCAACTCCATTGGCAGGCTGGCTCTACACCTTGGGAGAACAAACAATTCATGTCCACGATTTCTCAAATAATAATCAGGATGCATGGATGCATGGATGTCTGTAACGTTTTCATATCTTCCTACTCACTTTCCCATTCCACCCTGAAAACAGTGAATAGAGATGAATTAACCACCTGCTGGTTGTTTCCTTACAATATTCTTCTTTCCGAAGACAAAGGATGAGCATCTGACAACCGGTTATGGTTTAAAAAAAATGTTAAGATGCTAAGCGTTGAGTCTATGCTACAACAGAGTTACTTGATTTTCAATATTTTTGAGATAGCTTCTGAATAATATGATCTCACACCAGACAGTAATTAGTTTTGACATAAATAAGTGATAAATACTTTTTACGTTTATTTTCATCATATTCATAGCCATCGTATGTGTATTGATAATATCGATTGACTTCTTTTTAGTACGTGTTTGTATCTCTCGCGGCTCGGAGACTTGAAAAATACTTCTCTGCCGATGGGGTTCGTTCAGGGACCCCAGTGGTTTCCTTATTATTGGCCTTATTCTTATGAATTTTAAAAAAATAGTCAAAGGGCTTTAAAATATCTCTCTGCATCATTCCTCATAAAAAAAATAAAAAAAAATCCGTGGTTTTTTAATAAATAATCATATTTTAAGTTGCGCGTAAAAAAGACGTCATCCCAGCACACATATGAAATTGCAACTGATGAGTTTAGCCAAGCTATCTTACGAACGATCGCTTATCGCGGGCGCTTATCGCCTCATCGCGTTATCGCGTATTTATATGAACTACAAATGGTGCAAAAAACTATGATATAAGAATACCTTAATTATAAACATTGTGTCACCCATATTAAAATAGATATTTAAGAAAATGTGGGTATTGGGGTCGCATTTCTTGATTTTAGAACCGGAAAGGGTATCTCCACTTTCAAATTAGATATCGACTGTGGAAAGGAAAAAGGACGTAACCCACAATCTTCCAAAACAGCTTATTTTCGATAATCACAATGTATACAACTTGACACACATTCTATCAAAAGGATGGAAGCTGAAAATGCCGAATAAGTATTTAAATTTAGCTTTTAATTTTGTAAAAGACGACCTTGTAAAAAATTAAAACCAATAAAAAACACTGAAATAAAGGTTTTTCAGAGACAATTTCTTTAATTAATATTAGGTTATGTCAATTAAACACCAGTTTAGAAGTATCCGTGCACTTCAAGGTTGTGTATAATTCATAATTTGCATATTTCACAAAATCATCAAAACACGTTTTTAGCGCCTCCTGTAAAATTTGATATGTGTGGGTTACGTCCTTTTTCCTTTCCACAGTCGATATTTAATAAAAGTGTGATACATATAACTTATATGTGTTGTATTACTTTCACGATATATAATATATTACAGTTCAAAATCCCTTTGAAGAAAATTATAAAATTTTGATGTTTCTATTTGGTCACCATATTTGGTATTGGAAATAGAGGCCTGCGCGGACTCGGGCTTGGCTAGAAGACATCTACAAAGATTCGATGGGTAGTGACAATCGAGTCTCCGGTCTTAATAGGTAATTCATTTTTTTAGAAACATGCTACATGTAATGTCTTATTTAAGTATGAATATATTTTTTCGAAACATAATACATTATAATGTCATGTTTATGTATGAATGATTTCAGTCTTTGTCAGCGTGTTTTTTTAAACGGTTTTACAATTATTTTACGTTTGTAAAACAAAATCATACTTTATTAAACATTTTTTTATTGATTGATTGAATTGGCATTTACTTGGTAGAGCTCCATTGTAATACGGTAAAAAAAATAGCAAACTATTTAGTTCCACATTTTTTTTAAAAATAAGTATGTGTTTTGCTTTTTTGGCGTATGTCATCATCAGAACTATGTTAAAACCTACATTTACTCAGCAATATATACTGGCTTAGAAGGGATACACAACACATCTTGCTATTTACTCTAACATCATATTTTTTAAAAAATAAAAGCACAATATTCCTTTGTTCTTTATTTCACTTTATTTACAAGGTCAGGACCGGATTCGCTCATTGCGAGCATTGTCAACTGATAAGTTCTTCATATTTTTTTTATCAGTTGACAATGCTCGCAATGAACGAATCCGGTCACCTTGTACAAATCATGGAATAAAGTACAGAATAATACTGTGTTTTTATTAATATTATGCCTTTCCGCCAAGTATTGACAGTGAACACCCTAAATCCTAATTTATATTACAAATTATAGTATTACATTTATTAAACATGGCTTTAGTGTTTCTAAGAACGCTACCATTTCTTTTTAAGCAATTTTTTTTTGTTTTGTATTGTTCGGGTTAAAAAAAATACATATCTTGGACTCGTTTGAGTACCAAATTGTATGCTAAACCGGGCCGAGTACTTACATAAAACGTCAGCCCGTGCAGACATCTAATTCAAAGGAATTATAATCAAGGCGAACGGATATTTCACTCGCGATCGAGATAGCCAACGAAAAGTCTTTTGGGTTTATTGTTGTGAAGAATATTCTTTATACACAATAATCTTCATTGAACCGAATTGTTTTTTTATCGTGATGTTATCGCACTTATATAAATTGCCTCATTCAAGAATCTCCAATGACATTTTATATTTCTTTGTATCGTTACAGTGTTATGATTATTACTTTTACCGAAGTCTTCGTTTCTGAGATATTTCGATAAATATCAGTGAAGTCTGGCATCATTAAAACGGTAGCTTGTCTACTTTCAAATTTGTATAACAAAACATTCATATTGGAATCTTTTGATCGGTATGCCATAACTGCACCAAAACAACAAAATAATCTAGAACTATATATTCAATAGGATGTCCAGTATCTTGATTCTAGAACGACAGACGTAAATGCTAAAGTTGAACAAAACTTCCATAATTGTATTTATCTAAAAAACTTCACAGTGATTGTTATACGAATGTATCTTCATAAATTCATAAAATAGCATTCATAAAATAACCATTTTTTAATTTTTTTAAAAATATAAATACATTTTGTACTCATTCTACAATTTTATAAAAAAATATCAGTACTTTTGTCGCTCATCGCGAGGGTTTTTAATATATGCTGACATAAACTTGAGAAATTAGTATAGAATTTTATATAAACAAAGATGTTTGAAATTAAGTGAATGGTCAAATACTATGTCTCTACTTGGTCTACTTTAAGGTGACCAGGTTTTGAAATTGTCAACTTTTTTTTAGCTCTCTCGGGGATTTCAAATCCTAAATACCAGAAATTTGCAGATTTCTCCAAATAACCAACATGGAATCTTTTTTTAGCTCTTCTGGGAATTTCAAATCTTAAATAATCCCAAATTTGAGTAAAGTAGGACAAGAAGGACACAATTTTTGAGAAGGATAAACATTCCAAAAGGAGGACAATCCTCCTCAAAGAAGGTCGTCTGGTCATCTTATCTTATTATTTCTCCTAATCATTCCAATCCCTTCGCATTGAGGAGATCAACGGCTTATTTTGCAAACTGTTCATCTACGTTTTAGCAAAATTTTCAAGAAAGAATAAAAAAATAGATTCAGGTTTAACCAATGGTATTTTCTGAATTTCATATATTATTTATATATTGCCGCCTCTGTGGTCGAGTGGTCAACGTCATTGGCTACCGCTACGGAGGTCACGGGTTCAAATCCCAGTACGGGCAGTTTTATTAATTGATTTTTCAATCGATTTATGAATTTCTGTTCAAAGGCATGGATGTATGTGATGTCTTGAACTACCCCCTCTCACCCACCCTATCCTATGAACGGGCATATCGAGAGCAATTAGCTAACCACTAGTTCTGTCCTAGCCCTTTCCTTCTATTCCCTACTCTCTTTGGAAAAAGAGAGGTTGAGCAACTGAGTAACAAACAGTTCTCGTAGAAACACTTCTGTTGAGATAAACTCCATTGGGAGTCCATATGCTCCACATTGGGAGCTAACATGGAAAAAAAAATTATAAATAATATTTTGTATTGATTGATTAAAAATAGTCGTGGTTTGTTATACGATGACGTTGAAAATTCTTTATCAAATGGCGTTCTTAACTTGTTTTGATTGAATCCGTTGATACGCAGTTTGGAGTTAACCCGACGATATGAGGTGCCTATCTACGGCCAAAAAAAAATTACAGCTAAATTTATAATTTTTGCTTCCGCCTAATTTGTCCATATAAAATATTTGCTCTTAATCATTATTAAAAAAGTCTTTACTAATTTTATATACATACCTAAATGATTGAATTTTATTTTCCTTATAATATTTCGGTGTCATGTAAATGTACGCATAAGTTAGTTGTTATATTATTCTCAATATTACGAAATAGCCAGTTATTTCAGAGATATTCTTCAGTGTGCTTAAATAAATGTTATTATCCTTACAAACATAATTTTCTCATTCCAATTTTGTACTTTCTTTGTGATGTTAATTTGGAACAAAAGATAATCGGGCAATCTGGTTTTGTTAACAAAAACAAAGGATTCACTGTTTCGCATCTAAGAATTTAACCGAAAATTAATTTACGGATGTAAAAGTCACCCAGCACTTCTCAACCATATTTAAACTGGGAGCCTTGTTATCAAATTGAATATACACTGAACATTATCAATACATTACTTCATTATGAATAGATTACTGAAAACTTTATTACTTGGACTTAAAATATTTTAGCAGTGGAACCGAATATTGTATAACATGACTTTTACAAATAGAAGCTAATTTTTGCAAACACAGCATTTAAAATATAACACACAGCGGTGTAAACACTTATTAAAGATTTATTTCAGTATTTCAATGGCGATTATTAATTGTTCTCTTGTTTCAATTTCAGATCGAGCAGTGATACATAGAAATTTTCCTGGTGTATAAAAAAAAGGTCCACATTATACAGTTTTCAAGGAATATAAGAAAAACATCGATTATAAAAATGAAAATTTAACTTTTTACAAGATCAATTGTTTTATTATTATTTTCTAATGCCTTTCGTGTCTGCTTAATCTAATAAGGTAAGAAAATATTATTGCTGTGAGCTGCAAATACGTTAACAAAGGGCTAGCCTAATCTGAGAGCTTCTTGCGGTATTTGAGGGAAGGGGTGTATATTTTTTTGCTCTGTTATTTTAAATATGTCTTTTTATATAATTTAAGATTTCGACTAAAGCTGCTTGATGGAATTTCAATAATAAATTTGAATCGTTCAAATTATGTACATTCACACAGATTTTGTCACTAACGACCCGGGTTTCGCCTTCCGGCATCTTCAGGCGTTCAAGTGCACGGATGAACTTGAACTGACGCTTAGTGAATGAACGTTTCGTGTTTATATAAGAAATAAATGTATCATTGAGCTTAAAGCCATTGCTAGCGAAAAGGAATGCCCACAGATTTGAGTAGTGAGTAGTTTTAAGAATTATATTTATTTTGTTTGTCGAAAAAGGTTTTATGATAATATTTATAAAGGGCATAAAAGCGGCGAGCCTGGCATGCTTAGCATTTCATTTAAAATCGGAAGATTTTTCAATTGCGCTCTGTTTATTTCTAAAATTTCCTGGAAAAAGAGTTTATGGGCGTCCGTATTTTATATTTATATTTTATAAAATTAAATATTTTAATATGATTTGAAATTATATTTTCGATGTTTGTGCTTGAATTTAAATATGAGATAAGCTACTACAAATCTACCGCCGAATCTGATAAAAAAATAGATTAATATTTTTTTAGTATATCCATTCTAAGTGAATGTATTTAATTTACTAGTGAACAAGCGTGAATCGAGCCAGCCATCGAATTGTTAGAACGTGTCTTTGTTTTTATAAGTCGGTTGCATTAAATATCAATTATCAGAACATCTAAAAGCAATAATAATATTCTAAAACAAGCGTGAACCAGTTCAGATACGTGATGCATCTGATCTTGTTTTCTTGCGGTACGCTTAGAAACTGCGACCACATTAGCACAGTGGCTTATAACTCGTTATGCTAGATGTAGAGTTGGGATGTTTGTTTAAAATTATCATTATTTACTTACTAACTGCCAATGAACTGCGGTGAACTCTATAATTATTTTCAAATATGAAAATTATTGGTTGAGTTGTTTGAAATTCAAGCCAACATCTCTCAATAAAATTCATCAAACTAGTGTACATTCAGATGGTCGATTTGCGCGTCGATAATTGATTTAATTATAATGACCATATAAATTAAATTGATACGCAATTATTTCATCAAAGTCAAACGAAAGATTTTGGCTACCGTTATTAATATTGCTTCCAGTCTTGCCCATTAACCAATTTTTATCCGGGTCTATGACTTATTACTATAAATAGGATCACCGGTTTCTCTCAATCATTTTAATATCTTTTTCGCTGAGCATATGGCAAGAACTTTGCGACTTGTCAATGTATGATTATCGTTTTTGTCTAAATTTTTTTGTATCTTTCATTGACTTTCTCGTTTAAAATATGTAATACTTTTACTGCTAAATATATGCCTCCTAACGTACAAAACTTATATAAGAAAAACACAATATTCCTTTGTACTTATCTCAACTTTTATTTACCAAGACCAGGACCGGTTTCGCTCATGGCGAGCATTGTCAACTGATAATGAATACAATTTAACAGTGCTATTTCTATAAAAATAAAATAAATTAAATTTTGATAAAAATGATTTGATATTTTTTTTGTATAAACAGCGCTGTTAAATTATATTTCTTATCAGTTGACAATGATCGCCATGAGCGAAACCGGTCCTGATCTTCTTAAATAAAAATGGAAATAAGTACAATGAAATATTGTGTTTTTCTTAATGCAATGCCTTTCCACTTAGTATTGACAGTGAACACTTTTAAAGGTGTACAGTACTTGAACTGTTTTTTGACCATTTTCAAAGACAATGAAATAGGTATAAGTTTATACATACATAGTAATAAGCTCCTTCAAAAGGACCAAGGGTGAGTTACTTCTTTGTTTTATTATACATTCTCACTTCCAAATGTTATGTATTATTAATTTTATGCGCTGTCGAGAATAAATAAATTTAGAAATTGAAATTCAACCGTTCATCCAAGAAGCTAGCAAAGATCGGTTGCTGAGAAAAGACCATAGTAAAAATAACATACAGGTACTTTATATTGTTTCCATGTTTTCTATTCCAGTAATGTGACTTTAACCTGTAACATGATTCTATATTATTAAATGACGATTGGTTGTTCGAATTGACATTCACTTACCAGAACCTTAATATTGAGAAAAAGTTAAAACAATATAACTTTAAATTTAAATCTCTCAAATTATGTACATTCACACAAGTTTTATCACTAACGAAACGGGTTTCGCCTTTCGGCATCTGCATGCGTCCAAGTGCACAGATGAACTTAAACTGAAACCCGGGCCGTTAGTGACAAAATTTGATATTGAAATTCCACCAAGCACCTTCAGTCGAAATCTTAAACTACATCAACGTAATTTTATTCAATTTCAAGAAAATTAAAAAATGTAATATGAAACTATAAATTAAATTGGGACGAAAGTATTAGGTACAATGACTTAAAATTAGTCTTCTGTAAGACAATAATATTTAAAATTATATTGCTATCTATTTAACAGCCATTTGAGAACGGATATATGAAAGTGATTATTGTTATAAAATTGAGATATACTTTTTTCCTGCATATTTTAAATACAATAAAGTAATCAGATCAACGGAAATTGCAATATATAATATAAAAACACTTCGTTTATTTATGATTATTAATATTATTATCAGATGGCATTGTAAATCTTTAATTATTCTGAAAGTCGTGATATCATATGAAATGGAAGCCACTAATGGATTTCTTTAGATATATTTATTACTCACAAGTCTTTAATATCTTTCTGGTCACTCTTAAATTGTTATTTGAATACTAGGAATGGTATAAATAAAATCGAAAGTATGTAGCAATTATTTGAAAGTCTTCCACTAAGGAACTCATTAATTAATTCTTGTTTTTGTAGAAACTACTTTTGGTAAATTTGCTAGAGGAAATAGATTAATATATAATAACAATAGCAATCATCTTAATCTATGGATATGTTAAAATGTTTATCAATTTAAAAATACAGTGGAGTGTTATTAATTTATTTCTGCGACCCTAATGATTATAGAATTCGACGAATATAAAATATTTCCAAGAAAATGAATACAACTTTATCATTATACACTTTGTAAAGTTGATGATGGCAGAAGCGGAAGATGAGGGAAGTAATTACTATTTTATATAATTATAAAGTTAATAATTTTACTATTTCACTGGTTGCGGTTACGTGACGGGACCAAAATATTTAAACGATAGATCTAGGAAAACGGTAAATCGGGGAACGATTAATGCGGAA
This sequence comes from Himalopsyche tibetana, assembly GCA_030503985.1. NCBI lineage: Eukaryota > Metazoa > Arthropoda > Insecta > Trichoptera > Rhyacophilidae > Himalopsyche > Himalopsyche tibetana. The sequence continues at coordinate 20,547,512 of JAPJYX010000024.1, forward strand.
TTCTTTTACATTGTTCTTATGGATGTTTGTCCGGGACTATGAAAAATAAACGAACAATGCGAGAACGGTAGATCGGGGTTCCACTGTATTGTTAAGTCTGAAGATACTTCTTAAAAAAGCGAAACACGTTTTACAACCAGTAACATAAAAATTAATAGCAAATATTTTATCTTTATGATAATTTTATTACTACTTAGAATTAATGTCGCCGTCGTTTTAAACATCAGGTAACTAAAATTATTCTCTAAGGGAGATTTCGCTTGATCTTTTATAAGCGGTCGAAATTTTATTCATTGTTACAGCTTATTTTTCTTGATAAAGCTGCAGTAGTTGGTCTCTTGGTGTGAGTTCTCTACCATGATTTTTTCTCAATTGCTATACAACCTCACTAACCCTGTGGATCCTCCCAGACACATACATTCATCAATAACAGGTCGCAGCGTAAAACCTTAAAGGTCACATTCTGGCAATAGTTTCCTCCAGGCTGAGCATGTTCTCATGGAAGCCATTCTAAACGTTGTTTTGTCATCAAATTGTAACACAAAGTAAATCCGACGGATGTAGGACTAGAAGCCGATGAGAAAAGAAATTTTAATAAGTATAAATATATCAAAAAGTTTCTTGAATAAATTGATAAGATTGAAATCTAATATTAAACCATTTGCTGGTCATTTAAAATAAGCTCTTTAATATTCGGCTGAGTAAACGGGCCGATTATTATGGGAGGTGCAGTAGAAATATGTCGATTCATCGCATAAGTAACATGTTAGTCCAAAATGATACAATGTAAACTGCAATTGAATCAATGGTAAAAAAATCGATAGGCCCTCCTCGTGGAATATCAGTGATAGGGCTGTGCTAAACAGAATACTACATCGAAAAGAAATAGATTAAGTATTATTTCTTTAAAAATAGTTGATAATGTTTTAGTTGCATAATAGATTTATTTTACTGTTGCGTATAGCGTAATCATCAGCAATTGATTGCTAACCATGCTAAGTGTATTTTAAATATCTCAAATACAAGACCATGTAAAACTTTCTCATAATGTTACAAAATAAATCAAACTATTATTCAAATGTTCGTGGTACCAACTTGTGGAACTGACTCTTGGTGTAATAGTGTATTATAGAAACTGTTTCTTGATGAGAACTGTTACCTTGACATGTTCAGATTTCGTAGACAAAAATGATGATAATGGCTTGGAAATTATACGGAAGATATACATAATTTGCGGAAGAAGTGAACTGAGCGAAGTGGTTTTTTAGGAAAAATGAGTTAGATGTCTAATAAATTGCAGGAACTAATTGTACCACAAATTAAACGGATTCGTAAAAATAAAATGCTTAACATAAATCTGCAACAATTAGAAGTCAAAACATTCTTATTTCCTTATACATTGTTTTATACATAAATAATCATTTTTTTAAATAGTACGCGTTAATCATTTTGTGATTGTTATGTAATGTAATAATTATCATTTTTTTTACTGTACCAACCCATCGCGCAAATTGTGTTTTAAATAATATTTTATGATTATGGATCAACATTCATTTCATAATAACTAACAATGAAGATTACTGCAATCAAAAGATTGTCAGATGAGGTGTGGCAACCCTACTTTTGACTGACAGATGAAGTGAGCATGGCTCGACATTTTTGATATGGAAATTATATGGCACCCAACAAATCTCGGCCCATGTAACTATTAATAGCAGACTTCTAACCCATTTGAGTGACGGGTTTTAATCACAAATATGTTACTTAAACGATCTTTAAAGGATTTTTTGTTTTTGATTGCGTGCTTACCTACTGCTGACCATTTACCAGTGTAGTTGTAAATCATTATTAAAATTGTTCAACATATTACTTACCAGAACAGTACAATAAAAAGTTTCAGGCATAGCAGACTCATTTCTTTTTAGATATATACGATCTTATTAATATATATCTTGTAAATAACGACACTACTGGCAACGTGGTTATATTATTATTGTGCTTACATATTTCCTTTCTAAAATATTTGAAAATTTATGTAAAAACCGATACATTGCTTTTTGTATGAAATAATTTAACTTCACACTAAAATCGTATTTCATCAGTGATGAACAGAAATGTATAAACATTTAACATACAACCAAAGGAAACAATGTCAAAGTGACGTTGAAGGTCGACAGTACTTTTTTTTAACCTAATCAAGATGGATTGATAATGTAATAATAATTGACCTAGATCAAGAATCTATGAAAAAACAGCATTTCATCAAATGAGTCCAAGCGAAATTCAATACATTCGTTCAAAAAAATCGTGAACAATTATATTTCGCAACCGACAGTGACAGCAGCGAATATCTCTTATAAGTTAGTACAATTATGCATGTATGTATACATATTATGTATCTGATTTTTATTGTATTTTTATTATCAATAAATAAATTAAATTTTATATGTAAAAAAAATGTACGAATTATAAGAACAAATTTTGTTTTTTCATACATTTTTGATACTTTTTTATGCGATATTTTGACTTTTGAAGCCAATTTAAAAGTATATGAAAGTAAGGTTTTGTTACGTGCCACATTCTGGAACTAATGTATCACGTAAAAAAGGGATTGGGTCTATTGTGTTACGGTAGTCACGGTCTCAAATCTCCTTATGGACAGTTTCATATACATATTGATTTTTCATTCGATTTGCATTCAAATGCATGAATGTCTGTGGGGCACATATTTAACCACACGCACCTGCTTTTAAAATCTAGTTGGCTTAGTCCAATTATTTCGCCTTTACCTCTCCGAAAAATTAGGTTAATCGACTGAATCGAAACCAGTTTTTGTTTATCAACTTTTATTAAAATGATTTGGTATAATTCCATATTATACACTGCAGTGATACCGACTGGGAGTTTGAGGTCACAAAGGCGAAACCAATGTACAATCTTTTTGGGAAAAACGAAGAAACAGTTTTCACCTAAGTCATTTTTAATTTAGAACATGTCAAAAAATATCGTTGAGATATCAAAAGTTTGCCTCTATAACACGGGTTCCCAACCTGGGGGTCGCCAACTTTTTTCGATTTTGAAATCGAGGATTTGAAATTCCCCGGTGAGCTAAAAAAAAAAAAGGAGTTTCGGAGACAATCCGGGGAAAAGTACAGCAAATCGAGGATTTAAAATTCCTCGAGGGGGTCGTCTAGTCACATGGCTTTTATACAAAGGGGTTGCCACCAACGTTCCCTCTAAGCTGCGCGCATGCGCGGCCGCGCAGCAGTTGGTAAGCTCCCGCGCACTCATTACGGGCTGGCGCACACTACAATACAGTTGCTCAATTAATATTTGATCGTTCCGCGCAGCCTCCACACAGCCTCCGCGCAGCCTTTGAAATTTCCGCGCAGCTAACCTTTTGGCTTAGAGGGAACGTTGTCGCCACCCAAAAAATATTTGAAACCTATACTCTATAATATTTATTTTTTTAAAACTTATCTTATCTGTATAGATGTATATTATAATTAATAAAATAAAACAATAAGTGAATATTTTTTTATAGTTTCGCTTAAGTTCGCCCTCAAGACGTTGTTAGTAGTATGCTTAACTTGTTTTACTTGCCAGATATGCTCTATAAAAAAAACGTGTTAAAAAGGCATAATTCATAGAAAAATTCAATATTTAATTTAAAAACCTTAATTAAACTGTGTTTTTTGATAAAAGAACACAACATTGTGATATAGAAAATCGTGATCAAAGTTAAATATTGAACACCTGATATGTAAAAGCCGCCGTGGTCTAATTACCTATTTGGTTTGAGATTGCTCTACCGACCAAGCGGGTTGGGCTCGATCCCCGGTAAGGTCAATGTCAAATTTAGATTTTTCAATTTAAATTTGAGACCTAAGATGTCAATCTGACTTACAATACTAAAATTCTCATCGAGTTTTTCTCGTATGATCTTTCACTTTTAAAAATTTTGGCGCATGGCGTTGGCTGTAAGGCCGTTTTTTTAAATTTTAAAATAAAATGCATCTTTATAACTATTCATCGCTAGTCGAGTATATACGGAAAATTTTATGACAGATTGGAGACACATCGTTTTGATCGCTATAAATGTATGACACTTCTAATGTGATACGATAGAATGAAGACTTTTGTATGTTATTATTGTCTTGTGTTAATGAATTTCTTGCTATTAAGTAATCCATTTCTGTGTCTTTCGCGTCTAACAAATAATCCGTGTAAAAATATAGTATTTATTCTTTATAGAGGAACTGAGTGTACTTTTCCACGATGAATTTAGTAGTAATTCAATGAGCTTTTGATCCCGAAGGTTCCCAGCCGCAACAGTCAATAGGTTCTGCAATCAAGCTGCAAAACCATGTGTAGTCTAATCTTCAATCAAATGATTATAAATCATGGTGAAGTACCGAACACAGAATCATTGCCTTCGTGTTCAATGGACGGCTGCCAATCACGATGCTTATCAAATATACTTCGTATGCTGATCATGATTAATAAGTTAATTTAATCAGAATGGGATAACGGTGCTTCTTTTTTTCATACATAAACCAGGTGCAAAGTTAAATACAATTTTAACTAAATCATTGCCTATTTTTTTGGTTCATCACTCACTATCATTATCTACATTTAATTGCAATTTATTTTTTCAAACTCGATACTTTTATAAATGAATAAAAACATTTAAAAAACGAAAATAAAATCGTTATAAAGTAAAACTTACAGCCATTGAAATTGATAACTGTGTAAGCTTCATTAATGTCATGTAATAATATATTTCTTACTATGTTATTCTGGAATTTCTGGAATATATTACAATATTACTTTTTGATACAAGACTGATTTTTTTTATCCATGTTCGCTCCCAATGTGTAGCATATGGCCTTCTTATGGACGTATCTCAACAGAAGTTTTTCTACGAGAACTGTTTGTTACTCAGTCGCTCAGCCTCTCTTTTTCGAAGAGAGAAGTACGGATAAAAAACATAGGGTAGGACAAGGCAGTCGTTTGGCTAATCACTCACGCTACACCACGTTATGTGAGCATTGGAATGGTGGGAGATAGGATTTTCAGATATCACAAATATCCATGCCAAAAAATGCCGGTCAGGAAGCCAACGACGTTGACCACTGTGCCATGGACTCGCCAACTACTTAATTAAACAGGTAACAAAAAAAAACATTACTATTTTCTTCACTTCAATCTACAAGTAAACATACGAAAATTCTATAAATTTTAGCTACTTATTTTTACCACCTGAACTTATTTAAATAATGTTATATTTAAGATTTTGCCAGCTGAAGTCTTCGGGCGAATAAAAGGAAAACCACTTACGAATTCTGATTGCAGATGTTCAGTCAACAAAAGTCTTCTTAATTCTTATAAGGAATTATTTTTAATGTTGTATAATACTTGAAGAGTTGTCTGTAAAATTCCAAATCTCTAAATTAATTTTGCGATCTCGCATACGACCGCAAAAAGCTTATTGTCGTGCATTTTAGTATGAATTTTGAAAGACGTGTATTGTAGTTCCAATATTTTTGTATCTCATCAAAAAATATACACTTAACTCAAAATACATTTTTTTTCAGAACACGATACAATAATCATGCATCGCGGGCGGTGTTAGAAAAGCGATACCTACTCAAAAAGGAAATTGGTATCATTGAAACGTTCCCTCTGGAGTCATTAATTAGCTTTTAGGGATTGCGCCGTGTATTCGCATTTTTAAATATGTATCCCAGTAAAAACCATGACACTAGATTAATAGCCCGACACAGAGTCCAATGATTTTACATTATTTCGGCTTTGAAGAATGATCGCTTTGAAAAATGTTTACATCCATAACACAGGGTGTCCCTCCATTGGCCATTGTTTGATATTAAGAAAGATCCTTCAAAAATGCTAAGTCACTAATAACCGACGAACATCGAGTGGTTTATAACACAGAAGTAGACATAGATTAACTCATGTAAGGTAAGCTATTTTCTCACAATATTCCTGACATGAAATTTGCGTATTAAAAATTATACCATTTCTCTACCTAATTTAAATTCCAAAGAGACATTCTGGGTCAAAAACCGATAACCACCTCAACCATCCTTTGGCATGCCATTTTTTTTTTGAACTGCTTATAGTATTATTATTTTTTTTGGTTATTTCAAAAACTAATCCTGCAAAGAAGACTTTTTGATTTAACAATTCAATTAAATATAATACTGTAAGGTAACCTTTATGTTTCTATAAATAATCACCCTTTCCAAGTCAGTGTAATGAGTATAGAATCTATAGTGGTTCTCATGTGCGGCCACCAGAGGATTTTGCTGCGGCCACCAACAGTTTCATAGTAAATCGAGTAAAAAATGTATTTTTACAAATTCATTTGTAAAATTATTGTTTTTTAAAATTGATTGAATGCACCTGACTTATCGAGCATTTGGTCGAGTTATTTACTCCAAATGACTCACAGAGGTATCATATTTATGTATATTCTATGAAAGATCATTCAGTGTAATGCACTTTATAAAAAATAAATATCGAAACCAGCTGACAGATGCAAACTAAGAAGTGGCGATGCGGCTTGCATTGGAAGAGAGAACTGTTGAACAATTTCCATTCGAATTGCTTTTAAATAAATAAATACCAATATCTTTAAATAATGTATTTTATTGAATATAAATTATCCTTTTTTTAAGTAAATGCAACTCTTATTGTTATCACATTTGATGCGGCCACGAGACATTTCCATAGGACCGCCGATGCTTATAATGCGGCCACAATGAAATCTATCGTGAGAACCACTGGTATAGATGCACAAGGGTAATTAACCCTTTGAAGACGAGAGTAGCCACCACGTAAACCGAGAACTACAAAATTCTTACTGTCAATTGTTGGCAAAACTAAAGCAACAACAAATTCTTTGATTTCGTCGTCAATTAGAACATTGTAGTTCTCAAATCCTACATAGTCTTCAGTTTCATACGTAGACATGTTTTTTAAATGAATTTTCCAGGGAATTAAGCTATCAAAATACATATCTCGTTTAGGCTGGTATTTTTTAAGAAAAAGCGCAACAAACATTGAAATCGAAATTCATAACAAAGTTTTATTTTTATATCGTTTAAAATATATTTTGCCTCCCTTCATAAAATTATTTTCTTAGCGAATGCCTACTCGCAATTAATTCGAGTAGTGACTTGTCCATTCCACGCCAAGTCAGTGGTTAAACAACAATAAAAAATCCACCTTGAATTGATATAATTTTAAATGATTAAGATATTGGAATGAAATTCTTTTGCATAGATAGTTTAAAATAATCACATTTCACACTTGATATTACTGTTTAGAATTTTTTCATTTTAAATTTAATATCGACTGTGGAAAGGCAAAAAGATGACCACCACAGTTTTTTTCGATAATCACAAATTATTAAACTTGATACACATTCTTTCAAAAGGATGTAAACTGAAAATGCCAAATTAGTATTTAAATTTGGCTTTTAATTTTGAAAAATAAAGAGATTTGAAAATAACGATCAGGAAAACGGATTTAAAAAGGTTTTTCTTTAACAATGTATTAAATTAATATAAGATTAAGTCAATTCAAAACCAGTTTATCAGTCTCCGTTCACTTAAAGGTTGTGTATATTTTATAATTTGCCTTTGGACCAAAATCATAAAAAAAATGTTGTGTGTATTTTACAATGGTTAAAATTTTAGTGAGTCATGTCTAGTGAATTGAGCTATTGATGACTTTAAATGCTGCCACCTGAAAAAATCCAATACAGATCTGGGACTAGAGAGCAATGTCCAATAGACTCAAACACGAATCCGTCGTATAATAACATTCTTATAATGTTACTATTGATGAACACAAAATGAACATTGTACCGAACAAAATGAGCATTGTAACACCTTATTGGCATTGACCGGCCGTGAATAAATTTGAACCCAGAATTTAAGTCAATGCATAATAATGATATGGCAGTTCATAATTTCACAATTAGAACCAATACTTTTGTTAATATTTCAAAGATCTATCGTTTGAAAAACGCACATTTTCATTGAACCTAAAAAAATATCTGCCAAAACTCTAAGTAAAAAAACATATAAGGTTTGTTGAAATCAATAGTAATTAAAAACATAATTTTATAAATATGATAGGGTTGCATGCATCAATTTCTTATCAGTTATATCATTAATACTAATGGACCCTCGAGAGGTGAAGTGAGCCAACTAGGAAAATGGTCAAATTTTTTTCTTGTACTTTTTGTTTAAGGCAGTATTCTAGTGTAGAAATTTGAAAAAATCGAATATTTTTTTTTATATTTTTTGGACCCCTCCCTTTACCAGCCGATAACTTTTCGAGTTTTGAATTTTTTTTTTAATTTTTTATATATTTTTAAAATATAAATAAACGAATGGTAAAAAAATGGACGGTAAAAAAAATATTTGTTTATTTTTTACAGAGCTCGAAAAAACACTCAAAATTCGTGCCTCTACACTACCCCCTTAAGTACAATCATGTCATTATTTGGTGTTTTGGTGGATTGAACTATTTTTATTTTACGGAGATAACACAATTGCAATGTGTATTAACTGGGGTTACTTCACTTTTACGATACTTAAAGACGTGTAGAATATCACAACGCATCCAACTTATTTTTGTATAAAATACCACTTCACCTCTACTTAGCCCACTTAATGTGTACAATTAGTTAATGATTTAAATTGTAAGCGAATAAACAGCTGATGTTAAATTATCATACCTAATTTATTAAATACCATAACTTTTTTCGTGTATTCTATTGCAGTGCTTCCCAACCAGGGGTCCGCAGGTGTTTCGTGGTGGTCCACGAAAATTTTCAGTAGAAAGTACAAATATTTATTTGGGAACATTCTTTGTGATAAAATATAAAAATGTGAATAAAAAAAGGTATTTTTTCAGATTTAGGGGGCCGTGGCATGAAAAAGTTTGGGAAGCACTGTTCTATTGGATACAGAGATAACTATCGACGAAAATACTTATAGCTCAATACTTTGACGGTGAAATCTGTTCAAGATAATTTCATTATTATTTTTTATATAATGTAAACTTTCTTGACAATCACTTTTGAAATTGTATAATCAATACAGTGACTGGAGAAAAAAAAACAGTGTGGCCATCTTCAATGCATGCAAACACTTCTAAATCATAAATGTCAATTATATATTTGGTAAGTATAGATGCAAACATTTTTAACAACACAAAAACAACTTAAGTGGCAATTAAGCACACGCCTCCTGTGTTTTTAAGCCATTATGTTTTTTTAACAAGTGCGATACATGGAATAAAAATGTACTTCGTATTAACTTCATAAAAATACTTTATTGCGCATATTTTATTTATTTTCCACGTGAGTTACGCCATTCGACAATAAATCTGAGCAATTTATATTTCAGGAGGAAAATGTTATCAATATACATACGTTAAAACACTTAAAACAATAAAAAAATGATTTTTTTTCTAGGCCCTCCCGTTTTTTATAATAAAAATATATTCAAATTTAATGAGTAAACATTTTCTTTATATGTTTAAGCATCCATTATACTGTAGCAATAAAAACATAGTTTTTACAATTTAAAATGATTCTGATCTCTTTTTACTTTAAGAGTGAGTGTTCACTGTCAATACTTTTTTATATTAAAAAAACACAATATTCCTTTGTACTTATTTCCTCTTTTATTTAGCAAGTTTGGGACCGGTTTCGATCATGACGAGCATTATCTCTTTTCTTCTATAATTGATTTAATTATTTTTTTCCAAGAGTTTTTTTTAATTTAAATCAAATGATATTGGGCGCATCGTCAATTTTGTTTCGTACTTTAATGTTTTTTATTTGTTTATACAACAAACCAATACATGTACATTGTACACGTGCAAAACAAATGAATAATAAATTATTTTTTCGAAAATACAACGTTTGATTCACAAAATCATAAAAAAGAATTTAAAAATACGATCTATGGTTAATGTTTTTACATATCTTTATCTATACAACACATTTTGTACAAAATATGTCTTTACATATAATTTCATAATACGTAAATATAAACAGAATTATTTAACTTCATGCGCAATATTATATTATATATTTTTTTACATTAATGTAAACGTTGAAAGAACAGAATACAACCGTATTTGGTCTTCAAATAAAAATAATTTTCAAAAATAATTTAAATAGAAAGTATCGTTTAAATATGACTATTTAATAAAATGAACTTAAAATCCACTTCGACGTCTTGAAACGTTTTTCCTTTCATCAGATTTTAATGAAAATATTTTTTCAGAGAAAAAGAAATTAATATGTTTAATAAGTCAGCGATAAATAAAGCTGTAAACTAAGTAAGCCGAAAAAATCCAATCCAATATTATTCATTACGTTAAATATTTAAGATTTTCATGCGAATTTAAAATTTAATGTCAAAAAGCTTTTTATTATTGATATTACGTAAATATATTTATTTATAGTATTATTTTTATAAAAACACAAAAATGTCCTGCGATGTAATTAAAATATGACTTTGATTAAAAATTGAATTATACAAAAAATATCTACTTGAGTCAACGTTATTTTTTTATAATACATTTAGTCTAGTCAAAACAAGCTTTTGAAATAGCTTTTCACTGATTATTTTTTTGCGTTTACTTTTTTTTTTGGAAATCAGAATTAATTTAGTTAATCAAAATAATTTCACGATATTAAATAGAAAAAGAGGAAAAAATAAACAATATTAAGCATGTTCGCAGTACATATTATATGGGCTCATTAGAGGTGAAGTGAGCCAAGTGGTATTTTACAAAAAAATAAGTTAGATGCGTTGTAATATTCTACACATCGTAAAGAAAAAAGTTTTACCATTTTACTAGTGTGCTCAATTCACTTATTGATGGCTCATATTATATTCATTCGTTTACGAATAATAACAAGCATTTTTTTTTTATTTTTCGAATAAAATAAAAATAGATTATTTCGGCCCCGCACGTTTACCTACATACCCTATGGTTTGATCCATCACTTCTTTTTTTGAATGAGTTTCTGTAGCATAGATTCCGCGTACAAGTTTTACCTTCCTTGCATACCTTTGTTTACTTTTTACTCGCATCGTCTGACCAGTTGCTCAGAACGTCAATAGAGAGCGTTTAGATTTTTTTTTTACTTCGACCCGCACAGACCATCCCCAAAAAAAATATACCAACAACATATCTCCCGCCCGATCTAAATACCCCGCCTGGACATTTCGTAACTTATTGTATCCTTATCACGGGACGAAATCGCTAGCTAGCGGCGTGGATTACTTGGAAGCTTCAGGTCCAGGGATTGAGGGATGTAGAAAGTTGGTATTGAGGGCTTAGCTTTTGGTTAATAGTTGTGTAAAACAGCAAAGTCACTGCTTGTAAGTTGCATGTGGAATGTGCTTAATAGAGAGAAGATTTACGAGCAAAACATCATCCTAAATAGACAGTTTTTTGTCACAGCAGAATAAATGAGTAGATATTTAGCTTTCAATGCCTATAGTCTATCTATACAAATGACTTATATGTATGTAATTTAAATTGCTTGCTTGCACAGGTTTTTACACGCATTTTGCGTTGTATATTTTTTTCCGAATGACATTAGAAATTTTCGATACTAACATAATTTGCCATGAACTTACGGTCCAATTATACATGCAATATGTCTCTTACAATGTAATATTGAGATCTCATTTATTTAAATAAATAAGTTATTTTTTTTAGTTACATTATAAAAAGATAACATTCTCTTCTAACATGTACATGTGAGACATTTTAGACAGTGTAGTCCTAGGGTAGGGAACCTTTCTTCTCTAAAGGCCGAATTCATTTTTCTGATTCGACATAAGAGCGCAGTACACATTGACTAGGGAATCTTTGGCCGGAATCAGGAATTTAAGGTCAGAATATTTCGGGAATTTACGAATTTACATACATTTACAGAATGACAGAATTGGCCAGAAGGCCGCACCAGAGTAGCCAAAAGGCCGCAGGTTCCCCACGCCTGGTGTAGTTAATAGTATAAAAGAGATTAAATAATGACGGAGAATAAATCAGTAACTATTAGCTGTTTTATTTGGGCCCTCGAGAGGTGAAGTGAATGAAATAGCAAAACTTTTTTCATGGGCTTTTAATTTGAAGTACAATCATGCAATCATGCCCGCTAAGGTGTGGGCGTGTGCGCCCGCACACCTCCTTAAATGTGTCCGCACACATTTTTTTCATCCCCGCACAAGGCTGCACATAGAAATATTGTAAAAATAAGTTTGTTTCGCCAAATTTTGAAATTTGCGCACATTTTTTATTTTGCTGAAGATCTACTAATCACAGAAGTTGATGGTCCGCACACACAATAGAAAAATTAGAAAGAACGTTGCAATCATGTCTTTATTTGGTGTTTTAGTGGTTGTATATTTTTATTTTACGAAGAATAACACTATTGCAATGTGTATTAACTGAGGTGACTTCACTTTTACGATACTTTAATACGTGTAGAATATTACAACGCATCTTATTACGTAGCATTTTGTTTTCTAAAATACCATTTGGCTCACCTCTAATGGGCCCATTTGATAAATTAAAAATATGTTTTTTAGTATATATTTTCTAAGAAAAACGGCAATATATGAAATTACAGGTACAAACTGACGCAGATGCTTCTCGTATGAGACAAGTACCTATTTTAGACAGTAATAATACATGAAGCCAAACTTCAACTCTGATCGAAAACTTTTATACATTTTACGGTTTATCACAAATAATGATTATTCAACATTATTTAACCCAATTACCATAGGTATTACTATGTAGAAATAAAATAAGCCATTTGTTGGCCGTCAGATTGAACTATCAGTTAGTTCAGTGGTTTCCAACCTTTATGTCACTGCGCCTCCCTGTGAAGAAAAAATATCTTCGCGCCTCCCCATCCTTTATTTCATATAATAATAAAGACACTTTTAAAGGGTAAATAAATATTATGGACTGTTCGCGCCTCCCTTTGCAATAGCTCACGACTCCTCAAGGAGGCGCGCCTCCCAGGTTGGAAATCGCTGAGCTAGTTCGAATGCTTAAATGTCACAGGGTCATAATGTCAACCATGTCGACCAATTTAAACTGAGTTTAATTTTACTAACAACATTGCATAACTACATTCTGTAAAATAAGTGTACATTCTTTGTTTAATTAAAGTTACTGGCATTCATTACTCTACAATAGAGGTCTGCACGGGCCCCTACCCGGCCCGGGTTCGGGCGGGTGGGTAAGCGCAATTGAGATTCGGGCTCGGGTCTACCCCGGGTAAGGGATTTATTTCTTCAAAAAAACATTTCAGACTATGTTTGTGTCATAAGTCAGCCATGATAATTTTAATTATTACCAGTTCTATAGAGAATCGTAAATTGCTGTAAATTTGTAAAAAAAACGGGCTTTTTTCGGGCTGAAGAGTATAAATCTGGGTTTCGGGTCGGGTTCGGGTAAAAAGTGAGGTGTTAGACTCGGAGACGGGCCGGGTCCGGGCATGAGTCTTTCGTGCTCGGACCGGGTAATTTTGTAAAATTTCGGCCCGTGCAGACCTTTACTCTACAAGTAAGTAATACATTGCGAATAATATGTTAATGCTAGAAAATTTCGTCATAATAATATTATAAAAGTATTTAGCTCCTTGAGCAGTATCTCAATTAGTTGATAGACACTCCAGCATCACGTCATCGTCAGTATTACTTCTGTATATTTATACAATTATATTTTAACTTTACATTTTGGCATTACTTTACTCATTTGAATATAGTTCTTCCAATAATCGCCAATCTCGATGATTCGGTGGAGTACATATATGAAAGTATTGTTTCGAAAGAATAAGAATTCTTTGAACGATTGTGGATCTAAATGTATTAAAGGAGTTTGATCAAAACTTCATTCAACATAATAAATGCAACTGTTTATTACACAGTAAAATATTGTATGTATGAAAAAAATAAACAACTCTTTTGTACTAAATTTGAATCGTTCAAATTATGTATACGTCACTAGCGACCCGGGATTCACCTTTCGGCATCTTCAGACGTTCAACCTCGACTCAAATGCCGCCACCATGGAGGCATTCTACTTAAATTTCATTTATACTTTTATCCGTTATTTAAAATTATATTTTATTAATACATATCATATAGTCATTAATTTTATTTTTAGTCAATTAAAATAGAATTTTAAATAATAGTTTTTTTTATATTTTTTCTCTTATTAAACTGTATCCTGTTTTTTAGTGAAAAAATGCTTCGAGTTGGGTGGTATGAACACCTGAAATATGTTCGAGTGCAAAAGGGATATTTATGTATTCATCAGAAATTTTAATTAGTCACTAATGTCGGAATAAAATCACATACAAAAAAATCAACTAAATGTTATTGAATTGAGAAAAGTTACCATGTCATCATTCACCGTTTCCGATGGTGGAATAGTAAATTAATCACTTTTTTTGTTCTAAATAATATGATACGGGTGGTAATAAAATCAAGGTGCTCTCACATCAAACATCGATCAGTAAGCTCACCCAGAGTGTCTGTCGTTTGGACGTAAGCCATTGTCCCAATTTGATGTCGGTGAGATTATTTCTGCGGGCAGCTGCACCATTTCTTCCACGACATTTCTGCGTAGTTATGTCGCGACAAATCATTCGTTCCGATTGCTATCTTCGTAATCTGACCCTTTTTATGGCGAAAAGTGTTCATATGAATCATTCGTTCTCTCCATCTGAGATGGCAATCGTCTCGTTTTCTTGTATTTACCGAATGATTCCTACCTTTTTTTTTATCTTAACAAGTAATTTCAAATACTTACATACATGCAATAAAAAGTCCTTTGGGTAGTTTTAACATTTATAGATCCTAGCTCTTTCGTTTTGCTATTTTAATCAAAACACATAAGTGCAGATGTCTCGGGATTTAACCGTTTGAATACCGCGCAAATAAATCATTAATATGTCCCAGAGATACTGCGTGGTTTTGAGAAAAATAATTTTGCCTAATATACACTCGAATTCGATATTTCAAAAACTTATATTGACTCAGTATAGATAGTATTACACACATTTATCAAAATATTGCTTATATTCTATTAGAATATCAAGTATTTGATTTTTTAAATGTCTTGGACATCTGTGTTCGCTTGCATATGTTCCGGACACATGTGTCTGCTTGGTATTCAAGTGGTTAAAGCCATTACGATAAAGACAAAAGACGGTCGGGATATAATTTTAAAAAAATACTATAGAAATAGTCAATCATTTGCATTAAATTATTATCATTTTTTTTTAAAATTCATGTCCGCTCCTAATGTGGAGAATGTGGCCTCCCAATGGAGATATCTCAACAGATTTTTTCCTAAAAGAACTGTTTGTGACTCAACTCTCTTTTTTTCAAAGATTGTATTGATAGCAGGGTAAGACTATGACAGCTTAGCTAATCGCTCTCGCTACGCTAGTTTTTAGGATCAAATGAGTGGGAGGGAATTCAAGACATCACATACATAGATTCACGTCTTTAGACAGAAGTCTATAAATCTATTAAAAAAGCAATCTATAAAAACTGTCGGTACTGGGATTCAAACCCGTGACCTCCGTGTTCTAAGTCAACGTTGAATCTTGACCACGTAATATAATAAGCCAACGAAATATGTCACATTAAAATACTAAATGTTATATGATTCACTATTAATCTCTGGGGTATGAAAGTATGGACCAGAAAAGTTGTATGCAGTAATATGTACCGATTCCACAGATTTGAAATTGGCAGACTTTCACGGTATTTTTTAAAAATGTGGAATATTGACTATATGGGCCCATTAGAAGTGAAGTAACCTCAGTTGAAACACATTAAAAAAGTGTTATCTCCGTAAAATTAAAAATATGCAATCCACCAAAACACCAGATAAAGACGTGATTGTCCAAGAAAAAAGTTTTACCATTTTACTAGTTGGCTCACTTCACCTCTCGAGGGCCCATACATCTTTTGTTTCATTGCACTTCATATAATTTATGTCATCTTAAGATATCTTATTTAGAGAATTTGATATTTCGTAAAAAATATATTTATTTTTACTTTTAGTATTCTCCATATTTTCAAAAAGACAAGCATTTAAAGAGCTTAGCGCTACAAAATTTAATCCAAAAATATAATAAATAATCCAACCAAAAATAAATAAACTTTCAACCAATTTTTTGGGGATGGTTTGCGTTGCATCTTATGCTTTTGTTTGGATGTTTGGGGTAGGTTTTTTTCACATTTCATTATTTGCTTTTTACCTTACAATTGGTAGTCAATCTCAAAAATGCAACGATGCGAAAATATAAACACGAGTATTTTGATAGAGTTCATTTTAATCTATTGATTCGTAACCAACACAAAAGCTAAGGATGCAATCATAGTCAAACGTGCAACGGCAGAGCGACACTTTGGAAGCTGTATTTTATAAACACATTTTTTAAATATTGCTGCATCCATTTTGGTTACGAAGGTGCATATCATATATTATATCGACCCGTAATAGGCAGAAATTGTAAATAACAATTTATATAATATATTTTATAGGATAAGGTTTTTTTAAAGTAAGTTCGGAAAAGGCTACGTTCTGTTATTTATATCAGCGTTTCTCAACCGAGGTCCACGTTGAACAAACGAAAGCAAATAAAAACACTAAAATGGACAGGCCCTAAAAAGATCAGGAAAATGAGATAACGCTTTAAAAAAAATTGACACTGACCCTTATTATGACGCGATATTGAACAATTATTAGCTTAAAACTCAATTTACCAGACTGTGGGTCGATATGTAGATTTATAATAAAGACACGTCTTGTGTTTTATAATGGTAAACAAATTAAAACTCAAAACTTCTCTTTTTCGATAAAGAAAAAACTTTTTAAGTACATGGGTGATTTTGAATCAATGGATTTTTTCTTAATTTATTTAATTTTAGTGGGTTGGTACTGGTGTGACTATTGCACCTTATCGATCACTGTTTTACCTCTTTATAATTGTCGGTCAAACAGGGCACAATACAGTCATTCCTAATTTGAATATAATATATTCCATTACAATATTTCAGTGTCCAAATCTTACACATTCGATGCTGTCAAAGCAAGCAAAAAACTTTATTTATGAAAATCAATTAAAATTATTAAACTATGCAAAATTGGATATTTATTTACAAATAAATAAAACGTAATTTAAAATGCTTGTTTTTATAGTTTGTTAATTTGAATCGGTGGCAGTCATTAATTTAAAAAATAATTATTAATTTAAGAAACCTGTTATATGAGAATCATCTGCTGATTTTTTCTTGCAAATATTTATTAGCTACTGGCTGTTTACTGTCCAAATTATAATTGAATTGGCCACAGATTTCATAGAAGATTACAATCATCAGCAGTTGAAAAATATGGTAATTCATAAGAGAAAAAAATAGCTTACAGTAACATACATATTCTAGGTAATAAAACATTTAGTGTGATTTGATAATGGCATCATAAATCAAAGCAATTAATAAAATGTTGTCAAAAAATATTACACGTTAGTTGTGGAATAAATTATCAAAATTATTTCAGTTACCAACTTTAACAACAAGCGAAAACTAATTGTAATATCTAACCCAGGGGTGGGGAAACTTTTTCTTCTCTAAAGGCCGCATTAATTTTTCTGATTCGACATAAGGCCCCAGTAAACATTGACTAGAGATTTTTGGTCGGAAACAGGAATTTACGGCCAGAATATGTCGGGAATTTTCGAATTTACATAAACTTACAGAATTACAGAATTGGCCAGAAGGCCGCACTAGAGTAGCCAAAAGGCCGCAAGTTCTCCACGCCTGATCTAGACCGTTACCACTCGGTCTTGATCAGATTCAAAGCTTACTAGAAGTATAAAGAAACCACCAAAGAAACCAGAAAGCAATGGTGATGATTTCCTATTCAAACAGGAGAAAGCGGGATAACGATTAATGCACTATACAGGATGCTTCTCAGCTATGTACATAATTTTGCATGTCCTCTCTTCTGTTGATTATATTAAATACTGTAGTGCTTATCATAATTAACGGATTCATAATTCAGATAATAACTATAATTTTAGATCCGTATTCAACGTTGTTTGTGTATCTCATTATGTATTTTATTATTTAAGAGTTAGCTTCAGCGACTGAATGACATTTAATAATCGTAATTATTATGACGTAATGCTTCCGAAAGCTATGTATTTATAATAAGAATGGTTATTTTGAAAACTTCTGAAATTGTAAATTATTTTTTTCAATTATTTCACATAAATTTATCATGATCAGGACCAGTTTCACTAATATGAAATTAATGTGGAATTATAAGAAAAGGTGTTTAATATTAGAAATAAATATAATGTCTTTCTACCAAGTATTTGACAGTGAATAAGAAGATGTTACAGATTTTATTTTAAATCTCACAAATTATTAATACGTCATCTTTCGCGAATCCTTAGCCGTGAGGAGTTCATTTTAATCCACTGAATCATCATACAAAACACAATAGACAAGGATATGAGTCTTAAAATTGCAAGAGAGAAAAAAAAATGGATTCGCCGAGACGGTCGTATTGTCGCGAGACCGCGTGGAACGACTCGAGTAGAGATAAACAAAAATATTTGTGCTGGGATTATCAAAAATGGAAAAAAGCAGCAATATTGATAGAAGGCATTTTTAAGAAGTTGAATGGCTTTCTTAAACCCTCTTCTGGCTTGTCAACATCCTCGGTCGGGAATGCGGTAGACTTTTTTCAGGTCTCCACGAAGGCAGAGAAGTTTAATAAAGAAGATAAAATAGTTTAATAACAAAAAACAATTATAATGTAAGCTATAGGGCTTAAAACACAGATGTGAACAATTTATCAACACTCCATCGATATTATCGCCAAACATCACTTGCTCTAGTCTAGAGCAGCGGTGGGCTGTCAATACGTTAACAAGAGGCTCGCTTACACTCGTAGCAAGAGGAAGGAGTGAATTTTATTATCGATCCTATGCAATTATATGAAATACTTAAATAATCACTCGATTGTTACTTATTACACTTATAATATGTAACAATATGCAATTTACCGTAAACTTATCAATGTTAATGGCTTAAAAATGTACTACTGTGTATACTAAAGCTGTCGTAGATGATATATAAATTAGAAATTGCAGTAATATACTTATTTTATCTGAGGATATTGTTGTCTCATAAGTTAACAAGGGACTCGCCGGCCTTAGTAAAATTCAACAAAGAGCTCGCGCGAGCCCCTCCGAGCCCCCTCCAGCCTATCCCTGTTCTAGAGCAATATTTATTAACGGGGGCGCTGCTAACATTTGAGAAGATTATTGTAATATTTTGATGATATTAGTTATTTATCGCTGTCAATTCTTGTCATTGGTGTACATTAATTTTTTTGCATCAGTGTATCTGATTTTTTGTACATGGAATATTTTAAGGACAATTTGATACAAAAATCTACATTTTTAAAAAATCCATGTCCACTACTAAAGTGGAGCGTATGGCTACTTAATGGTGGTATCTCAAGTTTTCTACGAGAACTATTTTTTACTCAGTTGCCCAACCTCTCTTTTTCGAAAATAGTAAGAGTAAGTAGGATAGGGGTAAGACATGACGAGTGATAAGCTAATCGCTCTTGGTACGCCCTGCTATTTAGGATTGGAAAGGTGGGAGGAGGGAATTTACTACATCCGTGCCATCGAACAGAAATTAATAAATCGATTTATAAAACTGTTAGTACTGGGATTCGAGCCCGTGACATCCGTACCCGAAGCCAACGATGTTGACCACGCAGCCGGCAAAATTTGATTATTTGAACAAAATACATTTTTTTGTTATTTTTTTGGCCTTAATTACTTACACATAAATTGTATTTATACAACCAATTATCAGTAATATTTTTTTATGACAATCTAGATCAGTTTCTGCCAAACTGTGTGCCACGGCACACTACTGTGCCTCAAGAAGTCTCAGGTGTGCCACAGAGGAAGATGCATCAAAAATTTTAATTTTAAGTAATGCCTATTCATTTAAATTTTCTTCAATTTTAAATTAATTCAACATCTACGTATTCAAATAAATATTTGTCACGTTCGCATAAACATACATATTTAGTGGTCGACTCGACACATTTTCCTCACTTCCGTTTTTTAAAGTATTTTTATTTGGTGTGCCGCGGATCAAATCCCATTCACCAGTGTGACGCCAAGTAAAAAAGTTTGGCAGACAGTGGTCAAGATTGACACGGCTAATCATTGCAAGCGCCGTATTGTTATTATTATTCGCGGGCCGCAATTTGAAAACACCAGTAAAATTACACAAAGCACTAAATTTGTCACCTAAAACGAAACCGTTACGTCTTTCGGTTTGTTTGTTTTGAACTAGAATTTCAAGAAGGATGTCTTCAGTTGCTCACTTCACGTCCCCACGAATCAATTCAAAATTTCGTTGCGAAATTTTATAATTATTGAATGCAGCGATCGGCAAACTTTAGAACTTCACGGTCCACTAAATTCACATTTTTTTCGCGGTCCACTTATAAGTATAATACTTTTTAATGTTTTAAATATATGTATTTGAAAAAAGTTATAACAAAAAGTTTTGTCTTACTAGATTAAGATGATTTTGTGCATCTAGCGTCGTTCATTCGTATAAGTCATATTCTTGTTTTTGGTAGTTTGCTTTGGGCCTTAAAAAATATTTTTGTGCGGACCACCGAAATTCTTTTACAGATCACTCGTGGTCCGCAAACCAGTGAATATTTATTAAATTTAAAGCATCATAATAATAATAATATTCGCATCTCCACTGTCTCACTTTTTCCTGCAATTGCCATGATAGTAATTTGACCCGTGATCTCATTTTGGTCTCACTTTTAACGGTTACACACGAAAACACATGCGAGACTTCTGCGCATTTTGTTGACAAATCTACTATTTGATTTATCAGTGCAACAATTTTGGTTGCATAATAAAAACAAACTAGTATCTGTATCAAGTTTTTATTTTGTTTTTATTAAGTAGGTACCTAAGTATAATAATAATTTATCACAATCGTTGTACAAACCGGGCTTGAAGTGCCTTCTTTTTTGTTATTCCACCGCAAGCAAACTGATAGACTATTGTGTACCCGGCTTAACAAATAGAATAAACAAACTGACGGCGAATAATGCTAAGAAAAAAATCAGTGGATCGCCTCAAACAAAAGTAATCGGGATCGATGCCGCATGACGAGACTTGGATGGGCTTAACCAATTTAATGCCAAGCACAAACTAGTTTAATGTTAAGAGTTACCCTCAAACCACTAAATCACTGTACTTTCAATAAGTTCTATGTCAACAATGGTTTGTATTGAAAATACTTTTAACCGAAATGTATAAAACTGAACTTGTTGCCGTTTCATTTTTGATTTTTGCTACAAAGTAAATCGATTAAATAAAGCAAATTCTGGACTCTCAATCTAGTGTCGTTACTATTTATTTTTACTTTGTAATCATACTATTTTGTAATTTCTTATAAAAATATTCAAGCCATCAAACTTTCTATCGTAATTTTGTTTAAATTTTATGTATTTTAGTATGAATAAAAGAAAAATGTGAAATATCGTCTATTTCTTAGTAAAATGTACCGTTAATAGTTTGATAACTTTTTTTATTTTTAAACCAGTATTTAAACTTTTGTCGAGTCTGTGATCAAGTGGTCAACTTCGTTGGCCATGGTTACGGTATTCGTGGGTTAGAATTCCAAAAGGTACGAAAAAATGATTTATTCATTTTTTAATCGATTTTTGAATTTCTGTCCGAAGACATGAATTTCTGTGGTCTGAAATTCGCTCCCAACCAATCGACTCTAAAAACGGGATATGGCGAGAGTAGAGCTTGTCGTTTTTCAAAAACCGGTTTTAAAAACCGTTTTTTTTGCTAAATTTGTGACATCGAAAACCGGTTTTTCATCTTCGTAACCGGTTGTGCCGAATTTTCCATAAGCGAGTCTATAAACAAGAGGACAGAAAATGTTGATCTTCTATTTGATGGCTTTAAGACCATATGCCCCACATCATAACCCAGCGAAAGGGTATTTTCGATATCAGGAAATTTCGTTACATAACGATCAATGGACGCTTTGTGTTTTCTTAAATCATATTTTCTCAGGAGTAACACCAAACAATTTCTTGTTGTGTATTATTATGTATATAAATAAACAACATATAAAAAATGAACTTTTTCTTTCTGTTTTCATTGAATTATCGTTTTTTTGTGAAATTTTGAAAATCGGATAAAACCGGTTTTCGAACAATATTGACATTCGAAAACAGGTTTTTTCAAAAGTCAGTTTTTGTATAAGCCCTAGGTGATAAGAAACCCACTATTTATTTCTTAGCCCCCTCCGTCGATCCTCTACTCTCTACAAATACGAGAATTTAAGCAACTTAGTAACAAGCAGTTCTCGTATAAAACTTATGGAATTTTAAACTCCATAATGATTTTCCGTAAATATTCTCCTTACTAGGGTCGATCGGACATGGTATAAAAAAGCGTTATCATGGGGAAGACGCAAAAGTGTACTAGGCAAATGCTTCACATGGGGAGCGGTTATGGCCAAAGACGAAAGTGGTGAAAACGTAATTCATATTGTATTTAAGTAAAATACATTAACTGACCTAACTCAGTAATAGAAACTTTAGTATTAGTGACATTGACAAAAATTAGTGCCATTGAACTTAAAAATGAACAGCCATTATATAGAAAAACATTATAGTAAATGAATGAATTTTTCCTAATCGTGCATTTATTATTTTGGTAAAAAGTGCAAATTATTATGCATTGTATTCAGTGCATGTCTTTAATCAATTCTCACTTAAATTATATTCATGTGTCAACTCAAACTAAAGAAACATTCCTAACCAAAGCCCAAATTTTAATTCAAAACCACTTTCTTAACAAAAACAGAAAAAATCTTAATAGATTTTAAATAACTCACTTTCATAAATAGTTTGAAACGTTCTAAAAATACACGCCCAACGCGCCCATCTCTATTCGAAACGGCTGCTCACTTCAAAAATAATTAAAAAATCAACCACTCAAACGTCAGTCATTAATCACCCATATTTTTGTGCCGAAATCGCAAACAAGAGCATGCAATAGGTTAAATGTCTAGCGGTGAATGAAACGCTGACGAATCCAAGTTCAATACACCACCATACTATTTAAAACGAATCACATACATTCAAGTTTTGATCCTTCGGAAGTTGGTACAAGAATCGTCCAGGTGTTACGGTATAAAAAATATATCGTTTACAAATAATTTAACTGAAACCATCATTAAATTTGAATCGTTTAAATTATGTCAAATTAAGTTTTGTCACTAACGACCCGGGTTTCGCCTTTCGGCATCTCCAGGCGTTCAAGTAGACGGATCGTTAATGACAAAACTTGGGTGAATGTACATAATTTAAACGATTCAAATTTAATATTGAAATTCCATCAAGCACCGTCACTCTAAATCTTAAATGAAATCATCATCATCAGAAGTGTGATAAGCCGGGGTGATCCTCGCTCCTGGCTGCATACAGCAACTCTCTCTTTATGGGAATCAATTCCAAGTGATCGTATTCCCGTTCACTACACTAGTAAAACAATGTCTTCCAATAGGTCTCACTGTCGCTTATACGGTGTGCATAATCTTCTATTTTTCATAAAATCACATTTTTATGCTGTTTTATTCACATTCTAAATCCACAATTATATTTATTTTTAAAAACTTTTAAATTAATCCATCAATATTTTATGTAGAAATAAGCCTATCTAAATAATATAAGAATTTTACAGTGGAATAAAGTCCTGTCTGGATTAGGGCATCCAATCCCGGGATCCGAGATCCCGTCCAATTTTCTGATCCCGAAGCCCCGGGATTGATATGGTCGCGATCCCGGGATTTCAGGATTGAGAAATTTTGAGCAAATCCCGAAAATCGACGAAAAAGTGTAGCGAATCGAGGATTTCAAATTCCTCGGTGAGCTAAAAAAAACGACTCAAAAAGGATTGCAAAATCTCCGGGATTGGATACCCTAGTCTGGATGCTTAGTTAAAATAACTGTCAGAAATACATACTATTTTGATAATAATAATACTTTTAATCTTAAATATCGTTTCTACAAAAAGTAACATTGTCCGAAATTATGTAATGCTCCTCCAGAACAGTTTGAGTTTTTGCAGGTGAAATTTTGTCTCTTCAGGATGAAGATAAAGAATTTAGAACTTTCTTAGGATTTTAATGACAAGTACACTGTTAGACTGGGGATTATATCGATTTAGTAGCGTGACACCGTAGTATCTGATAGTGGATACAACATTAAGTGCTCTAGGGAATATAGTATACAATTGAATCGATCACATTTAAGTAACTCTCTTTTATTTCCAGGTGATCAAATCACTCAGTAAATCTTCTCGTATAATGGCTACGAGTTACATCATTGACATTATTGATTCGTTTGTAACAAACAAGCAAAGTCACTTACGATATTCTGCCTGCTGCTTGATGTCAATGTCAAGCCATTCAAAGGATTAGGTAAGATTGATTATTTTTTTCATTTGATTTTAAATTATTCCTTTTCACTGATCGCATACTTACTCATGACTCAGTTACAACAGCAAGTAACTAATTTCGACATACTATTAGGTAGAAATTCGTCCGATATCAAACAAGTGTTAAAAAATAATTATTTTTGATAGTACACGGTAACAAATAGACACGCGGAAACCCCACGTTGGGCGCCATATCGAGAAAGCATTGTAAGACAGTTTTTAAGGGATTTTGTAACGAGCAACACAAAATACGGTTTTTTAAAAATCAATTTACCTTTTCATGATATACAACGAAAACATGTCATTATATAGTGTATATTTTTTAAATTAAAAACATCATACTTGATTAAACCATAGTAACAATAGTACTTAATTACACTTTCGGAGTTGGGAAACAAATGCGGCAGATTTTACAATGCAAACTTTTATTTTCTTTTATAGAAAAAACGTCTGAAAAATGAAATTGCCATTTTAATATAAATAACATTGTTGTATGAAATCCGTTAAATAACTGCTGTGTTTGCTGTATGACTTTGTAAACTGCCGCTTTTGTTATATATTTTTTTATTATGTTGAAGCCCATTGTTTATATTAACTTACTACTATATACTAAATTGCCGATTTTGACAAATCCTGGACATATTTGTGTTTGAAAAATATACTTTTTCCAAGAACAACGCAAACCTAGATAATTTCATATTTTATAAAATTTTAAACGTTAGATTTTATATTATTATATAGGTAGTGTACTGCTTTTCTGTGTTAGTACATAAAGATTAACTAAAATATGTGTTGGCATAGTTATACGATAGTGTGAAGCCACAATAGCTACAGAAACAATATTATACAAGTGTATATATATTGTAGTTTTTTTTTATATAACCTATTAGTGTTAGTGCGTCGCGGAAATTTGGGGAGAACTTTTGATGTACCGTTGTAGAGAACAGGTTGTCAAGCACAACTCTATGGTCATATTGCATTTTTCAAAACTGTTTACCAACGTCCATTTTACTTTTTACTAATTCCAATTAAAATAAATTACCTCTCTGTGTGTAATAAGCCATATCATTAAATTCGAAATAGTTCCGGTGGTTGCTATATTTTCACCCACAAAAACGCAATGACACAAAGAACCAAACTGACAAAAAGCGCTATTATTTTTGCCCAAAAATATACAATATGCCATATTGTGCAGCGCCGTTGTTCATGAGGCGTGATCGTTTGCCACGCTTGGCCGGCTCCTATGGCCACTTTCCTATCGACAATGCTAAACAAAAGCGCTGTGTCAGTACAAGAATCAAATGATTATTTAGTTATTGAATGACAGTCGTGTCACCATTGACAAAATCCAAATAGCGAGGATTCGACATAAGCTAACTAAGTGTCATTAACAAGGTTGCACTCGAAACATTGGCCACTATGGCAAAACAAGTTTTTTTTTGTTTCTATATTAAATTGAAGAGCAAACATTCATAAAGTGATTTGTCGCACAAATACAGAGTATGTTCGAAAATTGATATTTTATAATTATAATCAAGCAATATAAAATTTTCAGTACGTGGCAGTGAATTTTTCGATGCCTAATAAAAATTAAATCGAAGTAAAAAATAATGCAATTAAACGATTTTGTATCGACTCCAATGCTTAATTTAATGCAATTTACATTCTACTAAATATTTTTTATCCATATCCGCTCCTAATGTGGAACATATGGCCTCCTAATGGAGGTATCTCAAAAGAAGTTTTTCTACGAAAACTGTTTGTTACTCACTCGCTCAACCTCTCTATTCCAAAGAGAGTAGTAGGGATAGAAAGGTTAGACCAGGACAGGACTAGTGGTTAACTAATCACTCTCGCTACGACCAGTTATTGAAGGATCAATCGAAATCAATCAATCAATCTAAAAAAATAATCGCTTAATTTCAAACAAGTGTTTCGCAAAGTTAATAAGATAACGCAACAATTTAAGATACAGTACTTAAGCAAGCATTTGGGAAAGTAGTTGTCTGAGGATGCCTCTGACAGAGGCGAAACACGTGTCACATTTTGCTACACAATACGTGGAATAATCAAAGTTATTTTATTTTATATTAAAATGAACTTCCACAAAGTTACCGCCGAATCCATCGAAAGAATTAAGGACACATTGCCCGTTTATAGATATTGTTTAGAAAAAAAATATAATAAAATGGGAATCATAAACATGTATATTTTGCAACACTTAAATCAGAAACAACATTTACCTCGCTGTTTGTTCGGTATTCAGCATTGAAAAATATCACATTTTATATCGAATAGCCCAAATAAAATTGACAAAGCTTTTCAAAAAAATATTATTGTTATAATCGGTGTTAAATATATTATTATAAAATCGTTAGTATCAACGATCGTTTACCAAAATGTCGAAAATGTTTGTGTTAAATGAAAACAAACATTGTTTGAGCGATCAATTCTTTATTCAGAAGCAAGGCAGTCGATCAAATTTAATGTCGAGAATGTTGTCTTAGGAAACCTCTGTATACATTTTAGTAACATGTTATGCCTACCACACAGTGACAAGACGGAATTGTAATAAAAGGACACTCCTCTATAAAACAGACTGTAGCAATACAGATTGTCAGGGTGACCCTATTTTTCCTTGTATCGTTTTACTGAATTTTGTCTGATCTTAATATCGACTATAGTCAGGAAAAAGGAATCAACCCACACAGAATAAATTTTACAGTAGAAACAAAAAACGTTTTTAACTCTCGCGGCTCGGAGACTAGAAAAATACTTCTGTGCCGATGGGGATCGTTTAGGGACCCCAGTGGTTTCCTCATTAATGACCTTATTCTTATGAATTTCAAAAAAAAAATAGTCTGAGGGCTTTAAAATATATCTCTGCATCTTTCCTCATACATTTTTTTTTTATAAAAATCCGTGGTTTTTTAATAAATAATCATATTTTAAGTTGCGCGTAAAAAAGACGTCATCCCAGCACACATATGAAATTGCAACTGACGAGCTTAGCCCAGCTATTTTACGAACGATCGCTTATCGCGTTATCGCGTATTTATATAAACTACAAAAGGTCCAAAAAACTATGATATAAGAATACCTTAATAAACATTGTATCACCTATATTAAAATAGATATTTAAGAAAATGTGGGTATTGGGGTCGCATTTCTTGAGCTTAGAACCGGAAAAGTTAAACGTTTTTGTGTCAAAGTAAAAATATTAAATAAACAAAACCATGAAGAGCAAAAAAAATATAAACTGATGTTTTATTAACTCAATGTAATATTAATTGAAAAAGTTTAGGAAAATCCTCAATGTAGGTTCTCTTTCCTGGTCGCACTTTTCACATGTCTTTATTTTTTCAAACTTGATTTACATATATACTAATTCAGCATTTGTAGCATACAACCTTTTAATGTTACGTGTATTAAGTTGTTTACATTGCAATTATCGAAAAAAACCTATTTTGAAAAAGCTGAGAATAACTTCCTTTTACCTTACTACATTTGATATCATCTTCATATATTGACTGTGGAAAGGAAAAAGAACGTAACCCACATTTTTTTCAAAACAGCTTTTTTTAGATAATCACAACGTATTCAAGTTGATACACATTCTGTCAAAATAATGTAAGCTGTAAATGCCGAATTAGCATCTAAATTTAGTTTTTAAGTTTGAAAAAAATGGGCTTATGAAAATTGAAACCAAGAAAAAAATTTAAAAAATGTGTTTCCTATACAATTACTTAAATTAATATTAGATTATGTCAATTAAACACCAGCTTAGAAGATTGCGTGCACTTCAAGGTTGTGTTTATTTCAAAATTTGCACATGGCCAAAAATCATCAAAATACGTTTTTAGTGCCTCCTGTAAAATTTACTGTGTGTGGGTTACGTCCTTTTTCCTTTTCACAGTCGATATGTAAATTATCACGAATGAAATGCGGTACAAAATAATACGAAATATTTTTTTTTTTTCAATCTTGTTTTTTAATTATTATTTGTTGTTTTTCTGACGAATATATTTTATCAGATGTTGGAACAGATAATTTTATATATACTCCATGTTGGCATATTATAAGAAAAAAAGAAACATTCTCCATACTTCTCTTAAAACAGGACCGTTATCGATCAGTAAGGGATACACATTTCAACTTATGGCAATCTTTAGTTAATTAATTAAAAATACTTCGGTGGGGTTGAATAATACCGGTCCTGTTTTTAAATGACATTGTTTTTATTTTGATGTTAAGAATCTTTTATCAATTTAAATTACCAATTAAAAAAATCTTTTTTTTACAAATTGTATAAGTAATTAATTTATGGCTTGGAGAAGCAATTTCAATGTAAAGAATTTCGTTTTATTTTGTTTTCTTCTTACCTCTTTTCTTCAGCGGACCAAAAATGAGCACAATTTGAAATAATTAAGAGCCAAAATTTTTCCATGATATCTTTTGCTGGATTGTTTTTTTTTTTTACTTTCCATTTATATGAAGAATCTGAAAACAGTAAAAACAAAGTCGGCAGTCTTGGTGTTTTGTCGAAAATTAATTAGATATGTCATCGTGTAAAGTTGGCAACTCCATATATATGTAGTAGTAAGTTTTTTTTTGAATAAACCTCTAACATGTACGCTTTTGAAGAATCAAAAGTTTTTAACGATATATATTACTAATACAAGTATATGTACCATTATTTTTTTGAGAAGTTTTTTCTATAAAAAAAATAAACGTTTTAATTGATTTTCCAACATTCTACGATTATGAAAACTACATATATATTTACACTTTTGCAAACAAATAACTTTTATATATTTATAATATCAACTATCATATCTTGTAGTTTGGGGAAATATTTTGATGGGCGAAACTGATGAATTACCTAATACAGCGTATGTACCGATCATGTTTGTTTCTTATGACATGGAGTAAGCATGCATGGTCACCATACAATGTGGCTAAATATCCCACACCCACAAAGGCCGCTTCGTATTTATTTTGGTTCCCTAATCGGGCCGCGACCCGCCCGTCGTCCGACTTTCGATCCGACCAAATAAATTATCTTTTATTGCACTGACATGTGAATAAATGTGGGTAAACCGATATCATTATATCTGGCCTCGGTGACATGATGAAGGACAAAAGAAGACCGGGTACGTATGCCAGGACCCGAGACCGCAAATCAATCCGAGCTATGCTTTATCCTGCACAGGCCAGGGCTCAGATACTTACCGTATCAAAAATATAATACTGCTACAACGCCTTTTTTCGAATATCGCAACCGAACTGACTGAGGGCGTCGTCAACATTATTAAAAGTTATCTTTAATTATTTCTCCTCATATCGACTTTGCAAATGCAAAATGACGTAACCCATCCATAACAAATTTTACAAGTGTTATGTATACACAACATCAACCTCTGTGCTATGTTAATTCTCTATGTCATAGAGGGTTTCCCAATCTATGTTCTTCGGAACACTGGTATTCCACGGAACCTGAATAGATGTTCCGCGAACACCTACATAACTTGAAAACACCTCTTTTGCATTTTTTTTCAATAACTAGTAAGGATAGCTTCAGGGTTCAGAATCCATTTTCTGTGACCGCTAAGGCTTAAACTCAAGGGATTAAAAAATATAATTGATTTAATCAGTGATTCTGATTTGAAGAGTCGTCCAAAGTGTTTAAACAATATATTTGTTTGATTTTAACTATTAGGAATTACCCAACCTAAAAAATGCAAAGTGTTCCGTTAAAATTTCCAGATTTTCTAAGTGTTTCATTGCAGAAATAGTTTGGGAATCCTTGCCTATGACATAACTTGTAATAATAAACCTTTCAACGGACTAAACCAATATTCAATTCTTTTCTCATCAGTTACAATCGAGAGTTCAAATCGAAACGTCTAACTGCTTAGAAGAAACTCCTCAATACTCTCTTCTGATATTGAAGTGGTTTATATTAAAGTGTATAAACTATGTTATAGAATAAAGTTGAAACAAAATTTAATTAAAAATAAGTGATTTAGTAAAAATAATCCATAACACAGGAGACACTAAAAACGTGTTTTTAGACGTGTTAATTTTTTTTTGGGTTAAAGGCAAATTACGATACATACACAACTTTGAAGTGCATGAAGACTGATATACTGGTTTTTAATTGACTTTATCTAATATTAATTTAATATTTTTTTTCTAAGAAAACTTTTTTTTTAAATATTTTATCTTTGTCGCAATTTATTTTTTTTCCAATCTTAAAAGTTAAATTTAGATACTTATTCAGTATTTTTAGCGTACACTCTTTTGATAACACATATATCAGTTTATATAGATTGTAATTATCGAAAAAATGTTGTTTTGAAAAAACTGTTGGTTACGTCCTTTTTCCCTTTCACAGTCAATACAATATTGAATTCATTAATTGAGAAACACTGCTTTAAATGACGACTGTTATTCTATCTCATGTTAGACCAACAGTAGGATTCATAGGTCAAGCCGATTCGGTGACGAAAAAGTGCTTTTTGAAAATTTTAATGTGTGATTTAGTCATTAATGCATGCAAAATATTCTTGTTCAACTATTGAAAATCAGTATACTGTTGTGTAATTTTGTTTCAAGTGATATTTTTTTGGGCAAAATTGTCGCCTGCTGTGGCCCAGTTGGTTAGAGCTTGCTCTACCGATCACGCAGGTCTGGGTTCGATTTCCGGTCAGATCACAGTGAATTTGAGAATTATTCAATTCAAGGTCGTGATCGAAGACTGGGTGTTTGTGATGTCAATTCACATCATTTTCTCTCCTCTCATCCTTCTGATCCGTTAATATCTGGGTGTAGCAATAGCGATTAGCCAACCACTAGTCCTGTTCTAGCCTTATCCTTCTTACCCTACTACTCACTTTAAAAAAAAAGTGAAGTTGAGTGACTGTATAACAAACAGTTCTCGTAGAAAAAACTTCTGTTGAGATTCCTCCATTAGGAGGTCATATGCTCCACATCGGGAGTGGACATGGATAAAAAATTTGTAGTCTTTAAAACAATTTAGTCTTTGCTTTTCATTTGGACGAAACATCAAGTATGATTTGGTAGAAGCAAAAAAATATATATCCACCTTGTGTTCCTTACTAAGCAATGTAAATTGTGTACAATTTGTTGATCACCACCGTTCGCCTACCACTGTAAACTAGGCCAGGGGGTTGGGGGTTGACACGCCAACCAGAAATAATAGAGTGGATGTTTGTGCAATGCCATTGTCGCATTTGTGGGCTGAAAGTGGGCTCCCAAATACGTTTACGCTCACAATGGGGCCGGATAATCGATCGCCGTGCCGCAAAAATGGTACAACGCATCGCTTATTTATATGTAGGTATTATTCGACACGGTTCATTAACGCGGGTGTAATAACAATCGATAGATACTAGAAAATTGCAATCACTATAAACAACTACAGTATTAAAACAATTCAAACGAGTCATTGACCGAGTGGTCAAATTTCAAGGTTTTGTAGGTTGATTTAACAATCAATTTATGGATTTGTGTTCGAAGTCTTAGATTTCTTTTTTTTATCCATGTCTGCTCCCAATGTAGAGCATATGGTCTCCTAATGGAGATATCTCAACAGACTTTTTCTACGAGAACTGTGTTGCTCAGTGGCTCAACCTCTCTTATTCAAAGAGAGTATTAGGGATGGAAGGATAAGTCTAGGGCAGGACTAGTGGTTGGACCCGACAAATTAGACATCTGTGTTGTCTAAAATTTCACCCTACAATCCGATCCTAAAAACGGAACAAGTGTGACCGATCTGCATACCACCAACGTTCCCTCAAAGCTGCGCGCGCGCGCGGCCGCGCAGCAGTTGGGAAGGCCCCGCGCACTCATTCCGGGTTGGCGCGCACTACAAGACAGTTATTCAATTTTAGTAATTTGTCGGTCCGCGCAGCTTTTTAAATTTTCGCGCAGCTAACTTCATGTCTAAGAGAGAGCATTGCTTACCGCTAGCTGTGTCCTAGATTTATCTTTATTCTGCTAGGTTAAACAGCAGAGTAACAATAAGTCCTGAAATAATTACTAATTTTGGATAAGCTCCTTTGAGATTCTCTGTGCCTTATGTTAATAGCATTATGGTATAAATAAACGTTTTTGGAACCAGAAAAAAATCATTTAAACGCAAATATATTGAAGAGTTAATGATAATAATGTTGGTCCAGTAGGGTTTTAAATATACTGCCGCTGAAATAAAATTAAATTCTCAGAATAAAACTATTTTAAATAATACGTATGTAACCATATTTCGACATGACAAAAATGAAGCAACAACAAAAAAAATTACACACAAATAAAAAACATTTTTGTCCCCTCGCTCACAATAGAGATTTCAATTGTGTTTATTTTCTTCTTTCAAATAACATTGCGACCGAGTTTATCGTTTGGGCATTCATTATATAATAAAGTTCATTCAAAAATTCGCAAATGCAAGAAATAATTATTTATTCTTAGAAAGGAGACTTAATAATGGATTATAATGTAGTGCAATTTTGCATTCGCCTTTGTCCGCCGAGTGACGTAAGAAAAATATTTGAAGACGAATGTAAATTGAATACAATCGATTAAAAGTCATTGATCTATATTTGAAAGGAAAATTGTTTAGTCCAGGTGCTTTCTTTTATATCATGTTTTTAAAAGACTATAAAGTCAGTATACTGCCAGAAAACGTTGAATCAAAAAACTTTGTTTTGATAAAATCGACTTTTTGAACATAATGATAAAAAAAATGAAATAGATAAACATTATAAAGCAATATCAATTTATTTGTAATAGTAATTGGCCATCAACAAAATCACGTTTTGTTGCTATCAAATAACTACTTCCGCTGCGTTCTACGCCGTAACAAAATATTATATCTTTTCATCGGTATACTACCAGAAAACGTTAAATAAAAAAACTTTTATTTAAGATAAACGACTTTTTCGAATAGTATTAGCGAACTGAAATGTAACGTGGCAATAAAACAAATGAATGAAAAAAAAATTAACAAAATGTTTACAGCTCAAAAACGTTTAGCAATCTAATCTTTGAGTAGTTGTACAAATAAGAAATCAGTAAGCTCAAAAGCGTTAAGTAGTTTGTAGCTTTCTGCCAACGAAATTGACTTATTTAGAATTACTTCTTTAAATATCGTAATAAATAAGTGTAATATGAGTTAACATGCTCTTTCATGCGATAGAAGGTGTTTAAATTTATCGATCTGCATTTATAATTCAAAACACCAAATTTTTGACAACTTTTTTTGGCAGTATACCGACTTGACTAATTATTTAATTCTACCAAGGTTACTATTTTTTTTTCTTCAGTTAAACAATCATTAGAGACTTCAAGCTAATCGGATAATTCTGTCCCCCGACTCGTGAAAGCAACAGATCAAATTATGTGATAAAATACCAACAAAACGATTTTTAATAATATTGTTTAATCAATAAGATCGACAGTTTTAGTCATGTTTATTCTACCAGTAACAAAGTTAATAAAATCCCATTTAAAAAATGTCCACGGGCCTTTCAGATCACTGATTTTGACTACAGCTCCTTCACTTACTTCGAATCTACACAGTGCCGCATTGATCGAAAAGTGCCGAAAATATCTATTATTTAATTAATCTTAATAATATACAGAGATATACAATATAGTTTTAAGGGATATTTTTATCATTAAAATTCTTTTAAGTATTTTGTTATATATATATCGACTGTGGAAATGAAAAGGACGTTACCCACAGTTTTTTCAAAACAGATTTTTTTCGATAATCACAATGTATTCAACTTGATACACGTTCTATCAAAAGTATGTAAGCTGCAAATGCCGAATCAGTATCTAAATTTAACTTTCAAGTTTAAAAAAAGATGAGCTTGTGTAAATTTAAACCAAAAAAAAGAATGAAAAAAAGATTTTTCTCAGACAATTTCTTTAATTAATATCAATTAAACACCAGTTCAGAAGTCTCCGTGCACTTTCAGGTTGTGTATATTTCATAATTTGCATATGGCCCAAAATCATCAAAACACTTTTTTGTGCCTCCTGTAAAATTTGCTGTGTGGGTTACGTCCTTTTTCCTTTCCACAGTCAATATATATACATATATATATAAATTGTAATAAAATTATTCATGAAATTCATATTACTTTCCATGATTTATCTGCATGTCTGAAACGCATTGCACAACTCTGCGCGTGTGCACGATGCGCAGCTAATGATAGTTTTTTTGTGAGCGTAAGTGTTGTGTAAATTTTGACGTTTGGCACTGCTACCTGATGTATAATATTACTAGTTTATATTATAATTCAAGTAAACATTATATTGCAAAACAGAGGTTTTTTTATAAATTTTTAATAGTATCAATTTGTATTCAAAATTATTTACGACAAGTCACAACTATGTCATTATCTTTGTCAAGCGATCAATAATGGTTTGACTGTCTCAATCATTAATTTTTCGTTTTAAGTTTAAGCTCTTAATTGGATTAAGTATTGCTTTGATTTGAACAGATAATTGAATCGTGGCCATTACATATTCTTTTATCGACCATTCGACGTTATATTATATTTAATGACCATAATTGCGTTTAAAACTATTATGATATTCCCTTACTTTACTTTGTCCATTTTAAATTCGTTGTTCATATCAAATTATATTTTTTATAATCTGTGCCTTTCACAAAACAAGCTCCAATTTCATAGTAAACTATTGCAGTTTACATAGAAATGTTTATAATTTACTTAGAATTACTTACTTGAATTCTACAATATAATTAAGTTTTTTTTTATCAAATAACATGGAAATATGTCGTAACAATTTTCCTAGCATTCCAAATATTTAATACGTCATTGTTCTCGGTATATTTGAATTCTATGAGAAAAGGGTAGTATTTAGTATTATATCGCTCGGCAATATTTTAATATTGTCAATTATTTAAAGCAATAAGCTAATCGTTTTTTTTCTCTTTTCAGGATAGAATAAGGTAAGGCGTGGGACAGTAGAACTATGGATTGCTATACCAGTATTACAGAATCTAGTATCCCGGTATATATGCGGGATTTTTGTTGTATGTAAAAAAATAAATTTAATTGTTCTCAGTGAATTAAAATCTTTGAAATCTGCTCATATTAGTCTGAATATTGACCGGTTACAGAAATAATGTACCTATAATTATTTAAAACAGCCTTATTTTTTTATGAAATTTACCTGATAATGATTTTAATATTTTTTTTGTTGATGAAATTTTATATGAAAAAATTAAAATACTGATTTTGATTTTCTCTCTGGTTTTGCGATCCCTATCGGTCAATTTTTTCGAAATTACTAAATCTTTTCTTATAGGTCATCGGTATTAATATATTCTTCCGTTTGTTGAAATTCTTATGCAGGAAGTATAATAAAAATCGATTGAAAGATCTAAGTCTCAATAACTCGACGCCATATTTGACCACACGACAACAGAACTGAGATAAAATATTAATTAGTAATTAAATTTAAAAAACAATTTTCCTGCCTGATACGCTCCTGTTTGTAATCAGCCTTGACATTTTGCTTAAGCCGCGTGTTGTGATTGCGTCTTCGGAGACGAGGATATCTCACCATCTTCGTCACCTTATCTACATCATCGTCAATCTTCTGGCTGCCCCACTTCAATCAGTAATCACGATGACCGCCCGCGTGGACTTATCCATTTTGTTTTTGATTATAGGACAACTTTTAGCAGGTCTAAAAAACCATCGACTGCCCGTTTCGCTGTACAATAATTATTTAGATATTGATACAACATCTCTTTAGACAGCATTTGAGCTATATTTATAATCAAGTAATTTGGAAAAGCCTAGAACACCTAGAACATAGACACAGTAAGGACACAGTAAGGAAAAAGTACGTAACCTACAATACAATACTTTTATACAGGATACACAAAAACGTTTTTTGATGACTTTGAGTCAAAGGCAACTTATTTATTGTTGTTAAAAATTAAAATTACAGTACATGACATAACAGCTACCACCAATTCGCCATGTACTTGAAAAATATATTTTTTTTTAAACCATGTCCGCTCTCAACGTGGAGCATATGGACTCCTTATGGAGTTTATCTCAACAGAAGTGTTTCTACGAGAACTGCTTGTTACTCAGTTGCTTAACCTCTCTTTTTCCAAAGAGAGTAGGGATAGAAGGATTGGGCTAGGACAGGATTAGTGGTAAGCTTATCGCTGTCGATACGCCCCGTTCGTAGGATAGGAAAGGTGAGAGGGGGGAATTCAAGACATCACATACATCCATGCCTTTGAACAGAAATTCATAAATCGATTGAAAAATCAATTTATAAAACTGTCCGTACCGGGATTTGTAACCGTAGCCGAAGCCAACACCGTTGACCACTCGACCACACAGGCGACATAATATAATAAGACAAAATATAAAATAAAACTACATAATACATCGAAATCAACACAAAAAATTAAGAAATATAATAGTAAAATTTATCACACAGTTCACAAATACTATCACTAAAATGTCCACTTCTCTAGGCAATGTGTTGATCTATCGAACGGCCCTAGGAACTGGTGACTCATATCTCCTAAGCGAGGTATAAGTTTTTAGAAATAAAAGTTTTTGCTCATAGTTTCGCCCACGTAATAATAAATTGGGAGCATGTAAATTAATAGTCATGAGAATTTCAGGATTATTAACTTATGAAATATGCACATCGTTGAAGTTCACATACACTGATAAGCTGGTATTTAATTTACTTTGCTAATTGCTAATATTATTTTATAAATAAAAAAAAACCTTTTCCTGATCACAATTTTCACAGGCCTTTTGTTTTTAAATTTAAAAGCTAAATTTAGATGTTAATTCTACATTTTCAGCTTACATACTTTTGATAGAACGTGTATCAAATTGTATACATCGTGATTATCGATAAAATCTGTTTTGAAAAAACTGTGGGTTATGTAATTTTGCCTTTCCACAGTCGATATGTATATGCTTTATTTTCTTGATCGAATACGAAATGAGTTGTAAATTATGAAAACCAATCAATTAACTTATGAAAAATATATTTATAAAGATTTAGCCTATACCACTAATCCATTGATGTAAGAGTATAAACATTAATATACCAATACTTTCGATGGTTTCGGCGGTAACTTTGTGGAAGTTCATTTTAATAGAAAATTTAAATTAACTTTGATTATTAACACGTGTCACAGTTAGTTACACAATACGTGGAATAATCAAAGTTAATTTAAATTTTCTATTATTAATATACCAACTCAATAATGATTGGCATTTGGTAAAAATTACACTATAATAGTCGTAAATGAAAGAATTACAACAAATTATAACGAATAAAAGAATTTGAATTGTTTGAATTTTGTACTTTTCCATGAGTTTTGTCGCTAACGACCCGGGTTTCGCCTTTCGACATCTTCATGCATTCCAAGTGCACGGATGTACTTGAACTGACGCGTAGTAAACAGTTTGTATCGTTTATATACAAAAATATAAGTAGATCACTAAGTTAAAAGGCTATTCAAATGTAAATTAGCAAAAATTGAATGTATACAAGTTTCAATGAATTAAGTGGGTTTGTTATAATTATGGGGATTTTTTGAAAATATTAATGACCAGATAATAACATAGGAATATTTAAAATAAATCTAGGGTTTTATCCTACCTATTATTAATGAGTTGGTTGATTTTAAGCCTTTGAATTAATATTGAATGATCGTGCTTGAATTATTAACAAATGGTAATTATTTAAAAGGGGTACAACAATGGTGAATTTGGTAAATAAAGTTGCTCGCTTAAAATTGGCAAACTGTTGAGCTGAGCTCGATTAATCTCTAAGATTTCTTGGTAAATAATAAAAGAATGTTGAACGTTCCTTATCAAACAACAAATATTAAAAAAAACTCATAAAAATTATATCAAGCATCTCGTAAATAAATATAAAATATATGATGTTGTATATATCTACAATCCGGTTTCTAAACATCCAGTAGAAAAAGCACAAAAGCACTTTGGACAGCTTATGTGAGAAAAATCAATGTCACTGCTTCTGGTCTAGTCACTTTCCAAAACTTAATTATACGCAGGAATATTGTATACGTACCATAACGATGATTTCGGGGTGTGTACATTAATAATAAATTGAACTCATAATAAACTTATCCATTTCAAAACGCGGATAAAGGGATAGTTGAACTCTTCGTTTGAATACATCGTCACCGGCAGGAGTTGGTAAGAAACAAAAATGACTAAAGTAAGGTTATGATATTATTTATTTGTCTGGAAAAACTCAGTAGATGCATTTAATGTACCAGTTTGGCAAAACAGCATTTTTATATCTGTAATAAAAATGAATGTCAAGTCAGGAAATTGTTCCTGCCTATAAATTTCTAATTCTATTTGTGTCAGATAGGCTTAAATCCATCAATATTTTGATATGATATCTTTGTATCATAAAATATAGAGACTAGAAACTCTATCCTAAATGCTTAAATTTTCATTTTCTGTTTACTCAAAACTATCAAATTGAAACTCACTAACTTCTTATGCGAAGATATTTTCGATGGATTCGATTTTAACGTTGTGGAAATTCATTTATAATATGAAATTACATTTGATATCTTTGATGATTCCACTGATATTGTTACAAACTGTGACACGTGTTTTACCTCATTGAGAAGCTATTGTAAGGTTATATCCTTATAACCATACGATATTTAATTAATTAAGTAAACATCGATTCAATGAGGCGAAGCACGTGTCACAATTTGTAACACAATCATTGGAATAACAAAATATTCAAATGTATTAAATATTTATAAGAACGAGCTGTAAGCCCGTTGCCTTCAACGGGAGGGGGGGGGGGGATTTTTGTTGCATTTTGAAATAGTCAGAAAATTAGTGGCATGAAAAATAAATTGCAAACCTATTTATTGAATAAGCCATAAAATCGTAACGTAATTAATTCTCCAAGTGGATTTTTTTAGGAATACACCCAATTATCTAAAAGAACTAAAATACACCGGGACTGCAAAACAAAATATGCAAATAGCGGATATAATAAAAATATATTCATGAAAATCATAATTGAGCTGCCCTGCTGAGCTACTATATCCAATATCGACAGTCCTGCAGTATTCATATTGTATATAATATAATTTTTAGAATAATTCAAATGTTTCAAGTATGCAAAAAAATATATTTCGGAAAAGAAGAAGAAGACCCCTGGACATATATCGACAGCCCTGACACTCAAACAAATCCTTTCTAGTAATAAAATACTCCAAAATAATACAAAATTATATAATTATTTTGGAATTTTTAGAATAATCTAATATTCTAATTTTTAGAATAATTTAATATTTATTGAACTATTTTTTCACTCCAGTGGAATATGAGAAAAAACGTCGGAAAATAAAAGGGGAAAAAATTAAATTACATTTATATAAAAAACGCAATTTTCACATGCAAAATAATATAAATTAATTGCACATTTTATTAAAATTATTAAAATGTTGACTTATTCTCCAAATAGAACTTGTTTTTTAGAATATATATAATGATTTTTACTGACGTTATTTTATTACATATACTGAAACTATGCTTTCGCCAACAACTAACTATACCACGTATGTACCTAGATTAAAAACAAATCTTGAAATAATTGCGTCTTATATTTATTTTTTGAATAACTTATTTCGCTAGTCAATCGGATTTCGTTATTTTGATAGCATGTATTTTCATACGATCAAGATGTACTGTGTTTTAAAAAGAAAGTTTTCAATAAAAAAATTGTTATAAACCCAAAAAAAACAGCTCAAGATTAGATTCGAGCCACCTACCTACAGGTTACCAACCGAGCGCTCTACCTTTAGGGTACAAAGGAATTTAGAAAAGTGCATAAAATAAAACCTATAATATGTATGCTGTTTTTCAAATAAAAAACGAAAGGATCCAATTTCAAACGAAATTTAATATACATATATGATCTATTTTTATCGACTCTGATAATTATGACGTTAGCTTAGTTGACAAAGAGCTCGGCTGGTAATCCAAAGTTCTGTGTTCGAGCCTGAGGCGTGGAATTTTTTGAACTCAAAGGTTCAGCGAATTTTCACATGACAAAATGTACTTCTTCAGTGTA
Organism: Himalopsyche tibetana; assembly: GCA_030503985.1. Lineage (NCBI taxonomy): Eukaryota > Metazoa > Arthropoda > Insecta > Trichoptera > Rhyacophilidae > Himalopsyche > Himalopsyche tibetana. The sequence goes on from JAPJYX010000024.1 coordinate 20,588,394, forward strand.
ATGAAAAAATATGTCTAGTATGAATAACAAAATGGCGACAGTGGGGCTGGGGAGGGGAAATCGAGGACAATCATACAGACGGACGGAAATTATCGACTATTAATATATAGACTAGCTGTAAGCCCGTTGCCCAGCAACGTGAGATTTTTGTTGCATAGTATTTAATTTAATGTTATTTTATTTTATGGTATTTAATTTAATTTAATTTAATTTTATTTTATTTTACTTTATTTTATTTTATTCTATGTTATTCTATGTTATTTTATTTTATTTTATTTTATTTTATTTTATTTTATTTTATTTTATTTTATTTTATTTTATTTTATTTTATTTTATTTTATTTTATTTTATTTTATTTTATTTTATTTTATTTTATTTTATTTTATTTTATTTTATTTTATTTTATTTTATTTTATTCTATGTTATTTTATTTTATTTTATTTTATTTTATTTTATTTTATTTTATTTTATTTTATTTTATTTTATTTTAATTTATTTTATTTTTATAGTTAGCAGAAATTTCGTAAATTATTTAATATTTGGAATAATGTTTAAGTTTGCTAACAACAATTTTTCGTAGTAGCAGAAACTTCGGAAATTACTTAATTTTTAGAATAATGTTCAAGTTTGCTGACAACTATTTTTCGTAGTAGCAGAAATTTCGTAAATTATTGATTTTTTGGAATAAAGTTTAAGTTTGCTAACAACCATTTTTCGTAGTAGCAGAAATTTCGTAAATTATTGAATTTTTGGAATAATGTTCAAGTTTGCTAACAACCATTTTTCGTAGGAGCAGAAATTTCGTAAATTATGTAATATTTGGAATAATGTTCAAGTTTGCTAACAACCATTTTTCGTAGTAGCATAAATTTCGTAAAATATTTAATTTTTCGAATAATTTTCAAGTTTGCTAACAACCATATTTCGTAGGAGCAGAAATTTCGTGAATTATTGAATTTTTGGAATAAAAAAAAAGTTTGCTAACAACCATTTTTCGTAGTAGCCGAAATTTCGTAAATTATTGATTTTTTGGAATAAAGTTTAAGTTTGATAACAACCATTTTTCGTAGTAGCAGAAATTTCGTAAATTATTGAATTTTTGGAATAATGTTCAAGTTTGCTAACAACCATTTTTCGTAGGAGCAGAAATTTCTTAAATTATGTAATATTTGGAATAATGTTCAAGTTTGCTAACAACCATTTTTCGTAGTAGCATAAATTTCGTAAAATATTCAATTTTTGGAATAAAGTTTAAGTTTGCTAACAACCATTTTTCGTAGTAGCAGAAATTTCGTAAATTATTGAATTTTTGGAATAATGTTCAAGTTTGCTAACAACCATTTTTCGTAGGAGCAGAAATTTCATAAATTATTTAATATTTGGAATAATGTTCAAGTTTGCTAACAACCATTTTTCGTAGGAGCAGAAATTTCGTAAATTATTGAATTTTTGGAATAATGTTCAAGTTTGCTAACAACCATTTTTCGTAGTAGCATAAATTTCGTAAATTATTTAATATGTGGAATAATGTTTAAGTTTGCTAACAACCATTTTTCGTAGTAGCCGAAATTTCGTAAATTATTGAATTTTTGGAATAAAGTTTAAGTTTGCTAACAACCATTTTTCGTAGTAGCAGAAATTTCGTAAATTATTGAATTTTTGGAATAATGTTCAAGTTTGCTAACAACCATTTTTCGTAGTAGCAGGAATTTCGTAAATTATTGAATTTTTGGAATAATGTTCAAGTTTGCTAACAACCATTTTTCGTAGGAGCAGAAATTTCGTAAATTATTGAATTTTTGGAATAATGTTCAAGTTTGCTAACAACCATTTTTCGTAGTAGCATAAATTTCGTAAATTATTTAATATGTGGAATAATGTTTAAGTTTGCTAACAACCATTTTTCGTAGTAGCATAAATTTCGTAAAATATTCAATTTTTGGAATAAAGTTTAAGTTTGCTAACAACCATTTTTCGTAGTAGCAGAAATTTCGTAAATTATTGAATTTTTGGAATAATGTTCAAGTTTGCTAACAACCATTTTTCGTAGGAGCAGAAATTTCGTAAATTATTGAATTTTTGGAATAATGTCCAAGTTTGCTAACAACCATTTTTCGTAGGAGCAGAAATTTCGTAAATTATTGAATTTTTGGAATAATGTCCAAGTTTGCTAACAACCATTTTTCGTAGGAGCAGAAATTTCGTAAATTATTGAATTTTTGGAATAATGTCCAAGTTTGCTAACAACCATTTTTCGTAGTAGCAGAAATTTCGTAAATTATTTAATTTTTGGAATAATGTTGAAGTTTGCTAACAACCATTTTTCGTAGTAGCAGAAATTTCGTAAATTATTGAATTATTGGAATAATGTTCAAGTTTGCTAACAACCATTTTTCGGATTTTAAATTATTTAACAATTATTTCCAATAAAAATCAAAAGATCAAATCCAATTTTTCAATAAAAAATCAGTTGCACATTTTGTCCAAGTGTATGAAAAAAGCAAAATATTATTCTATGATATATCCATATCATAATTTGAATATTCTTAATGTATTAAAGAATTCTAACAGATTTTCAAGGTCAGACGTGAAAAGATTCATCATTATGATTCAATTGATCAAATCCGCTCCAAAAAATATTAGTCTCACATCGACTCACACGATCAAACGATTCATTTCGATAGCCCTATAATCATAGTTTGCAATAGTCGAATTAAAGTCTTTGATTATTCGAATATTATGATGTATGGTGATACAATACTTTAGCTCTACACCAAGAAATATCAAATTTTCAAACGTGGCGATATCAGAACATTCACGCCCGGTTTAAAATAAGCCGCTCCCATTGGATAGAACAACATTTCAAAAATGTGCTGTTCAGAATAAATCGAAATCATTGGTCTGTACCTTACTGCGGACGTCCTTACAGACGGACCTTATCGGCTATTAATGTTAAGATAATTGTAATGAGGTAAAAGACTTATTTTGTTTAAGTTTGCTAACAACCATTTTTCGTAGTAGCCGAAATTTCGTAAATTATTGAATTTTTGGAATAAAGTTTAAGTTTGCTAACAACCATTTTTCGTAGTAGCAGAAATTTCGTAAATTATTGAATTTTTGGAATAATGTTCAAGTTTGCTAACAACCATTTTTCGTAGTAGCAGGAATTTCGTAAATTATTGAATTTTTGGAATAATGTTCAAGTTTGCTAACAACCATTTTTCGTAGGAGCAGAAATTTCATAAAATATTTAATTTTTGGAATAATTTTTAAGTTTGCTAACAACCATTTTTCGTAGTAGCATAAATTTCGTAAAATATTCAATTTTTGGAATAAAGTTTAAGTTTACTAACAACCATTTTTCATAGTAGCCGAAATTTCGTAAATTATTGAATTTTTGGAATAAAGTTTAAGTTTGCTAACAACCATTTTTCGTAGGAGCAGAAATTTCGTAAATTATTGAATTTTTGGAATAATGTTCAAGTTTGCTAACAACCATTTTTCGTAGTAGCATAAATTTCGTAAATTATTTAATATGTGGAATAATGTTTAAGTTTGCTAACAACCATTTTTCGTAGTAGCATAAATTTCGTAAAATATTCAATTTTTGGAATAAAGTTTAAGTTTGCTAACAACCATTTTTCGTAGTAGCAGAAATTTCGTAAATTATTGAATTTTTGGAATAATGTTCAAGTTTGCTAACAACCATTTTTCGTAGGAGCAGAAATTTCGTAAATTATTGAATTTTTGGAATAATGTCCAAGTTTGCTAACAACCATTTTTCGTAGGAGCAGAAATTTCGTAAATTATTGAATTTTTGGAATAATGTCCAAGTTTGCTAACAACCATTTTTCGTAGGAGCAGAAATTTCGTAAATTATTGAATTTTTGGAATAATGTCCAAGTTTGCTAACAACCATTTTTCGTAGTAGCAGAAATTTCGTAAATTATTTAATTTTTGGAATAATGTTGAAGTTTGCTAACAACCATTTTTCGTAGTAGCAGAAATTTCGTAAATTATTGAATTATTGGAATAATGTTCAAGTTTGCTAACAACCATTTTTCGGATTTTAAATTATTTAACAATTATTTCCAATAAAAATCAAAAGATCAAATCCAATTTTTCAATAAAAAATCAGTTGCACATTTTGTCCAAGTGTATGAAAAAAGCAAAATATTATTATATGATATATCCATATCATAATTTGAATATTCTTAATGTATTAAAGAATTCTAACAGATTTTCAAGGTCAGACGTGAAAAGATTCATCATTATGATTCAATTGATCAAATCCGCTCCAAAAAATATTAGTCTCACATCGACTCACACGATCAAACGATTCATTTCGATAGCCCTATAATCATAGTTTGCAATAGTCGAATTAAAGTCTTTGATTATTCGAATATTATGATGTATGGTGATACAATACTTTAGCTCTACACCAAGAAATATCAAATTTTCAAACGTGGCGATATCAGAACATTCACGCCCGGTTTAAAATAAGCCGCTCCCATTGGATAGAACAACATTTCAAAAATGTGCTGTTCAGAATAAATCGAAATCATTGGTCTGTACCTTACTGCGGACGTCCTTACAGACGGACTTTATCGGCTATTAATGTTAAGATAATTGTAATGAGGTAAAAGACTTATTTTTTCTCGTAATACTGAGAAATACAGTTAATCCATTATTTGAAATAAAGCCATGTCGAAATTGTGTATAATATGTAGTCACCAATTCTCAGTTTTTTTAGTTTGTCATCTTCCAATATGTATAACAATACGTACTCCTAACGGAGCATTTCAAGACAATATGTTAATCGAAAACTTATAATGGTCAATCGCTCAAATTTTTGTCAGATGGATGTCAAGTAGATGGTGTAAGTACATGACTTGCAGCTGGCTAATCTTTTTTCTACGTGCCATTATTATAATCATGAAGGGCGGTTTGTAAGGGATGGAAAACATTACATGAATTTATAAAACATTCAAAAATATAAATATTGGTACGAACTAATGATATCACAATTGAAAGTCTTTAATTGTTCACCACTTGTTTCAGGATCGGCATTTATCGTCAATTTTATAAGTTATAAGAAACAATGGAAGCAATTAATTGCATATTAACAGTGTTTTGATTAATTAATTTTGTAATATTGCATTCAATTACAATGCACGAATTTAGGTTTTCTGACAAAACAATAACTGCCAGGCATGCCAATCGACAAACATGTCAAAAACAAATATTTGCTCTATGCTCTGCGTACAATGTGTATGGAGTTTGAATCAAATGTATTGTAAAATCAATGTTGTTGTAATGTGTTTGAAATTAATTTATAAATCGAGGCCATTAAATATTAGCTAAATTATTATGACAGAAGTGTATGCATTTAATAATCTAATTTTATCGGTGCTTATACTACACATAAGTGTAAACAAAATATCAATCACGGATATCTATTCTCCTTCGACCCGAAACATTGGTAATTTGCAAATATCAATTAAATATCAACTCACTTTGGCATAATATATTTATCGAAGCAATGTCGTTATTTATCGATAAAAATGCATTCGATTATAATTTATTAGTTGTCTTGTGTTACTATTTAATTTTAATATGCGTTTCGCCTCTTTCAAAGTCATCTTACAGGAATAATGCTCATGTTTGATCATTACGTATTGAAAATGAATTTCCACAAATTTTAGGTCGAATCAATCGAAAATCTACGCAATCAAGTGTTGTTTCAAAATAAACTTTAATCATCTACAGAATTTGCAGTTAGATGCTGATTGTATCTGAGACGCATGACTTTCTTATCTTAACAAGGGGCTCGCGCGAGCCCCCTCCAGCTCACCCCTGCTTCCTACCAGTTCATCCTAGCGTCCCGCAGCTTGGCTAGATACTTTCTTCGCTTGATTTTCCTAGACACCATAAATTAGTATTGATCAATAATTGCAAAACGTGCTTCCAGCACATCGTACATTCAGACGAAGGTATCTTTTACACGTGGCAGTGATACCTTTAGAGCTCGTGATTGACACATACACACACAAAACTGCATGCGTGGTCACGTGTCGGAGGTCACGTGACGACTCGGAGTGGTCGCACGCCCGCAGACAACGGGTTAATGCGTTAAAATTCTCAACGTCGGTGATGCATCTTTTTTTTGCAGGTGCGGTAAACTTATGACACTAACGGAACCTTGTTATTTAAAGTCCACTAGTCAATGTGAAGGAATTCAAAAGAATATTTTTATGTAGTCAGGTATGCAGATAGTCGAGCATAAATTGATCTTACATGTTGAACCATTTCTCTACAATATAATATAATATTCATTAAAAGAACACAATATTCCTCTGTGCTACTTCCACTTTTTATTTTAGCAAGATCAGTACCGTTTTCGCTCATGACGAGAATTATCAACCGATAAGATTTAAGATTTCGACTGAAGGTGCTTGGTGAAATTTCAATATTAAAAATTGTACTTTCGGTATCTTCAGGCGTTGAAGATCTGAATGAAAGCCTGAAGATGCCGAAAAGCGAAACCCGGGTCGTAAGTGACGAAATTCGTGTGAATGTACATAATTTGAACAATTCAAATTCCACTGATAAGAAATAAAATTAAACGAAACCGGTACTGATCTTGCTAAAATAAAAGTGGAAGTAGTACAAAGGAGTATTGTGTTTTTTTATATATATGCCTTTCCACCAAGTATTGACAGTGAACACCCTAAAAGCGAATATACAATTCGGAAATCTGACTTGATCTTTTTTAGATCAGGCTTTCTCAAATTATTTATTTATTCATTTTTAAAAATTAAAAGTACAGTACATGACATAACAGCTGACGCCAATTCGCCATGTACTGGGAAAATATAAAATAAAACTACATAATACATCAAAATCAAGATATAAAATAGTAAAATTTAACAAACAGTTCACAAATACTATCACTTAATTAACCCTCCAAGGACGAGCGTCACCATATGGTCACACAAAACACCGTTGTCTATCGATCCCACTATTTATACTTTTTCTACCTGAATATCGTTGCTTTCGCTCATATTTGGTTAAGAAGGGTACGGACTACAGTTAGTCATCAGCCGTAGGAACAGGAACGGCCTCCAAAAGCACATGTGATTTTTTGAATTTCCGTTTTTTTTAATTTACTTTTTGAAACTGTTAGATATTTTTTTATAAAAACATAAAACTATTTACAGTTATTTTGCTAATATATTTGTTTTGAAATTATGTTGATCTGAAGAGGTCAAATTGTAAATATTTAAAAAAAATCACGTTTAGCTATATTTCAACCCCGAATGTTTGCAAGCCCATACGGTCACTTTTGTCCTTACTACTGTCCGTACTCAATATTACACGGTAATGAAAGGATGAGCATGACCATATAGTCATGCGGAATTTCTATACAACGACTTTGCGTTTTTTTTTTTAAAATTTTGGATAGGAATAAAAGTTATCCGTGACTTCAATATGGCTTAGAAAATATTTTTTTTATCGGAAAAAAGCTCTCGCCTCTGGAGGGTTAAAATGTCCACGTCTCTAGGGAACAACCCTTAGAAATTATGTTCCGCTGAACACTGAACACCTGATTAGGTGTTCCGCGAATACTAGCATAACTTGAAAAAACTCAATATTATCTGAAAATAAGTAAGAATTTTACTTTTGCTCTAAGTCCATTGTCCATGACAGCTTTACCAGTAATCCAAGGCGCCAGTAGCGGAATAAAAGCGACGAAGGAGACTAGAAGAACCTTGACGCTGGCGCGTCCTGGTACTTAAAGCTCCAAAATTTGATATCCAAAAAAAAAGTCACAAGTGATTATGAAAATTGTATTATTATTTTTAAATAATATTTGACATTACAGCTTACGCCAATGCATCAAATATTTAAAAGTTGAAAGATCATACGAGATATACTCGATGAGAATTTTTGAAAGTCACCTCAAGGAGAATTAACTTCACAAACACCCATGTCTTAGATCTCAAATTGAAATTGAAAAAAATCCAATTTGACATTGACCTTACCGGGAATCGGACCCAAACCCAACTGATCGGTAGAGCAAGCTCAAACCAACTAGACCACAGCGCGTATTGTCTTGATTAGTGCTTCTGATTTGAGACAAAAATCAGCCATTCAATGAGTTCTGGGAGAGTTTTTCTGAATTATCCGTATGTATCAAAACAAGCTATTATTGTTTTATTTTCGATGTATGTAGATTAAAAAATAATTATGTGTACAGTGATAGTCACTAAATGATCAAAAATTATATACTGATATTGGCAAAGTTACGTATGATATTATTTTTCATTTTTCTTAACCTTTACTTCCCCTGTTTAAAAATCGACAAAACACATCTCAAAGCCGTGTAATTACGACTGATGCGCGAGCTTTTGTTTTGCTTTCGCTCTTAGAATAACACGAGTTACGATCTTGAAAGACTTTTTGTCTGGGGGATGTCAAACAGGTAACACAGTGGTGGCGGTCACATATTATTAACACCGTTATTTTATTTTTTACCTTACCATCTCCGCAATCGTATGTTAGCAATAATTTCAAATAAAATGGTCCAATATAGTTATATAACCGATCGTCAAAGAGTAACATTCACTTATTAGTTATTGAAAAAAGGATTAATTTCGATCAATCTGGGGGAAACTAAATAATATATTAGAATAAAAGTGGCGGCTACGTGGTTGAATGGTCAACGTAGTTGGCTTAGAACACGGAGGGATTCACGGGCTCGAATCTCAGTACAGACAGATTTTCATAGATTGATTTTTCAAACGATGAATTTATGTCTGTTGGAAGGTGGATGTCTGTAATCAGTGGTGTAGTGGGGTGGGGGCGCGTGAGGTCGGCGCTCTCACACAAATTTTGCGATAGTTGTTTATTTTTACGTAAATATAATAAAATGATTTTTAAAATAATTTGTTTGGAAAAACGTTTTATTGGAAACTCTTTGATGCGAAAATTGGTTTGAGAGCATTAGATTGAATTGATAGCATGAATTTCCATCACATCCTAAAAAATAGGGCGTAGCTAGACCGATTAGTTAACAATTAGGCTTGTCCTAGCTTTATCTTTCAATCCCTACTCTCTTTGAAAAAAAGATAGTTTAAGCTACTGAGTAAACAGAAGATTTTGTAGAAACTCTTCTGTTGAGATAAACACCATATGATCCACATTAGGAGCGTTAATGGTAAAAATGTTTGAATATAAGAAGAACACACATATCACTGTTAACATCCCCTTACAATAATATATTAGATGTGCTAGCTTTTACTTTCGTAAATTCTTCAAGCTCTATTGACCCGAACTTGGCGCTTTTGAAAAATGGTGTCATTAGATATGCCTTGCACTCGAGTGACTAATATTAGCTCTGAGGTGAGGAATAAGTCATTTTAAGTGAATGTATCTATTATATCTGAAGCACAAAGTGCTCGGCTAATGTACGTTTCTGAAGATGCTTTAAATAAATGACAGACATATAAGACTGACTGTCGCGTACTGTGGCATAGAAATTGCCATGCAATAAGTAAGAGAACATACACCACAATAAGTTATTGAAAACAATAATCAAATAACAACCATGTGTATATAGTATACTCTCAACTCTATTTACAAGGATTGGAACAGAAAAAAACAAACAAAAGGCTTCATTAGACCTTAGCATATTAGACGTGTCTAAAATGTTTAGTGGTGAAAGCAAATATAATATGTCCTCATAAAAGTTTCCGTATATAATGAAGTATAGATGAAGAGTATTACATTTTCTTAATTAATGTGCATGTGAAAGAAAATAACGAAATATAATCACAAATCTTAAAATTATTTCTTTGTAGAATGTACAATGTGGAGAAGAAGAATCATCAAAGATCCATATCAGAACTTTTTTTAATGATTGCCACCAAAAAAAATCTTTGCAAGAGAGAAATTGTACCGACATTTTCTTACGACATACTTCAGGTAGTCAAAAAGAACGTGTGTTATATGCAATAACATGATAACTCTGTTACTCCATTTGTTGTGTTACAAATTATGGCACGTGTTTCGCCTATCACGAATCATCATCAGAAAGAGCATCGCAAGGTTTACGTATAAACTATAAATATGTAAATCTTTCTTAACCTTCAGGTACCTACGGGGGGGGGGGGGGTGATTTATTGTAGTGTACAATGATCCTTCAATCAATGCAATGCAAATATTACGGGAATTTTTCTGGGGTCACTTTGTACCCCACCAGTCTTTGATTCTATTGTCGACGTTTCGGTAATCGAATGTAAGCTATACATTACAAAATATGATGGTACTGGACCACAAAATTATCACCGAAACCATCAAGAGTATTAATATACGAACTTCTTACAATATTAAGTCTAAATTTTCATCCCACTTATTATCCAAAATAGTGAATTTAAACACAAAAAGATGAGATGTCGTTACGTCCTTACGCCTTGACATTGATTAACGCAATATCCTCAACAAAGGATTTACACGGTTTAAAAATGATACCGGACGACACCCGCCTGAGAAATGCTTTAGCCTGCCGCTGTGTTTTATTCTTCGCCGAAATTACAATATATTAAATACACCTTTTTCTCTCAAAACACGTACGCACAACTATTCATGCTTTCGGTTGTATTATTTCATTTTATTTTTTCCCGTTGCTCGCCGCGCAAGTTTAAATATCGCATTCCCTTTTGGGACGTTTTGAAAAGGAAAATATTTTGACGAACTTGAAGCGAAGGAACAAAAGGCTCCGATACCTCCGGCGTACAAGAGCGCTCGCCTTCAAAACCAGCCTCAAGAGATGAAATAGTTATAACGTACAATCAAAAACTGTTTACTTTGTAAATACTCACGCGAATTTTTGTTCTACGACGAAAAACAGTATTTTGATCCTTTGAGAAACATTTTTAGGAAACTAAACCAGGAAACTAACTTTATGAAAAAATGATTTATTATCAAGCCACATAAATTTTCATGTTAAGTGAAAACATTGAAAGCTTTCAAAATAAAACATTGCAAATTATCTGTGTGAAACGCTTCTCAGCATAATCAGTTAGAACTCCATATACACCGACAGAATCTTTTAGGACGAGTTGTTACCCGATTTTTTAAATATATTTTCAAAACAAACATAACGGTTGTCTAGTAGTACCTCCGGAGATTTTTATAGAGCAATTTTTCGCTCATTAAAATGCAGGCCGCCAAGTCTTGGTCAATTGCTCCCGAGACAACCCTAGCACAAAACTGAACAACGCATAACGCTTGTTACGCCACGGGAAACGTCTGATGGACGCAGGTGTATGGCCGTGCCTAAGACTTGCGGTAAGACTTGCCTTAGCCCGGTTCTTCTAACCCTTCTCTCTTTCAAAAAGGGGGTTGAGCAACTGAGTAACATACATTTTTCGTAGAAAATCTTCCATTCAAATACATCCGTAAGGAGGTAATATGCTCCACATTGAGAGTGGACATGGATTTTAAACACAACGCCAAAGATAATTGTCTTTTTCGTAATTCAAAATTATTTAGACTGTCCATTGTTAACTGGTGAAAACATAAATATATATTTGTGATTTAAATTTGATTTGTAACGCAAATTTTTTAAACTGACTTTTTTACTAAAGAAGTCGAGTTAATTCATCTTATTAAACAGTTTTATTTAAAACTCAGTAAAAAGTTTTCAAGATAAACACCATTTATTTATACGCAAACGTATATAGAAAATAGTGTAAGAATAGACTTGTGTAAGCATCAGGATTAAGGCAGCACTATGCCACAAATTTAATATAAGAATATAACCTATTCCTGACAACTCATGAAAGATGATCACTGACCAAACTACGTCTCAACATTCAACAAAAATGATCTCTCTTGTATGAACAACTTCCACCAGCTAGCTTAACATACTAAATATTTTTTCAATCAATATTTAAAAATTATAGTACAATCGGGACGTGACGCAGCGGTCAACGTAGCTGGCTTCCCTGAAGGATTTCACTGTCTCGAGTCCCAGTGCGAACAGCATTTTTTCGGTTCGAAGTCATGGGTGTTTGTAATGTCTAAATATTACCTTCCACCCTTACGATCTCTCAATAACGGGGCGTAAAGAGGACAATTAATTAACTACCAGTTCCTGTACTAAAGCTGTTCTCTTTCTATGCAACTTTTCAAAAAAAGATATGTTGAGATACCTCCATTAGAAGATCATATCCTCCAAATTGTTCGTATAAAAATATATTTATATATGTGCTTACATTTTTGTTAAAAACTCAAATATCTTCCACATTTGTTGCAGTGCATCTTATTTTCAATGACTTCTGTTCCGAAATGCAGTATTTGGCTTTTCCATCATTTTGAGACTGTTAGCTTAATGAACTTTGTATTACATTAGTAAAAAAATGTATATTTATTTCTTTAGATTGGTAAAAAAATCATCACTGTTTCTTATATATTGATTCCACTATAAGATTAGTTGTACAGCTCGCTGTATCTTACTTATAGACCAAGAAGCAGTGTACATCGGTAGTTGATATTGAAATGGTTAAAATACTTCAAAATTTACATTATTTCGGATATAAAAATCGGCAAATATGTTCCAATTATGTTTTCTGATGACTAAAAATAAATTCGTGATTGTAAATTATATTGTAATTTTTAACAGGATTCTAATATTAAAGCTCATCTTTCGTAAATCTTCCATATACTTATTCTTAGTTCCTTCACTTATCGCATGCTCTACTGACCCAAGTAATTGGAAATTAAATCACTTATGCATATATAGACTGTATTCAGATAGTACGAAAGAAAGAATTCATTATTACTACATTTTTCTTTTCAATAATCTAAAAAAAGATTCACGATAAAAGTTACGTAATGCTAAGTTATATTTGTAGTCAATTATCTCTTTATTCATATTTATATTATGAGTAATGATAATCGAATTTTAATTAGCTTGAATTTCAGCCACAACAGCGAAAGTAGTTGACCATCGTTATTCCATTAAAACAATATAAACTCATATAAATGCGGCCAAGTGGGTATATTATTTAATAAACTCATTTTATTACTAGACTAGATTTTTTTATACTAACGAAGGAGATATAAAATAAAAGTATGTTCAGTAGAAGGGGCGTGGTTTAACGTAGGTCAAATAATCGGTACGCACACGCTAAAACTGCTGCAACTGTGTGCGAATTATGTGCACTGTATGGGAACATTACTTACAAGTGGAAAGCAATGTCTTTTAAATGTTAATTGCATACCTAACTTAACCTAACCTAACCTAACCTCTACACTAGATTTATATAAGTATGCAGTAACGTTATTATTACATTAGAAAATATAATTTGCCACAATAGCTATCCGGTCCGTCGTCGAGTGATCAACGTCGTTAGCTTTCTTTTCGTAGATCACGAGTTCGAATACCAATACGGAAAAGTTGTTTAATCGATTTATGGTTATCTATTCGAAGGCATGGTTGTCTATGATTCTTAAGTTTCCTCCCATCATAAATCCAATCTTAAAAATGGTGTCTAGCGAGACCGATTAGTTAACTACTATTCCATTTCTAGCCCTGTCTATCTATCCCCACTATCTTGGGAAAACAGAGGTTGAGCAACTCACTAACAAACTGTCTTGTGGAAAGACAACGGTTTAAGTAAACATGATTAGGAATCTATGTGTGCATTGGGGTTTGACATAGCTTAAGCATACATATAAAGTATTAAGCTAGCCATATTTATTTTTGAAAAACACCTACAACTCTTTCACTCAAGTAACGTAAAAAATACTATTTAACCCATAGTATTTCAACCTTTTTGGACCCGTGGCAAAAATAACTGTTTTCTAATATTGAAGTATAAGTTTCATAAGGAATTTTGGGATTTCCCAAAACTCAAAGACGTGAGACTTTTTTAGCTCATCCAAAAATTTTGAATCCAAAAACCCAGGAGTTTACGGATTTCCCAAAATGAACGCCGCTCTTCTCAGACATTCCAATAAGTAAAACACACCAATTGACGGATTTCGCAAAATTTCCCCGTGGCCCCCCAAAACTGTACTGTGGCTCCCCTAAAAAAGTCGCTGTGGCCCCCCGTTGAGAAACACTGATATAAACAATCTTCATTCAAATAAAATTTTACTATTTTATACAGTAGCATTGTTTTCAATTTCCAATCGCGTCAAAACATCAGCTGTTTTTTGTAATAGGCACATTTAATCTTCACATCCTATCTAGGGATAACGGTTTAGGGGTTATAATGTATGGACTAAAGCACCACAACGAACAAAGTATGTATTGTATTTATGTGAGCATATTATATTACGCATAAAGATAAGACAATACTTGGATATAAAGATTTGAGATTCAGCACAGAAGGTTTTCAAGTATTAGCAAAAAAACTCAGAGTTAAATCTAATAATCCTATTGAAATATACTCCCATCATAAACGGGGCACATGGTCACCACAAAACACAGCCAGTTTGGTAGTTAACATTTAAAATTTGACACAGTTTTTCTCCATTTATATTGCGTATTAAATTATTTAATTAACAGAATTAATGAGAATCTAGTATAAAATCATTTCATGGTTCTGTTTCGTTTGTGACGTCATACTTCAAGTTCAGTTGACAGCAGGTAAACGTTCAAAACTAATAATTGTTATCAGACAGAAATTTCACGCGTTTTTTCACTATACTATTTTAACTTAATGCGTCGTCAAGGTCAAGAATATATCGACTATGGAGAGGGGAAAGGACGTAACCCACGCTTATAAAATTTTACAGGAGACACAAAAAACATTTTTTGATGATTTTGGTCCAAAAGCAAATTATACAATATACACTACATTGAAGTGCGTGGAGACTGAGTAACTGATTGATTTGATATTTAAAAGAAAGCTTTTTATTAGTCTCTTTTCCTGATCGAAATTTCCACAAACTTAAAAGCTAAACTTAGATACTAATCCAGCATTTTTTGCTAACTTCCTTTTGATAAATCGTGTATCGACATTGTGATTATCGAAAAAAACTGTTTAATAAACTGTCGGTTTCATACCTTTTTCTTTCCAAAGTCGATATATTGTATTGATAACGAAAGCATTTCAATTTTTTTGACAGCGTAGAGAGAGGTCCTATCCTGTAGTGGAAATAACTGACCGATTTACATGACGCCGGAATCCCACTGGTCTCAAGAAGAGGCTGGTATGAGGGTTGTAGGTTGTAGCCTTCCCAGGGCATCATGTTGTTTAATAATTACTCTACTGAAAATGTTGTGTATCATTTGTATAACATCATAGGCCTTAAGAATTATTCTTATAATGAATCAGTTTTTTTTATCCACCACATGTTAATTTAAAAAAAATGTATTTTTAATTTGTGTTTTAATTATCTTCAAAATATATGAATGGAACTCATGCCAGGTGTATATTAAATTAATAGAAGAGGCTGCATTTTGGAATAGACCATAGGTACTCAATTATTTACACGGAAATTATGTAGGTAAGTAAATTTAAAACTAGCTTTAATAGAACTTATATTATAGCTATTATCGAATTATAAAAATAAACTCACTTGATCAATAAAACAAATGATACTTGTGAAAAATTGTCTTCGAAGTTTATAGACTATTTTACATTTGAAGTCCCCATAATTACACACTGACCGATTTATGCTCGTTTGTGTGTAAAATTATCTAATTGTTTTTGTTGTTTTTTTTTGTGATTGTTCGCTTTATTAAAAAAAATCTTTATTATCAGGTATAATAAGAAGCCATGATTTAATAATACGTGGAAAATATTTGTGTCCTGTAAAAAGTTATTTGACAGCTTTTATGATTAAAATGGAAAAATATTTCTTTACTTTTATAAATTGGCGAATGCGTCATTGTGGCCGTTTATGAAACTACACTTTCCCTTGACTCCTTCTCAGGACATCGTGATTTCGGTGTACAACCAATATTAAGTTCAAGTGATTGTTGACTTTGGTATCTAATTACGTAGACATTAAACGAAAAGGGTTTTGCAAATCAATCATTTAATAAATATATATATTCGATGTGTAATTTAACGATGGAAAAATTTGAATGTTTTTGTTTTATTATTATTTTATAGTGATGTTAATTTTATATAATATAATGAGTAAAAAGTCTTAAATTTACATGTCATGCATTATATTTTTATCAGATATTATTAATTCAAACAGTTTGTTATTCCTCTTTCTAAATTGCTCCATCCTTCGAGATATATCAGCGATAGTCCTTTGTTTGTGTTTTGTATAGATTCCTTTTGCCCCCTTCCCGTTCGATACCCGCGGAACCCCCCAGGGGGGCCGGTCATTTGAAATCAATACCCCCCCTGCAGTTTGGATCTTGTAATATCGCTTCCCGCGTATCATCCTCTTTCAAATATAATAGGATGATAATAAACGTATTCGTTCTCGAACAACGGTCGATGCGCCAATAAATGATTTAGAAAATGAACGGACCGCAGCGCGTGTTGTTATGGTTTCTTTTAGTACCTTTTCAGTACCTTTTTGGTACCCCAGCACTTTCTTTCAAAGTGCTCTTCTATTATTATTGCAATATAAAGAATGATTAAATCCATTCTATTTTGGGGTATCATTACTTCAATAATGGCCTGTATTTTTTTTTATATAAACACGCATACATTACACGTTGAAAAAACGCCATTATGTAGACATATCATAAATTTTAAAAATGCAAAAAACTTACTCAAATATAACTGAAATTAAAAACGTTAACATTGTGCTCATGCAAAATAATATGTTCTTAAGTTTTTTAGCAGTAAGTTGTATTCAAATGTTATCCTCTTACTATATTCTCGTGCATTTAATTATAGCTACAATTTTTTTCATGTTTGAACACCATCTCATTTATATATATATGATATAATATTTAACTAATATATACACTTGAATTGTTTGAATTTTGTACTTTTCCATGAGTTTTGTCGCTAACGACCCGGGTTTGGAAAAGCACAAAATTCAAACAATCCAAATTTGATATTGAAATTCCATCAAGCACCCTCAGTCGAAATACTTAATTAATATATACACGCTAGTTTATTATTTGACATCGTTATTTGTCATAACTTGTAAGACTTTATTTAAGATATTCGCACAAAGCTTTGGAGTCGTTTAAAAAACAGACGACCCCGACTACGACTCCAGCTTTCAAATTAAAAATGAGACTAAGGATTTTTTTCAATAATTTCATTTTAACTTATATATATATATGTATATATATATATATATATATATATACATATATCTATTCCATCAGACCATCTTTAGTCAGCCAAGCACGTAATGTCCACACTTTGGACTATTTTATTTTTATTTACTCATAATTAAATATATTTTTCAAAAAAATTTAAGCCGCTCATTTTTCACGACTCCACAGCCTTATATTTACAAAAGAAATTTAATATTCTCGGTAAGAATATAATTTTTCTTATAAAAAATATTATAAATAAGAATAGAAAAACGGTTACAAAGTAAACATGTAATAATATGTTAAAATACTCTTTTTTAACAATAGCACAATCGTTTTATTTGTAATTCATAAATTTAATATTATTATCCTTCAACGCGAAACTAAATAAGACAAAAATCTTACAGCGTTACTATTTAAATCGAGCGATTCTCGTCGAAGTATTATTTTATTTATATCGAAAGAATGAATATCACAGAGTTAACTCTGGATCAAAAATTCAAATGTATAGGTGTATACCATCGATTATCCACACATCCGATCTATAATGATCATCACCGATTCCAATACGCATCAAGAATCGAACACTGCTTATAGGAGGTTATACTGGTTACCACAATACACTTACACCGACTTCCAAGTCAATACAACGTGACTGGATGATTTCGTTTTAATTTATTTAAAAAATATATTTTTTTACCCACGCACTAAAGCCGCCGAAGTATAAGTAAATTAAATTATGTTATTAGTGAACAAGATGAAGCAATTTCCTGGAGTATATTTGTAAATTTTATCAGACAGTCAACAGTTACCTAAAATCCAGGTCTATATTTCAAAAAGTTACAACCTTTACTAACTTACTTACATTACAAAATACTAGTTCCGAGATAATTGAACTTTAAGGTTTTCGTTGTACTTTTTAAACAGTGAATTATGGTTTTATTTAGTTTCTTTCACGGTTTACGGTAAAAGATAATAGTAGGCTTTTTTGTACTTAGTTATTTTACTAATCTCGCTTATGCTTTGAAGTTACGGCTAAGACAGGACAATACCAATAATTGTAAATTTAAGATTTTAATTTTAAATGGGCTATTTTTGACTTCACCAGAAACACTGAGATACGGCAACGGACAGCCGTCAATTACGTCCAATATAGAAAAGCGACGATGGACCTGGCTTGGACATGTGCTGAGGATGCCACAAGAAAGCCTGAATTCTGCTTGTCTCTTCTACCAACCGGATGGATTCCGCCGTCGTGGAAGGCCACTGAGTGATGACCATCTATAGCAGGGATGACGAAACTATGGCACGCGTGCCCGAGATTTGAAAATTTGGACGGCACACGAACGATTTCCAAGTTCAAAGAAATAAATGTTTAAGTTTGAAAAAAAAAAAATTTCGCTAAACAATCCGTGAATTATTAATTTATTCCGTATAGTTAATTTTAAAATGTTTCCCAAGATAAACTAAAAATTTTTATTTTTTATATTTTGTTATTTTTTTCTGTTTGGGCACAATCGAGAAATAATATTTGAGGATTTTTGGCACGCGGACCCAAAAAGGTTCGCCATCTTTGATCCACAGGATGTACTCGGCGGAGCTACGGGACGCTGAAATGACATGGGAGGAAGCAAGAAGACTGGCAGGGGACAGAGAATCTTGGAGGAATCATTTGGTGGCCATAAGCTTCGACTAGGGAGCGGATATGGGCCAAAAAGTTTTTTTTTGAATTTATACATTTCAGTGTTTCATTATAAAGGTTTACCTTTCAGCAGTCGTTTGTCATACTTATCTTAAAATCGAGTTTTTTCACTGTATCTCACTGTTGCTTTATGGTAGCGATATGTACCCCTTGATCCGTCACGATTACAACGTCAATAATAACTCTGATAATGATTAGGGTAATTTTATGAAGATATATTGGCATTGCTTTGATATTATTTACATGTTTTCTGTGCCTTTTTTGCGCTTGGATTTTGTGGTATGCGATAATACGCATTGCTGTGAGGATGTTGGCGTTAAAAAAAAACCCAACAGAACGCCAATGATGACCAAATCTATATAGACTGTGTAAGCGATCGGCACTTAGTCCGATTGTTGGACCAGTAATGACGATTTGATACGCCTCTATGATGTTTCAGGACGGTGGGCGATGAGTGTGTGGTAAAACCAGGGCTGTAAAAAAAATGCGATGAGATAATTAGCTTGGAAGAGAATATCGTACTGATGAAATAATTCACTTCGCTGGAGATCTATAACAACATAAAATAGATGCTACAATTAAAAAGAAATGGTCTGCAAATTGAATAAATTAAAAATATTATGCATTGGGTAAATATTATATAATTATATATGGCAATTGGCAACCTTATTACTACGAGTTAATCTCAGAGTTATTCATGGTTTCTGGGACAAGGGTGCCCTTTTGTATAACTCTTAAGCAATTATATGAAATACTTAAATAAGCAATCGATTGTTACAATGTGAAATTTACTGTAAACTTATCAATGTAAATGGCTAAAAATGTACTACTGTGTATACTGAAGCTGTCGTAGATAATATATATATATATATATATATATATATATATATATTTATATCCCACCACATTTAGTGGCTCATATGTGAATAACCGACCTTAGTTGCTCACTCTTTCACATGTCATATATAATTACACAGATGTAGTAGCAACTTGCTACCTTTTCCATTACACCTGAAATATAGTCAGCTATTATATATCTATAAATATTATTTGTATACTTTAAAAAAAATCATCTATTATTAACGTCGCTATGTTGATCATTTTAATAAACACATTTATTGGCTCATGCAACGTTGCCAGAATTATATATGAAATTTTGTCATCATAACACAGCAGAGTTATTTTTGTTGAACTACTTATCGATAACATACATACATACATAATGTGTTTGCAGTAAATGATGGATTGTCATGTTGAAGGTTTTCATACCATCTCATATTTTGTTTTGAAGAAACTATTATTCTAATAATCAGTGTAGAAAATATTTCTGCTACTTGCTTAAGATATTGGTTGGGGGTTTATATTTTTAATAGGACTCCTAATGGAGTTAATCTCAACAGAAGTGTTTCTACGAGAACTGCTTGTTAATCAGTTGCTTAACCTCTCTTTTTCCTAAGAGAGTAGGATTAGATGTATAGGGCTAGGACAAGACTAATGGTAAGAAAATCGCTCTCGATACGCCCCGTTTGTAGGATAGGATGGGTGGGAGGGGGAAATTCAAGACATCACATACATCCATGCCTTAGAACAGAAATTCATAAATCGATTAAAAAATCAATTTATAAAAACTGTCCATACTGAGATTCGAGCTCGTGACCTCCGTAGCTGAAGCCAATGACGTTGACCACTCAACCACACATGCGGCATTTATTAACAGAAAATTTGATAGTTTTGTAATTCAACTTGTTGTGTAACAAAGTGTGACACGTGTTTCACATCTTTAAGAAGCATCATCAGATCATTGCGAGAGTTACGAATAAAGTGTATTCGTAAAAACTAAAAACGCGACACACGAAATACATGTATTTTACGAGAAATTTTAAAAGGCAACAACGTTTTATACAATTTCATAGTCAAACCATTAATAAAAATTGCAATTATGTACTGATTTGATGATATTGCTTTTTTAACTAACAAAGAACTTGTCGTATGCAGCCAAATTTAACAAGGGGCTACATGCGCGGATAAGGGGAAAAAATAGTTTTGATAATATTTACAAAAAATGGAATAAAAATATTTTAAAAGTTCAATTATCAAATAATTTTATGGGTTTTGACTATGGGATGCAAAAACAACCTATATGTCAATTTTTATTACACTGGAAAACAAATATAGCTACATATCTTGTAATATAAATAATATAATTATACAGAAAACAATATAACTATCAAATGATTTAATGAATTTCAATCAAGGGATGAATGTCAACCCTTTTAACAATTTAAAGCTGATCATTTGACGGAACATCCTCATTGATGTTAAAATTTTCGGAATCTAAGAAAAAAAATTAGCGTTTTATAAAATAAAATATTTTATTCAAGGAATTTTTCAGTTTGATTTTTAAAAAATATTTATGTCAATATCACCTGAATCTGAGGATGGCGAAGATGAGCGGGTGATGCATATAATGTTTCATCGTCATATTTTATAATATTAAATAAAAATTATAAATCGTAAGTAACATAAAAATTAATAACATTATTAACATGTAAAATTAACAAATAAAAATAATAAAAGATTTTTAGTACTTTTTCCACATAAAATTTATTAGATCAGGACCGGTTTCGCTCATCGCGAGCATTATCAACTGATAAGAAAAATATATAAACAGTAATATTTATACAAATTTAAATGTAATTTGCTAATCCTTTAAATTGTTAATAGTTGCTTACACCTTTTTATTTCAATTTAAATTTGTATAAATATCACTGTTTATATATTTTTCTTATCAGTTGATAGTGCTCGCGATGAGCGAAACCGGTCCTGATCTAATAAATTTTATGTGGGAAAAGTACTAAAAATCTTTTATTATTTTTATTATAATGCCTTTCCACCAAGTATTGACAGTAAACACCTTAAAAGTGATGTAGTGATATATTTATTTTTTTACCATGTCCGCTCCCAATGTAGAGCATATGGACTCCTTATGGAGTTTATCTCGACAGAAGTGTTTCTACGAGAACTGTCTGTTACTCAGTTGCTCAACCTCTCTTTTCCCAAAGAGAGTAAGAATAGAAGGATAGAGCTAGGATAGGACTAGTGGTGAGCTAATCACTCCCAATATACCCCGTTCATAGGATGGGACGGGTGGGAGGGGGAAATTCAAGACATCACATACATCCATGCCTTCGAACAGAAATTCATAAATCGATTGAAAAATCAATTTATAAAACTGTCCGTACTGGGAGTCGAGCCCTTAACCGAAGCCAACAACGTTGACCACT
This sequence comes from Himalopsyche tibetana, assembly GCA_030503985.1. Lineage (NCBI taxonomy): Eukaryota > Metazoa > Arthropoda > Insecta > Trichoptera > Rhyacophilidae > Himalopsyche > Himalopsyche tibetana. The sequence goes on from JAPJYX010000024.1 coordinate 20,610,637, forward strand.
CCACCACACAGGTGGCATTTATTTACAGAAAATTTGATAGTTTTGTAATTCAACTTGTTGTGTAACAAAGTTTGACACCTATTCACCTCTTTAAGAAGCAACATCAGACCATCGCAAGAGTTACGAATAAAGTGTATTCGTAAACACTAAAAACGCGACACACGAAATACATGTATTTTACGAGAAATTTTAAAAGGCAACAACGTTTTATACAATTTCATAATAAAACCATTAATAAAAATTGCAATTATGTACTGATTTGATGATATTGCTGTTTTAACTAACAAAGGACTTGTCGTATGCAGCCAAATTTAACAAGGGGCTACATACGCGGATAAGGGGAAAAAATAGTTTTGATAATATTTACAAAAAATGGAATAAAAATATTTTTAAAGTTCAATTATCAAATAATTTTATGGGTTTTGACTAAGGGATGCAAAAACAACCTATATGTCAATTTTTATTACACTGGAAAACAAATATAGCTACATATCTTGTCATATAAATAATATAATTATACAAAAAACAATATAATTATCAAATGATTTAATGAATTTCAATCAAGGGATGATCGTCAACCCTTTTAACAATTTAAAGCTGATCATTTGACGGAACATCCTCATTGATATTTAAATTTTCGGAATCTAAGAAAAATCATTAGCGTTTTATAAAATAAAATATTTTATTCAAGGAATTTTTCAGTTTTATTTTTAAAAAATATTTATGTCAATATCACCTGAATCTGAGGATGGCGAATATGGGCGGGTGGTGCATATAATGTTTCATCGTCATATTTTATAATATTAAATTAAAATTGTAAATCGTAAGTAACATAAAAATTAATGACATTATTAACATGTAGTGATATATTTTTTTTTTCACCATGTCCGCTCTCAATGTAGAGCATATGGACTCGTTACTCAGTTGCTCAACATCTCTTTTTCCAAAGAGAGTAATAATAGAAGGATAGAGCTAGGACAGGACTAGTGGTGAGCTAATCACTCCCAATATACCCCGTTCATAGGATGGGACGGGTGGGAGGGGAGAATTCAAGACATCACATACATCCATGCCTTCGAACAGAAATTCATAAATCGATTGAAAAATCAATTTATAAAACTGTCCGTACTGGGATTCGAGCCCGTAACCGAAGACAACAACGTTGTCCACTCGACCACACAGGTGGCAATTAAATACCTACAATAAAATATTAAATTTAGAAATTAATACCTAAATAAACTAAAAGAATAGTCAAAAAAAAAACGAAAAAATAAATACAGCAAATAATATATACATGTAAGATTCTATAGGATAAGAAATTGTTTCAATGTGGTAGGTATGTAATACAGTGGGAGATCCATAAATCGTCCCAGGGACCCTTCTTTCCGCCATTCAATTTGAAAATAAACATGATTCATTAATAATACATTAAAAATAGAAGTTTTTAAAATAATATATTTATAAAAAAATAGTCAATACATAATCAAGTATGTATTCTATAAAACATAGTAAACTAAACAATAAAAGAGCCCATTTCACAATAAAGTTTAAATAAATTTCCGTTTCCGTATGTACCGTTTGAAAGGTACATAATCTTTTCGATACGACGTTGATACATGTCACTCCTATACCTACCTGTTGTACAAAACTGTTCAGTTAAAAAAACAGTTTAAAATACTCAGACGGCCTTGGTTTGACGCGATTCGATTCCCCCCTCCAAAGCCCATGCTCATTGGGCAAATTTATGGCAACGTTGCATTGTGAGATCAAGTTAACGCTTTAAAAAATGAATGGACACGATCACTCAAATGCTACTCTATATTCAGGGATAAAAAAGTATATAGTAGCATATTTGCTGCACGCGAAATTCGCACTTATTTCATCAATTATATATATTAACACCATCGGTATCAGCTTGTCAAGCGCAACACAACCATATATAAATCTCCATCGACCAATGATCACATAAGTGACAAATGAGCCAGTAATTCTAAATGATCAAGTACGCCCGGTAATTTGAAGACGTGTTGTGCCACAAAGTGCCGTAAGATATACTTATATATATATATATATATATATATATCAGAAATTGCAGTTATGTTTCTAATTTGAAATGAGAATATTATTTTTTTATTAAATTAACAAGGGACTCGCCCGCTTCAGTCAAAATTAACAAGGGGCTCGCACGAGCCCCTCCAGGCCCACCCTTGCCAGTGTAAAATGTAAAAAATTAAACGGGTCAAACGTTCTTTTATTATTACACAGCCGTCGTCAATGATAACAAAAACACTATTATTGATATGAGATATTGTTTTTATAAGATACAATCCCGAAAAGTACCGAAATATATCGCATCCCTGACATTGAAAGAGACACAGCGATAGCTATTAGCGGGTCTAGCCTTGTAGTACTAGCCCGCTGTGCCGACATCTAAAACCATTATTGTTTTTTTTTTACTTCTATCAAACTCTTAGAAATCCTCCTCCTTCAGCCACCATGGTAGACTCCTCATAGACGCACTGATATATCACGTTTTACGAAATAAGAGCGATGGGGAAAAATAATTTTGATCGATCAATATTTTTAGCGCAAAAACATATTCATAAGCTTGCCGACTATACAAGCAACAAAATCATCGGTCCTGTTCAAATTAATACTCATCATTACGAGACTATCAAACGTCTTAAGCCGATATGTTCACTTTTCAATATTAAGAATAAACGATGATAAACAGCTAGCTTTGAATAAAGAAAACACACACTTCACGAATACTGATTGAGAGTGTTTATTATATGTGCTTAAATAAAGAGTTTACGCTGCAATAGTGACTCGACAGCAAGTTTTATATAACGTTTTGTCAGAAAGTTGAGAGGGCAATAGACTTTTTTCTATCGTTTAGAATATTTTCCAAAGAATTAAATTGCAGTTAAATTTTAAAAAAACTTGACTTCTCTTCAAATATTACGCAACATCAATGATAATTATAGCCATGGGGTGGGCTGGAGGTGGCTCGGAGGAGCTCGTGCGAGCCCCTTGTTCATTTTTATTAAGACCAGCGAGCCGTTTGTCAATTTAAGAGAAAACAATATTCTCATATCAAACTAGTACATAACTGCAATTTCTGACGTATATATTATCTACGACAGCTTGGTAGATGTTTAGCCATTTACATTGATAAGTTTATAGTAATTTGCATATTGTTACATATTATAAGTGGATTAAGTAACAATTGATTGCTTATTGCAAAGTATTGCATATAATTGCATCGGAGTGATAAAAAAATCACTTCTTCCCCATAACACCAAGAATTTCTTTGAGATTAAGCGAGCCTCTTGTCAACGTATTGGCAAACCACCGCTGATTATAGCCAAAGATCACTCGAATCGATATTTTTTTACATTACTTTGTTGACACATTCAATGCTAACTAAATTGGATTTTGCATTGTAGCATGCTGATTTTATAATATTATTATTCTCGTTCGTAAATTTTACGAATGCGTACCTGTCTCAATATTTTATGGTACTTAAGAATAACCGGCGCCTGCATAAAGAAACATATACAATGCATGTTTCCAAGTTTTTTGTAAATAAAGCAAATTAAAATTTGAAACTTATGTAGTTAATGCTTTCTAAGCGAAAGTGTAAGCCAACCTTTATGTGAAAAAAAGATATGAAAAACACGACGTCGGCAAGTCCGCACTACCGATTTGATATAATTATTATTTTTTTATTGCAAAACAATGAAATAATAATAATATCACGCCAAAGCGATTTGCGCCCGTGCTCAAATAAATGCACCGACACGCTAGGCGTGTTCTTAGCACCCAACGAGTTAATTATCATTTTGTGCGAGAATGCACAATTTGCAGTTTTAAAAATCGCTCACCTTTAACAATGTTTACAACGAATACTCATAAGCGGCATGCATATGCACCGAAAGCACTGTCGGATCTCCTCGTACAAAGACGGAACCAAAGCTTGGAATAGTTTTTGTTTTCCGGTTCATTTGTATATGTATAAAATCCCACGCCATGCAACCTTGCAGGAAGAATTTCAATACATCTTATACAATACTTTGAGAGTTCATTTTTTAACAGCTATCAAAAATGGTCGGAACTAGGGCATCCAATCCCGGGATCCCGTTCAATTTTCTGATCCCGAAATTCCGGGATTGAGATGGCCGCGATCCCGGGATTTCGGGATTGAGAAATTTCTAGCAAATTCTCGAAATTTACACGAAATTGGCAAATCGGTGATTTCAAATTCCTCGGTGAGCTAAAAAAAAAAAAAACGAGTTTCTGTGAGATTCTGGGAAAAAGTATACCAAATCGGTGATTTCAAATTCCTCGGTGAGCTAAAAAAAAAAAAAACGAGTTTCTGTGAGATTCCGGGAAAAAGTATACCAAATCGGGGATTTCAAATTCCTCGGTGAGCTAAAAAAAAAAAAACGACTTTCTGTGAGATTCTGGGAAAAAGTATACCAAATCGGGGATTTCAAATTCCTCCGTGAGCTAAAAAAAAAAAAAACAAGTTTCTGTGAGATTCTGGAAAAAAGTATACCAAATTGAGGATTTCAAATTCCTCGGTGAGAAAATCTCAATCCCGGGATTCAAAATAATTCAATCCCGAAATCCCGGGATTGGAAAAAGGCTTCGGGATTGGATACCCTAGTCGGAACGTTAGTACTAAGTGACCATACTATATACATTGTAATAAAATAAAATTAGCGTACAGTTTCTCAAAATATGTTGGCAATTTTAATAGGATATAATAAATTGTGTGCTTCATATTTTACACGTTTGTTTTCTCTTAACGCGAACATGCTCTTCATAAGTAGATTAAACGTATATTTAGTATGTATATATGACATGCAACTTAGTTATCTATATACTATTGTTATCTTTCAATACTTGCTATAATGTGGTTTATTAAGTTAAGATCACCAACCTGTGTTTTTCTGAAGTGTGAAAATTACATCCATTCTTTTCCATGCTGTACCGTAGTTAGTAGTTTCTCGTGGTTAATCAGACTGTTGTCGTTTGTAAAAAAAATTGCACAAATATTTAAAAGTGTACTATTTTATTATATAAGCCCATTAGAGGTGAAGTAAGTCAAGTAGTATTTAAGAAAAAAATTGAAGCGATGTAATATTCTACGCGTCTTAATTAAAGTACCGTAAAAGTGAAGTAAACTCAGTTAATACATATTCCAATAGAAAAGTAAAAATATGCAATCCACCAAAACACCAAGTAAAAATAAATAGCACTATTAAATTGTATTTCTTATCAGTTGATAATGCTCGTCATGAGCGAAAACCGGCCCTGATCTTGGTAAATAAAAGTAGAAATAAGTACAAAGGAATATTGTGTTTTTTTAAATATAATTCCACAGTTATATTGACAGTGAACATTCTAAAAGTTACCAAGTAAAAACGTGATTGTACTTATAAGTTCAAGAAAAAAGTTTTACCATTTTACTAGTTGGCTCACTTCACCTCTAGAAGACTCATATAATCAATTCAAAAAAGTGATAGAAATACATTAAGATTGATTAAAAGAAATTTTCAGAAATCTGAACCTAAAAACCTTGATAATATCAGTACAACAAACAGCAAGTTCAGCAAGAGACAATTCATAGCTTTTATCCAAAGATATGCAGAATATAATTAAAAGATGTGTTTTATAGTTTTGTAGAAATAAGTTTAAATCCTGTCCAATATTTTATCATTTGGTTAAAAAAAAATCACGAAAACACTTTAGAAGCCACGGGTACAAAATAAATAATAGCGAAAAGTTAACAATAAAATCGTGGACATTACAACATCGACAAAAGCCGTTTTCCTTTCATTGTTTACCAGGTAGAATAAAATGAAGAGTTTAAAACAATATAACTCTTGAAGTCTGAGATGATCTTTTTTCTGGAAACACACAATGTCTCTTTTATAAAAAAAACTATTATTGGAAAGAATGGGCACACTGCAGAATCGTTAGTATTTCATTTGTGTCCTTGCATCAAAGCTATTGTTGCGGTGGGAATCGCATGCAATATTTTGACAGGATACCTGGGGAGATATTTATCGCCTGCACCACACATACTTCATCGAAATCTAGATGCCAGACTCTTGAAGTCAAAAAGACAGTACTTTTATTTATTTACCTGTGCTGTCATTCTACTGCTTAATGATTTATTGAAATATAAATAATGTCTCTCTAAATAACGAGTGTGAAATTTAAAACAAGATTTTTTAAATATTTCAGCTTTTGTAGTTGAACGTAAGAGCACTTTAAGATCAGAAATAGTCAGATACAAATTCTGTTAAGACACGTGTTTCGCCCTTTTAAGAAGCATCAATCATCACACAATCGTAACCTTTATGAATAAACTAAAAATGTATTAAAATCTTATTTTAAAAATTACAAAATAAAAGTCGGGTTTTGTCTTTTTCTACTGGATGCAGGGAGGAGGTAAGATTCAAACTTTGATAGTACTCATTATAAACAAATTACTTTAATTATGTGTAGTAAATCCAAATAGAAATAAATTCCACAGTGGTGATCTTATTTTAAATGTTATTTACAAATGTTTCTTTTCAATTAATGACTTTATTAATTTCCAAAAACTCCTTTCATTAGAATATCTTATTAATTGGGTGTTTGTGGTAGCTTTTCTTGTCGGGTTGAGTTTTCCCCAATTTTCATTGCTGATTAATGTTTAACATTTATAAATAAGAAATATTACATCTGCAGACTACCATCATTTATTCAAAACTATCTATCAGTTTTACTTATTTTAGGATTAAGTGAAACTGATAGAAACTTCTTTATAGTCTTGTTCTGTAATACTTTTTATCGTCTCGATCAAAACACGACAAACTTACCAAAGCAAAAATATGGAATCTTTTATATTGACGTGTATAACTGAATAGATTACTAAGTGCATTATTATAATATTTTATAGATATATTGTGATCTCAAAAAGAAGCAGCTTCTATTGAAATTGCAATGTCTCGAATCTTAGATTATAGATATAATGCAATATCTCGGCTTTGGTTCTTATTGTTTCGCACTGTGGCGTACCTTGGTAGAATGACAAAAAACTCAATATTTCACGGAAAGGTGTACTTGAACATCAAAGCTGAAGTGTGTGTAACACATTATCAACCCGGCTAGCAGTATTTCATATAAAAATCAGCTTATCAGTTTATAACAATATTATTTCGAATGTCGACATATTCCATATGGACGTGGGTAAGTTCCGACGAATGCCATTTTTTATGTATTTAATTAGAGTTTGTCGGAGCTTACTCAGTAGACTTCCTTGCCAATTTATATAAAATTCTTCTTTTTAATATTGAATAGTATTCTGTTTTTCTTACTTTCGATGGTTTCGGCGGTAACTTTGTGGAAGTTCATTTTAATAGAAAATTTAAATTAACTTTGATTATTCCACGTATTGTGTTGATAGTTTGTAATGTTTAACGTCATTAGTAGTATGATTAAATTTGTTTGCACTGTTTCGATTTTATAATCCCCTCTTTGCTTCCCTTAAAAAGGAAAAATCCCAATCTGATTGATTACAAAGTCATTAGTATCATTATCTGTTTGTTTTATTTCGATTCTACACCCCCTCCTTGCTCCTCTTAAAAGGAAAAAAACCCAAACCTCCATTTTGTAATTTTATAATTTTAAAATGTTAGAATCAATCTTGCTTCATTACTTAAGCAAACTTTGCGATAGTAAGTCTGAAGATGCCTCTGAAAGAGGCGAAACACGTGTCACAGTTAGTAACACAATACGTGGAATAATCAAAGTTAATTTAAATTTTCTGTTTTTCTTCTTTGTAAAAGTTTTAAATTTATAATTTGTCAATCACTTGCAATGTTCATGTAGAAAAATGAATAAATAAATAATTTTATACAAATTTAACAAAATCAAAATTATAGATAGTCAAAAGTTTTTCTGTACTTTTTATAACACATGCCCGCTCTTAATGTGAATGAATCATATGGCTTTCTACTGTAGGTATAATAACCGTAGTTTTTTTCTACTGGAACTGTTTGTTACTCCGTTCCTCAATATCTTGTTTTCTTACTGTTTTTTACTAATTCCATTTATTTTAATACAGATCAAGACTCATTTTGCTTATCAAATAATGCTAGCGATAATTGAAACTACAAAATTTACTAACACAAAAAAGTTGTGCTTTATTTTTAAATGTTACGCATTTCAACCATTTTGACAATTTATTAACACGATAAAAATATCAAATCAAACATTTGATTGAAAGCAGTATCTCTTAATTCTGATAAATATCTTATAATATATACATATAATAAATTTAAGCATATTATTATGTTCATATATCGACTGTAGAAAGGGAAAATGACATAACCCATAGTTTCTTCAAAATATTTTTTTTACGATGCTCACAGTGTATACGACTTCATAATTTATAAGTCATCGTGCAAAAGGTTGTGTATAATTAATATTATAACATTGACAACAATCATAAAATATAACCTTTTTTGAGTTTACGATCTTTTGCAGTTGTACATTTGACATTATACTTGATAAAAATACAATGCTTGATTGCAGGGCTGTAGAGTTAGAGTCGTGGAGTTGCGGTGTTTTGCCCGGAGTCGGAGTCATGAAAACCGAGTGACTCAGACCCATTTAAAAATAAAATAATGATGTGTATTCAAACCACAAAAGTCCATAGTGTTGACATTGCATGCTTGGCTTACTAAAGACGATCTGATGGAATACATATATATAAGTTAAAATGAAATTACTAAAAAAATTCTCTGGAATCGGAGCCGTCTTTTTTACACGACTCCACAGCTCTTCTTGATTGAATAGAAAGAAAAAGCATGCCACTATTTTTTAAATATATTTTTTCTAACATCTTTATAGTTCCTGTCGCATCCCGTCCCGAGCGTGTAAACTCCAGGTGCGTCCCGTTGAGGGATCGCTGCGATCCGAGATGTTGAGATTAATAAATCTTTTGAAGGGCCATATCGTGCCCCGTGATCAGCGGCCCACCGCGATATTGTTGTGGCCTGGGACACTATTCATATGCATTCGGGGCTTATGTGTTGTCAGCCTCGAAGGCTTTGTGGGGACAGAAGTGTCCCACAATGTTATCGCTCATCAGCGGGGCATTTCAGATCACGGACAACGCGGTCCAGGGCATTAATAAACGGCAGATAGATAGATCTCTACGTTTGCGTTCTCAAGAGATTGAGGCCTGAGAGAATGTGACAAGGTGGATACAAAGTATATACATAATTGATATACAACCAACGATGGGCTACCAATACGTTTACAAGAGGCTCGCTTAATCTCAACGCAATTCTTTGTGTTCTGAAGAAGGAATGATTTTTTTATCACTCTTATGCAATTATATGCAATGCTTAAATAACAATCGATTGCTACTTAATACATTTATAATATTTGAAAATATGCAATTTACCATAAACTTAACAATGGAAATGGTTAAAATGTACTACTGTGTATACTGATGATGTCGTAAATAATATACAAATCAGAAATTGCAGTTATATATATACTAATTTGATATTGTTTTCTCTTAAATTAACAAGGGGTTCGCGCGTGCCTTTCCGAGCCCCCTCCAGCCCACCCCTGTATACAGCCGATTTCCTTTTTGCACCAGGGATAAATAGATTCCAGGAACCACAGCTTAAAAAATATCTGGTGAAGATTCTATGATCCATTTCACTATATATTATATAACATACAAACATATGCACATAATATATATAATTAAAAAGTTTTTTTTATTATTTTCGTTTATGCATACTAATGCTTTTATTGCTGATAAATAAATTATGAATTATAATATCATTGCAATGGTGAATAGTAAATATTGATTCATTAAAAAAAAGTGCTTAAGGGTGAGTGAAAGATTTCAGAATCTGCGACATTGACATGCATCAATGAGAAAAAGTTGCCTCTTTACAGACGTGTAATTGATAAAATATAATTATTTTAGAATCTGAAACTGTTCGCTAACTCTTCATATAATTTGTGTTTCCCATTTATTGTGTAGTGGGTGAATTGCGTTCTATTATATATGTGTACAAAATATGTGTGTCTGTGTGTATAGTTTTAGACTGTATGTGTTGGAATCAGAAATGTGTTACAAAAAGAAATCGTTCAAAGGATTTAACAGCTAATCATCAATGTAGTTATTTATATTTATTTACATAATACTAATTATATAAAATCTCATTTTTTCATTTCCTGTCGATAGAGTTTTCTCAAACTCCCTGTGTAAGAACTTTATCTGCATACGAATCAAATCTTTATAGAAAACTCAAATAGACAAATGTTTGGTTGTAGGTATCACCATAATACGACGAAGCGACATTTTAAGCTAAGATACAAAAAGATATGATACCGTTTATTTTTAATACCTTCTGCCGAAAAGTTTGACATAACTATCACAATGATAGCGAAAAATTAATACAGCCACTCTCAATGCAAGAATCGTGAACATATTTGCATTTTTTTTATTAATATTGATGAACTGACGTACAAAAACATTGACGTACTACAATAGCAACTGCCTACTTATTTTGTAGTTGCTTTTTAAAATTTCAATTGTATTTCATTATGTATTCACTACTAGGAGAATTGTCTCGGTAACTTATTTTCTTATGTTTGAATTATCGCTTTGGTAGTCAAATTCTACGCCTCTTAATTTTTTTGTGCCCAAACTTTTTTAAAAATAACAAATATTATCTATTATTTTTCGCAATGGCTAAGTCTTAAACACTTTAATTAGTGATTAATTAGCAGAATGATGTATTATTATTTTCAACAATAAAAAAAAATACCTTTCAACTAGGGCATCCAATTCCGGGATCCGGGATCCCGTTCAATTTTCTGATCCCGAAATTCCGGGATTGAGATGGCCGCGATCCCGGGACTTCGGGATTGAGAAATTTTGAGCAAATTCTCGAAATTTACACGAAATTGGCAAATTGAAGATTTCAAATTCCTCGGTGAGCTAAAAAAAAAAACGAGTTTTCGTGAGATTCTGGGAAAAAGTATACCAAATCGGGGATTTCAAATTCCTCGGTGAGCTAAAAAAAAAAAAAAAACGAGTTTCCGTGAGATTCCGGGAAAAAGTATAGCAAATTGAGGATTTCAAATTCCTCGTGAGAAAATCTCAATCCCGGGATTCAAAATAAATCAATCCCGAAATCCCGGGATTGGAAAAAGGCTTCGGGATTGGATACCCTACTTTAAACTAAATACTAGTAAAACTTTACACGCCACACTATTTGTCAGTATGATTTTTCCTATTTTTTAAGCTTAAATGAATTCAATTAGACCACTTTTATAATATCATAATAAACAAAAATATATACCAATATTTTATATTAACATGTCGACTCCCAAATGTCAAACATATAGACTCGTGATAGAGTTTACTCCAACAGAAGTTTTTTTTAAATTACTGCTTATTACTTCGTTCTTCACCCGTTCTTCTTCGGAGAGATTGTGGATAGGAGATAGGTCTAGGTCAGGATAAACGTTCAGTTAATCATTCTCGCTACGTTTGGGAAAATTCTAGACATCACAAACATCCATGCCTTTGAACAGAAATCCATCAATCGATTAAAAGATAGAAATGTTTATAATGGGTACTTAAAATCGTAAGCAAATTGACCGAAACAAACGGGTTTCACCACTCGACCATTAACCCTACAGTATATTATATACGTATACCATGTGTTGATTATTAATTAAAAGCTTGAACAAATACCTCAAACACTGAAAATCATTAACAATGATTTTAGTGACGTTTTATATGGCCCATAACCTTAAAATTAGTAAGATTTCTAGCCTCTGGCCGAAATGATATTGATGTAAGGTGGCCTGTAATGATATCGAAAGCATCTCGCATTAATGAATATACAAAAAGGTCAAGTTGGTCTCCAATGAAACATCGCTGTAGCGCAGTATCAAAGGCGATTGTCAATCTAGAAGCCATTGTCAAAAATATTTCGTTCTGTTTGATTTATGGTGGAAGATCTTCGGATGAGACTCAGCTCAATGCGCGCGCCCAGCACTAATCATATGTAAATGCTAATGATGTGCCCATGCCGATCTGATCACAGAAACACACGAAATAATATGTTGTCGCATTCGAGAAATGTATGCTACATCCAATGACATGTTTTTATTATGAGTATATTTTTCATCTTTAATTTGTATCGTTCAAATTATATACATTCACACAGATTTTATGACTAACGACCCGGGTTTCGCCTTTCGGCATCTTCAGGCGTTCAAGTGCACGGATGAACATGAACTGACGCTTAGTAAATGAATGTTTCGTGTTTATATAATAAATAAATGTATCATTGAGTTTAAAGCCATTGCTGGCGAAAAGGATAAGCCCATGTAAACGCCCACAGATTTGAGTAGTGACTGACGTTTTAAGGAAAAAATAGAGTGAATTTCGGTCAATCTATCAATACATAATAATCAAAAGGCTGTATTATTACGCATTTTTTATAAAGCAAAAAAAATAATGTTCAATCAATCTAAATAATTGCATAATTATAAAAGCAGGTAAATATAAAAGTATTTAGTATTTAAAATATATTTAAGGTGAAGGTAAGGCAGTGTATGAATCATTCTTGATCCTCATGATATCTTCCAGCTTGAATAATCAACCTTACAGCTACCATACATTTATTTTTTTAAATGCATTCATAATACATTCACAGTTTATAACATTTCTAAAAAGCTACTTTTAAATAAAACTTTAATAAATTCACGCATAAGAGATGGTGGCTTTAAGCTACATATATCATTTTTTGATTAATGTTAAACGAACTTTTAATCAAATAAAAAATGGGCCACTGTTTTAGGAAACACATTTAAAGAAAAGACCCATCCTTTACAGTAGACTGTGGATGAAAGGATTACTTTAATCAACTAATACTTTTTTAAATTTCTACCAAGGTAAATAATATATCGTATATATCTCATTAATTGATATCAATGTCAAAGGAATGCTTTTACGAAGCCTTAAAATATCACGATTGACAGTTCTCAATTAATTCCCAAACAATCGATTCACAGATCATCGGACGTTTTGTAGAATTTACAAAGAGTTTCCATCGCTGGATTACTTTATAATTAATCGTCTAATAGCACTCTCCTGTTTTTGATAGGGCTATACTATCATCACAATAATATTAATAAGTATGTTTGTACGGCATACCAATACACAGGTATGTTACCTTTGGCGCCTAGTAATACTTTCATAGGGAAAGAATCGCCGTGAGAATAATAAATGAAAATTGTTTGTTGGTCATGTAATATATTTACAAGATCAGTCAAGTTATAATGTATTTATAAAGATGGTTTACGCCACAAACATGTGAAAAGCAAACAACACAAACAAAGAAATATAAATAAAACAAACGGTAGAGTTTATTCGTATTCCTAAGGAATATGCATGGGTTATTTTTTATACAATATTTATTACATTACGATATGAAAATCATTGTAAATATATAATATTAGTTTTAAATTATCTATCTGTCTATTACCTGTAACTTACAGAATTTCACTTGCGCGCGATGTTCAGAGAAATAAAGAGTGTGTTTGTGTGTAAGAAAGTATTCAATGAATGCTGTGTGAATACTGAATGTCAGGTGACTTTACTATCTTGTGCAATATTACTATTTTAATTAATATACATAATAAAATTATCAATTTAATTTTCCAGATTGTATTATAAAAGTATTAAACTACGATGCTATTCAAACAAATGAAAGGATCATTGAGATTTTCACATCAACTGTGGAAAGGAAAAAGGACGTAACCCACACATAACAGATTTTACGGGAAACACAGAAAACGTTTTTTGGTGATTTCGGACCAAAGTCAAATTATTAAATATACACAACCTTTAAGTAAGTGCACGGAGACTGATAAACTGTTTTTATTATATTTTTTAAGAAAAACATTTTTAAGTCTTTTTTCCTATTCACAATTTTCATAGGTCTTTTGTTTTCAAACTTAAAAGATAAATTAAGATACTAATTCGGCATTTTCAGCTCACATCCTTTTGATAGAAGGTGTATCAATTATAAACATTTTGATTATAGAAAAAATCTGTTTTAAAAAAACTGTAGGTTACGTCCTTTTTTCTTTTCACAGTCGATATGCTCATATACCTATGTTACATGACCATAGTTATGTGTCATACAAATTTAATCTTAAGGTTATCTTAAGGTTATTTGAAAAAGATCTTAAGGTAGCAAACATATAACATTAGTTCAAAGTTTTCGTCAAATATTTTGTAGACAATTTCATAAATACATTTATTTTTCAATCAATAAATAATAGTCATTGTTTGTAAGATTGAAAATATTGTAGGCAAGAATTTTACATAAAAAAATCATTACGAAGTATATACTGAAATACTTGAAATACAATAATAGTCTACCTATTAGACTGGCTTTCAAACAACAAATGTGTCCGCGGTGGCACTTGTGCACTCGAGCACATAGTTGGGAATCAATGCCTTTGACGTATTATACAATCGATGATAAATAATATTGAAAATAACCACTGGTATCGGATTAAAAACATATGTGACAATCAGCGACAATATAATGCGTGAACTCGATTTGGTCACATTCTTATGAACTAAAATGACAGATCTTCGATAAAGGTAAGCTCTCCCTATGAAGATAATTCATCAGAATCCATTCATCATCTCTATATTGACCACATTAATATGACCACCAGATAAAACATATACGCCCATGATACCTAAAAGGTTATTTTGTAATGCATCATCGGCTTAGTAAGACATTCCTACTATATTAACAACACTTACCTAATATATTGTTTTGTAATTTATTATTATCCGTATAATATACGAAAATATGAACAATTACTTTTTATTATTTATAGCTATGACATTTCTGGATATAAACTCGATACATTTATTCAAAGCTCTCTGCCTGGCTTAGTCTAAATACCAAAAAAGTATATAGCTACATAAATAATACGAAACAAACGCGTTTATGAAATCATTAATCTTTCATGTATTGTTGTAGTTTTTTAAAATCTTAGTATAATTTCTCATTTCATCTCGATTTGGCTTTCAAATACCACTATCTTCACTTATTCCTACTTACACTGACGGTTTTAATGATTCAATTTGAACTTAATAATGAAACATCATACACGATTTTTTACTTTTGTGCCGTTTTGGCGAACATAGCACATATGCAATATATTTGTAGCAGTATCGATTGGCAAACACTAAAGTTTAAATATTATTAAAATGTCATAAGGTGAAAAAATAACAAAGTATTTTATTTCTACAAATAAAATAACTAAACATTATGTTTTGAATAGTTATAAAAATTAGTATATGTGGACATTGGATAACAGAATATATTGTGTATCTTAAAGGCAATTTATAACTATATATGTAACTAAGTTAATTAATGTACATATCGACTGTGGAAAGGAAAAAGGACGTAACCCAAAAAAAAAATCAAAACAGCTTTTTTAGATAATCACAATGTATCAAATTTAATACACGTTCTATCAAAAGGATGTTAGCTGCAGATGCCGAATCAGTATCTAAATTTAGCTTTTAAGTTTGAAAAATGATATTTTTAAAGATAGTTCTGATGAAGTCGTCCCGAAATGGCTATCAATTATATTTATATGGAATAATATTGGAATAACTTAATAATCTATTATTTATTCGCCTTATCGTTATGACAATGGAGTTCAATTAAATAAATCGCAATTCAATTAATAAAATAAAATATAGATGTAGGCCTGAATTTGTAATATGTTTATGAAATGTTTTTTTAATGTGAAAACACGATGTTTTAAAAACTATACTTTCAGCTAAAAATATATATATTTTTAATACTTACACTATAATATTTCACCGTTTTTTTAATGGCATCTGAATCTGATGAATTAAGAGCCATTTCACTGACACCATTTAAGTTAAAGACACCAAGATAAAAGTATTGCTTTAAATATACATAGTTCGGCGTGTGTAGAAGAAACATTGTTTATAATTGTCATGCCTCATTTTCTTATACATGAAACACAAGCACATGGACATACATACAACGCGAATGCTTAAAATAAAAATATATTTCAGGTAAAAAGCTTTTTCGGGTTAAAACAGAATATTATTTAACAATTTATTTTTACCGCATGTGCCCGAACGAAGGGTTAGACACCATTGATTTTAAGTATAATAATATATTCATTCGAAAGTATCTATCTGACAAAACACGTTATCTATCGGAAATCTCTAACCAACATTACTAAATATGATATTCTGTTGTCATCCCTTTGGCCGGAAACATTAAATTAAGACATTCCTCACGTGTCGATGATACTTAATACAATCTTAATGATGTAATAATTCTAAGATGGATATCTGATCTTCATGGATTATGTTGTTAGGGTTATTTTTATGTGGAAAACGAGACGCTTGATAATTTTAGAACTCTGTCGTGGATTCATATTTACGATATAAGATAATTTTCTTCCTACTACGAAGAAAATGTAAAAACAGTAATATCTTGAGATAAAAAAAACTTCCAGGGCTGAAACCGAATCGCTAACGCCGTTTGCTTTAATTACTGCGGTCACTGGCTCGAAGATTAGCTGAAATTAATGATTTTTCAATAGATTTACGAATCGGATTCGAAGTTTGACAGAAGTGTAAAAAGCATTTCTTCTAAAACAAATTCTATAATTATAATCCACATTAAGAAATTCATATGCTCCACATTTGGAGTGCAGATGGTTAAAATAAAATATAAATTTCTTTAGTTTCATGAGAAGTGTGTAATGTTGTTAAAATTGATTTCTTTATCTCTTTCTGAACCCTTGATCGAGCGGTTAACGTCGTTGACTTCGTCTGTGGATCATACAGGTTCGAGCCCCAGTACGAACAGATTTTTCAATCGATTTATAGATTTCAATACTGAAAATTATATATACATTAGTTGACCCAGTGGTCGGCAAACTGCGGCTCTTTCACAACAGTGCGATTGAAAATTCGCGTACCACGCACAGAAGTTGATTTTCGGTCTTAAAACTTATAGTTAGAAGAGACGATCTCAGCGAATGTACCTCAATCAAATTGAGGTCCTTTTAAGAAAAATCCAGCTTAGGAGTACCCTAAACAAGTTAATAACAATATTCCTACCTTTATAGTTCAAGTTTTAAAAAAATGGTTCTCAAACAAAAATTCAATAGTTGTATAGTTGATATTTGACTCAGTTAACTAATGAGTTTGCCGACCACTGAGTTAACCAATATTCTTGTCCTAGCCAAATTTTACTACCCCTACTCTTTTCAAAAAAGGGAGCCAACTTAATAACAAACAGTCCTTTTAGAAAAACACAGAATGGTATTTAGTCCATTAGGGGATCATATTATGCTACAACTCAGTGTCTGCAAACTGTGTGCCGCAAGACGTCTCAAGTGTGCCGCGGAAGAAGTATCTTAAAAAACGATCGTTTTTAATAATGCCTATTCATTCAAATTTTCTTTGATTTAAAAAAAAATCAAGATCTTTATATTCAAATGAAAAGATTTATTGTTTTGTGTGCCGCGGAACAAGTCCCATTCACCAGTGTGCCGTGAAGTAAAAAAGTTTGGCAGACACTGCTCTAACATGAAAATGGACGTTAAAAAAAACCCATATCTTGTTTATCGTCAGATGATGCCAAAATAGCAATCAATTCACGTGAACAACTCCTCAACTGAACTTTCAATGAATCAATACTCTGATAAATTTCATTTTCAACTCATTCTATAACCCAGCATTTTTTACGTGTCAAGATATATACATATATCATTAATACTAAAATAATTGAATATTTGTTTCACTGCCTTGACCTCGTGTCATCATTATCGAATAACTGTAATTGAGTTAAATACATATTTTGCATCAGAGCCATCACTCACAATAAATAAATTGTAATAGTTTATAATTATAATCAAATACGATAATTATTATTGCCCGAAAAAAACGTTTATCTTAGGTTAGGTACGCGTATTGAGAAGCAGATGGTTACCGAACGTATAATTGCCACTTGAAGTCAGCTCAAAGCATATTTTGAAATTTAACATTTATTACCGTTTTGCCGGTATGTATGCTATATTTCACGATCCAATAAAGAGTGCGATAACCAATGATGTTTTATCTTTTGAAAACTTATCGGAAAGCTTATCTATGAAAATAAACCAACGTGGGCTGCCAATACGTCAAAAGGGGGCTCGTGTTTATATCGGTATTCTGGGGAAGCAGTGAATTTTTTTGTCACTCGGATGGAATTATATACAACTAGCTGTAAGCCCGTTGACCTCAACGGGGGGATTTTCGTTGCATTTTTAAGTACTCAGAAAATTTACTGGCGTGAAAAATAAATTACAAACCTTTTTATTGAATAAGCCAGAAATTCTAAAAGTAAAATAAATATATCTCAGGGCATATATCGACAGCCCTGCCCTGCAGTATTTAAATTGTATATAATATATTTTTTAGAATAATTGAAATGTTTAAGTTTGCTTGCAAATATATTTCGTAGAAGAAGAAGCATACCTCGGGACATATATCGACAGCCCTGCAGTATTTAAATTGTAAATTATTTAATTTTTGGAATAATGTTTAAGTTTGCTAACAATCATTTTTCGTAGTAGCAGAATTAGACCTCGTAAATCGATGGCAATCATACAGACAGACGGCCAAACAGACATTATCGACTATTAATATATAAACTAGCTGTAAGCCCGTTGCCCAGCAACGTGAGATTTTTGTTGCATAGTATTTAATTTAATTTAATTTTATGTTATTTTATTTTATGGTATTTTATTTTATTTTATTTCATTTCATTTTATTTTATTTTATTTTATTTTATTTTATTTTATTGAATTTAATTTAATTTAATTATATTTTATTTTAATATATTTTATTTTTATAGTTAGCAGATATTTCGTAAATTATTTAATATTTGGAATAATGTTTAAGTTTGCTAACAACAATTTTTCGTATTAGCAGAAACTTCGTAAATTACTTAATTTTTAGAATAATGTTCAAGTTTGCTGACAACTATTTTTCGTAGTAGCAGAAATTTCGTGAATTATTGAATTTTTGGAAAAAAAAAGTTTGATAACAACCATTTTTCGTAGTAGCCGAAATTTCGTAAATGATTTAATATTTGGAATAATGTTCAAGTTTGCTAACAACCATTTTCGTAGTAGCATAAATTTCGTAAAATATTGATTTTTTGGAATAAAGTTTAAGTTTGCTAACAACCATTTTTCGTAGTAGCAGAAATTTCGTAAATTATTTAATATTTGGAATAATGTTCAAGTTTGCTAACAACCATTTTTCGCAGTAGCATAAATTTCGTGAAATATTTAATTTTTGGAATAAAGTTAAAGTTTGCTAACAACCAATTTTCGTAGTAGCCGAAATTTCGTAAATTATTGAATTTTTGGAATAAAGTTTAAGTTTGCTAACAACCATTTTTCGTAGTAGCAGAAATTTCGTAAATTATTGAATTTTTGGAATAATGTTCAAGTTTGCTAACAGCCATTTTTCGTAGTAGCAGAAATTTCGTAAATTATTTAATATTTGGAATAATGTTTAAGTTTGCTAACAACCATTTTTCGTAGTAGCAGAAATTTCGTAAAATATTTAATTTTTAGAATAATGTTTAAGTTTGCTAACAACCATTTTTCGTAGGAGCAGAAATTTCGTAAATTATTTAATATTTGGAATAATGTCCAAGTTTGCTAACAACCATTTTTCGTAGGAGCAGAAATTTCGTAAATTATTTAATTTTTGGAATAATGTTGAAGTTTGCTAACAACCATTTTTCGTAGTAACAGAAATTTAGTAAATTATTCAATTTTTGGAATAAAGTTTAAGTTTGCTAACAACCATTTTTCGTAGTAGCAGAAATTTCGTAAATTATTGAATTTTTGGAATAATGTTCAAGTTTGCTAACAACCATTTTTCGTTGGAGCAGAAATTTCGTAAATTATTTAATATTTGGAATAATGTCCAAGTTTGCTAACAACCATTTTTCGTAGTAGCAGAAATTTCGTAAATTATTGAATTTTTGGAATAATGTTTAAATTTGCTAACAACCATTTTTCGTAGTAGCAGAAATTTCGTAAATTATTGAATTTTTGGAATAAAGTTTATGTTTGCTAACAATCATTTTTCGTAGTAGCAGAATTAGACCTCGTAAATCGATGGCAATCATACAGACAGACGGCCAAACAGACATTATCGACTATTAATATATAAACTAGCTGTAAGCCCGTTGCCCAGCAACGTGAGATTTTTGTTGCATAGTATTTAATTTAATTTAATTTTATGTTATTTTATTTTATGGTATTTTATTTTATTTTATTTCATTTCATTTTATTTTATTTTATTTTATTTTATTTTATTGAATTTAATTTAATTTAATTATATTTTATTTTAATATATTTTATTTTTATAGTTAGCAGATATTTCGTAAATTATTTAATATTTGGAATAATGTTTAAGTTTGCTAACAACAATTTTTCGTATTAGCAGAAACTTCGTAAATTACTTAATTTTTAGAATAATGTTCAAGTTTGCTAACAACCATTTTTCGTAGAAGCAGAAATTTCGTAAATTATTGATTTTTTAGAATAATGTTTAAGTTTGCTAACAACCATTTTTCGTAGTAGCAGAAATTTCGTAAATTATTGAAATTATTGAATTTTTGGAATAATGTTTAAGTTTGCTAACAACCATTTTTCGTAGAAGCAGAAATTTCGTAAATTATTGATTTTTTAGAATAATGTTTAAGTTTGCTAACAACCATTTTTCGTAGTAGCAGAAATTTCGTAAATTATTGATTTTTTGGAATAATGTTTAAGTTTGCTAACAACCATTTTTCGTAGTAGCAGAAATTTCGTAAATTATTGAATTTTTGGAATAAAGTTTATGTTTGCTAACAACCATTTTTCGTAGTAGCAGAAATTACGTAAATTATTTAATTGTTGGAATAATGATTAAGTTTGCTAACAACCATTTTTCGTAGTAGCAGAAATTTCGTAAATTATTTAATTTTTGGAATAATGTTAAAGTTTGCTAACAATCATCTTTCGTAGTAGCAGAAATTTTGTAAATTACTTAATTTTTGGAATAATGTTTAAGTTTGCCAACAATTATTTTTCGGATTTTAAATTATTTAACAATTATTTCCAATAAAAATCAAAAGATCAAATCCAATTTTTCAATAAAAAATCAGTTGCACATTTTGTCCAAGTGTATGAAAAAAGCAAAATATTATTCTATCATATATCCATATCATAATTTGAATATTCTTAATGTATTAAAGAATTCTAACAGATTTTCAAGGTCAGACGTGAAAAGATTCATCATTATGATTCAATTGATCAAATCCGCTCCAAAAAATATTAGTTTCACATCGACTCACACGATCAGACGATTCATTTCGATAGCCCTATAATCATAGTTTGCAATAGTCGAATTAAAGTCTTTGATTATTCGAATATTATGATGTATGGTGATACAATACTTTAGCTCTACACCAAGAAATATCAAATTTTCAAACGTGGCGATATCAGAACATTCACGCCCGGTTTAAAATAAGCCGCTCCCATTGGATAGAACAACATTTCAAAAATGTGCTGTTCAGAATAAATCGAAATCATTGGTCTGTACCTTACTGCGGACGTCCTTACAGACAGACCTTATCGGCTATTAATGTTAAGATACTTAAATAAGCAATCGATTGAAACTTAATACACTGATAATATGTAACAATATGCAATTTACCTTAAACTTATCAATCTAAATAGCCTACAATGTATTACTGTGTATACTAAAGCTGTTCTAGATAATATATGTCAGAAATTGCAGTTATGTACTAATTTGATCCGAGAATAATGTATTCTGTTAAATCAACAAGGGGCTTGCCGGCCTTGATAAAATTTAACAAGGGGCTCGCGCAAGCTCACCCCTGAAATAAACTCTTCCTTAGCTTAGGAATCTGAGATATCAGTTTAATCTTAAAATTTCAGTCCTGGTAAGGGCGGCAGTAGGCATGAAAAGTTAGGACACAAAAAAAATTAAATATGATAGTTGGTTCACCAGACACGTACCATTTACATTCTACAATATCGAAATGCAGCCGTTAATATTAAGACAGTTTTCTCTAAAAAAAAATAGCACATCAAAAGGCGAATTAAGTTATATTTATATATGAGGATCTGAGTATCATAAATCACTATCTCCAAAAATATTGCACAAAAAAAATGTGTAGTTATATTGCACAAAAAACCACAAAAGTAGTGAAAAGTAGCAGTTTCCTATTATACAAAATATACTATTACAACCAGGTTCGGCGCTACCATACAGGCAAAATAGGCAACCGCCTAGGGCGCAAACCATAAAAGGGCGCATAAATAGAGAAGTAAAATACTTTTTTATACGTCACTACTATTGAATATCTATTCAGTGAGCTTCAAGCAGTAGCTCGAACCCATAAAAAAAATTACCATCACAAAAAGTACTGCTCTTGATAGTGCAACAAAATATTTAAAAAAAATTAGATCCCAAATTTTCTTATTTTGGGAATTCCGAAAATTCCTGGGTTTTTGAAATTAGAAATCCTGGAAGAACTAAAAAAAGGTCCCAGGATTGCCTAGGGCGCCAAATAATCACGCGCCAGCACTGATTACACCATAAAACATACTGATCGCCGATTAGTTTTTTCTAACCATATCATAATCATTAATTTAAAATGTGAGCTTAGACACCGATAGTAATCTTTGGCCGTGGTTTTAACAGTGTTCAAAGCAAATTTTAATAGCAAACTACTTTTAGATATGTGTAGACATGCATTAAGATTTTTTTTGGCATACTTATCTCAATGAGTTTGGATACCAAGCCCCTCATATATTACAACAGTTTTGTCGAGCCCATAGCGCAGCGGTCACCGATGTTAGCTTTACTTGACGCTTTACGCGTTAATTATATAGTAAACAATCTAGGTTCACTTAATTTCTTTCAATTTAAAAAAAAAAAATTGAAATGAAAAATATTTTATTCGATTTGAAAAATATTTAATTTTAAGTGAAACCTGTAGTAGCAATATTATTGAGTAATATTCAAATTTACATTACATTGCAATCAAGTAGTATTATTATGTATAATATAAAACAAGTTATGAGGCACGGCTCGCTGGTATCCGATGCCCCGGAGGTCTTGATCCGTCCGTCTATGTCTAAACATCCGATGTTTTGAATGACAGGATGACAGTTCTATGCGTAGCCGGTCTATGAATCGATGTCAAGAATTAAACACATCGCCTGTTTAATGAATCGTATCAAAGATGGAAAACTAGTTAAGGATCTTGTTAAGAGTGAATGACATTGCCAATGATTAATAGATATGGTTAATAAAAGAGAATAAATAATCAATGGATGTCTTGTAATCATTCGCTGACAGTGAGCATTTGAACATTGAACAAAGGTAACGGTGTGACGTCACGAAATTAGGACAGGAAAAACCTATAACCACATTTGAAAATGAGCTATCTTACGGATGCAAAAGTTTTTCGAATTTAATTCACATCATTTATTTAAATATCAGGACCGTTTTCGGTAATCGTAAGTATTATCAACTCGCGAAATAACTCATAGCACACGGGCGTGTCTAGGTTTTCACAGTTATGAAACATCACAGCTATAAGATGTACTTTCAAACAAAAATAAATATAATTCTTAAAATTATCCACCATTCAAATCTGTAGACATTTCCATGGTCGTTAATCCTTTTTGCCAGCAGTGGCGTTAAGCCTAGTGATACATTTATTTCTTATTTAAACACGATACACTCATTTACTAAGCGTCAGTTCAAGTTCATCCGTGCACTTGAACTCCTGAAGATACCGAAAGGCGAAATCCGGGTCGTTAGTGACAAAACTTGTGTGAATGTACATTATTTAAACGATTCAATTTTATAAGATGTACATTTAATTTTCAAGATGTACATTTTAATAAACCAGTTATATTTTATAATTGCAAAATTAGATACGTAAAGTATTATTTAATTTAAGATTTCGACTGAAGGTGCTTGGTGGTATATTAATTTTGAATAGCTTTAATTATCTACATTCACACAAGCTTGGTCACTGACCCGGGTTTCGCCTTTGGGCTTTTTGTTTCAGGCGCTCAAGTGCACGGATGAATTTGAACTGACGTTCAGTATATAAATGTATAGTGTTTATATAAGAAATAATTGTAAGCCGAAAGACGAAATCCAGGTCGTTAATGAAAAAACATGTGTGAACGTACATAATTTGAACGATTCAAATTTAAAAAAGCTATTAATTAAGTAAGCATGTGAAACTGTTGAAAAAATATGCATTTCTATTAATAATTGTACTTAAATTATTAATAACTGTGGCAAACAATTGACAGAATAAATATTTAAAGAACGATACAAATCATAAATGAATGACACTTAACTATCTATAACCAAAATGCTTAGGACATTTTACAAATAAATATTTATAATTTTTAATCAAAAATCAAAACCAAATTAAAAATCATACAATATATTTAAGAAAATTCAAATTATTTCAAAAATGAAAACATATTCTTATATATTATTATTTAATTTATAGTATAGTTGATTAATTAAACATTTTTAAATGATTCTACTATCCTGGTGAACCTTTGTGTGGAATCTGCAAAAGCTTCCTTGTTAGTTTCCTGGTTATAGTTTGTGCTGAGGTGGGTATAGAGTAACAGATTAAGTTTCTACGTCTATTTAGTACATTTAAGCTAGTTGAGCAATGTCTCTCTAAAAGTTGCTGCCAGCTGAAGGCATTCTGAAGGCAAAACACTTAAAACAAACCACTTGTGTAGGCTGGCTTACGCACCAAGCTAACATCCGTATAACTGTAATGCATGAGCAGTTCTAAGAGTTCCTTTCACAGTTCAGAAGGACCAGGATTCGTGCCATGGAAAATAAAATATCGAATGATGTTAAATATTTGAGATGTTCGGCGAGACTTGAAATACATATTGTATTCTCAATTGTAATTGTTAATACATTGTTAACATCAATACTGCTCTTTAATATCAACATTGAGAATCTTTGCATTCTTATTAATTATTATTATATTAATTAGTTAATATATTTTTTATCATTCATGGACCATATCCGCTCCCTACGCGGAGATCCATGATTTCATATTACTCGCCAATCGCTTTGTTTCCACATATAGCATTGAAATCATTATCATGGAGTAAAAGTTAAATTTTTCTAAGAACATGTGAAACCGAAGAAGGATTTCCTCTTCATGGCCAACCAGATTTCACAAGATTTTATTTGGACCGAGAGATTTTAATATGATACTTTTTTCCATGTCCGCCTATAGTGTCGAGCATATGGATTCCTAATAAAGGTATCTCAACAGAAATTTCTCTTTGACAAATGCTTGTGAATTGGATGCTATACCCCTTTTTTAAAGATAGTAGGTATTCAAAATGATATACTTAGTGGTAAGCGAATTGCTCTCGCAATAATTATCGAAGGACATGTTTATATGTAAAGGTGTAATTTGTATAAATCACAAACTTGAACTAACTCTTGTCTTCGAACAGAAATCGTTGGGTCCGCGGTGAAGCGATCATTGCCGTTGGCTTCCGTGACGGATCTTACGGACTCAAGCCCTACTCCTACTATAAACAGAATTTTTTTCGATTTATCGAATGACACTATGTGATTAAATTAAATTCGTTTCGTTGTTTAATATTATACATTGTAGCTAACATAAGCTTAAGAAGCCCTGGTCTACATTCTCCACAGCGAGACATTTCGGATAATGGAGACATACTTAACAATTTATCGGCATGTTTATTTTATTTCATGGATTCAGTAAAACATTCTACATTAAATTAGTAAATAGTCTCGCACGATAATAATACTCGCTCAATCAAAATGGATATCTCTGGGCTATGATTATTAGACATACTGCGAATAAATTAGTAATTTGAAATACGAAGTAATACAGACAAGCATTTAATTTGAAAAATATTAATAATCACAAGCCGAAGGGTATCGACATCGTGTTTTATTTCTAGGCGGCTTAGGAATCAATTGTTTGAAGCTTTTGAAGATTTTTAAAAATATTTCCATTTAACTAACATATCTGTATACCATCAGATCACTCCGGTTTCTATCATAGAACGGATTCTAGTATAATTCACAAATCAATATATGTAACTTTTAGAGTGTTCGCTGTCAATACTTGGTGGAAACGCATTATATTAAGAACAAACACAATATTCCTTTGTATGGTTCAGTTGGTTCAATGGTTCAGTTGAAAATGCTCGCCATGAGAGAAACCGGTCCTAATCTCGATAAATAAAAAGTGGAAAGTAAGTACAATGGAATATTGTGTTTTTTCTTAATCAATGTATGTATGTATTGAATAGACTATGTAATTTTTCTATGGTTTTTCCAACTCCGGCTCCACGACTCGCGACTCCGACAGTTTTAGTTTTAACACAGCAGTGTAAAGCGCTTTTTAATACATCCCAAACGTGTCATGAGAGAAGTTTCCTTAGATATATTTCTATGAACATTGCATATTGGCATATTTTTATATTTAATATTGTATAGCGTTATTTTTTTCTAAAATTCATGGATGGAAAAGTCAGGCCCTGATTTAAATAAAAAAGCTTAGTTAAATTGAATCGAACGACAGTCACAAGACTGCCTACGTACTAAATGTGTAACGTATGTTCTTTTGTTATCTCCATCTTAATATATTAGTGTAATTTCCGTCTATCCGAAAGATCAGTGGTAAATTTCTCGGCGGCACACTTCTTAATTCCTCCGGTATTATAGTGTTGCCGGTGCGTCCACCCACTCGGCTCCCTAGGAATTGTGCGGCATTAGACCCCGTAACCTCTTGCGTATCAATCACTTCTCCTTCGCTAGTCAATGCTCGACTGCTGAATGCATCATCAGCCACACTTGTGATGGACGCTGGCAATGGAACTCGATACCAGAGGCGAACTCGAATTCGAAACACAATATCTCTAAGTTGTAACGTTTTAAATCAGGGCTGTAGAGTCGCGTGAAAAAAAGACGACTCCATCTCCGACTCCGACTCCAGCTTTAAAATAATTAACGACTCCGCCTACGAGGAAATTTTTCAATAATTTCATTTTAACTTATATATATCAACTGTGGAAAGGAAAAAGGACGTAACCCTCAATTTTCCAAAACAGCTTTTTTTCGATAATCACAATGTATACGACTTGACACACATTCTGTCAAAATGATGGAAGCTGAAAATTCCGAATAAGTATCTAAGTTAAGCTTTTAAGTTTGAAAAAGATGACCTTGTAAAAAAATAAAACCAAGAAAAAACACTGAAATAAAGGTTTTTCCGAGACAATTTCTTTAATTAATATTAGGTTATGTCAATTAAACACCAGCTTAGAAGTATCCGTGCACTTCAAGGTTGTGTATAATTCATAATTTGCATATGTCACAAAATCATCAAAATACGTTTTTAGCGCCTCCTGTAAAATTTGATATGTGTGGGTTACGTCCTTTCTCCTTTCCACAGTCGATATGTATATACCATCAGATCATCTTTAGTCAGCCAAGCATGAAATGTTAACACTTTTGACTAGTTTGTTTAAATACACATCATTAAATATATTTTTCAAAAAAAAATCGAGCCGCTCATTTTTCACGACTCCGACTCAAGCCAAAATACCGCGACTACGCGACTCCGACTCTACACTCCTGTTTTAAATGAATATAATATTTCTTTGTTTCGTTTTTTAATCTCATTATTAGTAAAACATATTATACATGCTACATAATATTCAGTGGTGTAGTAGTAAATAAATAGGTACCAGGTCGGTCATTAATTTCTTCCATTTTTTTTCTTTATATCCGTCCGAAGTCAAAAAACCACAAGTTTCAACAATTAAATCAATAAAAAAACGATTTTAAATATATGTGTGTACTTGAAAATTAAGTTACAAGTCAAAAAGGTGGCAGGGCGCCTTCCTCATCTAGCAGGTGCCAGGTCGCTAACCTGGCCCCACTACACCACTCATCATATTAACTTTTAAGCTGATCTAGTAAATCGTAGGTTCCCAACCTTTTTCGGGTGGTGACCCCTTTTTATAAAAGCTATGTGACCCGCGGCCCCGACGCAATTAAAAAAGACATTTTTTAATAAGTTCATTTTAGTTGACTGTAGTTTTAGTTTTGTTGTTCAAATCCAAAATCGAAAAAAGTTGGCGACCCCCAGAAAACCCGTAGTGACTTGGGGGTCGCGACCTATAGGTTGGGAGCCAGTGCAGTAAATGGTCTCCATAATTATTAACGACATTAATTGTTATACTTAAGATTTGATGCACTTTTTAATATTTTTTTTATCATGTCCGCTCTCAATATGGAGCATATAGACGCCTAATAGAGTTTATCTCAACATAAGAGTTTATACGAGAACTGTTTGATACCCAATTGCTTAACCTCTCTTTCTACTCGTTAAGAGTATAGCGTTGGAACAAAAAGAAATGTTAAGCAACTAAGTAACAATCAGCTTTTGTAGAAAAATTTCTGTCGAGATACCTCCATTAGGAATCTATATGATCCACATTGGAATCGGACATTGATTTTTGTATAAAAATGTAATTTTAAAAATTAATATTTAAAAAAGTTAAGGAATTCAATGCTTTGTTTGTTTGTCAGCATTTGAGAGAAATCCTTTGATATTTCAAACTTATAAAAATACCGACATATCATATATATGTGGAAAGGAAAAAGAACGTAACCCATACATACCAAATTTTACCGGTGGCGCAAAAAACGTGTTTTGATGATTTTGGACCATTTACAAATTAGGAATTATACACATCCTTAAAGTGCACGAAGACTTCTAAACTGGTGTTTAATTGACATAATCTAATATTAATTAAAGAAATTGTCTAAGAAAAACCTTTATTTTAGTCTTTTTCAAACTTAAAAACTAAATTTAGATACTAATTCGGCATTTGCAGCTTGCATCCTTATGATAGAACGTGTATCAAGTTTGATACATTGCGATTATCGACAAAAACCTGTTTTTAAAAAACTGTGGGTTACGTCCTTTTTCTTTTACACGGTCGATATGTTGTGCGATTTTAATCCTTAATACTCTCCTGTATTCCAGCAGCATTAAGGTCA
The DNA here is from genome assembly GCA_030503985.1 of Himalopsyche tibetana. Lineage (NCBI taxonomy): Eukaryota > Metazoa > Arthropoda > Insecta > Trichoptera > Rhyacophilidae > Himalopsyche > Himalopsyche tibetana. The sequence continues at coordinate 20,639,972 of JAPJYX010000024.1, forward strand.
ATGCTCAACAATTCACATTACACGACACGCAATAACGTTAAACTTACAAGTACTCGGATTATAATCAAAAAGAAGCATCACTCATAGAAGCTACTTCACAAATAGATACGTTTATTACACGTAAGCTAAGCTTAGTATATCCGTATTCTATAATTGAGGAGTAATCATTATTACTTCAGTTTTTTAAAGTATGAATATGTTTGACATCGACTATGTTTTAACGTCGATGTTTTCTGTATAGAACTGCAATACAAACAATCGAACACATATTATGTACTTGGTCTTGCTTCATCGACTTCTTTCTTCATTCATTCTCACCGTTAATTTTTTGAATAAATTGGTTAACTGTTTTACTATCCATCTCTGCTTCCTCAACCTTTATTTTTTTCGAAGAGAGTAGAGAAATAAAATATAAGACTAGGAGAGGACCAGTAACTAGCTAATCGTTCTCACTGTGGCTTGTTGTTTTAAGATTGAAAGGTGGGAGATAATTTCTGATTTTTTTTAAAAATTGCTAGGGTATTCAACGCTATACCCACCATCACCCACGTTGGCTTTCACACTCTTCTTACAGGGTGTATTCTATAGCGTAGTGTTTCCCAACGTGGGGCGATTTGAATATTTTGGGGGGAAAATCGTTAATATTTGTTTTTTTAATATTTAAAAGAAATTGCTTTCCCACATTTAATAATTCAACCAATTTCGGTAGACATAATTGACGAGGACATGCAGTATCAAAAAGAGTTCATGGAATTAGAAAATTATTAATCTTTTAAAACACTATTCAATTTTTTAAAAAATGGTGTAGCTCAGTGTCGAGGCGGAAACATAATACTGTTGTCACTCCTAACGTCATATTTTGATGAATGAACGATTTCTTATTTTTAAAAAAAATATGTCGTATAAACATCACAAACCGTTTACTATTAAAATTGACTAAATTATTATTTCCCATAAAAACATCTTGCAGTAAATATCCAGCACTAATTTGTATGGTCTTTCCTTTGTAAGAGATATTTTTTTTTTCGATATTAATTGTATACAAATTTGCTCTAATGATCAACCATCCATCGAAATATACCATACAAAATTCTATCATCGTATATAAAGTAAACATTAGACAATTATTAAAACTTTTATTATTGGCTCTGTCTATTTTCCATGGCGTGGAGTCGGAAATGGAGTCGTGGAGTCGGACTGTTTTAATTTGAGTCCGGCTCGAAAAATGCTAACTGAGTCATTTAAAAAAAAAAATATTCAAATAGCTTGGGTGAAAAGGTTCGCCACTGCGTGCTACTAAGCCTAAAAAAAATAATTAAAATCGTGTTTTATATTAAGGTACACAGTCTGAGTCGGAGTCGTTTTTATCTTTTAGCGACTTCACAGCCTTGCTTTTTTGACATACATCGATGTTCTGGGGCTAAAATTTGATACACATTTAAGTACTTAAAAAATTGATAATAAATTATTTTGAAAAATAAATGCTTAACTGTCTAAACACGACATTTTTACGTTCGTATTCTATTTTTGAACATTTAAATTTAGAAATAAAAAATGTCACATCAAAAATATGTCTTTAACATTTAAAAAAATCTCAACGGGTGTTAGTAAAAAATGTAACTCGATACTTTAACGGAATAAAATATATTTTCAAATACTCGTCTTCTAACAGAATTAATATGTAAATTATTTAATAAATGCAATGTGGCAAATTTATTGACGTGCCCACTGTTTATTTATTTTCGAGAATGATTTTTTTATAATGATTTTAATAATATTGTTCGAGGTGAATGATACGAGGTATTTTTTACGGCAAAAAAACAGCTTTTTTTCTGTGATTTATAACGCGCCGGTATTATTTTCCGTGTCCACTGATATCGCATTACCAGTATGGTCAGGTGTTTTAAATATTTTATTAATATTTAATCGTTTATTGCTATAATTTATTCAGTGAGCCGAATATTTTATTGTTTTAATCATGGCTGTGTGGCCGTTTGAAATTCTACCGACATGATCTCTGGCTCTACGAATCAACCATTTTTTCTGGTTCCAAATTCGAAATTTAAAAAAAAAAACTGTGACCTACGGAAAAAATCTAATTCTACAGTTTAACAATAATATGAGAGAAAGATATTGTGTTCACTGTCGTGTGATGGATTCTCGCATGCGTGTGCGTGTCGACTCTTCGTTTTATTCTTACTGATTCGTTCATACGATCCATATCACTACGTAAATAATTTTTCATTCACCACAATCAAATATGAGATTTTAATAATGACAAAAAAATCCTTATATTTTTGCATTCTATTAACTCTCGGTCGGGTCTTATGCCGCAGCGGTTAGCGCTGTTGGCTTCCGTGCCGGATCTCACGGGATTCGAGTCCCAGTACGAACAGCATTTGTTCGATAGATTTATCAATTCCTGCTCGAAGGCAAAGCATTTTCCTCCCGCCCTTTCGATCCTTCAATAACTGGGCGCAGAAAGAGCGATTAGTCCTGTCCTAGTTTTATCTTTATATTCTTACTACTCTCATTGGAAAAGAGAGGTTGAGCGACTGAGTAACAAACAGTTCTCTTAGAAAAAGTTTTGTTAAGATACCTCCTTTAGGATACCATATGCTCCACATTGGGAGTGAACATAGATAAAAATATATATGTATATATTGACTTCCTAGTGGCGTATTATATATGTAAAAGCAGAGATTGACGAACGCTGTCAAAGTTAAGCACATTAAACCAAAATTGTTGTAATGGCTGGCAAATTAATCGACCGGTTCAGCGTATTTAACTTTTTGACGGCAAACTGTAAATTACAAACACTTTGACGACGACATTATCTTGACTGAAGTGTTTGTCATAACGACCACACTAACGACTAGTATTTTGTACGCGAACAATGGAGGCCATTTTATTGCGTATTGTTCCATAATCAATTACATTTTAGTTCAAAGAATGAACACCCAAATCATCTTCGCCAGTGACTCCTTTCCGATTATCACAATGTATACAACTTGATACACGTTCTGTCTAAATGATGGAAGCTGCAAATGCCGAAGAAGTATCTAAATATTGTATGTTTATGTTTGAAAAAACAAGGTACTATGATATTTGCAACCAGGAAAGCGATCTAACACAGTGTTTCTTCTTAATATGATATTAATATTATAGCAACTTATTAAAGTGAGTATTTAAATAACACATCATTACGTTTCTGTGTTTATTTCAAAAAAATTACTTTGGTCCGAAATCATTAAAAAACGTTATTTGTGCCTCCTGTCATTTTTTGCCTGCTTCCAGTCTATCAATAAATATATAATACATTCAAAAAATAAAATATTCTTTTGCAGTAATTCCTATTTTATTTTAAGTGATCAGGACCGGTTTCTGTCATGACGAGTACTATCAACTGAAACGAAAAAGCGAAACCGGTCCTGGTCATTTAACATAAAAGTGGAATTAGGACATTTTTTAAAAAATATTAATGCATTACCACCGAGCGTTGGGAGTAAACACCCAAAGGTGTTCAATGAATATATCGCTTTAATAAATATAACAAGTATTAAATTTGAATCGTTCAAATTTAATATTCTGAACTGTCAGTTCAAGTTCATCCGTGCACTTGAACGCCTGAAGATGCCGAAAGGCGAAACCCGGGTCGTTAGTGACAAAATCTGTGTGAATGTACATAATTTGAACGATTCAAATTTTATACTGAAATTCTACCAAGCACCTTCAGTCAAAATCTTAAATCATAAAAAGTATTATTCCTTACTTGTTTCCTTCATCGTCGTTTTGTTCAAATAAAGCGAACAAATTTAGATATATCAAGAGTCATAAAAACTTTCCTTTTTGGCTTAGAAACAATCCTCGTAATCTTATTTATCTGCTTTCGTTCAGTGAGTAGCTGCAATTTTAAATTTGACATAAAACAACAACTGTTGATATTGTTTCTTCTTTGAAACCGTCATGGTGAGTAAAACTTGATTTACTAAGCTCTTCCCTTTGTAATCAATTTTAATAAACACACTTTTCATGAAATGAAGGACAATGAACATACCATGAAATAAATGTATGGTAAATCTACGCAAAGCGATGTTAGGAAGGGTTAAAATAATACATTATTTAGTATCCATGAGATAATTCAAATGAGACTCAATGGGAATAAATCACAATGCTGGGCATAATGTGTATTATTCTTAATTTAAATACATTGGGCTAGGTATCCCAATACAGAAGCCGCATAAATCTTTGGTATAATGGGAGTTGTGTTCTTTAAGGCGCGTGCAGCAAACCACGCCCGTCAACCCGTTTATTATAGGACGACTGCTATAAGAAGGCAGCCGGCAGATTCGATTTAGATTTACCACCAGGGATGTGGAGTCGGATAAAAAAAGGACGACTCCGACTCAGAACTGATTTTTTCAAACTTTTACGTTTACATATATATATATACCATCAGATCACTCCAATTACTAGAATAATTCACCAATTAATGTGATGAACAGACTAATAATCTTTCAATATCTTTGAATTATTTTTCTCCAGTTTTTCCGACTCTGATTCCAACCCAAACCCCACTTTCGAAAAAACACTCGACTCCAACTCCGATTACGACACCACAGCCCTGCTTATCACCTCATCATCAAAATAATTGTACTTAAAAGTTGCAGTTGAAAAAAATACTTGCAATCAGTGACATTGAGTATAAAAATTTATGCGCATGCGTGCGCCTTATAAAAATACTAAAAAAAAAAAAACACAAAAACAACGAATTAAATTTAAACAATCGATTTATTTGTCAATGTTTCAACAAATTAAATTTGGTTACATAGGAATCTGTGTAGTAGTTTTTATAAAATCTAAGGAGATGTCAATTTTGACAATTTGAAAGATTGTAGACATGTCTAATTTTAAAGATTTTAGAGAAAACTTACAAGTATTTTTGATAAAGAATATTGAATCCTCATTTTGAACAATGTATTAGTTAGTTTTAATTTTTAATCGGCGATAGCACATATAAACATACCATACAATAAATTACATGTCACTTTTTTCTCTCGCAATTATACTACTGCATTCGTTGCGGGTATAGTAGATTTATTGCCATTACACTTTTATTGTTCCATTAATAAAAATATTTATTACACCTACCAGCTTATATCAGTCGAGTTATACCAGTGCAGTCTCGGCTATTATATTGAATACTATTTCATAGCAGCCTAATATTATTTTGTGCTCCTTTTTTAATAACTTCAATACAATAAAACATTAATTCTATAATATAATGCCGCCGCGACAACCGCCGTATTGCAAAACAACTTGAAAATATTACTTTCTGTCTAGTTCTAAATATACATAATATAAACAGCGATTCTTAAAATGAATACAGCCGATTGAAATCATTACGTTCTAATTTTAATAAAAGCTTTTTTTGCAAGGGCACGTTCTTAACCTTCGGGTTCCGACGGGGTGCATTCACATTGCAAAATTCTTCTTATTTCAAGCGTTCGCTTAATACCAATAATATCTAATCAATATTTAGTATAGTAAATAATATGTAATGATTCCTCAATAAATGCAATCAAAATCCTATGTTCATAAAACTTCATCTTTTTGTATCTCATGATCGTTCAAATGAAGGTCGTAAATACATTTTTATGATTTTTTAACGTTGGATTTTGTAAAAGATCGTTTTTTACAACTTAGTTACATAACATACTAAACACTCTAGGGGAAATTTAGACATGATTAGCTCTGAAGAGATACACAATGCATCATGTTATTAACTCTAACATCCTATAATAGATGCATTGTGTATCTCTTCCGAGCCAGTATATAGTGCTGAGAAAAATGTAAGTTTAATCATAGTTCTGACGATGGCGAAAGCCGAAATAGCTATCAACTAATAAATATTTAAAAAAAACTGTAGAACTAAATACGCTGCTATTTTTACCCTATTATGATTTCGATTTAATTCACACTACAAATAAAATAAACAGGTAATTGACAGGCTGCACATAATTTGAGAAAATCACTTTGTTATAATTAATTTTGAATCCCGGGATCCCGGGATTGAGATTTACTCGCCTAGAAATTTAAATTCTTCAATTCGCTATACTTTTCCCCGATTGTCACAGAAACTGGTTTTTTTTTTAGCTCACCGAGGAATTTGAAATCCCCGATTTGGTATACTTTTTCCCAGATTGTCACAGAAACTCGTTTTTTTTTAGCCCACCGAAGAATTTGAAATCTTCAATTTGCCAATTTCGTGTAAATTTTCGGGTTTTGCTCAAAATTTCTCAATCCTGAATCCCGGGATCGCGGCCATCTCAATCCCGGAATTTCGGGATCAGAAAATTGAACGGGATCCCGGGATTGAATGCCCTACTGTCAATCTAAATAAATATTAAGACTAGTTACGCTCATCGCACGTATTATCAACAAATGAAAAAAAATCTTACCAATGTTAGTAATTTAAATATTGTTATGTATAATTATAGAAATAAGTGGAAAAAATACCCGATAATTAAAAAAAAACTGTTCCAAATAACTTGCTAAGCCTCATAGTTTGAGAAACGACAGAATATTCTATTTCGAATAGAGTTGAATAAATTAAGTTAAATTTCAATACAAAATTTTTACAATAACCACATTCCCTTGATATTCGTACATGAATTATTTTCACCGGGTCTGTAACAATTTTGTACTCAAACTAAAAGAGTGGGGCAAATTTTATTTTAACAATACCTAATCTTAAGAAGAAAGAATATACCGACGTTTTTTTATCATTGACAAAAATAGTGAAAAGTTATTGTTTTTTTCCAGATATTCGTAAAATTACATTCGCCAGCAGCTTGAAAACTTCTCAACCACATTCGGATCAAGTGAGAGTTTACCCATTTAACAGCCATGAGTCATGAGTGACCAATGCACTAATTGGTCGTTCTACTCGAACAGGACACCTATACAGCTTGACTGTTGAAATAGAGGGACATTGAGGTACATCCTCACTCTGAATTTAGAGAAAAAAATCATTCATCTCATGCAGCGCTGCCTTGCACGTGTAGACAAAAAAATTGCAAATTAAAAAACATAAACCGAAAATCGTATATATATTGTAACATATATATATCGACTGTGTAAAGGAAAAGCACGTAATCCACACATTTTTTTTTACAAGAGATATAAAAAACGTATTTTGATGATTTTTGGCAAAGGGCAAATCATAAAATATATTCATTCTTAAAGTGCACGGAGACTTCGTGAAACTGGTGTTTAATTGACTTAAACTAATTTTAATTTTATAAATTATTTAAAAATAAAACCTTTTTATAAGTTCTTTTTTCTGGTTGCAATTCTCACAGCCTCTATTTTCAATTTTAATGACTAACACCAAAAAATGTTTTTTTTGTGTATTATTATGTATATAAATAAACAGAATAAAAAAGAATTTTAAACATTTTGCGCTATTTTAATTGAATTACTTCAATTACAATATTGACATTCAAAAACCGGTTTTTTCAAAAGTCAGTTTTTGTATAAGCAATAATTGTGTATGTATATTTTAACTGATCACTGAATACCGAGAGAACTTTATTTTTTGGATTGCAACTCAAATATAATTCACGGGCACTTTGTAGTAGTCCGCGGTGTGCTGGTTGCCAACCACAAAACTATATTAAGTATTCTAAAGAAGATGTGCCCTTTTTATTACATTTTAGTGTAAACAAATATTAAAATACATTATAAAAAATTCGGTTCTCTCTGAATACCATATATATATTACCGAAATAATTAACACATTGTCGCACCTTGTATTTACGTAGGCGTACTTTAATTAACTTTTTTTCAAACAGCTGATAATCCGAGTTTTCTGATATAATGAAAACATTAATAATTCTGTAATAAACAAATCCGTAGGTGTTATTACCGGCTAGCTGGATATCTACATTTTATGATAATCCGAAATCAAATCATAATAAATTTTAATTAAAAGTGCGCTCTGCGAAGTAATAACTCGAAAATTTCATTAAAGTTACGAAAGTTTTTATGTAAATTGAATATTATTTGTCAACAGTCGGCTACTACAAAAAATATTACATACTTCCAAAAATGGAGACATTTTTTTAATTTATCCGCTTCCCAACTCTGGCATGTTAACTGTCAAAATATATATAAAGTTATGATTCAAGTATTTTACACCACTGCTTTGGAGTACCTTCTTTACTTTTTTTTACAGTAAAAACTTTAAATCAATATTTTTTTACGATCCGGGAACAACTTACTGTCCCAGTTCCTAACTAGTACGTGAGCCTTGCATTCCTAGAGTTATAATATTTCATTACTATTAAAATAAAAATCTATAAATAAATTTATAAAAAATATTTTATAATCCAGATTCTAATCCAGGTTTTTTGAACACATTTTTTGTTTCAAATTTTTAGTTGATTAGTATAAATAGTTACAGCATTATTGAAAAGTAATGTTTTTTTTTTCAAAAATGAATAATCATATTATTGATTCTATTCAGGCCTCCGATTTTTTATTCTCAATAATTTCATTTTAACTTGTATGTATTTCATCAGATCGTCTTTAGTCAGCCAAGCCTGCAATGTCAACACTGTGGACAATTGTAGTTTGAATACACATCATTAAATACATTATTTTTTTATTGTTTCGAGTCGCTCATTTTTGACCACTCCGACTCCGACTCTGGCCAAAACACCGTAACTCCACGACTCCGACTCCTCCGATTCCATAGCCCTAGTTGTTATTTATTTATTCATTTATTCCCAGCACGTGTTAGTTTTTTGTCTTCATTGTATTTTTTAGACGAATTAAAACAGATTTTAATTAGAACTGCTCGTTAAAAGAGTATAAAATAAACCCTATTATTGTATTAACGCTGAAAAAAAACACTATCAAATGTACAATTACACTGTACAGCTACTTGGTATTTAAAATTAAGATCCTTGGTATCTCGCAGTTCATATATGGCGGGATTCCAACTCATAGAATTATGTATATCAATCAAATCTTTGTAACTTAATCTAACTCAAAACTTTATTTTGACTTAAAAAACTACGATTTTCTATAAATAAATCTATCCGCTTTTTCTACCATAATTGCCGAGTTTTCACAACCATCTATTTATCATCACCACTATATATAATATATGTAAGGAAAATAAAGTTTTCTTTAATCATAGATTGTATATTTTCAAAATTTATTTTAGCTTCATCTTTGCAGGAAAATATAATAAATAGAAAAAGAAAATTAATTTAACGCGTACGAATTAGATATATGAAGTTAATTTAACTTCCTTAAAAAACTTGAAAAAAAGTGAAATTTGTTAATTCATTTAATAGATTGTTTTCGGGAAAACATTCATATCAGTAAATATAAATTATATTTTATTTCTAACGACAGCGTGATGCCGAGGATATTTAAAAATGGCGTGAAGACGTAATAGCTATAATTTTTGCTCAATCAAATAATACTTCGATATTTTACCATACCTTAATGGAGTTCTACCAAATAAATGCCAATTCAATTAATACGCTCAATTCGTTTCAATCATTATAAATATTACCGCCATTTATAAGAAAACTGCAGCTTAATACATTGTTGTTTAATGAGGAAGATTTATTTACAATCAAAAAATATCGGATAGCTTTTTAGTAAATTATGAAATCATTAAGTTTATTAATCTCATCTTGCAAAATGCAAGGACCGAGCAAAAAAATCTTCAGATTCATCAATTTACTGTTACGTGTAACTCCGCCACGGCTTCAATTAAGATAAGTAAAATAATTGAGTCGGTATATCATTTGAGTCCATTTAAAACGAACAAAGCATGTTTACACGAAGCAGTCAGTGTCCCTTATTGTTGGGGACAATAAACGTAATCGCACTAAAATATCCCGGATAGTATCCAATTATAACACATCTTACCAATTGCCCTTAATTGCCCACTCTTTTTACTATCAACTTTATGTTGTGGACTGCATTGGCAAGCGTGTATAGGGGTGGGTCAATTGAGTTTACCGTTTAAGTGCAATTGACGAGATCACAAAACCCTTTTTAACCACAAAAAAATGTTGGTATAGTGTTGTGGTAGAAATAATAAAACGTATTTTCTATAGCTTTTTTTAGCTGTACATTGCACATAAAACTGTAGGAAGCCTGCGTTTTTTTCAAAATAGTGATTATATTTTATTTCTTCCTCATTAAAAGATCTCTCTGCTTTTAATTATAAAAACAAGTAATATAAATTTAAGATTTCGACTGAAGGTGCTTGGTGGAATTTCAATATTAAATTTGAATCGTTCAAACTATGTACATTCTCACAAATTTTGTCACCAACGACCCGGGTTTCGCCTTTCGGCATCTTCAGGCATTCAAGTGCACGGATGAACTTGAACTGACGCTTAGCAAATGAAAGTTTCGTGTATATATAAGATATAAATGCATCACTGAGTCCATGGGCTCATCCTTTTTGCCAGCAATGGCTTTGGACTCAGTGATGCATTTATATCTTATATATACACGAAACTTTCATTTGCTAAGCGTCAGTTCAAGTTCATCCGTGCACTTGAATGCCTGAAGATGCCGAAAGGCGAAACCCGGGTCGTTAGTGACAAAATTTGTGAGAATGTACATAGTTTGAACGATTCAAATTTAAGTAGTATAAACTTTGTAAAAATGCTGTACTAGAAAAAAAATAGCCATATTTTTATAGTCTATCGTCTAAATCAGCGATAAGAAATACGCAGCCCACAAGCATCTCAAATCTAAGTTGATAAGAAAAAACGATTATTTCAAAATAACATTTTTAGGGAAGAATATTAATTATTATCAAAGTTGCAAGCACTTGCAGGCAATGCTCTCTCTAAGACAGGAGGTTAGCTGCGCGAAAATTTCAAAAGCTGCGCGGGCCAATCAAATATTAATTGATTGTTGGAAAATATTACACATGTGAAACGTGAGTCGAATTTGCCAAAATAACTATTGTACATTTAATATAATATGCTTATAGGACCACGAAGACTAGTCAAATCAGCGTTACCGAGTAGATAAATTTCACGTTGAAACATCACATTTTACATATAAGTTTATATGAATGTAAATCTTGTTTTGGCTCTTCTGAAAAGTATCGATCTAAAAGTAAGCCCCACATTTCCTTATATACACAATTATATAAGCAAATATTTATGAATATATATTCAACATTTATAGAAAAGATACACCACATTTATTATTATTTATCCTATCCTAAAAATGAAAAACATTAAAGTATCAAATATTTTTTTTAAAAATCTGGTTTATAAATCTATACTTACCTACCAAACCCTTTTCCACAATTATGTTAAGTTTGTTGGCGGTGCGGTCCGTACGAATTATTGAATTTTCTGTTTTGGCCCGTTGCATAATAATGTTGCTCATCACTGATCTAGATGAATTTTTATTATTACATAAACTTTTTTTCATATATACAGTATCAATATAAAAAGCTTTCGAGACATCTTCAAATGTCATACAATTCGTCCCTTTACCACACCTCTGCTGTAGGTCGTAGTGTTTTATTATTAATTGCTGTTGATATGTAATGGTTAAATACTTTATACAGAAAATTAACTAGAAACAGTAGTAACTTACTTAATTAAAAACAAATTAGTTTAGAACGAATAGATATTTTCCGTATTGAAATTTCAAACGAAATCGTACACTTGACATACGAGTGAAATGAAAATTATTTATATATCCGCTACGATAATGAATAACACGAAATTCTAAACAATTATTTACATATTTGATTTTTTCTATATATATATCGTTATATCTGTTTGTGATTAGAGCAATCATATCGTTTTCAAATGAAGTTGTATGGTGGTATACTATTGGGAATACTGATAGATAACTATTTAACTTTGAATTACTATTTCAGGGTGAAAGGCTTAAAACTGTACACAAATACTCTGATGTCCTAATTTATGATAATATTGTTGCTAAGTAAGTGAATTTTAACAACACAGGAACTTAACAAATTATAAGTATCAACATCGCTATAATATTTGAGTACTGGTTCAAAAGATCTGAATATAATGTTTTACGTCGCTAAAAACCTCGAAGTTACCATGAAATAAATACCAATAAATAGTCCACTAACGATAAAATATTAAATTAAGATTGACTGCCAATAAGTTAGCAAAGGCCTTGATTATTCTCAGAGCTATTTGTAAAAAAAGCTTCGATTTTTAATCTCTTTTTATACCCGCAAAAAAACTAAATCAATCAAATAATGTTCAATATACTTGTATGTATTATGAAACAATACGCAATGTTTTGATAAATATTTTTTAATATCAATACATTATGTAGCTGAAAAATACATTTACCAACCTTAGATTGCAAGATTGAAGAGATCCAAGACGTTTCCTACGTTATACTTACCTTTGTAGATATCATTATATACGTTAGAAATTGCAGTTAGTTTAGTCTGATAATATTGTTGTTTTTTTTAATTTAACAAGGGTCTCACCGGCCTATTTTTAATTGAACACGCCCATCTAAGCCTCTTCCACTCTACCCCTGTCTAAGTACATATTTGATAACACTAAGTATTTTTGATAGCTTATAAACTGATGACTCGAGACTTACCTCACGCACATGAATACAAAAAATCATTTGGAGTTGGTTAGGTTAGGTTAGGTTAGGTTAGGATATTTTTTAAAGATTTTTATCCGCAACTATTCTAGAAAAAATGTCATAAAATTTTATTGCTTAATCTGGATATCAATATCATGGGATAAACAATAAATATAACGATAACACGATTACGAGCTATGTTAAAAACAAAATCGGTAACTTTTTAATAACTTTCTGTTTTTCTTTGAGAAATGAAATTACATTCGCTTTTGCCGAAGAACGAGCGGAGTTAGTTAAGTTTTTTTTTTTATTTTATTGAAATAGCACGAAATCTGATTACTCTCACTTTTACAGGAGGCAATTTCGACGGAATATTTTTTAATTAGTGCGCGGCATAATTATTTTTTAATCAAAATAAAATTTCCCAAAGATTCGAATAATTAAAAATGTTTTCGTTTGATAATTTTAGTAGGATTTTTATCACATTCTCGAATTACCCGGTTAATTAAAAAAAAATCCAGAGTGTTTTATTTATAATCAGAATTCTTGTTCTCGTCAAATATAAGGTTTCCTCTTGAAAGTATATACGTAACTTAATTGAAATTCCCGAGGAAAATTTGATCATATTAATTAGAGTTTTGACAAAATCATAAAATTCTATGGTCAATTATATATGCTAGTGGCCCAAAATGATTACTATAGCGTTTGTTTTTATGTAACATTACTTATCTCATATTATTATCTTCAAAGTCTTCACTGTAAATTTTAAAGGGCATATTTACTGCAGTGTTCGGATAATTGTAGTTCTTCCTATAAGATACGCTCATCTCCAATTCCAATAATTTCCAGCTTCGCTTTTGACAGTAAAGAAACTGATATATCTCACGTATTATATTATAATAGGTACATTTAGATGAAACCGTCATGATTGGCCAAAGTTACATCATATTCTGTATGGCATTTATTGCTCAGTTAATGCTATGATATATTATGCTGTGACCCTTTCGTACCGTCTCACAAACACAATATTTTAATGGAATGTAATATCCAGAGCCGAATCGAGCCTAATAACGGGAACTAAAATTTTGTTATTATTATATTTTTATTTCGAAAACATTTGCGATGTTTGTAAATGTGAAAAAATCGTTGATATTTCTGATTCAATCGACAGATTAATGTCTGCGCAAATAACTTTTCGAACTAAGCGACAATGGCAAGGGCTAAATTGCATTTATGGCAAGGGGGTTGTACAACAGGCTAAAAATCAGATTTCACATCGCTCCAAAAAAACGTTATACATAAATATAATATACTAACCATGCTTTATTTATTATTTAATTATCATCAAGATAATATGAAGCATCACTGGCTGACGTATTCCGTATGTTTCAATAAAAATGTGAACACAGTACATAGATTGTTATCTGGTCACTTTGTTATTCCACTGTTTTACTCCAAACAGTGGAATTACAAAGATATCAATTAAGTTACAGCAAAATCCGTCAATAATATTACACTATCATAGTTTTTTGTTTCATTATATTCGATTACTTTTGTTCTTCCGTGAATCACCAGTCGTTTTTTCTCATATTGGTGTCGCTTTTTATCAGAGGATGGATTGCTCAATATGTCTTGGACGTTGAGCCAAATATGAATATTTTTTTATGCCTAAGCTTTTTCTACACTCTTTTCCCTTAAATTATCAAATTATTCATATTGATTAATTTAGAAATATGAACAAAGTATGATATCGCTGTAAAATATCTAAGCTAAAAGCTTGTCTGAAGCCCGCTTCACTGATGATACCACTGATCCAGAAAATCTTCATTATTGTCTTCAATTCACCAACACCACGAAAGATTATTCTTAAAACAGTCTTAACTAAGTTGACTCTTCACTGGAAATTAAAAGAACGAACCATTAGTACATTAGCGTAACATAAAATAACTTTTAAGGTTTTCACTGTGAATTCTTGGTAGAACTCGCTATTATTCTAACTTTTTTTTTTTTAAATAGTGCTATTAGTATATTGTTATATAATTCATCAGTTGATAATGCTCGCGATGAGCGAAATCGGTTCTGATAAATAAACAACGTATAATTAGTACTAAAACTGTTTTCATTTTCAACTTATAACTTAAATGAAGATTAGCCACTCAACACAATAATGAAGTAATTTAAGATTTCGACTGAAGGTGCTTGGTGGAATTTAGATATTAAATTTGAATCGTTTAAATTATGTACATTCTCACAAATTTTGTCAGTTCAAGTTCATCCGTGCACTTGAATGCCTGAAGATGCCGAAAGGCGAAACCCGGGTCGTTAGTGACAAAATTTGTGAAGATGTACATAATTTGAACGATTCAAACAATAATGAAGGCTCTGTTATTATTGTTTCCATTACAATCAATCATAATTATATACTGAGTGCGCGTCTGGCACTGCGATGATACATTCTCGGGTTATATGAGATATTTTCTGAAGAATCTTCTAACTGCTGTTGACATAAAAGTGTTAAAATAACAACTAACTACAATAATAGGCGGTTTTAATTGGTATTATACAATTGCTGAGCATACACGGGTGGACAATTAGAGAGTTTTCGTTGAATCGGTTCATCATTTTCAAAATTTCATATTTTTTTTTGCACAACATCAAAAATTAACCCAATAAGCAGAATAATAAAAATATGTATTATTATCCACGCATCCCTTGAGGCCGATACATGGTATTTTATAAAAAGTATACTTGATTATTGATTCAAAAATAAATAAAGAAGCAATAAGGATTCCTCATCTACCGATTACTATCACCACTTTTAAAATAAAAAAAAATGTGTTTCTTTATTGAACTGGCTATCGTTACTTGCCACAAATTATTGCCAGTCCTGCAGCCGAATAGTCAACACTCTTTGCTGTTTCAACAAACCTGTTGGTGTTCACAGAGTCACTGGACATTATTTTTTTTGAATTTGCGTTCAAATGTATTCATTTCTGGGATGCTTACATTTCATGCCACTCAACCGGGTCCATACACGTGGTGAAGCGAGAGCGATTAGCTATCTACTTACAATCTACTAGATCCGTTAGTTCTTCCTTTGCCACTCTGAAACAGAAGATTAAGCGATTGAAACAAACAATAATCACAAAACAGCTGCTGTTTAGATCAGAGGTGGGGAATCTTTTCTTCTCTAAAGGCCGCATTTATTTTTCTGATTCGACATAAGGCCGCAATAAACATAGGACGGGATTGATTAATATTCAATCCCTTACCCTACTTTTCCTCTATACTTTTTCCCCAGATATCTCCAAACCTCGTTTTTTCCAGAATTGGTCAGAAGGCCGCGCCGTAGTGGCCAAAATGCCGCGGGTTCCCCACCTCTGGCTTAGATATTCTATATGAAGTAAATTTGCTCCAGATTGAGAACGAACCTGGCTTTAAAAGAAAAGATTTTTCAGAATTGATTATTATTTACATTCATTATTGACTGTTTAAAATCGTTATTTACATTCGTTAACTGTCACATTGAATTAATTTTTCAAATTCAAAATAATAATGTCTTAACTAGGGCTTCAAATATCGGGATTCCGTCAAATTTTGTCATCCCGAAATCCTGGTATTGTGATCCACGATTTTGGAATTGAGAAAATTTGAGAAAGATACGCGAGGACTAAAAAAATTCGCGTCGTTTCTATTTTGGGAATTCCACCAATTCCTGGGTTTTTGAAATCGAAAAAAAATTGTTTGAATGTTCAATCCCGGGATTCGAAAAATTGTCAATCCCGGGATCACAAAAAGATTCGATTGGATACCCTAATATTGACTGAACAAGTTGCGTCATATCTTGTCATATATTATATTTTTTGAGAGACGAGATCTTTCATGGAAACCTGATGTTACATATACACCAAACTCGTTTGTCCTTTTTCACGATAGATTAGGTTTGAAAAGTTAGAGGAAATGGAGGTGCATAATAAAATTATTTATGTCCGTCGACTATATATTATAAGAAAACGTCACTCAATATATGAAACTTCACGACGATAGCAGAATATATATTTAAATTTGAATATCAATGATATAGAAGTATTTATTCGAAGCCTTTTCGCGGCATATGTGACAACAAATCCGACGTTCGCACCTATTCTATCATTCTACATTGATGACTAAATTCACAGTTATGGTCGAAGACATGGCTGCCAAGAGGGATACAATAGAATGTGGAAGGCTCGGTTGGAATTTTGAGAAGTATCCAACAAAAATAAAGTCTTCTATTTGATATCATCACTACACTCTTAAACCAAATCCTCATAAACATACATTGTACATATTAATATTTACTTCGTTTATGTGGTCGAGTGATCAACGTCGTTGGCTTCGGTTACAGTGCTCACACGCAGAGCCGGCTCGTGGCGTGTGCAAAGAATGCAAGCGCACACAGGCGCAAATGGCGCCGTACTAAGATTTTGGATTCGAAAATTCTGAAAAGAGCTAGTTTTTCGCACACAGGCGCAGATATCCCCGAACCGGAACTGCTCATTCGTACAGTTAATTTTTATAAATATACTTTAAATTAGACTACATATTTTCTTTAAAAGAGATTCTTTCCATCCTAAAACAGGGCCTAGCAATAGCGATGAGCTGACAAATAGTTATGTCCTAGGTCGTTATCCTTCTACCTCTGTTTTCTTTAAAAAAGAAATATTGAGCAACCGAGTAACATTTAGTTCTCGTATAATACTTCTTTTCAGTCCATATGCAACAAATTGGGATGAGACATGGTCTAAAAAAAGTAAAAATAAATGTTACAAACGAAGGCTAGTTCATTACTGGAAAAACTCAATGAGATACAAAATAAATATCAAAGAATTCTATTTATAAATATTTTGGACTATCGTTAAGTTAAATCATTTTGTTTGATAAAAGAAATGATTTCTTATTAAATTCAGGCTCTATTCATATCAAACTATTTATATATACCAAGTGCATTTAAACTGAAATTGAATGTAAGATAGTTATTTCGATGTGACACGATGTTCTGGGAAAGTGGTGATTATTTTTAAATCACTTGTATACAATTATACGCAATAATTATTGGCATGGTAGAATCAACTTTCGAGTCAATTTTTTAAATATTTACTAGATACTGACTAGGGTATCCTATCCCGGAGCCTTTTTCCAATCCCGATATTTCGGGATTGATTAATTTTGAATCCCGGGATTGAGATTTTCTCACCGAGGAATTAGAAATCCTCAATTCGCTTTACTTTTTCCCCGATTGTCACAGAACCTCGTTTTTTTTTCGCTCACCGAAGAATTTGAAATCTTGAATTTGCCAATTTCGTCTAAATTTTCGGGTTTTGCTCAAAATTTCTCAATCCCGAAATCCCGGGATCGCGGCCATCTCAATCCCGGAATTTCTGGATCAGAAAATTGAACGGGATCCCGGCATTGGATGCCCTAATACTGACCAAATTCATAGTTTTAATTTGTTCAAAAATTCCCATCTAAAAAAATACAAAACATTGAAGTATTATACAATTCGAACCGACGATATGTATTATTTTGTCTGAAATTGAACCTTTCTTTATGCGAAAGCATCCACCAATGAAATACTGAAGACGCCTTACCTAGTTAGTGAAAAAATCCAATCTTGTTTCCGCCTTAAACGAATAAAATGCCTGGAATCGATTCCGCTCAATTAAACCTCAAGAAAATTCCTCCGGCGTCTACCGATTGATTAATTTTACGATCACTAGTTAAAACACAGCTGTTAAGTTAATCGCGGCCGTTAAATAATGGTGTAGCTTTTATGTGAAACATCTCGAATTAAACTAATTGAATTCGTCGGCATGATTAAAATCTTTGATTATTTGGTTTTAATGCTCGTAATCTGGTTTGTTGACGAAAATTCTTCAAATATCTCAATTTTACAGTCGCCCAAAAATGTGCTTTACATTATTCTTATACTTTTATATTTTTAATGATTTAATGCATAATATAAAACGAACATCATAAAAAACATGAAAATATTTTGCTTTTTTTGACGGCCCCTATTTATCTGTTGTTATAATTCATCGGCTTACTGGCAGAAGGCGACAAGTCATAATGCTAAGATGTTGCTCACTTTCAATAATCATGAAATTCCAACATCTCTATTTATGATGTGCTGCGTTGGGCTGCCAAAATGTTAACAAGGGGCTCGGTTAACCTGAGATATATTCGCGGTGTTCCGGAGAAGAGGTGGATTATTTAATCACTCTTATAGTTCACAATAATTATGAAAGCAATCAAATGTCATTTAATATGCTTTTATTATTTGAAAAGAGATTTATATGTACAAATATTAAAAAACTGAAAGTATCTTGTACAATAGTATGCAACCGAATTAAATATATTTTACAAAAAAAAATCAAATGCAACAGTCTTTTGTTTCATGATAACCATTTAAATATATAAATACTACATATTAACCATCTACAGCAATTACTGTTGACCTGAAAATATTTTTTTCGCTTTAACAAGGGGCTCGCCGGTCTTAGTAAAATTTAGCAAGAGGCTCGCAGGAGCCTCTCCGAGCTCCCTCCAGCCAACCCCTGACTTTAAGTATAACTTATCGTTCTAAGGACTTCATAAAACTTGATAATGATTAACGAATTTGATTCAAAGATGCAAAAGCTATAAGATATTTGTAATATGTTTGTTAATTTTGTCAATCAACCCAAGTTTACAATTTTATTTTCTCGTAGAATTAATACATACGAATTAGATTCAAGCCATTAAAAATGGCATGTTGAAAATATTTTCCATTTAGGTGACTAAAGAGATAATTCCATTAAATAACGCGCACGCAATCAATATACAAAGTGTAAATGACACATGTTTTGGCGATTTGAAAATCATCTTAGCTTTGCTCGACTAATCAATCTGAACATGCTTATCAAAGAAGTCAAACATGACGTATTCTTTTACAGTATCACAAATAAGTACCAAAGCAATTATATAATAGTTTACATTTATAATCAACGTTTATCTGTAATCTCCGTCATCAATTTATTATAATTCACTAGTCAGAGTAACTATTCGATGATATCATGCTTAGACACCTGTTCGGTCCAGATATTCACCAAAGTATTGATATTCCTGAACCCTTATCATTCCTATCGTTATTTAACATGAATTCGAATTCATATTGATTCTGCATGTGTATTTGTATTACATATTATAGTATAGATATAAGAAAACAAGGAGGTATAAATCTAAAAACCTAGTCAAGTCTTTATAAATATCTGTTGAAAAAAAAACTTAAGCTTTTCCATGCACCACTGCCAGCGTTGGTCAAATGAAAAAAACATTAATTGGAATAGAAGTGTCATGAACCTCGTAAAATATCAATTCCAGGAATGGGTAGCTATAATTTGAAATTGATATTATTGATGTATTGATATTCATGATTATGGCAAGTATTTATCACTTAATCATTGATATGCCTCGTAAATCATCTAATCATTACTGAGATGATTGCCATCAAAGTATTTTATAGCGCTTTATGTTACTAGCTCCAATAATTATTTTAATTAATGCCACACGATGAGTCCATTAAAATACTTATATGCAGTATCAGAAAAATAAATATTACTGACCGTTGCAGCAAATAATATTCAATCAATTTTACGACTGAGCATGAAGATGAAGTTGAAGAGAGAAACAAAATGCAATATGTAAATATTACTTACTTAACTTTAAAATCGTATTTTAATCGTATGTCAAAGTCAATTTTTAATGTAATATTAAATTTGATTACTTTGTTACTTCACTTGTTAATTGCTACAAATTTTAACTGTAATTGTGATAAGTAATTAGTGTTATCAATGTTTGTATCTTACTCCTTCCTGCGTCCAGTAGAACAGGAAAAAACTTTTTATTTCAGAAATTCATAATTGTAATCGATTATTCGTAAACCTGGCGATTTTCTGTCTAGTGATGCTTGTTAAAGAAACAACACACGTGTAAAAATTGGAGTCACAATGTTATTAAACTTAATTTTATTTTAAAGTTGTATTTAAAATATAATTATAGGTAACTATTAAAATTAAAAAAAAACAAACGCCATAATACAACAATATGTAAATCACATATTGATAAAAAGATTTGTTGTTGTATTCAACATTGCAATGAAACTCACAATCTAGAAAATCTTGCATCACACGAATGATATTAGACTACATATATACAGCAGTGGGCTACCAATACGTTAAAATGGGGCTCGCTTAATCTCAAAGCAATTCTTGGTATTCTGGGGAAGGAGTGAATTTGTGTATCCCTCATACCTATGCTAGTATGTGTATGCAATATAAGCAATCGATTATTACTTGACACACTTATAATATGAGGTAGCATTATACAATTTACCGTAAATTTATCAATGTAAATGGCTAAAAATTTACTGCGTATACTGAAGCTGTTGTAGATAATATATAAGTCAGACATTACAGTTATGTTCTTATTTGATCTGAGACTATTGTTTTCTCTTAAATTAACAGGGGGCTCGCCGGCCTTAGTAAAATTTAACAAGGATCTCTCCCAAGCCCTTCTGAGTCCTCTCCAGCCCATCACTGCATGCATACATACTTGTTTTCCAACATGAAGAAAAACGTTTGGTTTCCATTATTGTTACTCTTATTGGTGCAACATCTCTCATCCAACATAAACAGAGAGAGTTAGATAAATGAAGCCACGATTTTTAAATTAAATATAAAATATTTACTCACTTCATGACATTTTCTTCCATTACAATTGAGGAGCAAACATTCAAAAAGTGTTTTGTCACAAATTTTGAAAAATGGCGTTTTATATCAATTCTGATAGCCCATAATAAAACCTATGAATGGAAATCAAAATTAGTGTTCAAAAAGGTTTTTTTTCATATTAAAATGAAATCATAAAGTTGACACATTCATACAAACCGTCACTTTAGCAACACTTAAATCATCATTTTCCAAGCTTTGTATTTGTGTGACAAAACACTTTTTGAATGTTTGCTCCTCAATTATAGATGAGTTTGTCTTAATTATTGTGCTTGATTTTATTTGTTTTCGTATTTCTAATCTAGCAGGTGTTTTTTCAGCATTCTCCACTTCTTGTTGGATAATTTATTGGAATATTTAATATTTTATTATCGTTTTATCACACCTTTATCAATAATCATCCATTTAAACGCTGTTTAAAACAAAGGAACAACAGTATATTATGCCGTCGACGAAAATATTTGAAATTGGAGCAAGTATCGTGATTGTAGTTTTTTGAAAAATATCGGGCGATTACAACATTATTTTGATGGGTCATTAAAAAAAATGTTTTAGATTTGGAAAGAAATATTATTTGCACTCCTAAGATAATTCAATTTGTTCATACTTTTTAAGGCTAAATACCTAACCAAGGCGAGGTTCTTTTAATCTCTCCTGCCAAGGCGGAAACATAATAATGAATTTTATTTCTCATTACGTTTCCACTCATCATATTTCCGCTTTTAAGCGCTTGAATGAATATTTAATAACTTGCCTTCAATTTAAAATACAATAATTCTCTATTAAGCTTCTATTATTTACTATGAAGTAAAATTCTAAGAGTCGCTTTATAACTTAATGATTTCTAATATGAAGATCGTATTTGTAATTTGTGTACATTATTTTATAGACCAGCTTTTCCCAAACGCAGCTACCCACCTTTTTAGATGTAATATTTGAAAATTTTCACGATGTAAAAATATTACGAAATACTGAATATTAGTTTGACTATTTCGAATCAGATACAATAAAATATTTACTTGGGTCATTCTGTGTCATTTAGCTATGTCAATTGCGTGAGGCAGAAATAGCAGCGTACGCACGTCACACATTTCTACTCCGCCTGCGTGCAACTGTCAATTCTGTGCTACCCTGCGCTGCGTCGCCTGTGTGTCATCATACGACTAGCCTGACAATTGAAATAATTCATTAATAAATAATTCCACGAAAAATAAATACGAACAAATAACCCAGGTCGTCTACTCAACTCTTTGGGTAAGTTCCATAACTAACCGTAATTAAAATATATTGGTGAATATGTAGACGAGACGACATCTATTACACAACTTTGATATGAAATTCTCCATATTGCCAGTTCGTAATTGTCCTTTCAAAATCAATCACCATCGTACCAAATATTTCGAAGTCGTATCTAGATATAGATTTCAAGTTCTATAAATCTGGAAACATAGTTAAGATGAGACTATGCGAAAGCAATCAACTATTTACGATCGATCTGCCTTCACGCATCAATTGGCGACATCAAACACCCTTTGTCTCAAGGTCTACAAGACGAAACCACTCGAGTAATAGTTCTACCCACCAATATGTCTGTAATTTCAGACTTGAACTGAATTTATAGAACTATGTTTAGATACCGTGATGATACTGTTTTTTTTTTCTTTTTGTGCTATTTACTCTCTTCTAAGGAATCCAATCACAGAGCCTTTTTGTGATCCCGGGATTTCGAAATTGACAATTTTTCAATCCCGGGATTGAACATTCAACATGAAATCATGTATAAATTGGGATTTGGGGATGAGAAAATTTTTGCTCGGCGATCCTGAGATTATTCAAACAATTTCATGTCGATTTCAAAAACCCCGAAATTTGCGGTCTTCCCAAAATTAAAATTTTGATTAAATAATCTCTCAATTATTCATTTATTCCGTTTAATTAATTTTCAAATGTTGTAATTGTATTTTTTTAGCTTGTAAATAAAATTCAGAAAAAAAAACATTTTTTATTTTTTCTATTTTGTTTTTTTACTGCTTTTTTACGCCACACAATCAAGAAATAATGTTTGATGATTTTTGGCACGCGGACCCTAAAAGGTTCGCCATCATTGGTATATTGCTTATGGTGATGCTAACATTTTTACGTAATACCTTAAAAAACATTTACAACAGACTACTTTATAAAGAAAAAGAATCTAGAAAAGATTGATATAATGTTGTTTGACAATTATGTATCCGAGAATGTAAAATAAAGCTATCTCAACTGCATATAAAATAATATTTGCAGCTAAAATACTTCCGATGTGTTTTCACCTTATTCTAATAATATTACCATTAATTTGTCTTTTTTTAATCATATGCGTGGTATTTTTTTATTATTATTTTACCATTTTCCTTCCATATAAAAAGTACATGAACTATAAATTTTAAAATAACTTTGGAAAAAAAACATTCGTACTTAAGCAAGCATTGTGCTGGTAAGACTGCCTGAGGATGCCTCTGAAAGAGGCGAAACACTTGTCACAGTTAGTAGCACAATACGTGGAATAATATAAGTTTTTTTATTATTATTATTAAAATAAGCTTCCACAAAGTTACCGCCGAATTTATCGAAAGTAGTATATGAACTGCTTACGAATAATCTCGTCAGAATTCGTTTTACGATGGCTGACTGTAAGTAAGTAGCCCAACCGTTTACATAAGGATCGGGTTAATAATGGACTAGTAATTTCTTTCCATCCCCGTTTACAGAAATGAATCGGGGATGGTTGTTAATAATGAAAATTATACACACATCATTTTTTATTGGGAAAGATTTATAACTCTTAACAGTGGCGGATTAAGCACTTTTGAGGCCCCAGGCGCAATAAATTTTGGAGGCCCTGCTTTTCGAATAATATAATAAATGATAAAAGTGCTGCAAACCTCTTTAATAGAATAATAATAAATATTGAAAACTGAAATTAAAATGCAAAGTTTTATATAAAATATTTTTTTTGAGGCCCCCGAGATTTGGAGGCCCCAAGCGAGCGCCTCTTGCGCTTATGGGATTATCCGCCACTGACTCTTAATCTGAATACCGAGTAGTACGGAATGTCAAAAGCATTGACTGAGATACTTTGCTGAGTTTATATAAATAAATGACCTAGCATTGTTTTTATTATAATAAAATACATTATTCACATCTTCCCACACTAATTCACGTACATCAATGTAATTTTGTTATTATTAGGGCTTTGTGTCAGATTACAACAGCTCTCTAAAAGTAAAATGAACTCTAGCATTTGTTTAATACTATAAGTTGTTTGCTCTAAAAATACTATTGTTCGGAACAGCTCTATAGAGACAACCCACATTAAACATTAATTTCGAATTTGGAATAATAACAG
The DNA here is from genome assembly GCA_030503985.1 of Himalopsyche tibetana. Classification (NCBI taxonomy): domain Eukaryota; kingdom Metazoa; phylum Arthropoda; class Insecta; order Trichoptera; family Rhyacophilidae; genus Himalopsyche; species Himalopsyche tibetana. The sequence continues at coordinate 20,664,812 of JAPJYX010000024.1, forward strand.
TAATCGAAGATTACTAGAACACTCTCTTCAACGTTATTTTCCGAAGAGTTTTACTGGCATGGCATACAAGAGCCTTAAAAATATATAGTCGCTCGTTATATTCTAGTTCAGTGGAGAGGAACTTGTGGCCTCTTGGCTACTCTGATGCGGCTTTTTGACCTGATCAAAATATTCACTTTGATCAAAAAATTATACTCAAGCGTTTGGAAAAAGAGCGTAATCAACCATTATATGTTCGACAGTCAAAAAAAGAGCGGGTGTCAACGTTTAGTTTACTGCGGCCTTATGTTGAATCCGATAAATGAATGTGGCCTTTAGAAATGAAAAGGTTCCCCACTCTCCGTCTGGTCTTGTTGGTTAGAGATTGCTCTACCAATCAGGCAGGTCTGGACTCTGGATTTGATTCCCGGTAAGGTAAAATTAAAATTTGAGACCAGAAAAAAAATTGTGAAGTCAATTATCCTCGAGTTGATCTCGAGTGACTTACAGTAAAATCTCATCTAGTTTATCTCGTATGATCTTAAGACTTATAAATATTTGGCGCTATGGTATTAGCTGTAAAGCCAAATATATTTTTTAATTTATTAAAGAAATACATATTTCATTATTGTTTCATTCGAAACGAATTTTTATATCGTTTTAATCAAATCGTGTTGATTTTATTCTACGTGGCTCAGAGCTATTATTCTCCTGAAAGTTCAATTACATCTTAAAAATTGCAAGTTTTCAGTAGACACATTAAGCACTTGGATACCAAGCGGACACCGGTGTCTGGAACATATACAAGCGATCACGGATGTCCAAAACATTTAAAAAATCAAATACTTGGTATTCTAACAGAATATAAGCAATATTTTGATGAATATGTGTAGTGCTATCTATACTGAGTTAATATAGGTTTTTAAAATATCGAATTCGAGTGTATATTAGGCAAAATTATTTTTCTCAAAAACACGCAATATCTCTGGGACATATTGATGATTTATTTGCGAGGTATTCAAGCGGTTAATGTACTTTATTCTACCGGTTGAAAACATAAACAGCCACCGCTAAAAAACACCACCTGAATGGTTTTGTCCTTAATATCTGTGAGGAAGTTAATAAGGCAGGAAGCAAAGAAGTTTCTATCCATGCCACCTTCTCCTTCATGCCAAACATAACACATAACAATATTATTTTTTTGCCAACGTTTTTGTATTAGATTAAATAAAGAATGAAGTATATTATATTTTGGAATACGAATCAATGGCATATGTGTATATTAAGATTCTGAATTCATTACATCAAAAAAAAACAAAACACTCAAAAAATAAAAGAAAGTTAACGACGATTTGCTACTGATATCTTACTTTAAAATTAGCTCGGAATAATATGATCTTTAAGCAGAGTGCTAACCGTTAGGCGTCGGATGTTAAAGATATATTCAATAAAAAAAGTATTACCATGTTATACTGAATAATGAATTCTGAATTCGATATTTCTAAACATTGAAATATAATATTTTTTATTCAATAACACAACATTCTGATTTTATCTCAGATTTCGGCATCGTATTGGCAATAAGTTGGGTAAGAGACAAATTTATAGTATATGAATAATTTAAGCTTTTCAGATAAAGCCTCTATAATTATATATTATAGCTTCGACATTTTATGATACATATATAATTACAATATCAAAACAGATATATGTAGATTTATGCCGATCTGACAAAAATAATGTATGGAATTAATAGGAAGGGAATCTTGCGTGCCTTTAAACCTGTATTAATAAACAGTAAAAAATGTTGTTGTTTGCTAAGCTAGAACAAATAAATCCACTAACTTAATTATTTCAGACAAAAAATTGATATGAAAAACTAACTAATTTTATTATTTCCAAACTTTTCCATGTATGTCGACGACTTGTTCTGAAATTTAATATAAGTATACTAATATATAGGTATTGAACGTGTACGATATACCTAATGTTCATTTGCAATAAATTTATGTTTAAAATCACTTGCAAGGCTGTCAAAAGACAATTTAGTAAAGCGAAACGAGTCATAAACAAGCAACAAGAAAGTTCCCTGTCACATATCATTCAATTAATAAAACATTATTCTAACTGCATATGAAATAACAATACACTGGCTTGTGTCCGAATTAATTTATGTGTTTTATGAATTATATCAATGTATTTTTAAGACAATTTTGACTTTATAATGAACAATTATACGAACATATTTACCGTATAATAAAGAGTTAAGTGTACTTTTAAATTTATTTTTGTAATTTACCTCTGTATACCTGAAAAATATTAGTATTAGAAAAGAGTTTTCCAATATATTTACTATTCAATGCGAACTAGTTTCACATGATACTAAATATCACTTAAACTAAAAGGTTGAGCAAGCATTTTCTTTATATCTATATATAGTTTTTAAAGAATAGTGTATGGTTAGACGAAACTTCTAATGCAGCTCGGTGTAGGGGCAATATATGATGCGTTCCTTTTCTTTATCGTTATTTCTTTATGGAAAGCGGCCTCAAAACAGCGGTTGCAAACATGTAACCATTGGTGGTGGAACAGTCAACCACCAACTTCAAAATTGTATTTTTAATATATAAGTGTATTCGAAAGTTATCAAGTACTAGCATAGTAAACATAGTAGTAGTAGTAGTGTATTATGTACATAGCTACAAGCAAACAAAAAAAATGGGGTTTATCAAGCTGTCACGCTTTTCATGAATTTGAATACTTTAATAGCAAGAAGATTAATCGAAGCCGTGTTTGAAATAGGTATCATGCATGATTAACTGTATCAAGAATCTTATATTTGAAAGTTAACCATATCTAACAAAACCGATAATCGATATACGTAGTCTACTTACCGGCTTTCACTTTTCTCATGGAAATCAGTTAACCGTATCGACTTTTTGCTAGGGACAGAAACAAAATCAATCACATTGTCACTACTGTGTATAATTCACGATGTAGATTGTTGAAACTATTATCAGTTAGTACTAATACGTCAAGAATTTGCCACGCTTTGTAATATTGATGAAATCAGAATGCTTGATATTTTCACAGTTCGTTTTCTATAGTCTATTAGCAGATTGTTTCCTATGTCTGGCATTGAATTTAAATTTATAATGCTTATGTTTCACAAAGAATCGAAGTAAAAAAAGTCACAGAACCTTGTTTTTTTTTTTAGCTCACTGAGGAATTTGAAATCTTGAATTTGCCAATTTCGTGTAAGTTTTCGGGATTTGCTCAAAATTTCTCAATCCCGAAATCCCGGGATCGCGGCCATCTCAATCCCGGAATTTCGGGATCAGAAAATTGAACGGGATCCCGAGATTGGATGCCCTAGTTGAGGCCGCCAAATTTCATCCCGGAATGTAGCGCCAAAAAAAAGAAGAAGTATAATGTGATGTAACAATATGAAGTTAATGAAAACTAGTTATTAACCATCCTTAGTATGTTATAGTATTTATTGATACCGATATTCTTGAATAATATCATGTTCGAAGAAGATCAAATATGTTGTCTATTTATGTATATAAAGCAAATATATGTGCACGACTATTCTTTTCTTTTTAATATCCTAAAAAAATATTTTTTTTAACGTATGATGTATGCATTTATTTGAAATTAAATCTTGCAATATAGGTGATGCAACAATAACAGATGGGCTTTGGTTTTGTGTAAATTTTGATTTTTTTTTTAAATTAAACATTTGGGATTACTAATTCCAATGCGCCAAATATGTTTTAAGTTGAAAGATCATACGAGAAAAACTCGATGAAAATTTATTGTAAGTCACTCGAGACCAACTCGAGGTAAATGGACATCACAAACACCCACGTCTTAGGTCTCAAATTTAAATTGAAAAATCTAAATTTCACATTGGCCTTACTGGGAATCGAACCCAGACCCATCGGTAGAGCAAGCTCAAACCATGTTTGACAAAGATCAGAATGTCGGACCATACATTATTGCCAGAGAATATTTTATTTCAAATATTCTGATTGCAGAAAAGGAAAAAATTGTAGATTTAATACAAAACTATCGGGACTCATTAAAAAGTCATGCGGGTCATAATTGGCCCGCGGTAGGCACTTTGTGTACCACTGAGCTAATCGAATCGGCTTATTATTTTCAGGATGAATAACCTCGAATATGTTTCAAGGATCGAACATTAAATTTATGGGCTCAGGTAATGAACTCTGATTGATAATGCTAAATTTATATTATGTACCGTCAAATGTATGTCACGATAATCGGATATTCATTAATTTGTAGGCAATCGAGCTTTAGGCAACGTACTTACACTAAAAACATGTTTATTCAATATCTGATAATTTTACACTGTGCAACAGAAGTCGGTAACCCAAATCCCCGCGAAACATATTAAATCTGACAGACCGCCACTAACATTGAAATATATATATTTTTAATCAATGTACGCTACCAATGCCAAGCATATGACTTCCTAATGGAGGTATCTAAACAAATGTTTTATACAAGAACTGTTTGTTAATCAGATGCTTAACTTCTCTTTATCGAAGAGAGTAGGAATAAAAGAGTAGATCAAGGGTGGGGAACCTTTTCTTCTCTAAAGGCCGCAGTAAACTAAAGTCTTCCAGGAATTTTCAAATCCAAAATGTACAGAATTTCAGAATTGGAAAAGAAGGCCGCACCAGGGTAGCCGAAAGGCCGCAGGTTCCCCACGACTGCTCTGAAGAGACTCAATCTTTATTTTATTGAAATAGTAAAGGTACGAAGATACGTGCACGTTCTTAAAATAACCGAAAAATGGGATATTTTACGGAAGCCTTACTTTTACCTTTACTATTTCAAAAAAATAAAGTTTGAGTCTCTTTAGAGCAGTCGTGGGGAACCTGCGGTCTTTCGGCTACTCTGGTGTGGCCTTTTGACCTGATCGGCCAAATCTGCATTTTTTTTTAAATTTCTGAGATTTTGAATTCGAAAATTTTTGGAAGAGCTTTTTTTGGCAAATCCGTAAATTCTTAGGATTTTGGATGTCTAAATCCTTTGGGAATTTGGTAAGTCCGCAAATTTATGGGCTTTACAAATTGGCATGAAATTGTTTCCGGCCAAAGATTCCCTAGTCCAGCCGTCGGCAACTGGTGGTCCGCAGATGCCTGTTCTGTCTCACTCTCTCACCTTGTTTTATATTCTTCGCTTTATTCACTTTTATTTAAATATATAATATTTAGCACAAAAGTGCATTTGGTGGTCCGCCGGATCAAAATGTTGACATTTTAATCTATCTAGTGGTCCGTGAGTCCAAAAAGGTTGCCGACCGCTGCCCTGGTCAATGTTTACTGCGGCCTTATGTTGAATCAGAAAAACTAGTGCGGCCTTTATACAATAAAAGGTTCCCCACCCCTGTCTTAGAGCATCATCTGTTGAGAAATTTCATTATGAAGCATATTTTCCATATTGGGAGTGGACATGGTTGAAATACAATCATTTCGCGAATATCGATACACCATATATTGCAAAGTCGACGATATGTCGCCTGCGTCGCAGGACAATGGCCATGTATGTGTTGGCTTGCTCCCTTGACAGTCGACAAACGTCCTTCCCTTCTGTCCATATTGCGAGTGGAGTTCGTATGGATCACGCATACCCGCCCACTTATGCCCACGCCACTTTGCCCGAGTGTCTTAGCGAAGCGAAATAAATGAGCAGTGGGACAATTTGACCCCGGACAATACTCACGTAATGAGAGAATTGGGACACCTAGGACAAATTGGACAGGTATCTGAAATTGGAGCAATATCTAAGGATTCCACAAAATTTACTCAAAAGTAAAAAAACTTCTGCTTATTCCACAAAATCACGTAATGTGATTTGAAAATAGAGAGATATTTAAATTCTATAAAATACATGCAAGTCCGTGTTCGTATGCTCGACCTAAGACTCCATTTTTTAAATATTATATATAATCCAGTAATATATCGACCCATTTATTAGTTTGTGTCTAAATTTAAATCTTCTATACAATTTATTATGTTATGTATTTCCAGCCATCCCTTTCCGATGCTGAAAATGAAAAAGAAAACGAGTGATAAATTAGCATCTAAGCCTTTCTAAAATCCATTCGTCTAAAACAGCGATAATCAACCTGCAGCCCAGTCAGATTTTGTGTGTGACCAAAAACAATCATAGTCACCTGATGCTTTGTCTAGCAAAAAAATACCATACTTTCGATGAATTCGGCGGTAACTTTGTGGAAGTTCATTTTAATATAAAAGAAAATAACTTTGATTATTCCACGTATTGTGTAACAAAATGTGACACGTGTTTCGCCTCTTTCAGAGGCATCCTCAGACAACTACTTTCGCAAATGCTTGCTTGAGTACGAAAGTAGTTGTCTGAGGATGCCTCTGAAAGAGGCGAAACACGTGTCACATTTTGTTACACAATACGTGGAATAATCAAAGTTATTTTATCTTATATTAAAAAATACCAGATTATTTGCAAAAAAAATACGTAAACGAATGATTATTTTTTTTTGCTCACTTACATTTATTTATGTCACTATATTGTGTATAATATTTGATATATTTATATATTACTATAAATATGCTGCAGCCCACGTAATGTAATATAAGCTGGCATGCGACCCAGACGAAAAAAACTGCTGCCAGTGTAGAACATTTAGAACTCCTATTTGGCATCTCAACATTATATTAATAAAAACACAATATTCCCTTCTACTTCATCCCACTTTATTTAATAGGTCAGGACCGGTAAGAGTCCAGTTCATTATATAATATGGATAAATGTAAAATGGGTCCATTGGAAGATTTTAGACCATGATTATCTATTTACCCACTTGTGAAAATAGAAATTGAGTGACTGATAAACAATCAACTCCAAATGAATTCATCCTGCATTCAAACACTACGCTTCATTCATGTACCGCCCAATGACGGCATGAAAAAACAATTATTTTACAAACGCCGACACTATTTTTTACATTTGTCACGAAATTACTACAAATCGCTCTTACTCAAGTCTGAGACAATAAAATTTAGAGTGAAAAAAATGTTTTTAGTTTCATGAAATAAATCGTCATATTGATTGGCTGCATCTTAAAATAGTCGCTTTAAATGATAGGGGTTATCGGTGACAAACCTTCCGTGATACGAAACAAAGGCCCCCGAAGGGATTGCGTGTAGAACGAAAGAGAGCAATTAATCAATGAATGCTGAGGAACGCAGAGGGAAGAATTTAGCCCATGCGAACTCCTCCAAGTGAAGACTATTTTCTCAATAAGGTCAACAATTATTGATCGATTTTGCGCATCAAGAAAGCGATACAAACTCACTGAATATTATACAACGCTATTTATTGTTTGCGGTCAAAGCACTCTATAAGAATAGTAAACCGTTAATGAAGGATCGAAATATCATTCAATCTTTAAATAGACTAAAATTCTTAGATATATAAATATTCATAATAACTTTATCAAATACCAATATACATAATTTCTGGTAGGGCCTCCCATTCCGGGATCCCGTCCAATTTCGTAATCCCGAAACCCGGAATTGTGTTAGTACTATCCCGTGATTTCTGGATTGAGAAAATTTGACAAAGTTGCGCGAGGAGTAAAAAAAAATCCAAATTTGTTCACTTTGGGAATTTCGTAAATTTCTGTGTTTTTCTGTGCACTAAATTTTTGGTAAAAATTCCAGGATTTCAAAATGACCAAGCAAAAAAAAATCGAAACCGGTCATGATCATTAAATATATGTGAAATTAGTACAAAAGATTTTTTTTTTTAATACAATACCTTTTTTTGTCGTAATGTAGAACAACAAATAAATGAAAATTATAGTCAGAAATTAACAGTGTTCTTCTAAAACTAAATACTAAACGTAAACATATATTAGATTATGCAAAGCACTAACTGTCAATATTACGAAACTAAGATATTCAGATTGATGGTTTGCATTGATCTAGCGATATGTAGCGGACATGGTCAAAAAACCGTGTCGAATATGTGAGTATGTTTCTGAAAAATGTCTACCTCCCTACAATATTGTGTGTTGTGTGTAGTAAGTTAGAATTATTATTAGTAATTAGTTATACACCACAGTTTACAATGAAAGACGAGGCATCCAATCCAACATGCAATTAAATGATTTAAGATGAACTTAAGTATGCATATCGTGTAGATTAGATTGCTTTCTTCCTAACATTACAAGCATGATCTCTTGCATAGTGAAAATAACAACAATGCATCAACTAACCAATGAGCTTGCAGTTTTTTAACAAACTTTAATTGTTCTATCTGGATTCTGATATCTATCATAGATATGTAACGAAATATTGTGGATGTTGAATTTTTTTGAAATACATATACATTAAACTGTAGACTAAGAAAATGTTTATACAGTTAGTATCTTAAACTTCACAAATTAGAAACCATGTAATCCATTTAAAATGATATTTTTTTAAAATACGTTTTCTTAAGTCAAACCCACTTACTGTAATAATGTTTTTTCTCCTCACTACTTATGATTGATAACACTTGAAAAACTCTTGATCAGCTGTCACCGTGCCCAGTACCCATGGTCATTATTTGTAGAAGATATTTTGGACATAGAGTACATCATATTTAAAAACGCACGACATTCTTAAACATTTTGAAAAAACTTAATACTACAGTTAATTCCCAAACACAGTGTACGAAACGTACCACAAAAATATGTTGAAAGTTTCAACCAGTGGTGGCCGATCAATGAGGCATTCGATCAATGCACCCCTTGTATATGCAGGGGCGGTTATATTTCATGAAATAATATTCAAACATAACATTTATACCATTCACTCCACTCCAGCCTCCTTGCTTTATCCCAGGTCATTCCTTATCATTCCCAGTTCATTCTTCATTCGTAGCTCTGCCTGTACATCTTATTAATGGTCATCAGTGGCTTTCCACGACGGCTCTGGTTGGTAAAAGAGACTAACAGAATTTCGGCTTCGCAGGAGACATACGCAGGACAAGTCCAAGCTGGTTACATCGTTATTTTTTTTATGTTAGACATGATAAAGGGCTGGTTAGGTCATTCTCTTATCTCCGTGTCCCTGAAAAATTCAAACCACAGCACCCCTAGTATTCATCGCAAGTATCTATTTTTAAAAGAAAGTGTACGGTTTTGCTGTGCTCTCGTTAAGTGACATGCCTTTCAATCGTAAAGTAGCACTGTCAAGATGCATGCGTTGAGCATGGTGCGACTGCTTATAACCAAACACAACCGTTAAATAATACATCGATTGTTCGAAATCTCTTGTGATTAATTCTAATTTTATTTTTTTTTAATTTTTTCGGTAGATCTGGAGGTATTTTATTACGTTTATTATTAGTTACCGCAAATTTTCAATTTAATATCGATCTCTCTTGAACTTTTTTTCATGCGGAATTTATCTTTTTCCGTTTAGAAACTGCAAACCAAAATCACTTTTTATCTCTTCTCTCATCTCTTTTTTCAATCTTAATTTAATTTGTATTTAAACAAAAATAACATTATTTTACTCTACGCGACAGAATAGGCAAAAATTTCATCTGTACAGCTCATCTAAAAGATTTTGACATTCACGATATTTTGGTACAGACTACGATAATACTATAAAACTGAGACTCATAGTGCCTAAATTAATGTTAATTAGTTCGGTCCATTTTTTAATTTCGTCAGATTAATTAGAAGCTATAAAGAATAGGATGCAGCATTCCTTACACGTAATACATATATTATTATAAAAATAATAAAACATTTTTAGTACTTTTTCCACATAAAATTTATTAGATCAGGACCGGTTTCGCTCATCGCGAGCATTATCAACTGATAAGAAAAATACAAAAACAGTGATATTTATACAAATTTAAATTGAAATAAAAAGGTGTAAGCAACTATTAACAATTTAAAGGATTAGCAAATTACATTATAATTACACAAAATTAAAATGCTTAACACCCATAACAATTAAAAACTCATCATCAAAGAATAATAAATCTAAGTGGCAAACGATATCAATTATAAACACAATTAAAATTTGGGAAATTTTTACACAAAGTGAAACACTACATTACTAAAGTAAATATCCTAATGATGATTTGGTGTTTTTCCCGTTTCCAAGCAATGATGTACTTCAACAAAATCGGCAGTAATGAAGATTCTGAAAAAGACATTTTTAAAAACCATATCAATTCTTACAAAAGGAATAAATTTTGAAAAACATATAAATAATATAGAAGAGCAGTTAACATAGGTTAGAATTAGATTAATGAAACGGATATAATAAAGGTGATGATGCAAATACAACCTGTTCGTTTAATAAATTAGAGTTAGGTAAAAATTTTTGTCTATTTATTTCTAAGATCTCTTGTTTATCAAGTTTTAACGATTTATTGTTGACATGCAGGATTCTAAAGTTTTCAGAGATATCAAATGTATGATTATTTAGGAACAAATGGTTCCCAAATGAAGATAATTCATTCCCTTTACGGGAGCAGGCTAGATGTTCTTTAAATCTGATATTAAAAGCTCTTCCCGTTTGACCAATATACCTGGCTCCACAAGAGTCGCAATCAATTAAATAAATGCCACTTTGGTTAAGAATATTAAGTTTATCTTTAGAATTTACTAAAATGCGTTGCAAGTTAAAAGAATTATAAAAAATGACATTAAAAAGGTTTTTGTTGAATTTTCTTGAAATCTTTTCTGAAACTCTACCCAGGTAGCTCAATTTCACCCGCATATTCAATTTACAATGGAGTTGGGGTTGAATAAAATAAACTTTTTGGATTTAACGATCGAGATTATTAATAATCGGCATTGTTTCAGTATTTTTAGAAAAGATTCATACAGCGATAACATCATTAACAATTCTTCCAGACATCATATCTCTCATAAATTAGCAACCTTTCATTGCTTTATTCATCGTCTTTTGTTGATTCCGATGACTAAAGCAAGTTACGAGCTTGAGTTAAATACGATAAAACAAATTGCGATGAATAATGGTTATGATTCGGATTTAATAGATCGTCTTTTATTTAAAAAACACAAAAAACTAGCTTTGCTAAATGTAAGCTCTAGTTTGGTGATTAAGGAGCCTGCCGTTGAGAAACAGTGGGTGAAATTGAGCTACCTGGGTAGAGTTTCAGAAAAGATTTCAAGAAAATTCAACAAAAACCTTTTTAATGTCATTTTTTATAATTCTTTTAACTTGCAACGCATTTTAGTAAATTCTAAAGATAAACTTAATATTCTTAACCAAAGTGGCATTTATTTAATTGATTGCGACTCTTGTGGAGCCAGGTATATTGGTCAAACGGGAAGAGCTTTTAATATCAGATTTAAAGAACATCTAGCCTGCTCCCGTAAAGGGAATGAATTATCTTCATTTGGGAACCATTTGTTCCTAAATAATCATACATTTGATATCTCTAAAAACTTTAGAATCCTGCATGTCAACAATAAATCGTTAAAACTTGATAAACAAGAGATCTTAGAAATAAATAGACAAAAATTTTTACCTAACTCTAATTTATTAAACGAACAGGTTGTATTTGCATCATCACCTTTATTATATCCGTTTCATTAATCTAATTCTAACCTATGTTAACTGCTCTTCTATATTATTTATATGTTTTTCAAAATTTATTCCTTTTGTAAGAATTGATATGGTTTTTAAAAATGTCTTTTTCAGAATCTTCATTACTGCCGATTTTGTTGAAGTACATCATTGCTTGGAAACGGGAAAAACACCAAATCATCATTAGGATATTTACTTTAGTAATGTAGTGTTTCACTTTGTGTAAAAATTTCCCAAATTTTAATTGTGTTTATAATTGATATCGTTTGCCACTTAGATTTATTATTCTTTGATGATGAGTTTTTAATTGTTATGGGTGTTAAGCATTTTAATTTTGTGTAATTATAATGTAATTTGCTAATCCTTTAAATTGTTAATAGTTGCTTACACCTTTTTATTTCAATTTAAATTTGTATAAATATCACTGTTTTTGTATTTTTCTTATCAGTTGATAATGCTCGCGATGAGCGAAACCGGTCCTGATCTAATAAATTTTATGTGGAAAAAGTACTAAAAATGTTTTATTATTTTTATTATAATGCCATTCCACCAAGTATTGACAGTGAACACCTTAAAAGTGAACATATATTATTGTTATTTCGATATCAACGCACTGTGTATGGTTTCGAGAATTTTAAAACGAATACGATATAATACAATCCACTTGCAATATTAATCGCAGATGGATCATAGTTTTTGTTTCCTATTTTGACATATTGTATTAAGCGGCTTTTGTCGGGTCATATTATGCAGCGGTTAGCGTTGTGGTCTTCCGAGCCGAATCTTACGGGTTCGAGTCCCAGTTCGAACAGCCTTTTTTCGATCGATTTTTAAGTTGAGAAACTGAGTAACATACAGTTCTAGCAGAAAAACATCAGATACTTTCATTAGAAGGTCATATGCTCCAATTTGGGGGATGACATGGGTAAAAAAAATAAGCGGTAAGGTCCGCAGGAGGTAAGTGTATGAAAATACACTACCCGCAATTCACCCCAAGCAATTTACCGCCGGGAATTGGTCGCTTGAAGATTATCGCCACATCAATTGATCGAATAAACAATTTAAAGTAAACAAACGATTTCCGTACTATTAATATCTCAATATACAAAAATAAAGTATTATGATTTAATTATTAACATATTTTATTGCTTTTACATACCTCCATTATGATTCCATATGTGTCACATTGCGAGCGGACATGGATTTAAAATAAATAAATATTACCTCTCCTGAAAAATACAGTGAAACTGACTTGGCTTTGTTTTATACTGTATGCCTTAATTATTATTATACAAAATTAACAAGCGATATTAAAAATAATGTCGTATTATTGACATTATAAACCTGTTAGATTTAAACTAATAACCACACACGTGACACTTTCACCTTTGTTTGCAAAACGTACTAGCTCCATTCAGGTAAACCATCATCATCATCATCCATCACTTCCTAGCAGTCATAATTCATCAGCGAAATGGTATCAAAAAAAAATCCCCCCAAAAAGTGTTACGTCACCCCCTTATTATTTTCGACGTCTCCTCCGAGTGGGTAACTTGTTTTGACCAAAAAAAGTCGAAATGCGTCGAACAGTATGTAAAACAAAATTCTGACGCGATATAAATCATAATGACATTTTTGAATACCGTTGACATGTAATATTTTAAAGAAGCATACGCATAGAAGAATCTCCCTCCGATGTCGATCTACAGTGTGTTCACTAAATATATTTACTAAATAATAGAGAGATCAGTTTTTAAATATCATAATGAAAATATTATTATCATCGTTGTTGTTCCACATGCTTCTTCACAAAAAAACAGTGATCTGTGAAGCATCATGGATTACTTTTAAAATGTTCAATTTCAATACTTCGGTGAAATGTGATATGTTTTATTAACAAATAAAACATTTATTTTACTGATTCCACATTTTTAATTTAAGGTCAGGACCGGTCTTGCCCATTGCAAACATTATCAACTGATGATCAGTTGACAATACAGTGGAACCCCCATTTACATTACCCCGAATTACGCACTGGCTTGAAATATCCGCCGCAAATCGATTGCACTGTCGCATTCCATTGTCGTTGCTACGAGACGGTCGTCTGTGCGGCGCATACAGTCAAATGTTGGCTAGCGTCTGTGTATCCAGCACGCGCCAGGCTGCACACGTATAGCTGGGCGACTGTCTATGCTTGGATTTGGCGCGCTTTGCATTTTATCACTTAGTTACTAAATATTTCATCCATATTTTCTTTTTGCAAGACTAAGAGAAATCTTAGTTTTGCATTTTTTGCGGAAAAAACCAAATCCCTAATTTTGTATGAGATTCACCAATTACACTGTCTCTACTTAAGTGTAAATAGGGGTTTTACTATACAGTAAAAAATATTTTTGACTTTTACCCACTAATCAAATTAATCTTTCAAAAAAATATTTTTTTACCCAGTATCTCAAAAGTTTGCCGACCACTAGACTACACATTATATTATCACTTAAATACATTTGGAAATGTGTAGAAGCCGTTTTAATTCATCTGGACAAGCAAGTAAACAGAAGTTACAAAAAGTTTTAAAAAATATGCAAATTATTCAATTGGTATTCAGGATCAGTTATTTCCGGCACGTCACCAACATTTAATATAATAAAAAATAATGTGTACATATATTATTAGGCCCCGTATTTGTGGTCAGTATTTATTACATTTTTTAAATTAAATTAAATTAAATCAAATTATTTATGTGAAGTTATTATAAAGTATCAATAACAATTAAAAAGTAAAACATTTATACAAAACTGGCAACATTTTAATTGGCCATTTAGTAATTCAAATTTATTTATAGTCTTTATACAAAATACTGTCAAAAAAGTTTTTTTTCAATCGATGTCCGCTTCCAATATGGGGCATTTGGCCTCTTAATGGAGGTTTGTCAACAAAAATTCTACGATAACTTTTGCTCAGTCTCTCAACCTATATTTTCCGAAGAGAGTAATAGCGATAGAAAGATAGGGCTAGGACAGGATTAGTGGTTAAATAATCGCTCCCGCTACGCCCTGCTATTTAAGAATTGGAATGGTGGGCGACAATTTGTAGACATCACAAACATTCATACCTTCGAACAGAAATCGACAAATCGATTGAAAAGGTGCTGTTCGTACTGGGATTCGATCCCACGTCGTTGACCACTGCACAATCTTTAAACTGATAAAAAAATGTTTGGTTGTATTTATAAATATTAAATTGCTTGTCAATAATTATCTTAAAAAATTACCGTCTTTGTAATAATTCTAAATTAAGTTGTTCTATTTTCTAATAAAACATTTGCGAGTCAACTTGTATTAAATTACCAAATTCGCAGCATTTATCAACCGTTTACAAAAATACAACATGTAGAAAATAAAGAAGGGAAAAAACTTGAATCAGACGGCAATAAATTAGAATTTATTTCATTAGTATGACTTAATATTATGATATGCAGAAGTGAACGTACAGTCGAGGTTGTTTTATTAAAATAATAACGAAGGAATATTTGCATCTTCGTCGGCTCCCTCTTAACAAATGTCAGCTACCTACGTCATTCCGTTACGACAATCAAACATGGTCAAGATTTTAATAATACTTTGTTGTAAAGCCATAATTTAAATTCAAAAAGACCACCTTATATAATTTTGTTATTTGGGGAGGTAATCAACTAATCTTGTAATATTGTCATACCTAATTACGATTAATTTAATAAAAAACAACAATTTAGAAATGATATATCTACTTTTTTACTGTTTTATTCAACCAAATCCCCTCTACAACGACTTTTAATTTATGTGATTTTGAGACCGTTTTTGATTCAGTCGCTTCACATTTCTTTTTCTGAAAAGATAATGATAAGATTTTGTCGGGTCCTATGGCGCAGCGGTTAGCGTTGCTGGCTTTCATGTCGGATCTCACGGGTTGGAGTCCTTGTACGAACAGAATTCTTTCGATCGATTTTCGATTTTCTGTTCGAAGGCATGGGTGTTTGTGATGTCTAAAAATTCCCTCCCACCCTTCCGATCTTTCAATAACTAGGCGTAGTGAGAGTTATGTGCTAACCACCTGTCTTAGTCCTGTCTTTTCCTTAGAAAAATTCTGTTGAGATACCTCCATTCGGAGGCCATATTCTCAACACTGGGAGCGGACATGGATAAAAAAAATATAAGAAAATTTTAATTCATTTGAAAGTTTAATAGTTTTATATTAGCACTCGCTATGTCCAAGATTGGCTGGAGGGGCCTCGGGGGCCCTTGTTAAATTAAGAAAAAAAATATTCTCAGATCAAATCAATCAGACCTAACTGCAATTTATGACATTTATTATCTACGACTTGTATCATCGCAACTGAATACTACGTATCTTAATAGCGTTCACCATACGGCTATAGGCTTAGCAGTTTTATTTAGGTATTACAATACATATAATAAGAAGCGCGATAAGTGAATTAAAAAAAAACAAAACAAATAGAAATAAACGATCTGCAAATAAATCGCTTCGTTGGTCTGCAAAGACCACCAACTTTTTGGCACGTGGATTTATAGTTTATGAAATAAGTTCCTCAGTGCTAAAAACAGTTCCGGACCAAGTTGTCGCACTAGAATACCAAACAAACGAAATCCATCAACTTGACCTGAGGAAATAGATCATCAATCCTACGTAAACTGTCAGAAGTACGCGAAATGTATCTATTTGATGGTACTGAAGTTCATTACATTATAATTTTAAGCTTTTAAGCTTTTTGATGCGGATAACGGAAGTCCCGTTGAAGCGAGCAGTAGCGGCGGGTAGACTGCGACTCATTATTTATAATATATCAAAGAATATACAAGATTTAGTACTGCGCCTTTCCCTACAAGAAATTTGTTTGCTAACTTTTAACAAGGCTGTCTGTCAATCATCGAAATATGAAATTTTCCCAAGAGCGCCATATTCTATAAGTATGTAATGTCAGTTGAAAATATTGTATTGTTACCAACTTAGTGTACAAGCTTTTACGTCAGCTTTGACTTCTACAATACTTCAGTTCGGATAACTTACGTTCTTAGTTGAGGAAAATATCGCTTTCATTTTAAAGGATTTCAAATCAGAATTCGGTGGTTTCGACACTTTTGTAATCACACAGTACCAAAATTAATTTTAAATAAATATCAATACAATATTGTTAGTTGTCAATGATTTATCTAAATGAGATTTTTTAATAATTAATAATAATAATACATTCGATTACACGTGTGAATAGAGGTTAAAAATTGTAACTTAATCACATTTCTCTGACGATAAACGGGGTGTAAAATGTACGATATTAATAATGCTTTGACTGGAATGTTTAATGGAAAGACACACAATGAAGATCGATCAATTGATAATTCTCGTTGTGCACGAACCCGATTCTGATCTTAATAACATAAATATGTTGAGTTAGCACAAAAACATATATATTATTTAATTAATATATGACAAAAGATTTACAGGAATAATACTCTTATGAACGTATTCATCGTAGCAGTGTCGCTACTATGCAAAATATTTTCTTTAACGCTGGGTGTGGTTTCCGATAAGTTTCTCTCAACATAGATTTTCACTCTTGTAGATAAATAAGATGGTGGTCATTTCTATTTTGTGTTTTTCTGCTCTAAAAATATTCGCATTTGGATTTAGTTTAATCTCTTACATATTAAAATAATAGTTTCAAATTCATAAAACGTTTCAATAGATCTTTGATTCAGAATCGTAACAACATAAATCAGTGAATTATTTATTGTACGATGATTTTTCGGGGGCGCAGCAATAAATGTTTGGGATCACTGTAATAAGCGAATGCGTTGTAATAACTTGTTCATTTCCACTTGACTTAACCCTGTGAGTCCCGCAGCGCTTGATGTATTGCCGCTCGAATAAATCCGAATTAATTGTTATTTGACTATGAAAAAATTCAAAGCAATTTCCAGAGTTTCAAATTTTGGTCACTTCACGTTTGTGGTTGGTAAACTTTGATTTCTTTGAAATATACGATTTCTAAAAACCCAGTGAATGTAATAAAAGCTCGGCTTAGATTTTATATAACTTACAAAACTTCTGAAAAGAATTAATGTTTCTAGGTGATTCGTTACAGTTTCGTTCGTTTATAAGTTACAAAAAATGTAATGGTGGATAGCTTAACTTTTTTCAAAATATAAACATTCGTTGATATGTAAAATTTTACATTATTTGACAAGAATAATATGAGTTAACTATTTGCATGTCAATATTCAAATAAAAAGCGGTGCCATTTTCAATCAAATTCCACATTTACTTGATTGAAGATATCAGTTAAACAAGACAATAGCCGTGACAATTGAGATTTGTATTATTGGGTTTAGAATTATAATCTACATTCCATACCAAAGAGATTTACCAACAAGGCGTGCTTAGATGGTCAAAACACGTCATGAATATTTTCTGTTGATTTATAAACCAATCTTAACTTCTTATTGCGATTTCCACCCAAAAATATCTCCAATACCATAATTGGAAAACACCTAACACTTTCCTTTCTTTCGTCATGTCCGTCCAGATGTCACAACTCTTAAGTTGATTATCTAGACAGTAAACACCCCTTTCTTGTTTTGTGCGATTTGCAAATTTCTATGTTTTGGCAAATATTATAGACGCATTATACATAGTCAAATTGTAGTGTCAAGTAGAAAGTTTAAGGACCACGCACTATCAAATGAGCAATTTTTTTCTTGGTTATGTTTGTGTGCTAATATTGTATTTTATTTTCTGGCCATAGATTGTCGAAACGAATAAATTTCTGCTTAAACACAGATAAATCTATCGTTTTGTGTTTCAATTGTTTTTTTTTAATACGAATTCGTTTTTCAATTTAAAATGTAAGATATCAGTGAAAGAGACACAACTATTTAGCAATTAAATTATTGTAAAATATTTGATATCTTGCAAAATTTACTTGTACTTAAATGTTAGGAATAAAATAAGTGAAAAGCGAACATTTCAAATGTAACTCCACCGTATGTATGTATAGTTGTTTTCATAAATGTAAATATACTTGAAGCAATCCAAATAATACAAAATCAAAGTACGCTGTACCAGAATTTCATGGAAAACTTTTAATTGCTGCAAATGATGCTATGCGATGGAAATATATTCAAAGAGTTAAAAGGTGAATTTACAAACACTTTACTTGAATTTTCTTCATGAAGCAGGTGTGTTTTGACACATCATATACTCTTTGACGTAAGCATACAAGTTGATCTTAGTATTTGTCTATTTGAAATAAATATTTTTAATACAATATTATTCCCTGGAAAACACATAAAACACGAATATATTAAACATTTAAGAGTGTACTAGAATGCAAGCACCGCATTTTCTTTAAGTAATTATTATACAGTTTATTAATAATTATAATAAGAAAAGTAGTTAAACTTTCTTCAAAGTAGACGCTTTCTTATTGCACATTTTTTTAATCCATGACCGCTCTTAATTTGGAACATGTGGCTCATTTACTCAATTGCTCAACCTTTCTTTTTCAATGAGAGTATTGATAGAAGAATAGAACTAGAACACGACTAATGGTTAATCAATCGCTTCCGCTACCCCCTCTTTAAGATAGGGTGGGTGGGATATATTTAACCCTCCAGAGACGAGAGCTTTTTTTCGATACAAAAAATATTTGTTTAGCCATATTGAAGTCACGGATAACTTTTATTTGTAATAAGATTTTAAAAAAAAAAAACGCCAAGTCGTTGTATAGAAACCCCGCATGACTATATATGATCATGCTCATCCTTTTATTACAGTGTAATATTGTGTACAGACAGTTGTAAGGACAAAAGTGACCGTATGGGCAAGCATTCGGGGTTGAAATATAGCTAAATGTGTTTTTTTTTTAATATTTACAATTTCACCTCTTTAGATCAACTTAATTTCAATACAAATATATTAGCAAAATAACTGTAAATAATTTGATGTTTTGATAAAAAAAATAACTAACAGTATCAAAAAGTCCATTAAAAAAAACCAAAATTCAAAAAATCGCATGCGATTTTGGTGGCCGTTTTTGTCCCCGCGGCTGATGACTTACTGAAGTCTGTACTCTTCTTAACCAAATATGAGTAAAAGCAACGATATTCAGGTAGAAAAAGGATGAACAGTGGGATCAATAGACAACGGTGTTTACTGTTACCATATGGTCACGCTCGTCCTTGGATGGTTAATTCAAGGCATACATCCATGCCTTCAGACAGAAATTCATAAAATAGTCGAAAATCAATCTTTAAAAACTTTCCGTACTAAGATTTGAACCCGTGACCTATGTAGGTTTCCAAATACACATTAGCTGCTTGTAATTTCGAAAATGAAATTCATAAACATGTATTTCATAATGCATAATATAGGTACGTGGGTATCTTATAAAATACAAATAATAAGATATAACACGAGTTGTTAACGTATTGGCAGCCCACCGTTGATCACATCAAGTCATTATATTGTGTTGTTGAAAGAAAAACCATATCAATTGCGTATTCAGAAGACAAATTATATCTGTCTATAATTGTTTTGAAGAAATCGATGCTATCACAACTCACAACCACTTATAAATATTTACCGGAATTTCAGTAATGAAATAAAATAGATCTGTAGAATTGAATAAACTATGGACACACTTTCTATCTTCCGTGATAATTTCTAATCTTTCAGCACCAATAAATCAAAAGGTTTCTGTCTGGGTTGGTCTACCATACATTATTTACTCTCAACGAGATAACATGTGTAAGAAAAACCTAAAAATACCTTATCTATCTTGGCATTTTTTATAGTTAACAATTGTAAATCTATTACCCTCACTTAATAAACCTTTTCCCGGGAAAAAAACCACAAATAATGAAACACTAAATAACAAGAGAAAATTACAGCTTTTTTTTCAAGAATCTTAACCTCGACTTACTAATGAAATAAAAACTAATGAAGTAAAACTTTTCACTTTCGTTTTGGGCGAAAGCTCGCTGCTCTCGACCCCGAATAATATATCAAAGAGGGAAAAATAGTCCTAATAGGTAAAAATGAAATCCTGTGAGCCAGGGGTTTGCAAACAACTGCGGGCTTAAATCACTACAGCAGATTTTTATTCAACCTACATAAATGTTTATTAGGAAAATAATGAAAAAGTGTTTGACTTTTTTAACGGAAAAAGTTTTACAATACATCAGAGTTATTACTTTTAAATATAGTCCCATTAAAGGTGACGTGAGCCAAGTGTATTTTTTTATAATATATATGCTAGATGCGTTGTAATATTCTACACGTCTTAAAGTATCGTAAAAGTGAAATAACCTGAGTTAAAACACATTGCAATAGTGTTATCTCCGTAAAATAAAAATATGTAATCCACCAAAACACCAATTAACGACGTGATAGTACTTAAAAGTCCAATAAAATACAGAAATATACCCTTCCTTATTAATTCCCTTGTCCATGCGAATCAAATGTAAGACTTCATGTATTTGATGTGTGGTTCGTCACATACACATGTCGAGAAAGTCAGTCATAACAATTTCCAGATAAATAAAATCGTTCGACAATGGTTTTAAGCATACATATTATATATATTTTTTTTATATTTTTTAATTATTTATTTTTTTAATATTTTACATTACAGCTTACGCCAATGCGTCAAATATTTGAAAGTTTTTAAGTTATAGATCATACGAGATATACTCGATGAGGATTTTTTGTAAGTCACATGAGATTAACTCAAGAAGAATTGACGTCAAAAACACCCATGTTTTAGATCTTAATTGAAAAATTGAAAAAATCCAATTTGACCGTACCGGGAATCGAACCCAGACCCACCTGATCGGTAGAGCAAGCTCTAACCAACTAGACCACAGCGGGTGACATTTTATCTAATATATAAAAATTAATGTTTGTTTGTTCGTATTTTATGCGTTGCCACATCGCTAATCCGATTGCAATAAAACTTTGACAAACCTTTTGCTTGCACTAAAATTAACTTACAGTAGGTCTTACATACAATGTTTGTATGTATGCCATACAATTCATTTTGACAACGAATGCTTGCACGTGCGGAAAGATTATATTACAGTTAACTTACAGTAGGTGGCGCGTGTGTAGTACCATAACAATCGGCAGCAAACGTCAAACGTCAAAAGATAAAAAAAGGAAACATGCACTTCAATGAACACAATTGAAACACTTTATATTTTTGAGTAGCATTGCAATGGTTACCGGCTAGTATTATGTATATACAAATTCATCGCATAGAAAAAACTTTTTTGTACATATTATCGATTATTATCACACCATATTTTTCTGTTTCAGAAATGTTGCTTTTATTATTTTTAAATGTTTTTGTAAATACCGTAGCATCAGAAGATTTCGCATCTCTGACGTGGGGCGTACCTACTTGCCGCATATGTGTAGGCAAAGCTTTTAAGTGAAATTCGTTTACAAATAACGAAAATAACCTTACACCTCCTACGCACAAATTGCACTTAACTTTCAGCTTTAGGTATATTATATTCAGATAAAAACAATAAATGTATATAATTCTACTTAGCCAACATTAGACCCCTTTCAAACAAAAAAATCAAACAGATAAAATAAATCAGTTAAATTTGGACTTCTAATGAATTTTTTTTTATTTTTATTAAGGACCTCAAAATACTTTAAGCGATCTTACATCCAACTAGGTCAATGTTTTGAATTCTCGAACGGATTGATTTGCATCCAACGATATCTCACTCTTTTTCGATTGTACCCTCAAAACGTGGCAACGACATGATGATATAAGTTCTGTGAGATTTTTTAAAGTTAATCAAGATCAAGTCACTCACGCATAAGTATTCCAATGTCAGAAAAACATCCTAAATTAGTTTTATTTTGTTCCGAAACCGGCTTGATCGCTGTAGGAAAATCTTTTACCGCTAGACAGGGGAACACCTTATTAAATTTAACAAAAAAACATATTCTTTATTAAAATTAGTACCATATATACTGTATTTTTGACATTTGTATTACGTTATATACTATGTCTTAAGTCAGGCGTGGGAATCCTGCGGCCTTTTTGCTACTCTGGTGCGGCCTTCTGGCAAATTCTGTAATTCTGTAAATTTATGTAAATTCCTGACATATTCTGACCGTAAATTCCTGTTTCCGGCCAAAGATACCCTAGTCAATGTTTACTGCGGCCTTGTGTCGAATCAGAAAAATGAATGCGGCCATTAGAGAATAAAAGGTTACCCACCCCTGGTTTAAGTATTTAATCTTAGAACTATTCACTTTGTGAGGTGAGAAGAATTTTGTTCAAGCTATTGATATTAATTATTTGTCTGTAAATTGAGTATTGGCTGAATAATTATTGCGTATAATTTAATAGGGGTGATTCACCCCTTCCCGACACACCGTGAATAGCCTTTGAAATCAAGCGAGCCTCTTGTTAGCGTATTGGCAGCTTACCGACGTATACCTCTTGAACACGGTGTGTCAAACAGTTTTTCTCGTCCATATAATAACTACTCTTACTTTTAACGTTTTTTCAATATAATATATTTATATTACATTTTATTCAAAGCAGGAACCCTAGAGCGATAAATAACAATACTGTTGTTTTATCATTTCGTATATTGATTGGCATATCCTGCGATACCAAAGGAAGTGAATAAATAAAAGTCTACCAAGGAGTATAAAATGCACACGTAAATAATGCATTCCTCGCAATATAATTAACCCCACACGGTTAATTTTGTAGGAAGAAAAACAGGACGCGTGTTAGGATAGTTAATGAATTGCTTTGACTTTGACAAAAAGAAAATAAATGATCAGCGGCGCTGTTTGCACACCGTGTAATCCAACACACATGGGCGATGTAACTCAGTGCGCAAGTCATACACGAAGGAATCTAAAAAATATTTTTATTACTGTTTTTTATTTATTTGTAAAAACACGAAAATTATTGACATTACTGATTGAATAGCAATACCGGAAAATATATGACTTTGTACCTTTTAGGTTTTCACAGTCAATTATTGGTGGAAAGATATTTTATTTAAAAAAAAAACACACTTTTGTACTAATTCCACATTATTTATTTCAAATCAGAAACGGTTCCGCTTATGGCGAGCATTATCAACTGATGAAATATTTAAAAAAAAATATTGTCAATAAAATGGCGTGATAAAAAATTGGCAAAAAATAGGTTTGGCTTCTATTTTGATTCCAAAAATTTTATCTTCTAAGATAGTTCGTATAAAACTCAGCTAACAACGGTGATAAGCAGTTTCCTATCGTAAAGTCGTCTGTTTGTTTTTGTATATGCCGAAAGGCGAAACCCAGTGAATGTGTGTGAATGTATAGAATTTGAACGATTTAAATTTAATATTGAAATTCCACCAAGCACCTTCAGTCGAAATCTTAAATTATAGAATTATCATTTTATTATAGAAAATAAAAAAAATACGTAGGGTAAGATTTAGAGATGGGCTGGACGGGTCTCGCAGAGGCTCGCGCGATCCCCTAGCTAAATTCGAGTTGAACTGACGAGCCCCTTGAACCGATCTATGCATTAATATTAAATTTAAGACGCATCGATGTTTCTAATAATAATATTATTTGCGATGGCTTAAGTATTATGACATTTGGAACATGGAATTGGACCAAAAAATATATATATAAAATACAAAAAGTAACATAAGATATCTTTACTAATTATTGTGTATAATTGTAAAATGTTAATAAAAATCCACCTCTTACCCGGAACACGGCGAGTAACTTTGAGAATCAGCGAGCCCCATTGTTAACGTATTGGCAACCCACCGCTGAGTACGTAAATATTAAAATTCTCGCATGCGGCTTCAGTGTCGGACACCTGGAATTAAAATACACAATAAATATTTCCATTACAACTTTGTGTGTTGAATTGCATTCCATGTAAATTGCTTTTTTATGCGCATAGGCGAGTTTATATTAAATTATAAATAATTACGACAACTACCTATCCTGTTTTGTAAACCATATCAGGTTTAACTCACTGGCAAACATCAATTTTATACAATGGTCACATCGCGAATAAATGATATTGTATGAATATGAATGAACGGTCAGGTGTATAGACAACGGAATGAATACAAATTTTCATAAATAATCTTTTATTGTTTATTATTAGAATAAATAATTAGGTAACCGTAGCTCAGTCAGTTCAATGGTCCCTGCAAGTTGCTTGTTACTACTAAACTATTGAAAAAAAAACAGGGTTGTTGAGTCGGAGTCCTAAAAATCGACTCCTATGTTATATACCATTATTTTTCATTAGTTACATAGTTGAAATATAATATATGTGTGCATTGTACGAATCATCGCTAATTTTATTCAACCTCTTATCTAAAAAGTATAGGTTTTTAAAAGATACATAAATGTACTTTATTCTACAGCTATCGCTTTCTATCGCTATAAAACACCGCTAGAATAATTTTGTCGTCAATATTCTTGAGGAAATTAATAAGGAAGACAGCAAAGAAGTTTGAAGAATCCTCTCTAGCAAATGGCAATATTTTTTGCCAACATTTTTCTATTGGGTTAAATAAAACATGATAAATAGTTTTTGAATCGTTCAAATTATGTACATTCACACAGATTTTGTCACTAACGACCCGGGTTTCGCCTTTCGGTATCTTCAGGCGTTCAAGTGCACGGATGAACTTGAACTGACGATTAGTAAATGAATGTTTCGTGTTTATATAATAAATAAATGTATCAACGAGTTTAAAGCCAAAAAGGATAAAGCCATGGGAATGCCCACAGATTTGAGTAGTTAATGGTCTTAAGAATTATATTTATTTGTTTGTCGGAAAAGGTTTTATGATTATATTTATATAGGGTATAGAAGTGGAGATCCCGGCATGTTTATTTATTATATAAACACGAAACGTTAATTTACTAAGCGTCAGTTCAAGTTCATCCGTGCACTTGAACACCTGAAGATGCCGAAAGGCGAAACCTGGGTCGTTAGTGACAAAATCTGTGTGAATGTAAATAATTTGAACGATTCAAATTTAATGTTGAAATTTCACCATGCACCTTCAGTCGAAATCTTAAATGATATTTAGTTTTTGGGATGCGAATTAAATGAATTTTTGTATTGAAATTTTGAATTCATTACATCAATATTGACAAAAGTTGAGATACGTGCTTGGAGAAAATAATCGACGAAATCAGCTTATGAGAAATAAAGTGAGCTAAGTGGTATTTTTTAAAATTAGTTTAATACATTATAATATTCTACATGCCTAAAAAAGGAAATACACACTCCAATAGTGTTTTTTTCTCTAAAATAAAAATATGTTATCCACCAAGTAAAAACGTAATTGTAATTAAAATTACAATTGAACAACTTGGCTCACTTCACTTCTCACGGGCTCAAATGATAATTTGTATATGGTTCATGTGTCTTTCATTTGTCAATGTATCTGAAACAAAAAAGTATTTCTTTCTTCTTTTCATTTTCTAATAAATACCTTACAATGCTCTGGATTAATATTTATTTATGAATAGTATTAACAGTAATTTAATTCTTATATGTATTGCAAATATGTTACAATAATGAAAGGTTTTATTCTTTAAGAAGCATCGTCAGAAAGAATGCCGTGACTTTTTCATCTACCAATACACATATTAGTACACTATTGATGACATTGTTAAAAATCATGTTGTCATTTTAAAATCGGTGTCTGATGCGGATTGTAAGACAATGTCGGAATCATTAACGACTCCACAGCCCTGCAAATTACGTAATGAGGTAGTATATTATACATAATTACGTTATGCCAGTGACAGGAAGTAATACTTAAAACTTGCTTTTACTTTTCTTGAAGAGAAACTCAAATCAAATCTATAAAAAGTTTTATGCTTATGAGATTTATGAGTATAAATCAGGCGCGTATAGATTTACAATAATATTCGTGTGTGTGCAGGGAATTGACACGTGAAAATTTTTCACCGTGCTCTATATGACAAAAGATTCCCTGGAGTTTTAAGAGATATATCGGAATTTCGTACTCATGATAAATTAACATACCTTTAACGCCAGTAATCAAATAATTAATTCACAAATCATTCTCTTACATATTATTCGATCACTTCAGAGTTCCGATGTTCTTATTCTATATGTTGATTATCTACATCAGGGATACCAAACTAAGATCACTTGGTGGGACAAATAAAATAATGCATGTCTCTGCTGGGCCACACGTCAATATTTTAAACCTTAATAATAATATTATATTTTTTATAATAATAATAAACAAACATCTCACAGTTTAAAAAAATATTTTTAATTCTTTTACCATTTGTTTTCTTTATATAATATTTTTTAACGTCGACCGCTAATTTGGACGTCGCGCATCATAGTTGATTAGTTCAATTTTCATCAGTCAATCTGTTTTGACACTTAAGAAAAATGACTCACAGCGATATGTAGTGCCGAATGCAGCTTTAACCACTTGAATATCAAGCGGACACAGGTTTCCGGAATATACGCAAGCGAACACGGGTGTCCAAGACATTTAAAAAATCAAATACTTGGTATTCTAATAGAATATAAGCAATATGTTGATGAATATGTGTTTTGCCATCTATTATGAGTCAATATAGGTTTTTAAAATATCGATTTCAAGTGTATATTAGGCAAAATTATATTTCTCAGAAACACGCAGTATCTTTGGGACATATTAATGATTTATTTGCGCGGTATTCAAACGGTTAACGCACATTGCTAATTACCTCGATTACGGGAATTCATCTTCAAGGATATGTGTATGATAAAATTCTTGTATTTTATTTTCTTCGAACGTGGCTTTCATTGCAGATCTTATAAGCTCAATTTGTAAATCTGAAGGTGCAGTATCGACCCTTAGATCAAACTGGGTTAGGAAAATCGTTAACATTTCCTCATATTTTTGATAAATGAAAATCTATCGTCGAATGCTTTGATTAGTTTTGTAACTTCATTAGCATATCTCACATATTTTTTTCTGTCACTCATAAATTAAGCGGGCCAAGGTTTGGGCATGCCTGATTTACACCTTCTTTAGGATGACTTCCGTTCGCGATATAATGAAACCGTTCATTTTACCACCGTTATTTCACATTATACTTTCATCTCCGAAAATAGACAATTCTTTTTTTCACTTTTAAGGTGTTTACTGTCAATACTTGGTGGAAAGGCATTATAATAAAAATAATCCGTTTCATTAATCTAATTCTAACCTATGTTAACTGCTCTTCTATATTATTTATATGTTTTTTAAAATTTATTCCTTTTGTAAGAATTGATATGGTTTTTAAAAATGTCTTTTTCAGAATCTTCATTACTGCTGATTTTGTTGAAGTACATCATTGCTTGGAAGCGGGAAAAACACCAAATCATCATTAGGATATTTACTTTAGTAATGTAGTGTTTCACTTTGTGTAAAAATTTCCCAAATTTTAATTGTGTTTATAATTGATATCGTTTGCCACTTAGATTTATTATTCTTTGATGATGATTTTTTAATTGTTATGGTTGTTAAGCATTTTAATTTTGTGTAATTATAATGTAATTTGCTAATCCTTTAAATTTTAATAGTTGCTTACACCTTTTTATTTCAATTTCAATTTGTATAAATATCACTGTTTATATATTTTTCTTATCAGTTGATAATGCTCGCGATGAGCGAAACCGGTCCTGATCTAATAAATTTTATGTGGAAAAAGTACTAAAAATTATTTGTATTCTTTTTTTATTCAATATCCAAACATTGCAGCTTTTAAGCGACATTAAATTAAATATTTAGAAAACATATTTGATAAAAACTTAATTCGTATGCTTAAATTATTATCTATCTACGAAAAACACACACTTGAAGCATAATTAAACAAGCCCAGATCAAAATATACCTACGTTACCTATATAATGAATCTTTTATCTATACGTTTTCTTGCATTACAAAGTAAGGGATTGGTATATCGGTATTACCGGTAAACAAACATCCCGGTTTTTTTGCAAATATAATAAACCGGATGTTTTTTTAATGGTACGTTTATAATGTTTCAATTATTTGATGGCAGTTTCTCCAAAAAGCGTTGAATCTGAAAGGGCTTTTATTTCATTCAGTTTTTTTTCATGTATGGTTAAGGCACAGTTTTTTGAATATTTCTTATTTAATTATATTAAATTAAATTCTTATTAAAGTATCGATCAATGTTGCCTCTAAGCTTCGAGCGCGGTCGCGCAGCTAATTGCAAACCTCCCCGCACTCATTCTGGGTTGGCTCGCACTCCAATACAACTAAGATTGTTTTTTTTAATATTTAGATAACATAACTACAATTAAATTCTTATATATTATCAGAACAAGACATTGATCTAAATGGAGTTTATGTATATCAACTGTGGAAAGGAAAACGGACGTAACCCACAGTTTTTTCAAAACAGCTTTTTTTCGAAAATCACAATGTATAAAACTTGATACAAGTTTTATCAAAAGGATGCAAGCAGCAAATGTCGAATTAGTATCTAAATTTAGCTTTTAAGTTTGAAAAAGATGACCTTGTAAAAAATTAAAACCAAAAAAAGTCTGAAATAAAGGTTTTTCCTAATCAATTTCTTTAATTAATATTAGATTATGTCAATTAAACACCAGCTTAGAAGTCTCCGTGCACTTCAAGCTTGGGTATCATTCATAATTTTCATATGGCCCATAATCATCAAAACACGTTTTTCGCGCCTCCTGTAATTTGCGCCATGTGTGGGTTACGTCCTTCTTCCTTTCCACAGTCGATATGTACTATAAAATTAGTTATAAGAAACGATGTGAAAAACTTAAATACATCTAAAAACATGTTAATAATTTTACTAGCGACTAATTAGTTGTTTCATTCTGCTTATTTTCTTAATTTTCGCTTCATTTTATTTTATGTAAAAAATGAGTTCTGTTATTTTTTGTCTTATTTAATATTGAAAAAATATTTATAAATTATCAAATAATAATATTTTTACTGTGCAAATAAAAAAAAACATTTTTACATCAAATATAAAAAAAATGTGCCGCGCATTTGTTGGATTGGCCAGCACAGTTTTCAAATTTTACACGCAGCTAACCACTCCCCTTAGAAGGAACATAAGTATCGATTCATTGATCTAGCATTGCGATCCCGATTTGTCGTAATTATTGTTATTTCCAATACCGGGAATGACATATTCGTCCGGTATTTAAATCCCTGAGCAGAGTGAACGAGTTGATATTTTGAAACGGTTGCGTAGACACAGTTGAGTGTTTGCTTTGAAACTCTAGAAGGCGAGGCAGCAAGTTCTTCTTCAACCTTTGACAGTTAATAAAAGAATATAAAAAATATATTGTCTGTTTTCTTTTCAACGAGTAGGCACTTTGTTGTTTTAAATCACTTGAAAACAGATCGTATACCTATGTATATAGAATACTTTCTTTAGTAGTCGCTCGTACAATAGAATGTTCAGAATTTTTTACTAACGTCGTAATTGTAATTATTTTTTTTACTTCATATTTCTTCATGAGTAAGTAATCTATATTAACTATATGTAATATTTGAAAAAATTCATCCTCCCCCCCCCCTTGAGATAAGCGAGATTGATTAGCCAGACCCGGGGTGGGGAACCTTTTCATTTCTAAAGACAACTTTCAGGATTCTTATCGGATTCTACATAAGGCCGCAGTAAAGAAAACGTTAACAACCCTCCCCTTTTTTTCGACTGTCGAACATAAAATGGGATGATAAACCCCTTACTCTCCTCGAAAAGAAAAGATGTTGAATACCTGAGTAACAAGCAATTGTCGTAGAAAAAATATGTTTAAACACTTTCATTAGGAGGCCATATTGATACTTCTCCATATTACCATATTGAGGCCATATTACTCTACAATGGGAGCAGACATGGATAATATATATGTACGTATTTAAACAGGAATAATCGGCATGAGAGTTTTCTAGGGCGAAGAATCACCGAACCTTGTGAAAATCCATAACGAAATACTTACATACAGTACAAAAGTTACTGATCGGTCACGGCGATCGTAGCACCAAATGTCATATTTTCAGGTATATAATAATTATTTTCAATAACTTACCTCTTTGGGTGGCTTCAGGATGTGTACAAAAGATCGGACAAATATATCATGTACATACATAGCATAAATGGTTTGATATTTTTGGGTTTTGACTTGTTAAACACGAAACGAGTAGCAGTGCTCTTCGTCGAAAAAATGTTTGCATATTAAATAAAGAAAAAGCCTCCGAAAATATTTACATTATCTTAGTGGGCACTGAAAGACGCAGGACCATTCTTGAGAGGCGCACATAAGTAGGTTCCCAAGTACCCCGCCAACGAACCCACAAGTAGTGAATACGACCCAAAAAAGCGAGTAAAACGACTCGCCAGGGATCTGAAGTGGCGGGTCGAGGCCTCGGAGAGCGCTGAGTGCACTTGGCAGCGCCCCCCGCGTCTTGCGCCCCATGCGCGATGACAAATTAAGTGGGGACCTCAGGACAGAAAACAAACCAACACCTGAATTTCGCCTAAGTATGGAATTAATTCAACGCTTTTTTGAAGAACAAATTACTCATAATGGGGCTTTTTTTAGTAAACGGCCTGAAATTAAAATAAAAAAAAAATATGAAAACATTTGCATGAAATGTGAATAAATTATATGACACACTAACAATTTAAAAATGATTGTACAAACCATTAAGCATATAAATTGCAAGTCCAGACTCCTTTTTACTATCGATAGCGTTGAGATAGGCGACCATACAACGTTAGAGCTACATATACACAACGGGTGGTTGTAGGAAACCAAATTGATTCCATTGGTTCCATAAATTAAACGTTCAAGACAAATGTGCGCATGACAACCACACGAAGGACAGATACATAACGAAATACACAAAAAAAAAACTCAAAACTTTTGTATCGATTCTTGCACAAAAATAAAAACATAAGTAAATAAAAAAAGTTAAATTTATTTAAAATAATAAATATCGTAAAATTTAGGATGTTATAGTAAGTAAGATGATACAAAATACTGCCAATGTCTTCTAAAACAGGGATTTTAAGAGGGATTAGTTAACCACTATTCCTCTCCTAGCTCATATCTCTTCTCTCTTCAAAATAGTGTTACAAGCAATGCTCCCTTCCCTCTAAGACATAAAGTTAGCTGCGAGGAAATTTCAAAGGCTGCGCGGACCGATCACATATTAACCATTTGAATACCAAACGGACACAGGTGTCCGGAACATATGCAAGCCAATATAGATGTCCAAGACATTTAAAAAATCAAATACTTGGTATTCTAATAGAATATAAGCAATATTTTGATGAATATGTGTAGCGAAAACACTAATATTGAGATACCTCTAATACAAGTCCATATGCCATTGGTAGCGGATATGGATTTAAAAAATATATATCTTCTAAGCATCGCCGGATTACTCCATAAGTGCAGGAGGTGTGCGCAAGGGGCCTCGAAAATAGATAATATAATATAAAGCCTTTATAATTTTAATTAGGTTTTTAATACTTTCCCAATTATTTGTTGTATAAAATTGCATCTGAAAGCGTAATAATATATCTTATGCAACATACTAATTTCTCGAGCGAACTGATCTATAATAATAGTTAGTATGTAAATCTCTCATAAAGCAGGGAGACAAAAAAGATCTCAACGATTCCCAGCACTGACAGGAACGCGCTTGAATAATATTTTCACTGAAAACACGACTCCTGAGACAGATTTATTCAGAACTAATGTTGTTCATTTGGATCGAGTCTCACACTATTCAACAGGGCGGCCAAAAGTCGGAAAAAATATTTATTCTCGAAATTTTATCAAGGAAAAAACATGAATTAATTTTAGATATTTACATCGGATAACTTTCAAGGTGTCCACTGTCAATACTTGATCATTATTCCGCATTTGTTTTATTTGATTAGGACCAGTTTCGCTCATCATCAGCACTTTTCATCATATATAATACATGTAGTACTTCAAAAGAAATTTGAATCGTTCAAATTATGAACATTCACACAAGTTTTGTCAATAACGACCCGGGTTTCGCCTTTCAGTCAGTTGAAGTTCATTCGTACACTTGAACGCCTGAAGATGCCGAAAGGCGAAATCCGGGTCGTTAGTGGCAAAACTTGTGTGAATTTACATAATTTAAATGATTCAAATTCAATATGAGCTTAAAATGGTTAAAGTCATATACATATGTTACATAGTACTAAAAATACTTTTTGTATGTGTGATTAATTGTTGTCACATAACGTAAGAAAATAACTCATAATGGTAAATTTGTGGTCGCGAAAGGTGATTCGGCTTAACACGCCTGCCTGATTGATCCACATAAAATGAACAGTGGTCAACTAACTAATAGTTCCTTAGTAGTCCATCCTTTTTAGAGTTATAAGTTAACCAGCCTTTACCGTGTGAATTTTATCGCCGGGCTTATCTTAATTGTTATGCCACAATAGTTTGCTATTAAAAAAAACTTTTTATGTTACTCTTCTAATTTTATTGTATAATAAAAAAAACTGACGTTTGTAAAATACACTGTGCAATTTACATTTCATTGCAAAATGTATCATACTTCGAGTTTTTAAAACATGTATAAACTCAAAATTTACACCGGCGCATTGCGAAATCTATGGCCATAAAGATAAACAATGTGAAATTAACAATGTTTCATAATTTTTGACAGCCCTGAGTGACTGGTGTTCATCTGTATTATTTTAAGGCAGTAGACGAAACTAAAACTTACATTTCTACTTGTCATTATTTTGTATTCATGTACGCAGAGTAAGTAGGTAGTTTTAGAGGTGATCGCAAGATACTCGTTACTCCTGAGACCTCTTAAGCCCCTGACAATATAGTGCACGTATAGTCTATCCACTGCAACTAGAATAATACAGACATCAATGAATATGACAACAATATATAATGATAACTTGATAAACGAGCTTTATTGGTTCCGTGACTGTTAATTAGTAATAATTAGTTAACAAAAAACATCTGTCGTATTCAAATATAAAAAAAAAAAAACTTTTTCTGCTTGACGCTCCATGCTTTAGCAAAAACCTCTTCAAATAGGTTTAATCGTTTTCTTTTCAATAACAGTGGCATTCAAAAGCTCCGGCGCACGACCAGTTGCATTTATTGTCTGTAAACTCTGAAAGTTTTTCCCAAATTCTCTACATTTTTTTATCTCACTTTTAGAGATAAACTACCCAACATCTGGCTCCTCCGTGGTGCCGATTTTCTGCAAAATTTCTTTATGCTGCTGAGAGTGTATCTCTTTTTAATTTTTCGTGTTCTTCAACTCTTTCATCCACCTTTAAGCCAACACACTTTCTGTATGAACTCATAAATAAATCGATCGAGCGTCGGTTCGTATCTATAAAAACTCTAAAGTAAAGGCATTCGTGACGGTCAAGATTTAACTGTATTCTCTAAAAGATTAGTGAACAATACTGCTTTGCATACTATAACGAATTTTAAAAATTGATTTAACAATTAAACATCTTGGCAATAAATCCTTTTTTTATTTTTTTAAAAACCCTTTTTATCACTTTTAACATCTTTTTTGAGAAAATTAGCTAAAAAGGTTTGGAGCTAGTGCAAACTATTTTATAAAACCTTTGGAGTGCAAAGGGTTAAAGACATTGGATCTTTATTTTAGCATATAGCGAGAAATATGCAAAAAAAATGTTTTCAACTGACACGCCGTCTAGGATATCAACAATTAAAAACACAATATTAAATCTTTATAAATGCCGAGTGACTGAAACTGTAACACTATTAAAGGTTACTTTTAACGGTTTAAATAATTTATATAAATTGTAATTACATAAAAAATAAAACACTTTTCCCTACTAATTTAACAAATTATGGATTACGTACGAGCAAGTTCTTTATGTTTTAATATAACGAATGCCTTCCTCCAAGAATTGACAGTTAACACCTCAAAAGTGAGATCTTATTATGTGTGCACAACTTCGTTGAATCAATTGGGACTTTATATAGGTCAGAAATATGGAGTTTTTTTAATCTTATTCAATCGTTCAAGCAGTGATACCATTACTGTTTTTGAATATGTTAAATAATTAAAAGTAATATGAACTTCTTTATTTGAGTGGGTTGACTATAAGCAAAGTTGTCATTTACCTGACCTCTAAAATAGGTACGATTTGTGCTACATAATATTTTCTTTTACAAATTTGAAGGAACACACAAAATATTGTTTATGTATGTATTATATAACTTACGATAACCCGTGTGTTACCTTATCTCATTTTTAAATCTTAACATTAATAGCCGATAAGGTCTGTCTGTAAGGACGTCCGCAGTAAGGTACAGACCAATGATTTCGATTTATTCTGAACAGCACATTTTTGAAATGTTGTTCTATCCAATGGGAGCGGCTTATTTTAAACTGGGCGTGAATGTTCTGATATCGCCACGTTTGAAAATTTGATATTTCTTGGTGTAGAGCTAAAGTATTGTATCACCATACATCATAATATTCGAATAATCAAAGACTTTAATTCGACTATTGCAAACTATGATTATAGGGCTATCGAAATGAATCGTCTGATCGTGTGAGTCGATGTGAGACTAATATTTTTTGGAGCGGATTTGATCAATTGAATCATAATGATGAATCTTTTCACGTCTGACCTTGAAAATCTGTTAGAATTCTTTAATACATTAAGAATATTCAAATTATGATATGGATATATGATAGAATAATATTTTGCTTTTTTCATACACTTGGACAAAATGTGCAACTGATTTTTTATTGAAAAATTGGATTTGATCTTTTGATTTTTATTGGAAATAATTGTTAAATAATTTAAAATCCGAAAAATAATTGTTGGCAAACTTAAACATTATTCCAAAAATTAAGTAATTTACAAAATTTCTGCTACTACGAAAGATGATTGTTAGCAAACTTTAACATTATTCCAAAAATTAAATAATTTACGAAATTTCTGCTACTACGAAAAATGGTTGTTAGCAAACTTAATCATTATTCCAACAATTAAATAATTTACGTAATTTCTGCTACTACGAAAAATGGTTGTTAGCAAACTTAAACTTTATTCCAAAAATTCAATAATTTACGAAATTTCTGCTACTACGAAAAATGGTTGTTAGCAAACTTAAACATTATTCCAAAAAATCAATAATTTACGAAATTTCTGCTACTACGAAAAATGGTTGTTAGCAAACTTAAACATTATTCTAAAAAATCAATAATTTACGAAATTTCTGCTTCTACGAAAAATGGTTGTTAGCAAACTTAAACATTATTCCAAAAATTCAATAATTTCAATAATTTACGAAATTTCTGCTACTACGAAAAATGGTTGTTAGCAAACTTAAACATTATTCTAAAAAATCAATAATTTACGAAATTTCTGCTTCTACGAAAAATGGTTGTTAGCAAACTTAAACATTATTCCAAAAATTAAGTAATTTAGGAAATTTCTGCTACTACGAAAAATGGTTGTTAGCAAATTTAAACATTATTCCAAAAATTCAATAATTTACGAAATTTCTGCTTCTACGAAAAATGGTTGTTAGCAAACTTAAACATTATTCCAAAAATTAAGTAATTTAGGAAATTTCTGCTACTACGAAAAATGGTTGTTAGCAAATTTAAACATTATTCCAAAAATTCAATAATTTACGAAATTTCTGCTACTACGAAAAATGGTTGTTAGCAAACTTGGACATTATTCCAAATATTAAATAATTTACGAAATTTCTGCTCCAACGAAAAATGGTTGTTAGCAAACTTGAACATTATTCCAAAAATTCAATAATTTACGAAATTTCTGCTACTACGAAAAATGGTTGTTAGCAAACTTAAACTTTATTCCAAAAATTGAATAATTTACTAAATTTCTGTTACTACGAAAAATGGTTGTTAGCAAACTTCAACATTATTCCAAAAATTAAATAATTTACGAAATTTCTGCTCCTACGAAAAATGGTTGTTAGCAAACTTGGACATTATTCCAAATATTAAATAATTTACGAAATTTCTGCTCCTACGAAAAATGGTTGTTAGCAAACTTAAACATTATTCTAAAAATTAAATATTTTACGAAATTTCTGCTACTACGAAAAATGGTTGTTAGCAAACTTAAACATTATTCCAAATATTAAATAATTTACGAAATTTCTGCTACTACGAAAAATGGCTGTTAGCAAACTTGAACATTATTCCAAAAATTCAATAATTTACGAAATTTCTGCTACTACGAAAAATGGTTGTTAGCAAACTTAAACTTTATTCCAAAAATTCAATAATTTACGAAATTTCGGCTACTACGAAAATTGGTTGTTAGCAAACTTTAACTTTATTCCAAAAATTAAATATTTCACGAAATTTATGCTACTGCGAAAAATGGTTGTTAGCAAACTTGAACATTATTCCAAATATTAAATAATTTACGAAATTTCTGCTACTACGAAAAATGGTTGTTAGCAAACTTAAACTTTATTCCAAAAAATCAATATTTTACGAAATTTATGCTACTACGAAAAATGGTTGTTAGCAAACTTGAACATTATTCCAAATATTAAATCATTTACGAAATTTCGGCTACTACGAAAAATGGTTGTTATCAAACTTTTTTTTTCCAAAAATTCAATAATTCACGAAATTTCTGCTACTACGAAAAATAGTTGTCAGCAAACTTGAACATTATTCTAAAAATTAAGTAATTTACGAAGTTTCTGCTAATACGAAAAATTGTTGTTAGCAAACTTAAACATTATTCCAAATATTAAATAATTTACGAAATATCTGCTAACTATAAAAATAAAATATATTAAAATAAAATAAAATAAAATAAAATAAAATAAAATAAAATAAAATAAAATAAAATGAAATGAAATAAAATAAAATAAAATACCATAAAATAAAATAACATAAAATTAAATTAAATTAAATACTATGCAACAAAAATCTCACGTTGCTGGGCAACGGGCTTACAGCTAGTTTAATTTAATTGTTCTCAGTGTTTGTTTGTCAAGAACGTGAACTTGATATGAAATGTTTGAAATTGATTTCGCTTTACTTGAAACTGACAACTGTTCATTCTCGCAAAGGGCATTCAAAATCTGTTTGATTTCCAACACTCGTGTAGTCATTTCTCATAAATTATACGTTAAATTATTTTTATTTTTTAAATCCATATGATATGGCCTCGTAATAGAGGTTTTTCTTCGACAACCGCTTGTTGGTCAATTGACCAACCACTCTTTTTTTCAAAGAGAGAAATAATTGACGGTTAACTGATCTCTCTCGCTACGTCTCGTTGTTTTAGGATTGGAGGGGCGGCGGGGGGATTATAATGAAAACAAAAATCCATGCCTTTGAACAGAAATCGATAAAACAATTCGAAAAAATACTGTTCCTACTGGCTAAAATATAATAAAATTAAAAACAAACAGTTTCATATTTCTTGGAAATTAATTAGACCCTTTACAGATATTATTTAAAAATTAAAATAGGAAATGTGGCTGAACAACATAAAATTTATATCGGATGGGTATTTCCCCTCCAAACACAAATTATTAGCATCGCTATTGTCAGTGGCGGATTAAGCATATGGGAGGCCCCAGGTGCAATAAAATTTGGATGCCCTATTTTCGGATAACATAAAAACTTCAGAAAATTCCAAGTATAATAATAAAAATCTCTACAAAAACTATATGGGTTATATTGTGTAAGCTATTTTTTAAACCCCTAAGATTCGGAGGCCCCAATCGCGTGCCTCAAATGCTTATATGTAGTGGTGTAGTGGGGCCAGGTCGGTGACCTGGTACCTGAAAATGAGCCAGGGCGCCACCCTGCCACCTTTTTTGACTTATAACTTAATTTTCAAGGAATGTTTCCGTTTTTTTATTGGTTTAATTGTTAAAACTTATGGTTTTTTTTTTAACTTCGGACGAATATAAAACAAAAACAAAAAAAAAGGGAAGAAATCAATGACCGACCTGGTACCTATTTATGTACTACTACACCACTGCTTATATGGTAATCCACCACTGATTACTGTTATTGGTCGTATCTTTCCCCATCTCCACGTATAGTGGAAAAATATTCCACCCTTCATTTATGTTATAAATTACTTGAAAATATAATAAGAATCAATGCAAACGTAATAAATAAAATCAAAATACGATAGAATCAGTCCGAAAATGCTTCTCAAAGAGGCGAAGTAAGTGTACAACGAAGAGCAAAGTTATCAAATGTAATTTACTATTCAAAATAAACAAAGTTTTGACCGAATCCATTGAAATTATTTACAAAGAAAAAAAAATCAAAACTTGCCATGAAAGACGACTCATTTCGGTTTACTTTGCTTTGGACATAATATATAATATTTTAGCACAATTCAAATACATTTGATCTAAAACAGAAAAAATAGTATTTTGATACTAAATAAAACCATTAACATTTCTTTAATCGAGCAATTTACAAACAACACTTTAATTTACAAATCCCTAGTTCCGAAAATAATGTTATTGCTCAAAATGCGAGCGGATATAGCTTACGAAGGTCGTATATTATGATTAATGCTGTTGTACATTTATTTAAAAATGGTGTTTTTTTATTCCGATCGAATTCTTCGTAATGTTTTTTTTACGAATGTCACAATAAAAGCGTTAAATGACCGACCTAATGGTTTATCGATTCACTTAGTCAAATATTGTTTCAATAACGTCGAAAACAATAAACGTTAATAGCTGCAATAATAATTCTAGCCGATAGCTTTTATTTTCAGCAGCGAGTTTGCTGTTCAAACCTGATAAATGATATGCGCATCGAAATGATTTAATATTTTTGATAGCGAATGCAAATAATGACGTATATGCGATAAATGAAAAATATTGTACACTGGGATCAAATAAAGCCATTCCACTATTGAACGTGTTTTCATTTGTGGCAGCAAAGGATTGAATTGAATCGATGGTACTGTGCTTTGAAATACGCGGACCTAAAAAAATAATAATAACATATTCCAACCCACACACTGACATTTTCATGACAACTAAAACTTGGTAATTCATCATTGTTTTTAGTAGTGCGATTCATACCGAAATACATGTGTATTTGCTGACTTAAACAAACTATTACTTAAGCTTAATAAAAACACAATAATCATTTGTACTTCATTCCACTTTATTTAATGTCAGGACCGGTTTCGCTCATTGCGAGCATTGTCAACTGATAAATAAAGCGGAATGAAGTACAAAGGATTATTGTGTTTTTATTAATATAATGCCTTTCCACCAAATATTGACAGTGAACACCCTAAAAGTGATATTACTTAAGCGTTCTTATAGACTAACCGGGGGGGGAACCTTTTCTTCTCTAAAGGCCGCATTTATTTTTCTGATTCGACATGAAGGCCGCAGCAAACATTGACTGGGGAATTTTTGGCCGGAAACAATTTCATGCCAATTTCTAAAGCCCAGAAATTTGCGGATTTCCCAAAATTACCAGTATGAGACTTTTTTTTAGTTCTCTCAAGGATTTTGACATCGAAAATCCCAAAAATCTACGAAATTACAAAAATTTACAAAATTGGAGAATTTGCCAGAAGGCCGCACCAGAGTAGCCTAAAGGCCGCAGGTTCCCCACGCCTGAACTAAGCCATCGTTTTTCAACCCTTTTGGCCCGTGGCTCCTTTTGAATCTTATGTTTTACGTGACCCCCATAGCAGCTTTTTTATTTAAGCATATAAGTGATACGAGACAAATGAGAAGTTGAAAGGTTCCAAAATAGTTTTCAATAATTTAAAAAAAATTCAACGATTTTGTTTTTGATTTTCGCATCTAAGACTTGTAAACATCTAAGATTTAAAAAATCTATATAAATTCAGCATTAAAACTTAATAGTAGTATTGTTTTGAAAAAATGATAATTCTCACTAAAAAATAAAAATATGTAAATTTTAAATAATTTTAAAACCATGTTTAAGAATTATTGCCAAGAATAAATAAACACATTTTGCACACAAATATAAATATTACGATAAAGATATTTAAGATTGTAGGATTTTTAATTATACTAGATAATAATTCTCTTTTACGTTTAAATTTGCAGTGAACGGAGTTACGAGCTTTGCACTTTAGGCCTACAATATTATGAAATATAATGCGAGTATTGGGTGAAGCCAAGATCCTCACAGGGCCATAAATTTAACAATCATCATAAATTACCTGCCAGCTAAACTTTAGCAGCAGTACTGAACGTGTTAAACATTCGCACAAACCATAACGCGTCCATTAACGAAACCGCGCACGAAAAACACCCTTCGGGAATAAGACACCACCGACTACATTCGCATTTTCAAAAACGGGTTACAAAAGACCATTTCAGACGTGAATATCCAATCCTAAATAAATATTTTTGTCATGCGGTGGTCTATTATGTTCCAAATCCCTTTTCATATCATACACAAGATTTATTTAATAGAAAACTAACAGGATTTAAATTGTTGTTTGTAAAAATTCACGCGTATAAATTTACTCCTTTCATTGGTGGAATGTTTTTTCAGTGTGACACAATTATTCCTAGACATCTCACTCAAATTTCACAGGCAAAAACAACATGGACATTGACGATTACTTGCTTACCATAATAACGTACGGATTTTTTTATTCAAGAGTTTTTTCTTTAATAGACTAGGGCAAATGTTTTTACAGGCTTAGAATACATACAATCTTGCTTTATTATTTCAGTCGGCCATATAGTCAGTCACATTTTACGTTCCGTAATAATCACGTGTCACCTTGAAATAGAAATTCAAAAAGACACGCGATATTTTTAAATCAATTTAACGAACTGAAATATAGGTACTAGTCAATCAATATAACTCATTACTGAACCGAGATATTTTGTACATAGATTATACGAAATATGTTGCTCTTGTTAAATTTTAAAAAATATATTGTTATGAAAAACAATTGTATTGTGTTATTTCATTAAAAAAAAACTTTCAAGTTCCATTTATTTGATGTTACCAGAATAATACAGTATCTCTCAAAGGAACACTTGTGAGTGGATACGCTTGGACCATCTTGAATGCCTTACCAAGTAATTATTACTGATCGCTCGGATGACCACCGTCGCAAACTGTGAACTGCCTTTATGTCCAGACTGTCTATCATAAATTCAGAAAGACTTTAAGCTTTCAAAGCTCTTCTCACATCAACGCCAAATCGAGGCATTAATGGCAGAATAAACTAACTCTACCTTCTAAAAATCTACGCAAAAGAAATAAATTATGCACACCTGATTTTTGTAGCTCGGTTATTTTAAACAAATTGTTCAAGCCAGTAGTGTCCATCTCCGATAAATGATATAAATTGTCTTTGGAAGTTGACTTCAATTATTTATATCAGATCCTCAGTGTTCAATTAAAGCGTTCCAAAAAAATCAGGTAATTTTCACTAATAAATCAGTAACGTACCAAAACAATATTTCTCCACATGTAACATTGATAATAGCCGTATAAATTTATTTATTTTGAGCATAAAAAAGCTTTATATGTAAAAGAAATTTAACTAAAATACTATAATATTTCCTATTCATTGTATAAAAATATAGTATCAAAAGGACAAACCTCGCTAACTCCACGTTGCTATGCAAATCAAAACCGGCTAATTTTGTCATCAGATAGTACACGCAGTGTGAGTAATGATATTTTCTTTCAACAATGCTGCCTTGAGAATGTTTCATATATATGTAACTGACATTCAACGGAAATAGCCAAGTTTGATGAGCAGCGACTTAATTACAAACCCTCGTGTGATTTATGTATAGTATGAAACTATTTTAGGAACTTCACTTCAAATTTACATCTTCAAACAAATAATTTACAAAACAAAAATGCAGCAGTAAGTACGTTCAGTCAGTGATGACAATACGGATAGATCTCTTTTCATTTGTAGCATGCAATTAGGGTAACAATATCCCTAATTTCCGATTGATGGATAAGTGTGAGTTTGTTTTGAACCAATTCAATGCTAGTCGCGATATTAAGTCATTATTGACCATGACAAAAAGAGTCATAAATAATAGGTGAATGTATGAATTTTTGTTAAAACTTTATTTTCTATATTTGAACAAAGTCACAGACGTTCAATGCTCTGGATTCAAATACTGCACTACAGTTTTGAATAATTGTACCTTCACTAATTCACCGTAACATAAATCGTAGCGCTAATTAATTATTCAGAACAATCCATTTTAACAGTGTTCATGGTTTCTCAGTAATAATGTATCTGATTGACTCATCTAAGAACATTGAATTAATTTGCAGCTCATTCGCGTGTTGAATGCAAAACCAAACTTGATTGGCCGAAAGCTACCCAATCACACGTCTTCACGGTGAGATGAGCTTATGCTTTGAATATTAATGCAACAGCAAGATGATGGTGTCTCTAAAACCACTTTTGTCTTTCTGTAATTATAATTTTAATTCGATTCATAATTAAAGATGGACACCGCTGTACAAACATTGTTGGCTGCTTTCGTGTACTTTTCCTCATATGGCAATTAAATATGGTCACAATTAAAGCAATATCTGTGGAAACTCTCAATAAGGGATTTTTTCAAAGGAACGAACAAAAAAAAGGATCTTACATTTTTAAATAATTGCAATTCGAAACTTTTTTTAGTAGTCGAGCGAAAAAAAATCTTTGAGAATTATTTTGAATTACAATTTTTCGTCAGAGATCAATCCCGAGAATCCCGAAAGCCCAGATCCGGAAATCCTGGGATT
This sequence comes from Himalopsyche tibetana, assembly GCA_030503985.1. NCBI lineage: Eukaryota > Metazoa > Arthropoda > Insecta > Trichoptera > Rhyacophilidae > Himalopsyche > Himalopsyche tibetana. The sequence continues at coordinate 20,708,355 of JAPJYX010000024.1, forward strand.
AAAAAGGGTCTAGGATTCGATGCCCTAGTCAAAATTAATAATTTCATAATCTCTATCTTATTATAAAACAGGAGACCTTCGGCATAAAATATTTCAATATTAGAGTCTTGAAGAACGTTATTTTTTTAGAAGCCGCGCATCCAGTGGCGGATTATCCCATAAGCGCAAGAGGCGCGCGCTTGGGGCCTCCAAATCTTGGGGACCTCTACGATAGCATATATTATATAAAACCTTAAATTTTAATTTCAGTTTTCAATATTCATTATTATTCTACGAAGAGGTTTGCAGCACTTTTAAATTATTAAAAAAGCAGAGCCTCTAAAATTAATTGCGTCTGGGGCCTCCAAAGTGCATAATCCACCACTGCGCGCATCACTTCCACAAACGATACAAAACTTCTAGAAAAAGTGTTTGGAGTGACTTAAAATATACACTCATCGTTCTTTATTTATTCAGGAAGTAACTAAGATGCGTAAACGTCTACAGCTAACAGCTAATCGTATTTTTTAAAAAATAACAACTAATACTTTTTTCATAATCGACGGTGACTTTTACGGTTTTATCTGGCATTCTAAGTGATCGGTCATTAACGTTTCCCGCGAAATTACTATTTAATCTTACAATAGTATTATTTTTCTACTGAATCGATTCTTACCATTAAGAGAAAAAAAATATTCCGTTTTACGGCCGTCAAAATAGTATAACTCCCGCTTTGCATATCAAATTGAAGATTAATTCCAAGCAGTTTTAAAATGACGATTACAGCCCTATTCACAACAGGTGAATTCACACCTCGTAGAACGTATAAACTAAGGCCTGTTTGCACACACTCGTTCATTCGAAATAATCTTCGAAATCCATAATTATTGGGCTTCGCACTAAAAAAAATAACAGCTTACTTTACTTTACTAGTTTTCTTAGTATATAAATTATTATTTGATTTAATAGCACTCTCTATTACTGCAGGGTTAGCGGTCAAGTGATAAACTTCGTTCGTTAAATTTGGTTGCGGTCCTCACGAGTTTGAATCCCAGTCCGGGCAATTTTATGTAGTTGATTTTTTGAATAATTTATGGATAAATGTTAGAAGTCATGTGTGTCTTCTATGTCGAAATTCCCTCCTACACTTCCGATCATAAAAACGGGAAGTCAGAAGTGTCCTAGCTCTATCATTTTATATGTATACAACTGCTAACAAGCAGCCCTCGTAAACTTCTATTGAGATAATAAACTAATCGATACTTTTTCCTACCCCACTTTTTCCAAACATAACAACTAAGCCAAAAAAAATATGAGTGCTACTAATGATCTCAAATGAAACTTTTATCAAAACACATATGTTCAAGACACCATGATTTTTGTTTTGAAGTAAGCGAGTACGTCTCAATTCATTCAAATATACTTTCCTGTAAGTAGTGAGTTTTGTATAACTGCTCCTAAGACACTTCTTGCAATCAGTCGAGAGCGTCTAGGGTTTAACGTTGAGTACCTTGGGAAGATCAGGATTTTCTTAAGGCATTCAAGTGCGTGAGACACTTTTTATCACAAAAGCTAACATAATTTTGTTATATTATTCAATTAATTTAATTGGATACACTTGCTGATGGGTTTGATGGGGGAAAGGTAAAACCCAGGTCGTTAGTAACAAAATATGTGGAAGGGAAAAAATACCGATTCAAATTGAATATAGAAAATCCACTGTATTTAATATATTTTTTTTTATATTATTTGAAATAGACAACACATGTAAATATAATCTTCTGGAAAAAATATGATAATAAAATATCTTGAAATTGCAAGTAATTATTTAAAAGTGACGAAAATATACAATTCCTTCTTTTTTGCACATTGGTGGTCTCCAGAACGTATTTACGTGTAAAAAAACGCGTGTAGTTCAGTCGTCGTGAATTTTATTACAATAACCTATTTCTTTCGGAATTAATAAATATTTGTTGGTCGCTGTTAAAACAACAGGTAGGTATAACTTAATTAAGATTTTCGTTCATTAAACGCAGAACAAAATGTTTGAGACATTAGGCTATTGTGTGAACACGCACCAAAGGCGCATTCGCATATACATTTTGATTATTTTTTCGTAAAAATTCCGCTGCATTCATAAATCATCGCAGGACAAATCACAAAAAAAAATGTATTTGCATAAACGAAACAACAGAGGATATCGAACGAGAGATTATTTTATTTTGCTATTTTTTTCCACCACAATACAATTTGCGACGTCATTGTTGACGAAATTTAGTCAACAATTTCCGTTAAAATTGTTGCTGTGGTAATACAAAGTTGGCAGTCTTCACCTACTTGCGAGGAATTTGTAATTGGTAATATTTTTTTGTAAAAAAGAGAGGTTGAGCGACAGTTCTCGTAGAAATATTTCTGTTGAGATACCTCCATTAAGTGGTCATATGTTCCACATTGGGAGCGGACATAAATAAAAAAAACTATTTTATAAATTAACTGTAACACTTTTTGTACTAATTCCACATTTATTTATTATTTGATATTTGGATCTCGGCGGCTCGATAGTATCCCACCGAATCAATCTAAATATCTCTATTATTCTGGAATCTTCATTTGACTTTATTTATTAATGGATATTATAGTGATTATATTATTATTACAATCACAACTTAGGTCATTTCAGTTAAAGTTTTACATTTAAAAAATCGTAAAGACTAATGAATTGTGTACAAGACAAACAATTTAAAAGAAGTCAGTTACGTGGCATCCCCACTAATAAGTGATAGCTTTTCGGTGCATATTAAAAAAACATATCGATTCCGTCTGCAAAGCAATACTAAGTAACTACAGTACAAACCATACTTTACTGACCTGCGATTGGTTTCCAGACAAAAATACCTATAAAGCGAAGAGAATAACTCCTGGCCGTTGAAGGTGGTGTATTTGGGATCGTCGGATAACATAAATAGTTATTATTGGTTTTTATTTATCGTCACTGTTCTGGCAGAAGTTTGGCAAGTAACAGATTGATAGTTCTAAGTAAACAGCAAATGAAAAAAAATCAGCTTTAGTAGACTTATTTATGTGAATAAATGAACAAAATTTGAACGATTAAAATATAATACTGAAATTCCACCAACTACCTTAAGTCAGAATTATAAAATTTAAAATATGAGCAATCTCTTTATATCGACTGTGGAAAGGAAAAAGGACGTAACCCACACATATAAAATTTTACAGGAGGCGCTAAAACCGTGTTTTGATGATTTTGTGACATATGCAAATTAGGAATTATACTCAACCTCGAAATGCACGGATACTTCTAAACTGGTGTTTAATTGACATAATCTAATATTAATTAAAGAAATTGTCTCGGAAAAACTTTTATTTCAATGTTTTTCTTGGTTTTATTTTTTTACAAGGTCATCTTTTTCAAACCTAAAAGCTAAATTTAGATACTAATTCGGCAGCTTCCATCCTTTTGATAGAATGTGTGTCAAGTTGTATACATTGTGATTATCGAAAAAAAGCTGTTTTGGAAAATTGAGGGTTACGTCCTTTATCCTTTCCACAGTCGATATGATAAATTAGAATAAATCGGTTAATATACACAGGTTTATTGATGAAAATTTGCATTCGATTTTACTGTTACTTTCTAAATTTACAAAGACAAAGATTACACTATTTTTAAATTATAATAGTTTTTGTAAATAATTACAACGAATACTCTTTTTGCACGGTTTCGAAATGACGCGGTAAAATATAATGATACCTATCTTTCAATGATCTATTTTTGCACAGCTGTTTTACGTGAAGCGTATCTCCTGTGTAAAGAGGATTAAGAATAATTTCAATTTCAATTTTCCATGCCTGGTTTAGAGTGAAAACTTGTACTGTGTAAATTAAGACTGAGTTGTAATCTAACTTCATAAGAATTGAATTGGACTATATCGTATCTAGGGTATCCAATCCCGGGATCCCGTTCAATTTTCTGATCCCGAAATTCCGGGATTGAGATGGCCGCGATCCCGGGATTTCGGGATTGAGAAATTTCTAGCAAATTCTCGAAATTTATACGAAATTGGCAAATCGGGGATTTCAAATTCCTCGGTGAGCTAAAAAAAAAAAAAAAACGAGTTTCTGTGAGATTCTGGGAAAAAGTATACCAAATCGGAGATTTCAAATTCCTCGGTGAGCTAAAAAAAAAAAAAACGAGTTTCTGTGAGATTCTGGGAAAAAGTATACCAAATTGGAGATTTCAAATTCCTCGGTGAGAAAATCTCAAATCTGAATCTCTTCGGGATTCAAAATAATTCAATCCCGAAATCCCGGGATTGGAAAAAGGCTTCGGGATTGGATACCCTAATCGTATCGTTGTACAAATTACTCCAGCATGAGCTCCACACCTGTCGAAATCGACCGAAATTTTGATTGCCTGTCATATATTATTTTACCGCGCTTTTACCAAATTAAGGTCGAACGTGAAATCAATTACGCTCGCGTAAAAAACAACGCACACTTTTCAAATAAAAGTAATTCACGCCGCGTTGAAAACTTTCTTTCAATATCTATAAAAATTTTCTGTGTTTTTGTTTTCGCCGTAAGTATGATGGATACACAGTTTTGTCTTTGCCCAGTGCCGTGGCTATGAAATTTTCAAAACCTCGTATTTTTCTGGTCAGAATTTAAATAACATTGGTCAGAATTTATATTAAATGGTCATAATATATCGGTCAGAAAAAATAGTCATAATTTAAATTAAATATAAAAAAAAAACCTAACCTAACCTACTAACCAAAATTGTTTTAAAATATTCAGACCGTATAATATTTTTATTCTGACCGTTCATATTTTAATTCTGACCAAAAATTGATTTCAATTCTGAACATTTAATTTGTTTCCATTTTCAAATTGCTAAATAATTTGTGAGACGGAAATACGCATATTTGAGTCAATAGCATATGCACACAAGTCCACTATGAACCTTTTTTGAAATTTTGATGGCAATCAATTCTTTGTAAGCAGGAGAATATTTTGAATTCTGAATAATCATACCAAATTCCATGTTTTTAGTTGACAAATTAGATTGAGAATTGAATTTTATTTCATAAGTGCCAAAACACAAGTCATAGAGTAAATCATACTTAGTTAAGTCCGTTTAAGGCAATTAACTTCACAGTAGTCTTGTCACGCTGCAATTTCTTTTTGACATGTTTCCGGATGGTTTCTCGTATTTTTGCTTAATTTTTATGTTAAAATGGAAGATAAAAGAAGATTTTTTCAGTCACTTTTGACATAAAAGAAGCAAAGATCACATATACTCTATCATAACTGCCTAAATTCATACTAAAAACCTGTTTTATTTTGTAACTATTGAAAATATAACCCAAAATATGGTGTTGTATTGTTAAAGTTATTATTCAAACATGTTTTTTTTATAAGCTACAGAAAAATTGTTATAGACTAAAAATACTTATCACTTTTAGGGTGTCCACTGTCAATACTTGCTGGAAAGACATTTTAATAAAAAAACACTCATTTCTAAAAAAAGCACTTTCATTTAATATGATCAGGACAAGTTTCGCTCATGACGAGCATTATCAACGTATAAAAGAATGCAATATTACAGTACTATTTATATAAAACAAAATAAAGCTACTAAGGTGTAAGAATTTACTAATTGTTAAATGTGTAATTACCAATGCTCGTGATGATAATAAAACCTGGGTTAGGAGTCTTGGGGTTGTAGTCAACACAGTTATAATTTTGATCAAAAACACTTCGTATAATGATATTTTTTTCCAATATAATTTTATCTAGTTTTTAATAATCCAAATAGTACGCCACTGCAAACAGGTAAAACAAAGCTTTTTGGCCCACATGGGTATAACACAGAAACTACAGTTAGATAAAGCCGGTATGAAACAAATAAATTATGTTTAGTCATGAATCATGAATTATTAGAGGTGTATCTACAAAAAAATAACAAAAAACGAACAGTATCGATTTCCTTGGTAGGTACCTCTAGACCTCTAGAGAAATCAATCAGTAGTAAGTTCATGGTTGGTGGATTTATTATTATTGGATGAAGCAATACGTATCTGGTATTAATTTTCAGGGAATCTTGAACGATTGAATTTCTGATACTGTAGCCGCGTTGCCAGCGCTCTTGGACGTTTGCCGTTTAGTTGAGATGTCCACGGGTACGAATCCCTGTGCGGAAAATTTTATAAAATTAAATATCTGTCAAACTGTTTGCACGCAAATCCATAATTCGGATTTGCGTGCAAAGGTATGGATGTGACCAGTGGTGTAGTGGTGAATAAATAGGTGTCAGGTCGGTCATTGATTTCTTCCACAAAAACCACAAGTTTTAACAATTAAATCAATAAAAAAACGTTAACTTGAAAATTAAGTTACAAGTCAAAAAGGTGGCAGGGCCCTGGTTGATTTTCAGGTACCAGGTCGCCAACCTGGCCCCACTACACAAATGTATGTGATCTATTCAACTCCAAAAAACGAGAGGTGGCGAGGGCATCCTTCGCTCCTTAACCTCCGCTGAAACAAGTATTTAAGCGTCCTGTTTTTTTTATATGATTATGCTACATTTTAGAATAGAGTTTCGACTATACATATAATATGTGAAAAATGTACAGTTTTTTATTATGTATAATATACATTTTATATCGGTCTCTCTTAATATTTTTGAGCAGAAAATGATATGAAGTCTCATGGTATTTATAGAAAATATTATTTTTTAGTCAATTTATTTAGCTCAAAAAAAATATGAGCACAAATTTCATATTAGTATTCCACACTACAATCAAAAATCAGAGAAACTATTTAACGTCGTAATTTGGAATAATATTTAACTCTTTCGTATGAAATATTACTCAGTATGCTATGAATTAAAAAAAATAAAACCGCATAAAAAAATGCTAATGAAAAAACTTTCCTTTTATTCAAATATATATCGGCCCAGTACGTTTTCACAAGTATTGCTATGTTTATATATTCATACTTAGTAAAGTTGATTTTTTGTTAAAATCCAACAGGGAGAAGAATTCGAATATTAAAATCAATTAACGTATCTACTTAGACTTTCAACGTATAGAAGCTGTTTTTAATTTGTTAAATATTATTGAAGATTTGCATAAATCTCATCTCAAATATTTGTTGTTTTTACATATAATTTTAACCAATAATTGTACACAATAAGGGAAATATGACTATCTCCTTAATAAATTTTGAAAAAATACGATTCACATAAATACAAATAAAAATCGGACATAATATAAAAAATAGTCGATTTGTATCCAAATTATAAAATCGCCCTCTGCAAAATTAAAAACCAACCCATTCTCAATTAAGTACATGTATAGTTAATGTCCATTTATCTACAAGCAGTAGATATTATTGCACTTTAACGTCTTGCGCTCCATTAGCCAGGATAATACCATCTGGACAACTAATAGCACGGTCCAATCTCCAGGATAATGTCTTTTGTAGTCGGTCTCTTTGAAGCTTTATTTTTGGTATTTCCCGAAATATTTCCGGGGCATAATTTTACAATAGTGCACTTAAGGGATTAAAAAATGCAATAATTTTTTTAAATATGAAAATTACAGTAGAGAGCTGCCTTATATGTTGATTTTAATAATATTTGAAGTCTTTACCTGCTTTGTATAAATAAGTTAGTTGTTTTATCTGGAAAGGCTGTATCCACATCTTGTGGGCGTTAGAGTTGTATGAAGTGTTGTGACCATCATTTTATTAAGTGAAGGAAAAAGCAATTTCAACGAAATATATTTTTGACTACCATGAATCACTTGAACAAATTTTTACAGAATATAGTGATAACGATGCGTTCAGTTGATATAAGTGCACTATATGGTGACATAGTAAATAAAAATGTTGGTCATTTTTAAATTTCTGTTATGATACTTTAGAAAGCTTCCAAAATCACAGTTATAATGATGATTTATTTTTTATTTGATAATTTTGACATCATATATATTTTAATAATAAAAATACATATTTGAGCAAAGTCAGACTATGGGTATATTAATTCGCTTTTTTCACATTTCGCTTCCTTAACGATACATATTTGTATACGTTCTGACCTGATTCATGATTACATCATGAATTGTTTTCAATTTATTTAATAATTTATCTAATCCAACTCCGGGAGCTGAATTACACTTTGAGAAAAAAGCTTTAATTGAAGACGGGAGAAACTATTTCATGTCTAAAAAATAATCAAATGCTTCTTGCTTGAAATGAAAAACGAATTGTTACCATGTAAACAAATAACGATAATATTGTAAAAAGAGCCGGCTGCGTGGTAAGTGGTCCATGTTCGGGTTTGGTTACGGAGGTCACTGGTTCGAATCCCAGTACTGACAGCTAATAAAATTTATAAGCTGTCAGCACTGGGACAATAATTAATTTTATACAATCGATTTATGGATTTCTGTTCGGAGACATAAACGTATATGATGTTTTGAATTCTTACCTATCACCTATCACATCATACAAAACGGAGAGAGAGCGATTAGCGTGAGTGTGTTCGAATAAAATACAATGAAAAGGGACATTGTATTTTTGTAAAACTTATGGCAACGTTATTTATATGAAAAACTTTCAGAAACACCGAGTATTTCTAAACATCAATATTGTTATCTATTCCAGCCTTTTGGGATGATCTTACATTGTTTCCAACATTGACTTCGAGGAAGTAATCAATATAAAACAAAATTTTAACCAATAATAGCAAACTGTAGGTACTATATTTTTTAAGAAGGACTGCTAGCATAATGCGATTGGGTAGGAATGTCGGTACGTTGTAAAATTAATTACCCCAAAGACGGGCGATGTCTGTTCTTGGACCCTCACACAATACGGTGGTCGTAAAAACGTTCATGCTAAAATATTTCTAAAGTAAATCGATAATAAAACCCCATTTTTTTCAAAATATCGCCTTAAATAATACAAGAATGGTTTTTTTTACAATCCGTGATAGCTTAGTGAATATTTTAGCTCAAATTAGTGGAATTTAATTACGTTTTCGAAGAAAATTATACCAAATATGATACGCGTTATTATGGTCACCATTGGAGCTACACAGATTGTCTCAAAAATACGTTTGACTTTTTGTTTAAAACCGTACTCAATTTGCTGGTAATACGAGTAAAATCTGGACCCAGAGTAGACTATTGGTATTGAGTAAATCTAGTGAGAGTGCAAAGTGTTAATAAAAATCCATTAAAAAACTAAACTACCATATTACTAAAAGCTTTCAGTAAGCTGGTATTTTATTACTCACCATTATTAAGGAATACAAATAAAATGGTATTATGCCATATGGATGTTATCTCACTATTTAAAAAATATATCGGAAAACAGTTTTTTTATCTTTTTTATTATGATAATTATTTAGGTTTTTGATTTAATATAAAAATAATGAATGAGTCCATGTCCGCTCCCAATGTGGAGCATATGGCTTCCTAATAGAAGTATCTTAACAGTATTATTATTTTTCTACGAGAACTGTTTGTTACTCAGTCGCTCAACCTCACTTTTATAAAAGTGAGTAGTAGGGAAAGAAGGATAAGGCTAGAATAGGACTAGTGGTTGGCTAATCGCTATTGCTTCACCCAATTAATAAAGGATCAGAAGGATGGGAGGAGAGGAAATGATGTGAATTGACACCACAAACACCCAGGCTTCGATCACAGCATTGAATTGAATCATTCTTAAATTTACTGTGATCTGACCGGGAATCGAACCCAGACCTGCGTGATCGGTCGAGCAAGCTCTAAACAACTGTGCTACAGCAGACGACAAATAATCAAATAGAATTATTAGTATTGGCATTTCTAAATATACTCAACACGTTATTTTTTTACACGTTCCACAAAAAACCATTTAAAAAAAAAATGAAAGATTGCTTTCCCAAATTTAAAAAATCACGTCATTTAAAAAAATACCAGCATTGTATTACTGAAAATCGTGTAAAAAATTACTCACAATTTTATTCATAATATGTAATTTAATTTAGAAAAAATAATACTTATCATCGCTGCTTGATTGTACACGGGAAATTTTACAAATTTAAGGACTCTACATAAATCGCTTTTATCACAAGAAATGTCTGTAACACTTTATGTGTTGGGATCTAATGAAGCCTTTTGTTTTTAATTTCTTGTTTTGTGTGGTTAAATGTCTTTTTATTAAGAAATCATCTATCCGCGTGTTTTTTTTCTGGGAATAATGTTGAAACAAATATTTCTCGTAAAAATATGGAATTCTTTCTTTTTCATGGACTGTGCTATCTCAAAAATGTGTAAAAAAGAAATTAGTGTATCGTTAAGATGTTTTTTTATCGCACTTTAAAATAAATATAAAATCATATTTAATTTAAAATACATTCCTATACCCTTGAACTTAAACGTTGTATCATAAATGACATAAATATGAAAAGCAGTCAACCCATTAGCAACGAGGGAATCCAATGCCATTATCGCCATATCGAATTTGGCAAGGCGTCATATCCTAAGTGCGCGAAGTGCGCCGCGAGGAAATAACAATATGTAGCCAGACGGGGGCCAAAGGGTTGAGCGGAAACCACACTCGCCGAATAAATCACCAAACATCGCTCTGGTCTTCCGGTGTGGAGGAGATAAATCCTCGAAGCAGGCATCCGCAGGGCGGGGACCTGGAAAAAATAACAGCCACGCCGGCGACATGCTCGCTGCTCAGACCTGGACTGGAGACGACAGGACAATGGATTCAACCGGGAAAAACAATGAGAGCTTACTCTGATTCATTTTAAGAACATGTCGGATTAATTATGTACAACTGCAATACAAAAACATCGTAATGTAAAGCACTACTTACACATACAAAGATCAATAAGATCTACACCTAAAAATTTCAAAGACAATTATTATTTGATAAATATCTAAATGTAATTCTTCAAACTATTTCATTTAAAAAACACGTCAATAATAAAACTCATTTAATTTACAACGATAGTTTTACTTTTTCTCAAATAACTGCTGGTCCTGTAACCGTTTCTAAAGACACGGGCTCGATTCCCGAAATGGAAGCATAATAAATTTAAATTTCAAAAAAATCATGAATATTTTTTTTTAATCCCCACGCTGTATGATAACTATTTAATGTATCTGTGCGCGAGCGAGCTAAATATACGATTAAATAATATTGATGTTTTCATGTAACATATAATACATAAATTTACATACATAATATTACATTTTTTTCAATTTGCTTGGTGGTGCTGCAGTTTCGTAGTGCGTATAGACTAGCCGCCACTGTGTACTTATATTTGAGTATATATAATACATTTTCTTTGTATTAAAACATAGTTTTAAAAAAAAGCTACATATAACCCAAACCTCTACTTTTTACCTAAAAATGGTCGGTATATATTTGAATTTGTCTATAAGACCACTGTGACCTCTCATTGATTAAATAAATATATGTATATGACTACAAGGAAATATACTGAACATTCTTACAACTTATTGTTCATCGGTTTATCGATGATTCGCCCCTGTTAAAATGCAGCCATATTGAATCGGGCGCCGGAAACAGACTCTGGTATTGTAACGTGTAACAACAGATTTCATTCGATCTTCGAACCGGAAGTATGCAGCCATTTCGCGAACTTGGGGGAAAGGGGGGTGGACATGTACTTAAATAAAATGTACTTTTACAATCACTAGATGAAAACGATCGCAAATGATTAAAATTCAGGATACTTGATACCGATTTGTAACTTTTTTAAACTAATCATTAACCCGTTAACATAGGGATTTGGAAGATTGCCAAATGTATGTCATTTAATAAGTAAAGCTTCTACATCAGTCATCATCATAATATGAAAAATATGTATCTACGTTTGTGGATACTGTTGAAGTATAGTAACAAAAGTCAACGAATTTTTAACTCAAAAGATTTTTTTCTACGAGAACTGCTTGTTACAGTTTTTCGAAGACAATTTGGGTAGATGAATAGGGCTAAAACTATTCGTTTCGTTTGAAGGATCGGATTGGGTGAGAGGTATAATAGACATCACAACCAACGTTCCCTCTAAGCTGCGCGCGTGCGCGGCCGCGCAGTAGTTGGGAAGCCCCCGCGCCCCGCGACAGTTGTTCAATTAATATTTGATCGGTCCACGCAGCCACCACGCAGCCTTTGAAATTTGAAACGGAAAAAAAGAGAACATTGATGACAACACACGCATGCATTCGAACAGAAATCCATAAATCAAATGAATAATCAGTTTATGAAACTGTCCGTATCGGGACTCGAACCAGTGAGCTCTGCAACCGAAACCAACAACAATGACCAAGGATCACGACAGGTTTGAACACCGAAATCTTTCATACAATGCTTTGTAATTTTTATACATAAAAGGCATACGTGATATGTTTTCCTTGTTTCCCTGTCAATCTCTCAGATCCCGAAATAAGGGCGAAGATAGAACATTTCTCTCTCTTCTAGCCCTATTCGTATATATACAGTCGAAATTGGTTATTACGAGGAAGATGGGACCGACTGAATTTACTCGTTATATCAGAGAATAGATATTTTCAAATGCTAAAAAAATACCCATCACATGAAGAGATGATGTATCTGGAGCGGTCACAAAAAAAAAAAGTCGCAATTCAAACAAAAATACACAATTAGAAATTATTTACACACCCGTTACGCACATATAACATTTTTCTGTCAATCCACTTTTCTTTAATTAAATTTAAAAATGGTGCTTGTTTCATTGTTTTCAATCTCATTGTTTCAAATTTTTGACTTTATTTTTGCTCGGTATGCCCATGAAGTAACTCGTTCTAAAAGTGAATAAATGTATGGAAAAAACCATAAACTAAAATGTCAACGAACGTTTCCTCATTACATCTGAGATCTGAGACTGCAATTATAAAATTGTGGTCTGGCATTGAAATTTTTACTTTCCGAAATCACGGGTCAGGATGGCGATCCCTCACCAAAATTTCCTGAGTAGTTTTTTTTTCAATTAACCATTCGTGGACCAAAGCTATGACGTAATAAATTTCAGATCCATCTGCAAGTTCATTACTTACAACTTACAATACTTGTCGGAGGCAAAAAAAAATGATCAGTGGCTCATCCGTTTATTTACCTATGCGAAGCTCTTAGATTTTTTACCAGTGTTGCATTGAAATTCCCATAAAGATTAATATGGCAATCGTCAAACGAGCATAAATCATAGAGAACACTTAATTATTTCTGAGATGTATTAATCAACTGTGTTCCATCTCGACAGCTCAGTTGGTGAGTGCTTGGAAAAAAAAAATCGTGTGGATTTATCATTTTATGTTTGTTGACAAGAGTAACATGTGCATGTTACTGAAGAAGAACGCATAGGTATATATAATGAGTTTTAAGATCTAAGCACATTAATTTATTTAGTTTTTTAATGTTTAAAAAAGTAAAAGAACAATCCTATAAAGTAATAAACGATGAAAACACGGCACATCTTTACGTACATTTTATAAAAACAATATTAAAAGAAATATGATAAATGGGTTCATTAGAGGTGAAGTGAGCCAACTAGTAAAATGGTATTTTCTCTTTAAGTACAATCACGTCTTTATTTGGTGTTTTGGTAAATTCCGTATTTTTATTTTACGGAAATAAGACTTTTGGAAATTATCTCTTATCTTGACAATCTTCGGTTGACATTTTGAAAAAAACTGAACTATTTTGTTTGTTTAGCTAAAAACATTATATTTAAAAAAAGCACTCTTGTATAAGTTCCATATTTATTCATTATGATCCGAACCGGTTCACTCCTCACGAGTATTTCCATAATACATAATATATACTAATTAATACAATTTTATGTCTAGAATATCAAGTATATAAATGATTTTGTAATTTATCAGTTGAAAATACCCGTAATGAGTGAAGCTAATACTGACCCTAGTAAATAAATGCTGTTTTAGAACAAATGAGTGTTTTATTTTTTTAATATAACACCTTTCTAACAAGTATTGGCAGTGAACACCTTAAATTTGAAAAAAAAACACATGTTTTTACATTTATATCAATAGCTAATACCAAATTGTCCAAAGTTTTAATATATGTATTTGTTGTATGAATTTTACATTTCGCGGACGAATATCCGCGATGCTGGACTATTTAAAAAAATAACATAAAATATTATTGGTATTAGAATAATTTTTCATTGTAAATAACTAATTATTTTATTTTGACAGGAAAATATATTCTTTTGTTCAAAGCTTGTAAGGGTTACATCAAAAGATACACTCACGATCAGTATTGAATTAAATTAGTTTGATTGCGGCTACCAAAAAATAATCGCTGGATGACTTTTTGTTTCTTCAATAATTTCATAAAAATGCTGTAATAATACACTCAGCGGCCTTTCAACACTTAATGGAATCCGGAAAAGTCCAAGTATTTCTTTATCGCAATTATGTATTTTTTTTATATCAATGCGCTGAACTCATTTAAAACTTATTATTTCAATTTCATCAATATAAACGGCGTTAGGTGAACTTGATTTCGTGAGAATTTTGTTAATTGCACAATTCGTATCGGAATATTAAAAACGTTATGAAGGTAAGAATACAGAAAGCTTTTTAATTATAAAATCTTTAATCTTCTAATGTTTAAACGGCTAGGATTATTACTTTGGGTATGTAAGTTCAGCGTGTATTTTTGGAGTATCAAATAAACATAATACACTCTGTATCAACATTGTTTTAAAACAAATTGTTTTGTTTTATTTTTTATTTTTTTCTTCTTTTAACAATATATCGCAAAAGACATATACAATAGTGTTATATTTTTTGAAAAATGTATGTAGTTGTAGGTCGATCATTTAACCACTTCCTTCGGTGGCAGTAATGAAAATAATTTGTAAATTTGTAAATGTACAATGATATCTTTGACGTAACATTCGAAGATACGTTTAAGGGAAATTTTAAGAAATGAAAATGTGTTTCACACAATTTCACTCTATAACGAGGAAATTTTGAATATATATACAAATTATAACGTCACTTTACTATTACGACTTCTAAAGTTTGTTAGAAAAAAAGACAATTTAACATAGAAATCCTCCATAATCAATCAATCATTTTTATGCTTAAAGAAGTCTTAGAGCTTTGTAAATTTTTCAATATAAAGACAGTATAATAGTCAAGATCAGTGGTTCCCAAACTTTACATTCCTGCGTCTCCCTTTGAAAAAAAAGTATTTTCGCACCTTTCCATCTTTTAGTTCTGATATAATATAATAATAATAAAGACACGTTTTAAAGAATAAAGAAGTATTTTCAATTTTTCGCGACTCCCAGTTTGGAAATTGCTGGTCGATTACTGAGGTTTAACTCGATGGTTGCCACAGACGAGATATCTCGCAAAATTTTTCGTGCTCAACAAGCCAGAGACGAGCTATCTCGTCAATAACTAATTAACTTAATAGTTGCAAATTATAGCCGGCGTGCTAGGTAAGTACTAATAATTATCTACGGCAGCTAAAAGGACATTTTTTAAAAAAGTTTACATTTTGTAGAAGAAATTTCATTTCTATAATAAGGTCAAAATGAGTACAATCGAGTACAATTCGTTAAGCTCTTTTCTTCCTAAAATATTTCCCATAAAACCAACGATATTTTAATTCAAATAAAATGAAATATAATAGCAAAAATTATGTCGTACTGTAAAAAAAATAATGAGTGTACGTCAGCACTGGTATAAACTTTACGTGTCTTATAAATACCAAATCTCAATAATCTTCAAGTTAAGCTTGGCTAAACAAAATGTTAATAAAAATAAAGTATTTCGGTAAATTTTTAATTACAGACATATTAAATTCATGCCAGCCATTTTTGCTATTTTTAATGTGCGTGGAATAAATTAACTCAATAATTTGATCTTAATCGCGTGAAACAAATTCTTTTTTATACAGACTGTCGTGACTACATAAGCTCATGTTTTGTATGGAAAATAAACAAATAACTTCCAGGCGAAAAGTTCGGGGAAAATCGTCGTGATCACGTGCAGCTTTCTTGCGTTTTATCAAAAACACAGAAACTTTAATCGCTAAATAAAATTTCCAAAATCGCTGATTTTTATGATAACGTTACATCGACGGGTTCGTAGAACTCACAAATCAAATTAGATACGAATCTATTTGTTTTCTTTTCTGTGCCTCAGTAATAATAATTGGCTATTCAATTAGTAATGTGTACGACAACTAGTATCTTATTTTTGTTTTATTTTAATGCAAGTCATCTAAAAATTATAGCTCATTACAGTAATTTGAAATTAAATAAATCATCATTGTGATTCACTCATACAAGCTTAATCCAATTTGTATTGAAGTCGACAAAAATCGCAGTGCTATTTTTGTCCATCCATGATTTAAACCAGCCGAGTAGTCGAGAAAGTGTACTCGGCCGAATACAAAACAATCTAAACGCGACTCACTGTATTCGACCTAGCGATCTAAAGAGTGAAGCGAGCTAGCGATTCAATATAAATCGTTTATATTTCCTCGGCCGAGAAGATACCTCCGCCACCTGTTAGAAGCTGTCGTTGACGTACTATTGAAAACTCTTTTTTTGGAAGGAACGAGAAAATAAAAGTTTTCGGGATCGACTAAATTGTGCTTTGCGATCGACCGGCTGCGCACTATTGATAACATGTATTGGGTGGAAGCTAAAGAAGGCCGATGTAATTTTTGAGTACACATTAAGTACGGTATGAAGTATTGCGGAATCATAAGAGATTGGTGGGATAAACTTGTAATGGTCATACACTCTAAATAAAAAGGTATTCGAAGATAAGCTGTCTTTTAATTCTTGGCAGCATATTTAAATAATATTAAAAAGCTTTAAATATTGTATCAAAAGATTATACAAAAGCAATACTAAAGTAAATATTAAATGACCATAATATATTTTTTAAATAGCAGTCATTTGTTTGTACGGTGTTTTGTGAAGTTGAAGGACAAATAATTGGTCAAGATTGAAGGCATTACAGAGTAATAGAAATCTTTTTAAAGTATTATAATATCTTTATTAAATGAAACGCTTAAAACATTCTAACGAGGTAATGATATCGACAATTCATTAGTTTTCACATGACTTAAATTAAACAAGGTGCCACTCAAAACTGTGCATTAAATATTTCGTTTCCCAGTAGCACAACAAAATAACGAGTCATATAGTTTGAAACAATTTTGGTATCATTACTGTCTTTCATCAAATATGGAAATATGAAAGCTATGCGTTTGACGATATTGCTTATTTTGATTCAGACGATACGTCAGTGTTAACAAGTTTTGAAACTATACGACAGATATCTAAATATGGATGCAATATCTCAGAGTCGTTTCTGTTTACAAACCGGCAGCTCAACGTTTGTAAATTTTTAAATTTGATTAATGATCCAATATGCGAATCAGCTGTGTCTAATCATAAATAATTGAATCCACGCGAGTTCCGTGTTTAACAGTAGATCTAACACACGACTCCATTTATTTGTACAGTAAATTGAGATGTTGCTATTTAATAATAATTATGCATTTGCCGTCATCATCATCAACGTCGTTAATTGTTTCATTCAGTATCTGCATGACTTGCATTAAGGATTCTCGACCATAAAGGAATAAAGTGAGACCATAGTGAGTGCATGTTTCAAATCGAATGTGTAAAGAAAAAAGGACATAGCCCACACAACAAATTTTACGGGAGACACGATAAACGTTTTTTAGGTGATTTGGGGCCAAAGGCAAATTATGAAATAAACACAACCTTGACGTTCGCGGAAGCAAATAAGCTGGTTTTTATTATTAGCTTTATCTAATATTAATTTAATATTTAAAAAAAACATCTTTTTTAAAGTCTTTTTTCCTGTTTTCAATTTTCTCATGCCCTTCTTTTTTCAAGCGTAATAGCCTAAATTTAGATACTAATTCTGTATTTTCAGCTTACATCCTTTTGATAGAACGTGTATCAAGTTGTATACATTGTGATTATCGAAAAAAACTTTGGTTTACGTCCTTTTGCTGTTTCAAAATCAAAATGCCCGTAATTGTCAGATAACTGACTGTTTTACATCTCATTTAACTAATAAGGATCATTATTCTTATATTATCATAATGGCTTACACAACACACTGTGAAAAACAACTTCCCCTCTCATCTTTAAAATATGTTGAATCTTGATTCAACAGTTAACCTATAACGAGGACAACGTCAATTCACATAAGTATGCAAAATTAAAAAATGATTGAATATTTTATAACAACCTTATTGATAATAACAATATCAACGATCAATATTATTTGCCCGCTCCAACCAAAAAGCGGACATGACAAAAAATACCAATAACAATTTTCGGCACACAGTTTCTCAAAATTAAACCTAAATGATTTTCCGAATGATATCCACTCACGTTATAAGTGTCGATTTTTTACTATCTAATTATACTTTGAAACCCTTTTCATTAAAAACTGCATTATACTAAACTAATAAAAGAAAAAAAATGTTATTTTATGTTAAAAAAGTAACTTGAGTGTCGCCTGGTGAGTGTAGTTGATCCCACTTAGTGTTAAATACGGCCGATATAATCGCGTCATTTTTTCATAAGCCCAATTTGCTTCGGTACCGCCAGTATCGGTCAACCATTTATTATGACATGCAAAAATAATTCTTCGCCTCTTGTAAAGTAACTTCGCGGCCCGAGAACTACAAGGATCTAAGTGTATTTTGTTGTGAAACAAAATTGAGCTATGAGGTATTCTTAAGTACCATTAAGAGTATGCATTGTAACTTTTGTCTCGCCAAAAATTTACACTTAAAACCTTGAATGATAGTTTCGGGTTGAGACTTGGCTGACTGATTAAAAAACTTTGGTTTTGCTGTACTGTCATATTTTTCTAAGCATGAGTTTTAACCTTTTATCATTTTTTTTATTATTATTCCATATTCGCTCCCTATACGGATCATATGGTCACCACAAAGTTCCTCCAAGATTCTCTATCCCCAGCCAGTCTCTTTGCTTCCTCTCAGGTCATCCCAGCGTCCCGAATCATTACATCATCCCAGTCCGTTTATCATTACAGTGACGAATTATTTTAGATACTTAGTCATTCATTTTCAATGGATTTGGTGGTAACATTATCGAAGTTCATTTTTCATGCTAATAATGCGAAATCAGATCTAGTCGTAATTAAAATATATGGAATTAAAACAATCAAGTCAATGGAACTTAAAATATCCACATCCTAATAAATAAACAACTTGACCGATAAAAACCAAAACGTCTTTAGTCTTTATTTAGCAAGCAACTTAAAAAAATAAAAGGAAGAAACAGCTTTTTTATATAATTAATCACCGAACATAAATACATTATAATCTCGAGGCGTGTCAGAAACAACATATTACTATAACAAAAAAAAAGCTTAAAAAAATGACATCATTACAAATGATTCGAAAAGACGTTATTCGAGAATGTACGAAAAGGTTTCCGCCATCTGACATTAAGTGCAAAATTCGGTCGAGGAAAATAATCTCAACAAATTACTGTAATTTGTACAAATGCACTTTTCATATTGGTAATGAGGCATGCCGCGACTCGCTGCTAAATAAAAACCTCGCCAAAAATTGTGTACAGTGAACAGTTCCCAGCCATTTTGAATTAATTTATTCCTAGAAAAAAATAAACACCATCAATGGCGTTCGGAAATAATATCGCTGCAATGTAAAAGTAA
Organism: Himalopsyche tibetana; assembly: GCA_030503985.1. NCBI lineage: Eukaryota > Metazoa > Arthropoda > Insecta > Trichoptera > Rhyacophilidae > Himalopsyche > Himalopsyche tibetana. Next base: position 20,728,145 of record JAPJYX010000024.1, read on the forward strand.
TCGTGACTTATCACGCTTTAATAAGATAAATTTACCAACAGTTACTATTTAATAAAAATAATAAAATATAATTAACTAAGCCTTCTTTTTCTTAACGTTGATAGTTAACAAAATTAAATTGTTTATTTTCTCGAATAATGTAACTTAATTCAAGGCTTTATTATGTTTAATTTAAATCATTAAAATGTTGTACACTTCTAAAGCGATTCAAGTTCCCACTTTTGACATCGTCAGGCATTCAAGTGCTTCGGTGATCTCTAACTTACCTTTGATTCAAATTTCATCTAGCATAGTCAATCAATAGCATTAAAATTATAGTGTTATTGACATTTTCATCGTATGAGTTAAATGTGAAAAGGTTACTTTTCACTTGACCTTATCATTCAAATGGTTAAACTCAATTTTATTCAATATCATAACCGCAACTATATAAAATCATAACCTCAATTAAAAAACTAGTAGGTATAATTTATAAAAAAAATGACGTAAATAAAGTATGGAAAACAGGATTTGGTAGGTATTTAAAAATAAACTTTTTTTTTTGTTAGGTAGGTACATTGGTGATTTGATTGTTATTGGATATATGAAAAAATAATAAATCTCTATGGTCCTATTCTTTATCATCAAATTCATATCATTCAAATTTCACATCGAAAAAGAGTAATATTTCAAAATTTAGTAACATACTACACTCAACTGTTTTTACATATTAGACATTTCAGAAATTTCTAGAAATGAAAGTGATTCAAGTCATGTCCCTCATAAAAGTCCCAGTATATTTATAAATATAATGAAGCAGCGATGAATTTTAAAATACATAGTATGAATAATATTGTGTGTATTTTTTATAATTGTTGCACGATTTTATATGACAATGTTTTTTCAATTCGTGTTCGTGTCAACCAATCTTAATTTTTTCTTTTAGCTCTATCACTAAGGTTTTTTGTGGATGCCGTAAAAAAAGACGAGCGAATTGTATTTATATAAGATCAAAACATGGAAAAGCATCGATTAACATTCCGAGAGAAAATAAATCTCTCGTAAATTTTCCCACTTCAGAAAAACGTCTATTGTTGTCATTACGGCATTATCTGGCGATTTTCTTTACAGCCCAGTATTATCGAACAAGTCAACAACACAACAAAAGCAGGGAAAGTTTGCCGTTAGTTTTTAAGTGGGACTTTGTTGTTCTTCCAAGACCTGTCTTCCAACACCATTACACACAACACCTCAATATTGGTAACATACACCCAACAAATCTCAACTCTTTAAGTTGTCACATACGTTAAAAGTTTTCGTCGGCTTTATAAGTGGAATTATACTTTGATTAACAGAAGATAATAATTGTTTTTGTTTGTATCTACACGTGTGTGGAGCCTGTCAAGCGTGCTCTCAGTTTCCTGGTTATTTTTTTTCTATGATAGACTCTTTTTTGTTGATTCAATTAATATTTACTTTGTAGAACTGCGTAATATTAAAGCAAGGTGAATGTATAGTACTATGACATTTAAGGAAGTAATTTTACTAAGTATAACATAACTCTAAAAATATAAGCATCTAAGCAACGCCAGATGTATGTGAAGATGTGGAATTCAATGAGCTTCAACTAAATTGAGATGCAAATTATAGAAACTTGAGTATTTTTTTAGATATTCGTATTTGACTGAAAAATATGAAAATTCATAGTAATGGGACACGCATGACACAGTTATTGGACAAAAAGTTGTATTCAAACCCTAGCCTCATTTAAATATTTCAAGTCTCTTTTACCAACTAAAAACTTCCAAACTTACAAAAAATACTTTGAACGACAAAATCTTCAAAACAAAAATTAAGTGAAGAAGCCAAGTGATATCTTAGGAAAAAGATAATAGATATATTGTAATATTCTACAATCTACACGTTTTTAAGCATCGTAAAATCGAAGTAACCTCAGTTAATACGCATTGCAATAGTGTTATCTGATTAAAATAAAAATTTGCAATCCACCAAAACACAAGTAAAGACGTGATTGTACTAGATTTTTTTTTTAACAATTTTACTAGTTGGCTCACTTCACCTCTCAAATGCTCTTATAATTATTAAATCATATAATTGATCAACGTAGAAAGAACGAGTAGGTATCACTTAATATTAAAGTATGTAATGCCGAATGGCATTGTAAATTTTAAAAGAATATCATTGTTAAATCGAAATGCTAAATATTTAGTAATTACAATAATTTACTTTTGTAACAGATGTAAAAGTCCTAAATGATTTAATGCGGAAGTAATATATCTATCGAATAGTGATATCTGTATGGCATTAAATTAATGAAATTACCTTAATTGATTATACTTAATAGTGTTTCAAAGCAACGAAATTAAATCAAGAAGTTATTGATTTTTCGTTTGTTGCTAAAAATACGTGTTTCATATAACGCGCTGCGACAAAAAATAGTACGCATTTTTTAAATTTCGAACGATGCTTTTAACTGATACGGTAATATCCATTAGCGGGGTAAAAATTCATTAGCGTAATTCGATATAGAAATCGTTACACGAAACAAACACAATACGGAAGATAATGAAAGCAATTCGCTTTAAAAATAGGCTTAAAAAAACACAGCGTATGTGTCATCAGGTGAAAGCATCGATCGGCGTAAAGGACGCGCGGGGTTGTGTGACCTACTACAGCAGAGTTGGGACCTCTGGGACATTTCACCTCCGTGCGTCTCGTCCTCCGCACACTCGTTCTAATGTGGGAACAGCACAGTGGTGTGGGACACCGACAGTATTTCAACAATTTAAATTGTCAAATATCTGTCGTGATCGATTCATAAACGTGATATTAAATACTCGTATTCTATCGACAAACATTTTCTTAATCAATTTAGAATTTCGACTGAAGGTTCTTGATGGAATTTCAATATCAAATTTGAATTGTCTGAATCCTGTACTCTTCCATGAGTCTTGTCGCTAATGACCCAAGCATTTTCGGCATCTTCAGGCTTTTCAAGCGCACGAATATACTTGAACTGACGCGCAGTAAACAGTTTGCATCGTTTATATACTAACCCATAGGTTCCCAACCTTTTTCGGGTGGCGACCCCTTTTTATAAAAGCTGTGACTAGGCGACCCCCCGAGGAATTTGAAATCCTCGATTTGCTATACTTTTTCCCCGGATTGTCCCCGAAACTCTTTTTTTTTTAGCTCACCGGGTAAAGTTGGCGACCCCCCAGAAAACCCTTGGCGACCCCCTTGAGGGTCGCGACCCCCAGGTTGGGAACCCGTGTACTAACCCATTAACATAAAAAATTCTCGCTATTCGTATCGATTACGTTAACAACAATTATACTAAGCGATTCACTTTCATATTTGTTTTTAACTTTTTACTGTGCGTCGGCTTTAATACATTCGTGCACTTAAAAAGTCTGAAGATGCCGAAAGGCGAATCTTGGGTCGTTAGCGACAAAACTCATGGAAGAGTACAGGATTCAAAAAAAATTTTTTTTTTTTTTTTTAATCCATTTCCACTCCCAATGTGGAGCATATGACCTTTTAATGGAGGTATCTCAATTGATGTTTTTCACTATAAGAACTGTTTGTTATATTAGTTTTCATCTATAGTATGGATATAAGGATGGGAATAGTGATTAGATAATTGATCACGCTACGCCCGTTTTTCTGATAGGATAGGTTGGAGGGAATTCAAGATATCACACATATTCATATATCCCATGGACAGAAATTCATAAATCAATTTAAAATCAGTTTTTTATAAAATCTGTCCGTACTGGGATACGAACCCGTGACCTCCGTAACCGAAGCCAACGACGTTGAACACTCGACTAGGAAGCCGGAGAAACTTTAATTGGAAAACTATTTATATTTAATTATTTTTCTTGTCTTTTACTTCTGGAGCATACGAGAACTGGTTGTTACCACGTGGCTCAACTTTTTTTTTATTATAGTGTAAAGATAGAAGTATAGGACAAGAGAAATGTTTACTTAATTGGTTTCGCTACACTCTCTTTGTTTGATTGTATGGGTGGGAAAAAAATTGTATACATCACAAACATCCATGCCTTTGATTCAAAAACCATTGATCAGTTGAAAAACGAAACTGTCCGTACAGGACTTCAAATCCGTGAGCATTGCCGGTGCGATGTCATTTGGCACCCTAAGCAACGATTATTGGCACGCCCCATTTTTCACAAATAGACCCATTTTTTTCGAAATAATGATAATATTTTTTAATATATCCATGACCGCTCCCAATGTGGACCATATGGCCTCCTAATGGAAGTATCTCAACATAAGTTTTTTACATGAACTGTTTGTAACTCAGTCTCCCAACCTCTTTTTTCGAATCATATAGAAATATATACATAATTACAGCAAACAAATACAAACGTCAAAAAAAAATGTACTTCACATTATTTATAATTATTAGTGTATATAAAAAAAAAATACTCCACTATGCGCTCCCTAATTATTTGTGCCCTAGGCGGTTGCCTATTTTGCCTGTATGGTGGCGCCGGCCCTGCCCGTGAGTACACAAACCGAATACATCCATGCCACCAAAAAAACATTTATAATTGTATATACATATATGTATTCGAACACCTGAATTACATAGCCAAAGCCATCGACGTTGACCATTCGACCAAAGACAATATTGAATTAAGTGTTGTATGAAAGTTTTACTGCGTCACTGTGAAGCGTAAAGCACCCTTGGCCCAGTGCACCAAATATCTCACCGTGTCCAATCTAGTCTGGGCGCGACGAATTGTTCCGTGTCCCTTTTGCAAAAAAATACCCACCCAGTAAGATATTGTTTTGTTTTTCTCAAAGACACGGAATTCTTACAAACATAATATATTTCGAAATCGTGTGTGGTTTGCCTTACATTCCCTGCGATGTATTATATAATTTTGGATTCAATGAGTACTTATATATTTTATATAATACTCGCAAATACCCATCGTTAAAAAACTTTTTTTCAACTTTTTCTAACAAGCAATTGACTAGATAACAAAATATAATCTCTGCTTAGCGAAAACATTGCTTCAATTATTAATTAATTTACATGGTTTTGATAAAATTTGATTCATTTAAAAGTTGTTTTGTTCAATTCAAGCAGCTTTTATTTGCGACCCAAAACAATCATTGTCACCAAATTATTTTTCAAACATTTCGTATTATTTTTAATATCTAACATAAACGAATGATTACTTTTAAGGTGTTTACTGTCAATACTTGGTGGAAAGGCATTATAATAAAAATAATAAAAGATTTTTAGTACTTTTTCCACATAAAATTTATTAGATCGGGACCGGTTTCGCCGGTGCTCGCGATGAGCGAAACCGGTCCTGATCTAATAAATTTTATGTGGAAAAAGTACTAAAAATCTTTTATTATTTTTATTAAACGAATGATTATTATGTTTATTCATTTGTATTTTTGTGTAGTTACATTAATGTTTTTTGTTTGGATGCTGTCCCTGTGCAGTGCTTTGGTTTGTAACTGTAAAGATGCACATACTTGTAATTACATCATTATAAAAAAAATCATACTTTAATGTGTATACTATATGTATATACCTTTTACTATTCAATTTTTTGCAGCTCACGTAGCGTAGCAAAACTTATTATGCGTCACAGATTTTAAAAAAGGTTGAGTATAGCTGTTTAAGACAGTTTCAGTTACATGAAATATAAGTGTTTCGTTTAAAGAGTGATACAGATTTCTTTAGATTGAATATTGATTGCTATTCATGAATGATATCATTGCTTTTGCTTTTTTAATGTTTCATTATGTCCAAATATGAAAAATTATGCCGCACATTTGTTGGATTGGTCCGCGCAGCCTTTGAATTATCCGCGCAACTAACCGCTCGTATTAAAGGGAACATTGACCCAGAGTCTAGGTCCTAGACTTTGTTTCCCTATAAATTTCAAAGAGAAAAATATATTTTTGAAAGTTTTCATTCGGAAATTTTGAACCATTACGTAGCGATTTGAAGCTTTTAAGCGGCTTGCTGTATTTATTGGATTCAGTATCAATAAAATGTTTAAATAATTAGTGCTTCAGTTTGTTATCCGGGTAAAATCATTTGATTTTTCATTTCATATCCAACAATATTGGACTATTCTGCATTATTTTAGTCTGTCCCGCTATTTCTTAATATTAGTTTTTTTATTATATATTATTGCATGACAAAACAAATAAACGGAAATCAGCAAGAAGGTGTGAAGAAAACGTCATCGCGATTATGACTTGATATAAGACATAAGAACAAAAAAAATATCGGTTTCTTAAAGCTAACATATTTTGTGGCACGCATTTTGCTGAATTATTGTATTAATGTCTTAGATAAGTTGTTCTCACACAACTGTCAATAGAACCGTTTTCTTAGACATACTATAATAGATAGGATACACGACAAAGTATAAGTTAAAACCCGGACGAGGTGTGACACAGGTGAACAATACACAGCTAATGGCATGTTCACAAATCCAAAAGGCACCGTCCAAAACAATAGCCTCTGATGTCCGTGAATAATGTTATATTGTATTATTTCAAGTATGAGATATGTTGTATTCTTGACGTGAGAAGTGTGTCTTGGAGACATTCCTTTACGTTGAATAATGTCTCGAGTGTCAATTCTAGTAAAGCTTTTGTATTTGAAATTGATTTACACGTGACAATAATGAGCAGAATAATCTGAGAGATTTTCACGGTAAAACAATTGTAGATTGTCTTGGAATAAGAGTAATTTTGGAAACAAAATAAGTAAACTGAATACCTGAAATATATAAAGCACTTGTTCCTAGAATGCTTAGCAGATATTGAAGATTCTAAAACGATGGGCTATTTGAACTATTTTTTAAAAAGAAATACCTTCATTGAGCGAACACATATTGATATTAAACCCTAGTTCTTTATGTTACAAATACATACACATATTATTTACTTATGGTATTCATTCTACCTATATTATGTAAAGAGTTTACTAATAAACTAATGCAGTTAGTAAAAATTTAAAAGTTATTAAGCCGTTTGGAATTCCAGATATCCATGCCTTCGAACAGATATTGATTGATTGTTAAATGAATCTGCCCGTACTGAGCTTCGAATCCAGAATTTCCGCAACCCAATCCAACAACGGTGACCAATCGACCACGGACCCGACATTATACTAGCTTCAATTAGTTCGATTTATAGACTTTAGGTTTAGTTAAAGATATTGGTAATTTTAATTATAGTAAAAACAATAATTCAATTTGGCTCTGACCAGGATGAGAAGATTCTTAGTGTCTTGTATAATATGTTAAGTAATATAAGACGTAGCGAGAGCGATAAGCTAACCACTTCTCTTGTCTCAACCTTATCTTTTATCTCGTCAAAAAAAAGAAGTTAAATAACTCAGTAAAAAAGCTTCTATATTGGGAACTGACATTATTCAAAAACTCTAGATTTCTCATAATTTATAAAGTATCAATTGCGAATGTGCTCGAAATATAAAATACAATATTATGTACATATGCCGATATAAAGATATTCGATCAACAAATGCGAATTTGTTGCGAATTACAAATTTAAAGAATAAGAAACAACCTTGCCATAGATTATCGTAATTTTAAATTTTAGAATTTAGTCATTTAAGTATTGAATTTTAAACTTTTTGACTTTTTACAAATATGCTACACATGACTGAGCGACTTGTCACATCGTGACCGATGATTATTGATATTCTAACCCGAGGGCTACGAAACGTCACGCTATGTTTTTTTTCGTTAAGCACTGCGAACTTCCATATAAACTTTGTATGAAAATTTTAAGTGTCTAACTAATTTGGTTAGAGCGCGACGTTTCTCTGCCTTCGGGTTAGTTTTGCGATTGAACGCCTGAAAAAAAGTAGTTCTTGCAAAAGCGGTCTCTAGTGGGAAGCTCTATATCCATTCTTGTATTTAACGCTCAAACTTACACCCCCTTTAATTTACAATCTATTAAGAGAATAAAAGAAAAAATAAATTTAACCCATTCCCCGCCAAGTAATTTATTTCAATTGCATGAAATCGCAAAATTTCAAAGGACACGTAGTACTTACTTCCATTCCGGGAATTCTAATCTAATGGCCCGCACACGTGTACTAAATTATTACTTTCACACCTGAGATATTTTATTAATACCGCACACCATCCAAAGTTTTACTATGCGCATCGCGTAACCACGTTACAGGCGATAAAAGATTGAAAAAAGGTGGCGTTACATGCTGAAATTTTAGCATTATTTTCTCTAAAGGGTCACAGGGTGTTTGAGTATACATTTTAGTAAAAACAAAAACTGCTACATTTCTGCTACCAAACGAATCCCCTAATCGGCATAACCATAGCATTGCTATATATCAACCAATATGTATAAACGATCGTAGTAAGATAATTCAGTCAAAATTCCAAGAGATCATAATTCGATGCACTAGTTTCCCTTGTTCCATGGAACGATATGAAAAAAAAATGTCTTGTGTAAAATAACCCATTGTTTTCGAATACCTCCTTTTTATAACTTCGCAAAATTACAACTAGTAATAGTTGCTAGTTTTATCTCGGCAGACAGACGTTTGCATAATTTTAATAAAGAAGTATGTATAAGCAATCCCTTAGTTCCTTTAAATACAACACAAAATATATTTTTATGTTTCTGTCAATGTTGCAATAAATTTAAATTGAATCGAGATAAATGACTAAAAAGCTGAGACAAGTAATAATTAAAACTTTTTTAAAACTCAGTTTAGATGCGTCAAAACTTTGGTCAGCTATATCTCAAAACAAGTTGTAGCATTATGGAACTGAGCAATCGAATAATGACCTCCAAATGCAGAAAAGCTAATATGTACTTTGGTGAATTTTGAAATACGAATTACTTCCAATATAAGCCTCCCAGGATCCCGTCCAATTCTGCAAACCCATTATCCCGGGATTGTGACAGTATTAATCCCGGTATTTACGTATTGAGAAAGTGAGAGACAGTTGAGCGAGGGCTAAAAAAAGGTTGAGAATTTGGTTTATTTTGAAAATTCCGTAAATTCCTGGGTTTTTGAAATTGCAAATCCTGGTTGACATAAAAAAAATATACACGATTTTATGCTGAATATTCAATTCCGGGATTAGAAAACTTTTCAATCCCGAAATCCCGTCATCACAAAAAGGCTCCGGGATTGGATTCCCTAACTGCGATGTCTGTACTATTTATTTCTACCACATTGCAGTATAAATCTTTTGTCAATAAAAAATAAAATAATACTTTATGATAAACACTAAAGGAAGCAGCATTTTTCAATGTTATTTGTAGCACAATGTGTATTTTTCATATGCACTGCAATAATATGATGTCCCGAATGTCGTATAAGTACGCATATCCTCCGCTTTGACATGTCGCTGGCGGCAAAAGCTTAATCTAAAATGTCGCCTCGCAAACAATAACAGCGAATGCAATAAAGTGCAGCCATGACACCTGTCTAACGTCTGACTCTCGGCTTGGTCGCAGATGCATTTTTCAGATTACAAAGTGAAAATGAAATATAACTTTTCAGATTTATGGTTACCGCTGACAAACGCCATTTGTGTACCAATTTCTTATAAGAAACGTCGCTTTATAAATATTTCAATTTAAATTTTAAATAACAACACTTTGTGGACACTTATGTAGACCGTTGCTGAAGTCCACGCTATTTAATAATAATTCATAAATCGACTGAAATATAAAGTATGGAAGCATACATGTTTAAAAGACTTTAGCAGGGATGGCGAACCTTTTTGGGTCCGCGTGCCAAAATTCCTGAAATATTATTTCTCGATTATATGGCGAGCCCAAGCAATTAAAATAATTAACAAAATAAAAAATGATTTTTGTTTCTAAATTTAAACTAAAACTAAAACTAAAAACAACATTTGAAAATCAATAAAATTAAAAAATTAATAACTCAATGATTATTTAATCAAAAATTTAATTCTTGTTACCAGGGCTGTGGACTCGGAATTGGAGTCGGAGTCGGAGTCGCGGTATTTTGGTCGGAGTCGGAGTCGTTAAAAATGAACGGCTCTAAATTTTTTTGAAAAATATTTTTAATGATGTGTGTTCAAACAAAATAGGCCAAAGTGTTGACATTTCATGCTTGGCTGACTAAGGATGATTTGATGGAATTCATATATATAATTAAAAATGAAATTTTTGAAAAATTTCCTCGGAGTCGGAGTCGTCTTTTTCTACACGACTCCACAGCCCTGTTTGTAACTTAAAAGGTAAATTTGTTGAACTTGGAAATCGTTCGCGTGCCACAGGTTCGCCATCCCTGGACTATAGGATAAAATTCACAGTTATCTACTATTAACGAAAAAAACATATTGATAATCCATGTTATGTTTCATACTGCAAATAATATAAAGTGTGAAAATAAGCCGCGAAAAATTCTGTGTGAAACAGTTTTTTTACTGACGAGAAATCCGGAGCAATTTTTACGCACCAGCTTCGGCTGTGGAAATAATAATTAAAACGTTGGCAAAACAAATGAAATGCTTCATCTGATTAGAAGTCATTAATCAAGCGTTTAATAAATACATAATAAAACTGTTTTGATTAACACATCAATTAAGGTCAGCTACATTGTGCTTAATAGTTCTGGTAACGCACGGTTTTGCTATTTGCCCATATGCTTTTATTTATTCCCTGTGTATTATTTTTGTTCATAGCACGCATGACAGTTGAACGATTACTCGGCGTTTTATATTTTTTTTTTGGCATAAGTAACAGCTTTCTTTTCTATCGGGTTTCCTGTGTTTTTAAACAAACGGGTATTGTACGGTCTACAAAAATTGTTTTTGCTTCACCATAATATCCAGTTTGAATATATAATATACATTCAACATTTGTTTACGCGGTTAATACTAGGGCCTTCAATCCCAGTATCCCGACCAATTTTGCGATCCCGTTAAAAGCTCTCACACTTTCCAATAAGGTTTTTAAGTTAATAATTAATTTGGAATCTCTCAATTTCTCACTTATTATTGAATTATTGTATGTTTGCCACTAGCTCTGCATCGCCTTATGTGGATTGGGTTGGGAACATAGCAATTAACAATCATACACACTATGTCGTTGGGTATAAACATATAACAGCGATGTGCTCATCCAGAATCGTTTGTAATAAAGATGAGATCAGGAAAGTACAAAAATTAGCCTAGTTTTCATGATCGTAAATAATAAATCGATTGACAGGAATAAAAAAATATATTGAATATGACTGCCAAATAGATACAAATTCATAAATCAGTTGAAAAAATAATGTATACTAGTTCCTATTCAGATATTTAGGGCTTTGACTGCACAACCAAGTAGAACAAAAGCGTAAGAACATAGACCAGCATGCTCAAATAATGTACAGAACACGTGTCTGAAGATTGACAGAAAATGTGTTGATGGATATTGTTTTTTCTTAATTCAGCAAGGGACTCTTCGGCTTACGTAAAATTTAGAAAGAGGCTCGCTCGAGCCTCTCCGAGCCGCCTCCAGCCCACCCCTAGCGATCAGATGTGTCAGAAATCAAGCTTCAAGGAAAAAATAAATACCAAATTTATATTTAGGATCATAGTTATGGTTGTTTATGATGTTTTTTCTCCTCAAATAAATCTTACGTGACTTTACAAAAATTCTCATTTCAGAATATCTGTCGCCTTGACTGTGTTTTAAGACATTATTTTTTTTTATAATTTGATTACTGGGTAATTTAAATGACTATTTTCATATGTGTTTATTGATTCATACAAATAAAATTAGCTAAAAATATATCATCGATTATGTATTTGTTAAAATTTCGAGTAACGGCTTAATTCCAATCGTCATTAAAAGTCCCCACTGTCAAAAACACTATTTGATGATTAATCGTGATTCGTGATAAATGAAAGCTACTTTTGAATTACGAAATGAATGTTTTTAACAGTAAACCCAAGTAAAATGTATATTGCAAACGAATACGTAAGTGTAAATAATCGAAAATTTTACAAAATCTCTATAGGGAATAATCGGCTTCATTCGCAAAACGTGCTTTTCAGGCGGCCTCGCAAACAGTTCGTTCATATAACCCTGCGTAAAAAAAAGCAAAAATTCGAATTGTTATTATTACTGATTCCCGCACAAGCTTTTTCGTCAGTGCTCAATTTTCCGTTTGTAAAAGCATTATTATGATATTCCAATACGAGAAAAGCCTCTTTTTGCGGAAAATGTATTTTTCTCGCTTTTTGTGAGGAAAATTGTGAGCCGCTTGTTGTCGTAATGTTATCTTCGTAAATACAAAAAGTGTTATTTTTATATTTATTATGAATGCAGAGATGAAATGATTTTTACGAGAGATATCAAATAAGATTCTTTTCTTATTTTCGAATAGAAATTACGACAAAGCTTTGATTAAAGCCGCTCTACCTTACATCGATAAAATCCTTTTTTGTTTGAGTATTTTTTTAGAAATAATAAAAATATCTTATATTCATTTATCAGTTGTAGTTTCTGTAATATTAGTTCCGTTACAATATTCTTTTTTTGAAGATCATTAACAAAATTATTAATATTTCTGTTCATTTTCTATCACAAAATATAATATAATATCATAATAATATACAACTTATCAACACTTTAGTGTGATACACACTTTTTCCAGCGACTGATTTGAAAGCTGACAGCTCATTTTTAGTCAGCCATTTTATTTTAATTTTATAAATGAGTCTCTGGTTGAATTTTCGGTTGAATGACTACAACAATAAGCAAAATTGCCGCATTTGGTACTCAACGTTTTACCCACCACCACCCGCTACGGCTTCACAATCTTTTTACATTGTGTATTCCGAAGTTTAACAACGTTATTCGATAGTATAGTATATAGTACGCTATAGGTCCATGATTACTAGGATTTTCTGTATTTTAAGCTGTATAATTATCACACAGCCATAATTTCCTCAAGTATAATACATACAATCAGTGGTGAAGTGGTAAATAAATAAGTACCAGGTCGGTCATTGATTTCTGCCCTATTTTTTTTGTTTTTTTTTTATATACGGATATAGACGGCTGAAGTTAAAAAAAAAGCACAAGTTTTAACAATAAAATCAATAAAAAAACGATTTTTAACATATGTATGTCCTTGAAAATTAAGTTACAAGTCAAAAAGGTGACAGGGCGCCTACCTCATTTTCAGGTACCAGGTCGCCGACCTGGACCGACCTGGCCCCACTACACCACTGCATTCAATGTATTCAGAAAATATTTAAAACAAAATAAATGTTTTTTTTAAGATTTCGACTGAAGGTGCTTGGTGGAATTTCAATATTAAATTTGAATCGTTCAAACTATGTACATTCTCACAGATTTTGTCACTAACGACCCGGGTTTCGTCTTTCGGCATCTTCAGTTCAAGTTCATCCGTGCACTTGAACGCCTGAAGATGCCGAAAGGCGAAACCCGGGTCGTTAGTTACAAAATCTGTGAGAATGTACATAGTTTGAACGATTCAAATTTAAAATAAATCATTTTTAAGGTGTTTACTGTCAATACATGGTGGAAAGGCATTATAATAAAAATAATAAAAGATTTTTAGTACTTTTTCCACATAAAATTTATTAGATCAGGACCGGTTTCGCTCATCGCGAGCATTATCAACTGATGCTCGCGATGAGCGAAACCGGTCCTGATCTAATAAATTTTATGTGGAAAAAGTACTAAAAATCTTTTATTATTTTTATTTAAAATAAATGTTATTGTTTAAGACTAAGAATCTGCAAAATATATTTAAGCAATTAATTATTCCAATTCACGGCCCTGGTAATTTAAAAAAAACACGCTTAATTAAATTTCATAATCCATTGCTATGCAAATGTAAAAAACTCCTCTGTGTAATGTTCAATATTTCCATATTGAAACATGGCAGCAACCTCACGCGACCATGAAATTCTGGGGTAATCCGTTAATGGAATGCCAATGGTGTCTCAATCCGCATACTAGCTTTTGGATGGTTATCTTTTAATCAAATATGCCGTGGTATTCACTCATAGGTTCATTAAAAAGTCCACAAACAAATTAATCTCTAGCTGTGATTTAAATTGGGGTAATTCGTGGGTGGTTTACAAATATCTCCGCCATTCAAATGGGCATTTTAGGCTTTTTGTGTACTTTTTATAAAAAAGAATATTTTTTTTGTGAACGTGCACCTGCGAATACCAAACTTTATTTTGTTTCGTCCTTCGTTTAGTGTTTGTGATATTATACATGAAATTAAAGTACGCGTATATTTGCCGCCTGTGTGGTCTAGTGGTCAACGTTGTTGGCTTCGGCTACGGAGGGCCCGGGTCGGGTTCAAATCCCGGTTCGGACAGTTTTATAAATTGATTTTTCAATCGATTTATGAATTTCTGTTCAAAGGCATAGATGTATGTGATGTCTTGAATTCCCCCCTCTCACCCAATCCTATCCTATAAACGGGGCATATCGAGAGCGATTAGCTTACCACTAATCCTGTCCTAGCTCTATCCTTCTATCCCTACTCTCTTTGGAGAAAGAGAGGTTGAGCAACTGAGTAACAAACAGTTCTCGTAGAAACACTTCTGTTGAGATAAACTCCATTAGGAGTCCATATGCTTCACATTGGGAGCGGACATGGTTAAAAAAAAAATTACAATATAATGAACTTTTACTGGAATCAGTTTTGAGTCGTTTACTAAATAACTATTTTCCATGGAGAGTGTTAATAAAACAGTGCGTATATATAGACGAGGACGGGTAAATACGCAATCCAATAATTATACGCATTGTTTTTCAAAGAGATTTAATTCATCAATCGGATACAATTTTAGAACCATTATTAGACCCAACAATGGTGGCTTAAGAAGAATAATGTTCAACTATATTTTTACACCAATATTGTCTCCAGAAAGATTTTTTCATTGCAACAACTACCAACTCATATTTTATTCAGAGCTGTGGACTGTGGAGTCGGAGTTGGAAAAAACGGAAGATTCGTCTATTCATCATATTGATTGTTGAAATCTACTAGAATCTATTCTCACTTGTACGGTGTTAACTGTCAATACTTGGCGTAAAGGCATTATATTAGTGTACTAAAGTGTACAAAGTGTGTAAAGTGTAGGCTGTCATAGATAATATATAAGTCAGAATTTGCAGTTATATACTAATTTCATCTGAAAATATTGTTTTCTTTTAAATCAACAAGAGGCTCGCGTGAGCCCCTACGAGCCCCCTCCAGCCCACCCCTGAATAGAGCATCTAAGCCACGGGTTCCCAACCTGTGGGTCGCGACCCCCAAGGGGGTTGTGAAGGGTTTTCAGGGGGGTCGCCAACTTTTATCGATTTTGGATTTGATCAAAAAAATAACGAAAAATTATAGCAAATCTAGGATTTCATATTCCTCGGGGGGTCGCCTAGTCACATGGCTTTATAAAAAGGGGTCGCCACCCGAAAAAGGTTGGGAACCTATGATCTAAGCGGTTAAAACAAAAAGTTAATCGGACTAACGAACATGAACTTTCAAAAACGTATTATTTATGTGGCAGTATTAATCGTAAGAAAGCATAATAGAACTACATATTTTAAGTAATCACACAAAATATATTTTTCTGCTGTGTTTTCTTTTATCGAATAACTCTTTCAACAAATTTTGAGAACGTTTGTGCGATACATGGGGGTGGGGCATCTAAGCTCTAACATAGCACAAAAGTCACACTGAAATAAATAAATAGTTTAGCTACATACGAGAGGCCGTTTTTCACACTGACAAAATCAAACGCGTAACTAATTGCCATTCCTGGTGGCAGTAAGCGGTACCTAAGAGGCGAACAATTGCAACAAATTTTGGTTCGTTTTGGGACTTGAAAAGTTGCACGTTGATTTCAACCCTGAAACGACCGACATTTCGGAATAAAACATCTATAAAATGTATTTTTCAAGTTTCTTGAAGCTTGCGCAGTGCGCTGTATTGCGTATTGGTTTATTTCTTGGTTAGATGATTATCTAATATCAAGCGAACTTTTGGAATGTATTTGATGATTAACAATTGTTTCGTCAAACAAATAATATGAATACAGTGACTGCTTTTGTCTATAACCCTTTGCCCGCGTCACCAAATTTAGCGAACATGCCCTGTACGCGGCTGCTTTTTTGCGGATTTTGTTATCGCGCTTTCGACTATAAAAATAGGTTGTAATCTTTTTTTAACTAATCAAATATGTTGATTGCCACCCAAAGTAACTTTTTGAATAATAAAATACAATATATTTCTTGTATTTTCGGTTTAATTCAACAATAATCATTCTTCATACAATTGCGGCGTGACGTCGCCATATTGCAAAATACCGCCATGCGTGAACGAGAACACTTCGCCACCACCATACCATGCTTATAATATTAAATTCTCGGAACAATTTCAATTTATTCGACTTTAATTATTTTTAGACTTAGTAGCATGCAGTGAAGCCACGTTTGACCTTAGCAATTTGAATACACACTTTTTTCAGGGTGTCATGTAAAAAAAGACTTCTCCGACTCCGACTCCAGATTTAAAATAATTAACGTCTCCGACTCCAAAGATTTTTTCAATAATTTCATTTTAACATATATAAGTATAAACCATAAGATCATCTTTAGTCAGCCAAGCATGAAATGTCAACACTTTGGACAATTTTGTTTGAATACATATCATTAAATATATTTTTCATCAAAAAATTCGAGCCGCTGATTTTTCACGACTCCGACTCCGGTCCAAATACCGCGACTCCGACTCCACAGCCCTGCTTTTTTAAATGATTCGAAGTTATTTGTTTTTTTCGAGTACGACTCCGGTTAAAACAGTCAGACTCCACAGCTCTAGAATCGAGCTGGGCGATATTTATTATTTAATTTGGGGTATTTTCTATCGAATGAGTAATTTACGGTTAAAAGTCTCCATGTCAGTAGAGCGCGCGCGGCAAAATGTTCCAAACACAACATTCATTGTCAAATTTTGTTTTCAATTCGGTTTTCAAAATCCAATCCGTGCGAAATCGCGCGATTAGACTTGCATGAACCCAAACGTCCACCGGTGCAAGGAATCATACTCAATTTCTTTGAAATCCTTCAATTTGGAAACATATAACACAACATAACTGCGATATCCTTCAGGGACCATTAGATGTGTACGAATCAGCTGTCTTAGCAGATCGAATTACTTGATTCTTAACAGTGTTTTTTTTTTGTAGAATATGCTTCTCGTCAGAATTTGTAAAATACTCTTTATTATTTATTCACACATGGCAACAACATGACAGTTTGTCTGACGTGTAATATGATGGATCTGTCGCATATTTTCTTTTGTAAAAAAAAAACTAAATTGACGCTTAATTATACTAACTGCTACAGCATGTTATAATCTTAAATTTAAGACAATTTAATTAATAGATGATTCATAAAAAAAAAAATTAAACTGTTAGACTCCGCTAAAGGTTACTCAGCACAAATAATTCCAAAAAAGGCTCTGACAAACTTTAATAATACAATATACTAATGAAGTCCAGAGCAGATCTAAAGTGGACACTTCAAAAAAATGAAAAAAGGAAACTCAGATAGAGGGCATTTTGGCGAATAAATTTAACAAAAATACTTGATAAAAATGCTGTATTCTTTTTTCGGCCTATTCGGCGTAGCTTTGTGGAATTTTTATATTGAATTAATATGGACGTTATTACACCGGTAGTGCAACTATACTCTGTGACGTGTGCTTGAGAAGTATCTTCAAAATAATTTAATATTAAAATACAATCACTTTTCGAACTAATTTCACATTTAATTAAAATGTTTTGAAATATTATTGTAAAGAATTAGTATTAATAAATTGTTTCTTCCACCTTTACACATATAATTGTATTGCATGTCAAAGTTGTATAGTATTATGTACTTTCGTCTATGTAGGTAACATCACCACAAACTGTAGTACGAAAAGTGATATTTTTGTGTATTTTGGGCAAACATTACGCCCCATATTGTTTGGTATGGAAAAATAGCTGAAATTTTCTATGCATAGTAAAGAGATATTACACCAATATAACCTTTAAAGGTTGAAAAATAATCAAGTAAGCAAAGCTACATAGAAAAAACAATGTAACAAAGTTCCCATAAAATAAAATACATTTGTATCTTTGCAATAATATAACGAAACAATTTTTAATGTAAACTCAATCGATCAAATTATCAAATTGAAAACGTTGACTCATTGAAGGTTGAAAACAATTACTATCTTTTATATTTTCAATAAACTCAGTGATAACTTTATGGACCTTCATTTGTGATATAAAAACTAACATTGACTTAGTTATCCCTGTGAAAGCTGTGTATTATTAAATATGTAGTAACAAGTTTTTCGCCTCTTTGGGAAACATTTTCAAACTAACTATCTTAAGGTTATTTATTATTAAAGAAAACATTGATTCTAATGGAATAAGGAGATAGAAGGATAGAGCTTAGATGGAACTAACTGTTAGCTTATCGCTCTCGCTACCCTCCGTTTTGAAGATCGAATAGTCGGGAGGGAATATCATACATCACAAACATTCATACCTTCGAAAAGAAGTTCATAAACCGATTGAAAAAATAATTCTTACAAACTGTAATTCGGACTTGTGAGTAGTATAAGCGTATCCAACAACTTTGACCACTCGACTACAAACTCGGTGGATATTTTTGTATAAATCTGCCCAGTAGTCACCACTCACCTCCCTGCATCTAGTATAGCAGGGTTTCCCAAACTTAGTGTGCAATGGAAGACTTTTCAAATCTAAAAATGTTACCGGAACACAACTTATTTTTTAGGTAAATAGTAAAAATATTGAAAAAAATGTTTTTAAATCACTTATTATTTATTAATTAATTATTTTTAAAACATAATCTGTAAAAATATGAGTAAATAAAGCTTTTATTGATTCAAAATCTCCGCCTGTACCTAAACATTTGAAACATTAGTGGATATTTATCATCACTCATTTTTTTTAAATGTATTGCACCGTATACCATTTCAAATTTTCGCGGAACACCTATTAAGGTTCCACGGAACACCAGTGTTTCGCGGAATATAGTTTGGGAAACCTTGCAGTAGAGTATTTTAATCAATGTTTACTTTGATAAATGATAACCTCATGATAGTAAGTCTGGAGATGCTTTGTAAAATAGGCGAAACACGTGTCACTTTTCGTAACACAATCAGTGGATTATAAACGGTATGAAATTTAATTTTACACTAAAAAAATATTTCCACAAAGTAACCGCCGAATCTAATATGTAAAAACTTTCTTTCGTTATCGCATCTCTAATAACATCTTATATGTCAGCCACGCGCAGGATGAATTGTAAATAAATTTCCTTTCAGATTGTCAATTTTTTTGTTTCGCATAATGTGAATGGTAAAAATTTGCCACGCTGTCGGTAAGGCAACGAAAAAAGCGAGAATGACGCTGAGACGAAAATTCCTTAGAACGGCTACAAACTAACAAAAGACAACGAATATGTCCTGTCAAACTACTCGTTACTTTGTGTTTGTCTTTCGATTCAGGTATGCGGACATAAGCACAAAAAAGTCTAAATTGAATACATTGTTCTCTAAATGTTTTTTTTTCTCATAGTTTTAAATAAAGACTGAACAATATTAATATTGTTCAAAAAACACATTAGCTATTAATCTTTTTGCATGCATTTTACATGTAATTTCAGAGAATAAAAACAAAATAGTAAACTGTTTTTGATAATATGTTATTTTAAGAATAATATAATTCCGGACGCCATTTCAACTGTTTTTTTTATCTTCATGACGCAAAGATAAAAAAAAAACAGTTGATTCACAAATTAACAGATAACATTCGGAGGTCAGGGTGACAAGAGTAACGAAACTACAAGAAAATATCGTCTACAACTTATTTAATATAGTATAATGTTGTATTATATATGACCTATATTTTTTCAAAACAACATTATTTTACTGGCCAACTTTTGACCTCACAACTTTTTTTATCGTTAAATGTATTTAATATGTCTTAAATACAAAATAACAAAAACTATTTCTGCGTTTTTCTCAAAACATTGTTTTATAGTTTCGCCCTTGTCACTCTAAAATAATTATTCAATACAAAGTTGTGATCAGAGACTGGGTGTTTGTGGTGTCAATTCATATTATTTTCTCTCCTCCCATCCTTTTGATCCTTTAATAACTTGGTGTAGCAATAGCGATTAGTTAACCACTAGTCTTTTTCTAGCTTTATCCTTCTTTCCCTACTACTAACTTTGTAAAAAAGTCAGGTTGAGCGGCTGAGTAACAGTAACAGTTCTCGTAGAAAAACTTCTGTTGAGATACCTCCATTAGGAGGCCAAATGCTCCACATTGGGAGCGGACATTTATAAAAAAAATACAAATGTATCCAAAATATTCATTCATTTACATAAAGTTTTTTTAAACAATACCGAATGTTTGAAAAACCATTTGTTTAGTACGATTGTTTTGGGCTACAAATCAAATCTGAATGTGTTGCAGGTTGAGTATGGCTGAGACAGAGGGTGCAATGGGAGAGAAGAAATCATAACAGACATTATAATTCAAATCATTAATCGATTGAAAAATCGTGTAGGGAAAAAAACTTTATTCGTAAATTCGAGCATGTGATCCAACGAGCAAACCAGACAAGAAAATTCATCGGCCGTTAAATGTATTTTTTTATTGTTGAAATTTTAATATCGTTGCACTACGACTATATTAACCAACTTTGGAAAATATCTTTACCAAATCGCACAGCCCGTATTATTGGGATCATTGGGAGTATTTTCTAATACACAACAGGTAAGTATTTATTACTAAGGTAGGGTATCTACTTATTTTAAGATTAAAGTTGTTTAAATTATATCCGTTTGCATGCGACTTAAGATGCAGAGAAAAATAGTTACATATAAAAACCGTTACTTTATCCATTGCATTAGCCCTTGTTAACTATTCTTTTATATAAATTTAAAAAAAAAAAAAATACATAGATTTCTTTTGTTAGAATTGATATGGTCTTTGAAAAATTTGTTTTTCAGAATCTTCCTGGCTGTCGATTTTGTTTAAGTTATGAACTCACCAACTACTTGGAAGCGGGGAAAACATAAAACTATCATTAAGCATATTCACTTTATTAATGTAGCATTTTATCACTTTGTCAAAAATTTCCCAAATTTTAATTATGTTTGTAATTACTTTCAATCGCCATTCTGAATTTATTAATCTGGGGTGACGTTTTAATTATATGTTAGATATGTTGAACATTTTAATTTTGTATTATTTTAAAATCACTTTAATGTAATTGGCAATTTCTTTTCAATGCCAATTGTTGTGTATAACTTTTCAATTTTGTATAAATAGCATTGTTAAATTATATTTCTTATCAGTTGATAATGCTCGCAATGAGCGAAACCGGTCCTGACATATTAAATAAAGTGGAATGAAGTACAAAGGATTATTGTGTTTTTATTAATATAAAAACATTACTTAGCTAAATATTCATTCAGCTGCATTTCCTGCTGAAACAAAAGAATTAACACTAATCCGTCGAAAACAATCCTTACTAAAGTTTTGTTAAGCTTAAAATGTATTATGCTTTAGCTAAATTCATCCCATATTATGTGAATAAATTGAATTTTCACACCTTTATCAGAAAATTTTACCTGTTTTTTTTGTAATACTTACTAAGAAATTTCATCATTTTTATTAGATAATATAAATTGTGAAACATTTATAATTAAAACCACCGTCTTCGAGTTTGATTTGGGTCTAATTTTGTTACGATCTTGTCGAAAAGAAAATCCGACTCCTGGATTAGAATATTTTAACCATAAAACAGCACGTAAAGAAATAAATATCTATTTCTATTACCCAATGCACCTCTTATAGTAAGTGAACTATACAACATGTGTTCATGACACATGTATATATATATAATTTGTATATTATTACATGCGCACATACAGAATAAATGACTATTTGAAACACCATGACTACGATTATTTTTGAAACGAGACTAAACCATACCATTACAAAAACAATAGAGATTACCAATCGGAAATGAGTTGACATAAAACGACAGTACCTACTGCTTTAAATAATATATTTATTATTTGGAGCGAACAGATAGGAGGTGGATGGTTATAACTAGAGATGAGTGTTGATTCCATTGATTATATAATATTCATAATATATTGGTTTTAAAATGTTTTAATCCTATGTAATTATTTTATTAATCGAGAGAAACACGTGTCACTGGCAATGTTTCCTCTATTTTCCAATGGTTATGAACGCAAAAGACATTTGCTGTGCAACTTTGAAAGGAAAATAAAAAAAATTGTGCGCCACATAACGGTATTTAGACCTATTTTTTTTTTAATAATGACAATAACTAACAACACTATATAATGTCAATTACTTTATTGTGCAAAGCTTAGAGGGAACACTGTTAATTACACAAAACAATGTAACGAACATATTATTTTTCAGCTTGAAATCCGATATCCTAAAATAAATAAAAGGTGATATGCAAAAATTATACATTTCCTGAATTCAAATTAAGATTAATTAATATGTTTTTTTAATAGATTTCATCAAACAAAATTATATGAATCTGATCAGATCAAGTTCTTCTCCAATAAAAGAATGCAACACCCACTACGGGTTTACATATCGCGTAACAGCCCACATTTAGAAGATCGTTGAGTGTCTTAGGAGTAATAACCCAAGATTTTGACACGACTCAGTAAAGTAGGCATTAAAAAATGACAATGTGTAGTAGATCTATCTTTTTACTATCCGTAAAAAATCGGAAGGTCATAAATATAACTATAAGTTAACTTAATTTGAGATTTATATTCAAGAAAAAAAAAACAATTCATATAGCTTTATTATAAATAGATAACACACGAACGTTTATGATTATACACTAAATTTTCCGAATACTTTGTACTTATAATCAGGAGTATGGAGTCAGTTAAAAAATAGACGACTTCAACTCCAACTCCGTCTTACTCTGAATTATTTTTTTCAAACATTTTCGTTTAACTTACATATCTGGATACTATCAGATCATTCTGATTACATATTGGAATAATTCTAGTAGATTTCAACGATCAATATGATGAATAGACTCATATTTTTACAATATCTTTAAAATATTTTTTACCAGCTCTGGGAAAACACCCAATTCCACGACTTCCAATTCTATACGAAAAACAAACATAACGCAAAATATTTTTAGCAATTGCTTATTTATTATCGGTAGCAAATTAATCTTTTGAAACGTTCGCCTTTCGTAGAAACTCCCCTATGGTTGGCATAAACATGAATGGTAATTGCTTTTGGTTCAGCATATATTATATTCTGGATTAGTTATGTTATGTTATCAATGTGGCAGCTGGTTGTAACGCGCAAGATGCGGGTTCAAATCCAGTCGAGGTTATCATACGAAAAACAAACAATTACCATGCAATAATAATTGATGTACAAAATTGAATTGTTTTTTTTTAACACGAACGCTGCCAGTGCTAATGAACTCCCACTGAAGAACGATTTATTTAGTAATTTAGATTACCTAATCGTAAAATTAAAAACTTCTTTTAGAAAAGAATATTGTAGAAAATACTTGTTTTACGATTAGCACAAAGCCACTTACAAGACTTCCTATTTTAGTGAATGTAAAAAGGAGGTCGACTAAATTCACTTGTCCCAAGCCCTGCGTTCAATAATAATACATAAGAAAAAGGCAGCGGCTATTAATTGAGATATCTTTACAAAATTTAATTTTCTTAGCTTCCAGATACTTCGCCTATACGCATATATGCGATTGCCGGCCAGCAACCTTTGTTTTTCAAAGACTCAAATACGCGTCCACGGTCGTTAAGCTGTTAAGATACTGAAATAACGATGCCCTTTCTGGACAATTATATCAATATCGGTATTTCATATTTAAAAAAATGGTCTTGGAAAAATCGATACCGGTATTACCAGTGGTGAAGTGGGGCCAGGTCAATATTGATACAAGTATTGCAAATCTAAAATTATTTAAATTTATCTCGAATAATTGTATTTAAATATGTGATGTTTTCTTTACGTTAATATCGGGATCCCGGATTCGATGTCACCGGTATTGCAATTCCTAACTGAAATCTTGAAAACATTACATATATTTTTTTTCATCCATGTCCGCTCCATATGTAGAGCAAATGGCCTCATAGTAGAGATATCTCAACATAAGTCTTTTTTTCTATGAGAACTGTCGAACCCCTAACATCCGTAACCAAAGCCAACGGCGTTGACCACTCGACCACGGCAGCCGACATTTGACCTATTTATGACATTTACCTATTTTTATTTTACCGGAATTTACTGAATGTAAAAAAAGTTTCAGCTAATTCCTATAGTAGAAACAGTAGGGAAAGAAATTTATTGGAAGATTTTTTATGTAGAAAGACATTTAATGAATACACATTACGGTCATTTGACGGTTTGTTTAAAAAAGTAAACAATATTGATGCTTAGCAGGTAGGAAATTATTATATGTATTTAAAAGTTCGCTGAGAGTCCGAGTACCCTAAAAAAATCTACATTGTGTGGTCAGATATTATTGATTAATTGACGGCATCTTTATTGTCATTGTTAAAATGTCTAAAACGACAACGATTACAATAAAGTAAAAACCGAGAAATAATTCTTCTTTTTTGTACGGAACTATTAAAGAATAATACCACAATATTAAAAGATCTGAAATAGTGCATGCAATGCAGGGCCGGCTTGGGTAATATTTTTATAATGTACCATTGCCTATTAAAATTGTATCGATTTCATGATGATAAAAGTATACAAAACAAAACACTAGAGGGAAAAATATGCACAGCATTTTCAAGCAAAACAAAAGATATGAATTGTTTGAATTTTGTACTTTTCCATGAGTTTTGTCGCTAACAACCCGGGTTTCGCCTTTCGGCATCTTCAGGCATTCCAAGTGCACGGATTACGCGCACGGATTGAAAGTTATTTCAAACATTCCTATGTTATTATCTGGTCATTAATATTTTCAAAAAATCCCCATAATTATAACAAACCCACTTAATTCATTGAAAATTGTATACATTCAATTTACATTTTAATATCCTTTTAACTTAGTGATCTACTTATATTTTTGTATATAAACGATACAAACTGTTTACTACGCGTCAGTTCAAGTACATCCGTGCACTTGGAATGCCTGAAGATGCCGAAAGGCGAAACCCGGGTCGTTAGCGACAAAACTCATGGAAAAGTACAAAATTCAAACAATTCAAATTTGATATTGAAATTCCATCAAGCACCCTCAGTCGAAATACTTAATTATTAAACAAAAGATATTTATATATTATACAACGGTGAAATTGAATTAGAACTTAGATAAAAAAAAACGGTTAATTATAGTTGTTTTAAAGTAAAAATTAAGGAAATGACAGTATGTTATTTTTGACATCGTTTTTGTGCAAAAATATATTGTTTTTATTAAGACATCGTTTTAACTTTAAAGTCATCACTGGTGCCTTATTTTTTAGGCCAGGGTTTTCCAAACTATGTTCCGCGAAACACTGGTGTTCAAAGAACTTCCGTCAGGGACTCGATTCATATGTCTCATACAGCGGTGGACTGTCAATACGATAACAAGGAGGCTCGCTCGATATCGAAGCAATTATCAGTGTTCTGAGGAAGGAGTGAATTTTATTATCTCTCCTCTGCAATTATATGGAATACTTAAATAAGCAATCGATTGTTACTTAACATACACTTATAATATGTAAAAATATGAAATTTACCGTAAACTTATCAATGTAAATAGTTAAAAATGTACTATTGTGTATACTAAAGCAGTCGTAGATAATATATCAATTAGAAATTGCATTTAAATACTAATTTGACCTGATAATATTATTTTCTCATAATTTAACAAAGGGCTTGCCGGTCTTAGTAAAATTCAACAAGCGGTTCGCGCGAACCTCTCCGAGCCCCCTCCAGCCTTTCCTGGTTTCATACACAATTGATATAAAAGGTGTCGAAAATGACTAAGTAAAATATTGAGACGATATTTCGCTCGAAAAAAACTAAAATTTCCTAACCCACTAATTACATTTGCTTGGTTATTAAAAGAAACATTTCCGAACAAGGTTCATAATTCGTGTCTGCGCTCGCATAGCAAGAGACAAGGAAGTCTCAAACCCAGTCTAGGAGACACACGGCTTTTAATATTGCTCATGATAAATCATGGCCGCCCCCCCGTCGAGGGCAATATCGCGCTCCCGTATCTGAACTCGACTCTGGGAGCGGCTGGTCTATAGGTAGGCACTGTGCTCACTGCTCATACTCTTTCTCTTAAACACCCTTTTGAACATGCTGACGCGGACAGTTTAGGATGTTATACATCAGAAATGGAAGAGCTTCGGATCGCGGGCTGTACCCGGATCCAATATCATAAAAACACAAACTTTCTGAAAACTTTCGATGGACTCAGCAGTAAGTTTGTGGAAGTTCATTGCTGTTAATATAATATTTGAAATAACTTAGATTATTCCACGTATTGTGGTACAAACTGTGACGCGTGTTTCGCTTCTTTCAGAGGCATCTTCAGACAATCTTACTTTCACAATGCTTGTATAATTGCGAATGATTTTGGCTGTAGATAATTTGGCAGAAATACACACTTTGATGATATTTGTTATTACAGTTTAGAGGTGTTAAACATTTTAATTTGTGTTAGCTTAGTCACTTATTCATAATTTTTACTGCAATTTGTAAATTCTTCTTTTTACCGTTATATTTCAATTTGTTTTGTATAAATAACACTGTTATATCATATTTCTTATTAGTTGATAATTTTCGCCATGGGCGAAACAGGTCCTGATCTTAGCAAATAAAATACAAAAGAATATTGTGCCTGTCGTAATAAATATACAACTAACCCATATTTCTAACTACAAATATCGCAAATAAAAATTCAACCCTAAAAGTATTTGTCTTCTACTTCAAATATTTAAAAAACAAAGTTGTTAGGAGATTACAGTGTTCGGGTAACAATTGATATTAAAAATTGTGGTAATACGACACTCTAAATTATTGTTTTATGTTTTTATATTAGGACTCAATGTTGTCAACATCTTCCCGAATTCCTACGTTCCTAGTTTGAAGTATAAACTTGTCGCGTATCTTCAGCTTCTGAAGAATTTAGTTTGGAAACTGCATTCGGAAATTTTCGGTTATTAAATTGTTGGCTTGTTCCGTTTAAGTTATGACCATTTAGCCCCTTCGCATACATTTGCAATACGAGTTGGATTGTAATATGTAGTGCAATCGACATATTCTTCAAACATTATTATAGCGTCATTACAAAGGCATACTTGTATGACATTCATATTTATAGAGTTAAATATTCTGACAGAAGTTGGTAAGTAGCAGATTGATAGTTCTGAGTAAAGAACAAACGAAAAATTTCAGCTTTGAGGAAAAAAGGTGCTGGACTTCGCTTTCGCCTTCAGGTCCGACCCAGCCCGGGCCCGTGGTGGAAACATCATTCACATAAATAAAATTTATTTATGTGAATGATGTTTCCACTATATTACAAGTTTGGCAGGCTCGATGGGAGAAATCTTTTAAGGGGAGGCAAACTTTTAAATTCTTTCTGAATGTTAAATGGCGAATGGAGATAACCAAAGTCCTGACTCCTAATTTCTGGACCAGCCAATTCATAACTGGCCACGGTTACTTCGCTGCCAAGCTCTTCCAGCTTGGCCGGTTAGTAAATAGCCCTGAATGTAAATGCGGATATATGATTCAGGATGCTGATCACATCCTTTGGGAATGTCCAGACTTAAATAACGAACGGCAAAAATTTCTCAAGACGATACGACGATCTGTCGGATCTGTCGGCCCCGTCGGTCATGCCGACTTGGTTGCATCGAAGACAAATTATTGGGCATTTAAAGAATTCTCCGCGTCATTTGGAAAAAATAGTTGAGTTAAATAGATAAAATCTCATATTTTCAACTGCACTTAATTATTAATTAACTTTTAATTTCTGCACACTGTAGTGCATGCAACTAAGTCTTGAAGAATTTCTTCTCGGGACATTTCTGGCAAAATTTTGAACACGACTAACGTTGTTACGCTACGGAATACACCCTATAAATAGAGTGTGAAGCCGTAGCGGGTGGTGGTGGGTACAACTTTGAGTATCCTAGGGAATTTCTATATTAAAAAATACATCCAACCGTTATTCTTATTAACTTTTCTGAAATACCATGCACCAGATACGTCAGGTAGATGATAACTTAACTTTTCAACTTTTGTTATTTCGGATTACATACATGCATGCATCTATGTTATTGTAGATAAGTCAATACCAACTTCAAACAAAGAGTACGATTTCGTGCATCGCAATTTCCCCAGAAGTTTCACAACCTGCTTATTCAAGTGATTACGTATGATGTGTTCTATCAGCTCTCGTGATTACTGTAAAGCTACTTTTGAAATGTTGCCAACTTGAAATATTTCAACGTAAAGCTTCGAAAGTTGTGCAAATAAGGTCAACGCAAAATTGATTTCCCCTAATAAATTCATATTCGTGAATGTTTTCCGAAAAAACATCCCTTTCTTAACAAGCACGATTACAATATAAACATTTGAAAAGAGGCCTTGAACCACGTTCGCATGTGTTACAAGTTACAAAGCCTTCGCGAGGCATTGAGAGGAAAAAAGCCTCTTGTTTTTACAGCGTTCAGTTGTGATAAGCGAGATTTGTAGAAATTTTCCCCAACCACTTTATCAGGGATGTCCATAAATGGAATTTCTCGAATACTTATTATATAGAAAAAGTAATTTCGAAATCAAGCACACTTTTACATGTCATTGATTGAATTGACATTTATTTGGTTGTACTCCATTAAAACAAGGTCAAAATAACACTTGATTAACTTGATGGCTTAACCCTTCCTAATTGATGCAACTCGTTAGTTAATCATTTAGTAACGTAAATGTCATTTGTAGTATTATTATTGTTTGTTTGTTTTTATATCATCCCCTCCTTGCTTCCCGTTTTTATTTTTATAATACATCAGATTAGTAAAATTAAAATTATTCGTACTTATACAGGCATTTGTGAAACTAAGATTGTCTAAGGATGCATCTGAAAAGGGCGAAACACGTGTCACAGTTTGTAGCACATTACGTGGAATATTCTAAGTTATATTTTATATTATTCTTGATTAACTTGGTAAAAAACATGAGTAACCAAGTGTAGTTTTGATATTATTAAAATTTTATGTTTAATAGCATGTTGCTCCAAATCAGGTAAGCAGAAAAATATTTTAGCTTTTGTTAATATCCATAAAATAAATAGAAAATCATTTGACTAAATAGCAATACAATTACAACCCACTAATTATAATTACTGAGTTACGACATTACATATTATACTGTTTGTCAAGTGTTAAAATCTCGTTTTAACAGCTTTTAAAATAATCTTTTCCACTGCTTATGTGGAGCATGAACGAAAAGTTTCAACGAGAGCTATTGAAAATCAGTCTCACAACCTCTCTGTTCGTAGAGGGTAATAATAGGGTTATTATTGTGTCTCTGCTTTCAGTTTTCACAGACTAATACGATGAAGAAGGAAAGAAAACATCATAGACATTGTTTGGATAATTAATCAGTGTACAGAATTTTCAGTGAATTATTTAATCTGACTATGGAGATAATCGTAAATAATTACAGAATGAATTCTGAACTAATACGTTATATTTGAAATTAAGAAAAAAATATGCGATGCTAATGTTGCGTTGAAAATTTTTCTCAGGAACAACCTTCAGGGACAGGCCCAACAATTATCGTGTGAGACCTTTATTTTGCGTTAAATCGATCGAAATGAAATATTCATAAAGCATTTTGGCGTAGGGAAGTTGAGAATGGCGGGGGTGAGAGAGCGTGAGTTGATCCGTCCCATACGTCCCCATACACGGCGAAATTTTTTCAAAGACTTTGCCTATAAATCAA
Source organism: Himalopsyche tibetana (assembly GCA_030503985.1). Lineage (NCBI taxonomy): Eukaryota > Metazoa > Arthropoda > Insecta > Trichoptera > Rhyacophilidae > Himalopsyche > Himalopsyche tibetana. The sequence continues at coordinate 20,758,278 of JAPJYX010000024.1, forward strand.
ATCCAAACTTGTTTTTAACTGAATAAATCGAGGGACATGTTTTTTCGCACATCGACTTGCTACATTATTTAATGGCTTAAACTAATACATAAATTTGACAATTTATGGAAACATTTAGAACTATCACAAATACCCCATATTCTGATAAACTGATATTATCCAAGTTTTCTAAGTTTCCTTGGTAACTTTTTAATAATTCATGTTGAATATGAAATTTAAATCAATATCTAGTTTTATTATAGCAATGATATTAACAATAATTCACAGAGTTCAACATCTTTGGCTTCCGTAACTGATCTTTTCATGTCCTATTTCGAACAGCATTATTTCAAATCCATTAATCGATTTCCATTTGAAGCCATGGGTGTTTGTAATGCCTGAAAAATTCCCTCACATCTAACTTATCTTAAAGTAACAGGGCGTACTGAAAGCAATTAGCTTATCACTTTGCCTATTATAGTCCTATCATTTCAATCCCCACTTTCTTCGAAAAAACAAGTATTTCTCTAAAAAACAACCTCTGTTGAGATTTTTTCATTTAAAGGTCATGTGTGGATCACATTGAGAGCGGACATGGATTATATTACAAATGAAACCCTCAAACTACGTTTGTGAAGAGACCAACGAAAAATTGCAAATAAGCATAATGTTCTACAATAGTTCCTTATCTTATCTGATTGGGTAGAGTATTTGAGTACATACTCAATAAAAAAATAATACAAACGTACATACTTTACTAAAGTTACTATTAAAAATGTGAAAACTCTCCAAAATTAATTAGAATGTCCAGTTATAATTATTATGATAGATTGATAGACTCTGGCAAAAACAGAAGAAGACTCGTCATCAACGTTCCCTCTAAGATGCGCGCGTGAGAAGTCCCCGCGCACTCATTTCGAGTTGGCGCGCACTACAAGACAGTTGCTCAATTGATATTTGATCGGTCCGCGCAGCCTTTGAAATTTCCGCGCATCTAAACCTTCGGCTTAGAAGGAACGTTGCGGACAAAAAGTCTTTTCTTCGGTTGACTAGCACTGCTTTAATTTTATTGTGATAAGATTTTCATTATGTTTTACGTAATACATACGTGAACTAGGTTTACTTCCTTACCAATAAACATAACATTATCATATGAAATTATCGAAAAAAAAAACATATAAATTAATTAAAAAAGTATTTAACATGAAATTGGGAAGTTGCACTCTCGAAAATTATCATATTAATGGGAATACTTTTGTCAAAAGAATTCCAAATTAATTTGTCGCTTCTCAAATTACATGTGATATTTTTTTAAATATCAAAAAAACCGGTAGTTTATATGAGAAACAGACGATACCGAATTGTACATATTATTAACAATATTGTGAAACGTTCATAAAAATTAGATTGGATAGATACTAAATGCGACGTTTTTTTTATTTTCTGTAAGTTATGTGAAAGTGACCATGTTTTTTTGAATAATAATTTTATTATTTAACTGTTTCCTTTATAGTGTCTGATTTCTAATACAATTTCATACGGTTATTATTACTTCCGATTAAATATGTGTATTTAATATTGATGCATATTATAAAGTAATATCAATTTATGTTGACTAATAGTTATTGGTCATCAATAACATCATTTGCTGGTATCCAATAACTACTTCCGCTGTGGGTTATTATTTTATGCCACGACAATATTTTATCGTTTCGTCTGCATACTGCCAGAAAACGATAAGTCAAAAAAAAAATGTTTTGAGATAATCGACTTTTTCGAATATCATAAAGCGAACTAAACGTAGGATAGCCATAGTAATAAGACAAATGAATAAAAAAATGACCAAAATTTTTGCAGCTCAAAAAGCATTTAGTCATCTAATATTCTTTGAGTAGCTGTAGAAATAATAAGCGTTAAGTTATTTATGGGTTTCTGCCAGTAATATTTGCCAAAAAAAATGGCTTAGTACGTATTCCTTCTTTAAATATCTGTCTGCATTCATAACGCAAAACACCTAATTTTTGACTTAACGTTTTCTGGCAATATAACTACGATTTTTCCTGGGGTTGTGCAATCGTTCAAAGGGATAAAGGCTCCTTCTTTATCCTACATTTAAAATTGCAACTAAGAACCGGATTCAAACAATCAAAAAGGTTCATTATACGAATATGTTCCTTAATCGCAGACACACTAATAGAACTACATATAGACATTATGTGCACATAACTTCTGGCACGAAGCAATATTTTAATATTTCAACCATAAGCACTTATAATATGTTACTATTATTATACACCAGCTGGCGGAACCATTTATCAACATTATATCAGGATGACGGTATAGTTGTAAGTAAATTAAATTTGCATTCGGCGTATCTTGAACCTGCATTGGACACGTGTTGCAGATTGCCTCTTTTCTCAAACGGATAGATTCCAGCACCCCAAAGTCCACTGAAGACTATCCATAGAGTGTAATCAGAGGAGTTACGGGACGCTGGGAGGACGCAAAGAGACGGTTGGGGAACGCATAATCTTGGCGGCAGTGTGAGAAATTGCAACAGAATTTTACCTCTGCTTATCCTACCAAATTCAAATTATCAATAATATTCCACCAAAACATTAACTTTCATTCATAGTATTAACACTGAATGCAAGTTCTTGTTAAAATATTCATTTTTAAACAGTTTAAGCTAGTTAGATACACGCTCAAACGTATATTATCTATTATCCACATTTAATTGTCACAACGAGACTTATTGTATTCAAAGATTGATATGACTTCAATGACGCGTTAAATTAATCAAAAAATGAGATTATATTGAAATTGTAGTATTAAGTATTGTATTTAATTGTAAAAAGTAATTCTTTATACTATTTGAAATTATCAGTATGAAAGACGAAAAATTCTTTAAAACACTTCTTGAATACTAGCTCATTATTTGTATCTTTTAATTCGTTTATTTTCGGAAATAGCAACGTATTTTAATTAATAATTATTCTATTGAGTATCACGCAAATCTATTTAATAAGCATTTAAAATAATGTAATAATTTTTAATAAAGATTTTTTTAAGACGTACGTATAAAAAATATTGTAATAATATAACAGACTAAATTATAGTCTTCCTATTATAAGCCAGTGATGTTCCGTATTGTACGGTGACCATGGACGGCGGGCAAGGAATAGAGTCATTATATTAATTAGGCAACGTCTCTACCTACTGTTTTAGAGGCCTATTTTAGGTTATTATTAATAACGTTGAAGATATTTCCCAGAAAGCGAGGCCCCATGAAAAAAGCGTAAATTTTTATCGCCTAGATAAACATTAAAAAAATGTTTTCTTTGAGATGGAATCGCGCGCTTTCCAAGTTAATATTTAATTAAATTAAAAAATACGTGATGTTTATGGGACAGACATACAAATAAACAAACCTTAAAATGTTAAGATGATTTTTTAAAGGTTTGATGGTACATACTAATTTTTATACACCTCGCTTTCTTTTTTTTAAAAAACATTTATTTCACCGCCATTTTCAATTAGAACATAAAAAATAATTATGCCGTTGTTAGCATTAATTATATTTAATTAATAATTTCAAAACATGATTTTTTGTAGAATCATATTGAAATCGCTGAAAATATATATGTACCTTATACCAAGTTTTATCAATAAAGATATGCCATGCTTTTTTTAGCATTATAATCATAAAAAACTGCAATAGTATTTTAAAAGTATTATATTTATAATAATATTTTAAATTTAATATTTATATAAATATATCAAATTCGCACACCACTGCACATCCCATAATTAAGTTTTTTTTATGTGATACCGATTTTTAAATATTATAATTTATAATGATATTATACCTAGCGCCTATATTGCTAATTTAAACATTGAAACATAAAAATCTGTCATAATAATATTCGTCACAAACATTTTTTTTATTAGATTTTCGTTTTACATAATATATGCATATCCGAAAATGAGTAAGCATTTTTTTCTATTTTTAATACATCAAGGTGAATAGAATAAGCCGAATACGAGTCCTGTATAACATTGTAAAATTATATGCAAAAAATAGTTTTTACATAATATATATATATATTTAAATTATAGAATGTTCTTTACCATATACCGGAATTAAGATAAGTTTAATTGTTAACAAAATTTCTTCCATTTTACTGTAAATCATTCCTTAATTATTAACATAACGGGAGCATTAAATACACCTTCACCACTTGTCTCTTTCATTCACTCCATCGTGCGAGCGATAGATTATTTGGATGTGACGTAATATATCTGTAGATGTGAATGGATTGCTGATAAGAGAGCAATGGCTTTGGTTGTACGGAGGGCTGATATCCAAAAATTTTCCCTCGAAATAGCAATAGAATTTGATATATCCACAGAAGAATTTAGAGCGTCATCACACTGGCTGGATAACTTCATTTGACGACATGAACTGTCCCTAAGAAGATCAACAACAATGTTCAGACTGGAAGACAATGAAGTTGTTAAACGTGCACTTGCATTTCAGATTTTTGTTGATGGCATCGACTTTTCTAAATACCAACTCTCCAACATGATTGCTATGGATGAAACTGCAGCATTTCTAGGCCAAGGATCTCAAAAAACGGTTCACCACAAGGGTTCCTCGTCAATATACGTTCCTTCTACTGGTTACGAAAGTGCACCTGTTACCTGTATTTTGGCGATTCGTCTGGATGGCAAGAAAGTCTCACCGTTAATCATCACCAAGGGCAAGAAAGACAAGATTGAATGCGTTTCAGGAATTTATGTCATTGAAAGTGAAAAAGCCTGGAACACCCAAGCAGTTATAAGAAAGTGGGTTGATTTTATGCTGCCACTTCTCGTAGCTCTTTAGCTCGTATTTCGGACCAAAAAAGAAAGTAAGACAGTGTCTTATTTTCGGAAAAAGACGGTATATATATAAAATTTATACTATAACTGGCTGAAAAAATATGCTCTCAATGTTGCGTTGCTACGTATTATATAAAGCAAAACACAGAAGTTATTGATTGAGTTGGCATTTACTTGGTAGAACTCCATTATGATAAAGTTAACAATAAACTTTTACATTTCAAAATTCAGAAACTAACGTTTTCTCGCCTACCATGTAAATGTGTAGCCCAGTTTACCTTTACATTTTTTGTTGTATTCCCCACAGACATCCTTTGGAAAATTTTATGTTACGTACATAATTAAGTCAACGGTCGTTGCTAGTCATCAATGTCGTTATTGTGCATTTCGGTTCGCGTATTGCATTACATATTTGTGCTGACATTATACCATTTTCTCACTTTTTTTAAAATACATAGTCTGAATCGAAGACCTTAAATTTTGTTTATGAAAAACGAGAGACGAAATTTGTTATTTGTATTAAAAAGTATAATTAACACTTAATTTTTTATCAGTCTCAATTTCCTCAGTTGCTTAGACGCACTTTGTAATATAACATTTTTATAGGATTAAGGTTTAATTCAGAGGTTGGAAACCTTTTCATTTCAAAATGCAACGCAGTAAAGAAAACGTTGACACTGTCCCCCCTTTTTTTCGTCTGTCGAACATATAATGGGTTGATTGCGCTCTTTTTTCATACGCTTGCGTATAATTTTTTGATCAAATTGAATATTTTGATCAAGTCAAAATTCCCCATCAGTGTAGCCAAAAGGCCGCAGGTTCCCCTCCACTGGCTTAGGTTATATTTGGAATCATAAAAAATATACATTATATTTTATAAGAGATGACATACAAATATTTTTTTAAAAAAACAGGTGTAGAATACACGTGTCTTAGTTTAATTTTTTACATTTCAAATCAACATAATGGAATACCATATTATTGAGTGTTTTTTTTTATCAAAAAATCAGATCGAATGTTTAATGGATTTTGTATATAATTAAAACCGATACCCATATTCGATTCGGAGCATATTGACACTTAATAAACTTGATTTTAAGAGAAGTGGTTGTAAGTCTATGTCTCGAAAAAATACTGAAACTAGTCGATCGCTCTACGCATGGTTGTTAAGATCAGATAAGGGGACGTTGGTTAGGAGGAATAAAAATCACACAAATTCATGAAATATAAATCCATTACTAAATTGAAAATCAATGTTATAAAGTTTTATTCTAGTATTCAAACCAGTGACAGTCATGAAACCACCTTGTAAATATAAATATAATAGCGTTGAACACTTTACAAACCAGAATGATATCGACTATGGAGAGAAAAAAGGACGTAACCCACACATATCAAAATTTACAGGAGGCGCAAAAAACGTGTTTTGATGATTTTGTGCCAAATGCAAATTATGAATTATACACAACCTTGAAGTGCACGGAGACTTCTAAACTGGTGTTTAATTGATATAATCTAATTTTAATTAAATAAATTGTCTCGGAAAAACCTTTATTTCAGTGTTTTTTCTTGGTTTTATTTTTTTACAAGGTCATCTTTTTAAAACTTAAAAGTTAAATTTAGATACTAATTTGGCATTTTTAGCTTGCATAATTTTGATAGAACGTGTATCAAGTTTGATACATTGTGATAATCGAACAAAGCCTGTTTTGAAAAAACTGTAGGTAACGTCTTTTTTCCTTTCCACAGTCGAATATACAATGTAATTATTTTACAATCAAATCGTTTTAAACTATTACTAGATATTATAATAAAATCGTATTATCGCTAGAGTATCATAAGTATCTCGGTGTTACTATTTATTCACATTCTTTATTATTATTTATACTCGGGGGTTTATGAATAATTATTAAAATCAGCGGGGTATTTGGATTCACAATGTCCATCGACTACCATAAGTATTACTTTAACGGGGAGTGTCAACGAAAGCGTGACATATTTTTAAATTCTACCGGTTTTCGGTTGATCATTATCATAAAAAGACAATATTGCGGGGCTGATTTCAATGGCGTCCCTAATGGAAGGGTGCAGCCAACCCTTGCTGTATTTAATTAAACTGGTTTCAATATAGATAGCGTTTTCACAACTAAAACGTAAATATTTTTTCGACATAATGGTATAAATGTTATGATTGAATATAATTTCATGAAATATAACCGCCCATGCATACACAAGGGGTGCATTGATCCAATGCCACATTGACCAGCCGCCACTGATGTATGATGCTTAGATCACGGGTTCCTAACCTGGGGGTCGCCAAGGGTTTTCTGGGGGATCGCCAACTTTCCCCGATGAGCTAAAAAAAAAAGGAGTTTCGGGGACAATCCGGGGAAAAAGTATAACAAATCGAGAATTTCAAATTTCTCTGGAGTCGCCTAATCGCAGCTCTTATAAAAAGGGGTCGCCACCCGAAAAAGTTGGGTAACCTATGGCTTAGATAGTCCTTCAGATTCAGACAGATAGATAAACAAATCATGACAAACCAAACATATTAATTAGATGATGATTATTATAATATTGATATGACTGAGCGTATTTACATATGTCAGTTAAATCTTCCCCTTCTTTACACGCCACTGTCGACGGCTGTTATTTTCTCGAATATCAATGATCAAAACAACGCTGACGTAAATTTTAGAGGGATGAAATAATATTAAATGTAAAAGGGACTTCGTAATATATTTTACGTTTAACTGTTTTAGGAGCGTTGTGTGTTGTGTGGATATTAGTTTTCGGAATAAGCACAAAATTAATTCACATCACAGCAACAATATGATAATATGACATAAAAACAAATAAAGTATTACTGTTTTCAAGATGTTGGCGTTTATTATTTTTACGTGATAAAATTCTTGTTTGAGTTGACTCTTTGTGTATGCTTTTTAACTTTAAAATTAATGTGACGGCCTGGTGTAATGTTCTTGTTTATTATGGCATATGAGCATTCTTCTTCTTCGGTTGCACAGTTGAAAATTCGAGTCCTGTAATGTCCAACATCAGAGTATTGATTAAATATTAATTGTCTGCGATTCTAGATTATAAAAAATATACATACATCAGTTACAAACAAAATATTTTTAATTAAGTGGATAAACGAATTTATTATGCGTGTATCGGTGTAATTAAGTGATGCCGAAATAGCTTTTAACTATTTTTGATAGATTTGGGGGTAACTTTGTAAAAGTTCATTTTTAATATTGTACATAATATATGAAAGTTAAATTTGATAACGTTATTACTTTACTTGGTGTCATAAATTATGACACGTATTTTGCTTCTTTAATAAGCAAACAAAAATCAGGTTGAGTGATTGAGTAGCAAACAGTTCTCTTAAAAAAACTTCTGTTGAGATATCTCCATTAGGAGGCCATGGCTATGGACATGGATAAAATAATAATAATAACCATCACTAAAACAAAAAAAAATATTAATGCTTGTGTCTTACCCCTCTTTGCGTCTTGTAGAAAAGAAAAAAGCTCGACGTTTATTTTGTATTTTATAAATTAAAATCAATTTTAGTTTATTCGTTAACCTTGCGATGTTCTGTCTGATGGTGATTTATAACAAGTGGAGTGACAAAGTGATCAAATCTAATTTAAAATTAATTATTAACTATTTTACCCAGTGGCGGATTAAGCACTTTGGAGGCCCCAAGCGCAATCAATGTTGGATGCCCTGCTTTTCGAATAACATAAAAGTGCTGCAAATAATGCTATGAATAATAATGAATATTTAAAACTGAAATTGAAATGTAAGGGTTGATATAATATATGCTATCTTTGAGGCCCCCAAGATTCGGAGGCCCCAAGCGCGCGCCTCTTGCGCTTATAGGGTTATCCGCCACTGATTTTACCTATATAATTCTTATGGAATTAAGAACTTCGATTTATGAACATACGTCCAAATACATTCCTATCCGATCCTGAAAATGAGGAGTAGATAGAGCGATTATTGCACGGCTAGTTATTTACTATATCTGAATTGAAGCATACTTGACGTATGCTTCACTTTGGAATTGGGCATGGCTTAATATATTGTATACCACCTACTACTAAGAATATTTGGATTAATGGCATACATATATTTGCAAGGTTTAATAATACCGTACTTATAAACACCATCAATTATCTATAAACGAAATTATTGTGAATTGGATTGATATGATTGTCGCTTGATATCATATATTGTTATGAAAAAAATATTGGTCTAATGTCGCTGCATTTTTCAAATCCGAATTATAAACTAATCAACAAGTTAAATTTCTTTTTAACTTACTGCATATAAACTGATTATACCTACCACAAACAAACTCAAAGCTTACTTGTATATGATAAAACTATTACAATACTGTCTTTCACATGTTACATTCATCGGGTTGTGTTATCTTTATTGTCTGAGATACGCAGGGCAAACAACATGCCATGGCTAAGAGGTGTTCTCATAAATTTGACTTCCCTAGGATGAATTTTATTGGGTTCTACTGTGACCACACTATTTAGATTAAGTATATCATTATTATTTAGTATATCAGTTTTATAAATTGATTTTTCAATCGATTTATGAATTTCTGTTCAAAGGCATGGATGTATGTGATGTCTTGAATACCCCCCTCTCACCTATCCTATCCTATGAACGGGGCATCCTTCTATCCCTACTCTCTTTGGAAAAAGAGAGGTTGAGCAACTGAGTAACAAGCAGTTCTCGTAGAAACACTTCCGTTGAGATAAACTCCATTAGGAGTCCATATACTCCACATTGGGAGCGGACATGGTTTAAAAAAATCATTATTATAACAGATAATATTGAAGCTACAAACTTAACCATCTACATTTAACCTGTAGTAAATTGGAGGAACTTCATTGTGTTGAGGTAAAAATTATCAATATTTGCCATTCCGAAAAAAATAAAAATATATATACATACATCATAGAACTAGTCTTAAAAAATATTATTGATATTTTTGACATTTTCTTTGAAAAACTCCATTGTTGTACATATTCATAATTCACGTGGATCATTTTTTTAATCGTATGTTTCTGACAAGCATTATGTATAAAAAAATGCCTCATTTATTTACGATTCTTGTACATTTATTTGCCTCACAGATAGTAAAATATTTCATAACCAAATGATAAAGGTGGTACACGTACAGCCTAATAAACAAATATATTAAATTTAAGCCACTTTAATATCATATATCATGAAAACTTAGTTCAGACGTATTAATTGCTCTAGTTCGGTTTCACCAAATAGTTTTGTATTTATGGTCACCGTATTTTCTGAGACTTGTTTCATAAAAAGCTCTCGAGAAAAAATAATCGTTAACGCACTTTGGTTCTAAAAGTTTAAATTTCGTCTCATAAGAATGCATAACAAATGAAGTTGAAAACGTTGCGCTCCTGAGCATTCATCTGGAAGGGATGAATTGTTGGTTTTGGTTCACACTGCATACATACTTTACCAAAACTTCTTTCTCATACGATTCAAGTGTAGATAACTAACAAAACAATCTCAAGTCTACATAATATTAAACATCCTATGGCTTCGCCGGTAATTTTATCGAAAACTATGTTTTTAATTTAAAAAAAAAACATTTTTTTATTATTACTCTGAATTTATTTAGGTTTACACGTTTCACCTCTTTACGAAACATTTTTCACTCACTGTAACTTTCGTTTAAGAAAATATAGATTAATAATTTAACGAATTGTTAAAAGAGAACAAAATATTTGGTTTCAAATACAGAAAATTTTAAGCCCGCCATTTTTTTTAAATATCTAGAGGCGTAACTTAAGTAATTAGTTATCTACTATTCCTGTCGTAAGCTTTATATATACATCCTTTCTATCTCTGAAAATATGAGAGGTTGAGCTACTGAATAACAAACAGTTCTCGTAGATTAAATAACGTATATGTAAACATGACATCCTAATGACTCCCTAAACTCACATTTAAACGACACTGCATATTAAACATCACACAAACGTTCAAAAAGTAATCATGACTTTATTTATTCTTCCAGAATTAAGTATTGTTGATATATGAATTAATATATCCTTATTTTTAGAATGGTTATTATTTTTTTTATCTGCTTTGTATATTGTTTGTCCGATAACAATGTGGATCAACTGACTTAGCAGTATTAATAAATTCGTCGGAATGTTTGCACAGTTTCTGGGAACAGGTAAAATTGACAACACGGCACCACCTGTTTTCATGAACCGCCTGCATCGTTATACAAATACTGTTATCGCATGCAAATTTATTGAATCAACAAATCATATTCATCCTCTTGTATAGATTCACGTGATGCGAATCTGTTGTATATATTTGATTGATTAATGAGGTTACCTTATGGAATTTAATTTTGAGCTTTGAAAATAAAATTTAACATTCAATTACCATTTATAACCAATACTGAGTGATACGTTTGGGTATATATATACATAAACGAGGTCCCAAAAAATCGCCAGGACATTGCCGCCAAGACATTGCGGCCAAAACAAATCCGCCCAAGAAGAAATTAAACAACTTTCATTTTTATAAAATATTATATTTTAGCTGCACAAATAAAAATACACATTGGTACAATGTTTTAATATACTAAATTTTAAATACTACCATTAGCTCTTGGAGTTTTTTGTTTAATTTTATATATTTACACTTAAACGCAATTGAAAAACAGATTAAATCTCAAAATTCACTGATTTTCGTTATTATGTAAATTTATATCAATAAGCAATTCGAAAAAGTAAAAAAAGCATATATTTTTCCGACGGATTTGTAAGGGCGGTATTGACAATAACTGTTTTGGGAACATTATTTTGTTTTGGCAGCAATGTCTCAAAGGTTTTGGTTCCGTCGGTTCTGTCAAGGTGTCATATAACTCAATAATAATCATTTTCATAAAATAATTGTTTTAAACCGACTATTCGAATCTTATTCGCAGTCTATATTCAATATCATAAGTAGGAAACATTTAATAACCATATATCGTAAGTGAACGAAAACAATGAAACGAAAAATTGGATCCCATCTATAGAAGGTCTCGGGATCCCATCCCAGTTAAATACACTGAATGGCGAGAAGTTTGAAGAAGAGCTAAGAGCCGGGAAAAGGCAAATTATAATTCATGGAATACATAATACACATGCATGTGTTTCTTTCACATTATAATCTAAGCCAATACACAAAAAACTTTAAAAATTCGAATTATGTAACGACATTCAAATAAACTAATTTGAACATTACGAAAATGTATTTTTTTACTGTACGTGATTGAGAGAAAAAAAGCACTTTTATGTCTCGTCGACAAAAATGCAATTGCTACGTTTCAGGTTTCCTAAAATTCCTACCGTCGATGAAATATTCAATAACCCGTAACGAAAGAAAAACTTGATGTAGCCAATTATTTGTTTATCGGAAAATCAGAATCAAAAGTCAAATATTTGAAAATCAAAGCAATGAGTGCTTTCGATAAAAAATCTCGGAATTCTTTTGATCAGAACATAATTAAATTCGCCCACTCTCGTTAATTTGAAATTAATGAAAATACAAATTCCTCTCAACTAATTTTCCCTTTGGTAATACGGATCCCATAAATTATTATTGTACGCGTTGTGATGTCTACGGGAAAATCCAACAACCGGCTCGGTAAATTAAGCTCGACTTTCACTTATATTTCGTAAACTCATGGCAGTGGAATTATAACAATAAATTGCATATTTTGCTCTAAAATGATCAATACCCGTAGTGTTCATCGCGAGTATTTGGAATTGATTCAGTTGAAGGACTACAAAAAATATGCATTATTTTTTTAATAAATAATCTAACTTTCATTTCTAACCACTTTATCAAATATCGATAATAGAGTGTGGTGTAGTTGTTATCAGTCTTGTCTTAGCGATTAGCAAGCCTGGGCTCAGCAGTGGGCTGCTAATATCTTATCAAGGGGCTCGGTAAATCTCCTCCATGATGGCTTCAAGCCATGTAATAAAGATGATGCATAAACCGTGGCCCGCGAGCAGGGTTGCCAGATTTCTAAAAACACAGCTCGGGACATTCACAATTTCGAAGACTTTTATACATGTGTATACGTCGGAATTATAGAGGGACTTGCAATGCAGGACTCGGGATTTGTCGATTGAACTCGGGACAGTCCCGCTCAAATAGGGACGCCTGACAACCCTGCCCGCGAGCCACATGCGGTCAGCTAGGGTCTCTTTTATTATGCAGCTGAAGTCAGTGTATTTTTTTGAAAAAAAATAAAGGGCAACCAAGTCTTGTTTAATAATAAACTTTAATCATCTACAAAAATTGCAGTTAGGTGCTAATTTTATCTGAGACGAATGACTTTCTTATCTTAACAAGGGGCTCGCCAGTCGCGCCAAAATTTAACAAGGGGTTCTCGCGAGCCCCCCCCGAGCCCCCTCCAGCCCACCCCTGCCTTAGCTCGATTCCCAATGACGGTAATTTTATAAGAAATGCTAAATATTAGTTAGGTCAGTTTGAATAAGAGATCTTCTACACGAGATGTCTTCTCTCATCGAAATTAACTCAACTGACTTTTCGGTTTCAAAAAATTGTGTCGCGTTGACATTCTCTGTAATGCCAAACATATCACCAATCTTCTTTACCATTCCCGCTCCCAATGAAGCATATGGACTTTTAATGGAATTTTTGCTGACAGACGTGTTTATAAAAGGACTGGTTGTTACTCAATTGCTAACCTCTCTTTTCCAAAGAGAGTAGGAATAGAAAGGTAGCGCAAGGACAGTACTAGTGTTAAATTAATTACCCTCGTTAAGCCCTGTTATTTTTTAAAGATTGGATGGATGCAAGGATTTTTTTACACCCATGCCTTCGACCAGAAATCGATAAATCAATTGAAAAAACGTTGCTTATACTGGAGCTCGAACCCGTGAGATCCGTCATGGAAGCCAACAACATTGACCGCTCCGCTTCGGACCCCACAAATATTTTAATGCACCCCGGTTTCATCGATTACGTATAGATTTAATAAGCCCATCACTACTACACCATTGTACTAATTAAAAGCCGATTTCCCGATCTTTTCAATGAGTCACAACTCAGATTGTGTGTATTGCATTACATATTTTTGGGAAAAGTTTATTTAGAGAAAAACGCCCAAAGCCTAATGAAAACATTCCCTTAAGAAAGAGTATTTTTAATTTTACTGCAACACGTGGCAGATGTTTTTTTATCCAACCTACACATTTCTTAACAGCCCTTAAGTTGTACAACCTATTTATATTTCAATGATTTACCACGGGAAACGTTCACGAAAAAATAATAATTAATCGCCGAAAATGAAGTATCCCACGTTAAATAGTGTTATTAGTAAATACATGACATTACAATTACAGTTGACGCCAATGCATGCATTTATTAAACAAAATTAATTACATACATGTCCCAGTACGAACTCCATTTATCGTTCGATTTCTATTCGAAAGCATGGGTATTTGCGATGTCTTAAAATTCTCTCCCACCCTTCCAATCCTTCAAAAAATGGTCGTAACAAGAGCGATAAGTTTACCACTAGTCCCGTCCTAACCTAACCTTATCTTTCTATCCCTACTACTGAGGTGAGTTGAGTGACTGAATATTAAACAGTTATCGATGAAAAATAAGAGAAAGGATACTTTTATTAGGAGGCCATATGCTCCACATTGGGAGCGGATATGGATTTAAAAAAAAATCGAATAATGAACAAAAGATATCATCATACGAATTCAAATAAGAAATCCAAATTTAAAAATAACAATACATAAAGTTCGTCGCTGAAAATATCTTCCTTTCTAGGCACTTGAACGCCGTGCACTTGAACGCCTGAAGATGCCGAAAGGCGAAACCCGGGTCGTTAGTGACAAAAACTGTGAGAATGTTCACAGTTTGAACGATTCAAATTTAATATTGAATTTCCACCAAGCGCCTTCAGTCGAAATCTTAAATTAAATGGGTTAGTTGTTTGTTTCAGGTATACGACAGGTTTGTGTACCAAAAAGGCTGACTACGTGTTTATTTTCTAAGTGAATCACACACAGCCTATGCGGGCAAAACTAAAGGAAGTAAAAAAAAAAGTAACAATGCAAGTATTGTGTAAACGACGAGACATTGACAAATATTTACAATAGATAAGGCACGGCAGAGCGTGCCTATATGTTTCCGCCTCTAATTTACATTTCAAAACCGTTTATTGTGTTCGCATTATCTTATGGGTACAGACAGGTTCACTCGAGACTCACTCTCTTTTTCTGTACGCGAAAAATACTTAAGTTTTTTTTATCGTGTTCAACTAGGTAGGCGCGAATTTTTGATTTGTTTTAATTTTTTTTTAGCGTTTTTGTGATATTGTTTTTATTCGGTCCCTTAGCCCAAGGTTCGGCAAACTTTCGTGTGAAAAGAGTTAAGTTGTCATGAAATGAAATGAAATGATAGTAAAGGTATCAGAGACCCATACATTTGCATTATATAATATACATATGGATTATAAAGATAAAGAAACGTGATAAGTCCGAGAGTTGATATCTGAAGAGCCATAAAAGGCTATGCAAGGAGTCGCTTGCAGTGGCGCAGCAAGGCGGGTGCGGTAAGGGCGGGCACTTTTTTGGGGGGAGATTAGCTAACCACTTGTCCTGTCATATCCTTCTATCCCCACTCTTTTTGAAAAAGAGAGGTAGAACAACTGAGTAACAATCAGTTCTTGTTAGCCTACAATTTGTCGAAATGCTCTAATATGAGATCATATTGTGCTTTTTATTTATTTGTTTTTTTAATCCATTTTCGCTCCCAATGTGGAGCATATGACCTCCTAATAGAGGTATCTCAACAGAAGTTTTTTTCTACGAGACCTGTTTGCTACTCAGTCGCTTAACCTCTTTTTCAAAGTGAGTAGTAGGGAAAGAAGGATAAGGCTAGAACAGGACCAGTGGTTGATTAATCGGTATTGCTACACCTAATTATTAAAGGATCAGAAGGATGGGAGGTGAGAAAATGATGTGAATTGACATCACAAACACCCAGTCTTCGACCACAACTTTGAATTGAATAATTCTCATATTCACTGTGATCTTACCGGGAATCGAACCCAGACCTGCGTGCCCGGTAGAGTAAGCTCTAACCAACTGAGCCACAGCAGGCTACAATGTCTCACATGTGTTTATTGGAATGAAATTAATTATTCTATAATAAGTTGTCAACGTATACAGTTGACAACTTATTGATTTTATACGTTTATTCCATATATAATAAATAAAATAATGAATATTGTTAAATGACATATTTCACTTTATGTGTTTGACAAAAATAAACTAAACATCATTACATAAACAAATAAAACTTAACGAGTTTCCGCCATGATGATAAAGAAGCTTCCAATTACGGACGTCGGCGTCGCGGCGCTACTATAATCCACAAGCTCTCGCGGACGGCGGTCATTAAGTTTATAATAACCGCTTCCTGTGGAGCCGCAAAAAATATCTGCTCATGAAGCTTCGAGAAAGACAACTTTCAACGCAGATGACTTCGGCACTTCCGAAAATACTCTATGAAGTTTATATGTCCGTGAACATATCTAAATGAATGAGCAGCTTAGATTTATAAATAAAGCAAACAATGATGCTTTCTATATTGTTTAATAATTAGGCCCTCGACAGGTAAAGTGCACCAACTAGTAAAATGGCAAAATTTTTGTCTTAGAAATTTAAATACAATCACGTCTTTATTTGGTGTTTTAGTGGATTGCATATTTAAATTTAACGGAGGTAACACTATTTTTTTTTAACCATGTCCGCTCCCAATGTGGAGCATATGAGACTCCTAATGGAGTTTATCTCAACAGAAGTTTTTCTACGAGTACTGCTTGTTACTCAGTTGCTCAGCCTCTCTTTTTCAAAGTAGAGTAGGAATAGAAGGATAGGGCAGGACTAGTGGTTAGCTAATCGCTCTCGATTCGCCCCGTTTATGTTATAGGATGGGAGGAATGGGGGAATTCAAGATATCACATACATCCGTGATGTCTTGAAAAATAAATTTATAAAACTGTCCGTACTGGGATTCGAGCCCGTGAGTACTGTAACAGGAGCCAACGACGTTGGCCAATCGACCACACAGGCGGCATCTCAGTTTATGCACTATTGCAATTTTAAATGTGTATAAACTGAGGTTACTTCACTTTTACGATATTTTGAGACGTGTAGAATTTTACAACGCATCTAACTTCTTTTTCTTAAAATACCACTTGGCTCACTTAACTTCTTATGGGCCCAATTATTACATTAAGACGTGCTTCAAATATGTTTATATGCACTTCCTAAAAATTGTATGTTTTTCGAATGACTATAAGTCAGGCAAGTATTAGGTGCGTTCGATAGATAAAATTAATTACGATTTCGTGTCAAATTAGAGAGCCGTTAAAAACAATCCAGGGATAAATCACATTGACGACTAATCGGCACAAATGCATAAAGTGTGTCGCGGAAGATAACAAATGAATCGATGACATTTAACTATGGCCGCGACATCGGCTTTAAATAGCGACGGCAAACCTGCAACTGTGGAATTAACAGAAATACAAACTCATGTGCCACAGGTGTAGTTAGGGATCGCAATACCGGTATTACCAAAACCGGGATCCCGATATCCAGTTTTGAAAATCCAAAAATGCTGCCATTTCGGTATTGAAAATTGATCAAAATCGAATTTTTAATGTAGATAGACCACGACATATTTTGATAAATAATTTTTTTCACGTTGAATTGAAATACTTTTAATCAGCTACAAGTTTTGTCAATATTTACAGATTTCAGAATTGATAAGCCTTTGAATGATGATTATTTCAAAAGCCCGTATAATATTAATTATAAAAGTCACATTTTTTTAGAATACCGGTATTGAAATGCATGCAATGTAATTGAAATTATTTTATTTTGCATACATGCAATTATTTAATTAACTGAAAAATTTGTAGAGAGTTTTAACAGAACTTACAGGTGACACCAACCCTTGGTATGCAACTTCCTTTCCTAATTAAAAAATCTGCTAAGTTTTGCGCTTTTTCAATGTGGCCTACGACACGACCAATCTTTCATCCTTAACGTGACCCGACAGCCAAAATATTTAACCATCCCTGATCAAGAGTGTCGTGAGATATTAGTTATTTGCCTGAGAAAGAGTTAATTTTTTTTTTATTTTATTTTAAACTCACAAGTTTTTTCTTATATTGATAGCCAATTAATTTATATTAAAGAAATAAATTCATTTTAGATTTTTAAAAAATGCAGTATTTTGTGAAAAGACTTTTATCTATACTTAAGCATGATTAACTCATACCTTAAAATTTTGGACTTATAATAATGAGCATACAATAAATGATTGATCTAATACTTTCGATGGTTTCGGCGGTAACTTTGTGGAAGTTCATTTTAAAAGAAAATTTAAATTAACTTTGATTATTCCACGTATTGTGGAACTAACTGTGACACGTGTTTCGCCTCTTTCAGAGGCATCTTCAGACTTACTATCGCAAAGTTTGCTTAAGTAATGAAGCAAGATTGATTCTAACATTTTAAAATTATAAAATTACAAAATGGATTGGGTTTTTTTCCTTTTAAGAGGAGCAAGGAGGGGGGTGTAGAATCGAAATAAAGCAAACAGATAATGATACTAATTATACTAATGAGTTGTAAACAATCAGAATGGGATTTTTCCTTTTTAAGGGAAGCAATTCTGATTGTTTACAACTCATTAGTATAATTAGTATCATTATCTGTTTGCTTTATTTCGATTCTACACCCCCCTCCTTGCTCCTCTTAAAAGGAAAAAAAACCCAATCCATTTTGTAATTTTATAATTTTAAAATGTTAGAATCAATCTTGCTTCATTACTTAAGCAAACTTTGCGATAGTAAGTCTGAAGATGCCTCTGAAAGAGGCGAAACACGTGTCACAGTTAGTTACACAATACGTGGAATAATCAAAGTTAATTTAAATTTTCTATTATTAATGATTGATCTGATTAGTAAATCAATTATTTTATTAGAATTTCTACATCTAGAACAGAAAAGTAGTAAAATATACATAACTTGGAATCGAAAATTTACCCTTTTAAATAGTCGGCCGTATGTAATAAGTATTCAATTTTGAGAAAGTGAGGATTGGACTATGAAATTCTGCTCCGAAAATCTATGGATCGTAATTTATTATTGTGTCTTATAATTTTCACTTCTTCTACAAATAGTAATTCAATTTACGTATAAATTAATCTCAATTGGCCCCTTAAGTAAAACTTAAACTTTGTCTTGTGGCACAGGTAATAGGTTTTCTATCACTTTCATTCTTAAGTATTCCTGCGTCGTTTTGGGTTGTTGCTAGTTAGGTTAGGAGCACGATAATACCACGGAAGACATTCGTCTGTCTGAGGCGCCGGGATTTCCGTTTGATGTCTCTAAATCACAATAACCCAACTCGAATGCACCTTACGCTCCGACTTACCCTTCTGAAAGCCTGATACTTCGTTTAGTTTGAAGTGTTTTAAAACGAATTAATCGGATAAAATCTTATTTATTACTAATAAATCTGTATGAAGAAAGGGTTGAAAGACGTTATCCAAGTCTAGTCTATGATAGCGTGTGATAAAAATTGAAATTTTATATTTCTTTTGAAAATTAGCTTAACGCTATGGGATTCCATATGAGCGAATGACTCACTGCTATGCGAGCCTAATACTTTAGTTTTTTTTTTATATTATATAATTTAAACAATACTTTTAATGATTTACGTATTTGCTACTCATTAGAATGACATGTAAATTGTTGAGTGTATTCCCTGCAACGTAACAACGTTAATCATGATGCATTGTTTTTTTTCCAGAACAGAAGTTAAAGAATTTTACGAATTTACGACAATCTACTTGCTGTTACTTGACCGCCATGACACCCTTGAGATCCCCTATTAGGAATATGACAGTAACTGCCCGTGGGAAAGTTTCAAGAAAAATCGCAATATTTTGATTTTTCAAGCACTATAATTTACTAAGAATATTACAGTTAATGCATTTACGATAAGAATTAGAACTAAAAATCATTAAACCAAAAAAAATTGAAGCTGTTTCGAGTATGCTGCTCTTATGCTGGTCATTCACCTGGGAACAAATGATCCGGAACATCTACGTTATGTATCGGGAACAATGTCACAGAACATTTTCTTGAATACACGAGGGGTCACTTAGTGAGTAGCGGCTGATAGATTCACAGATTTGATAGGATGCAAAATTATTTCTCAGATGGCATACATAACATTGTACATATGTATATAGATATATTTTTAATTTTACTGCATTTTTCTTAATTGGGATAGTATACAATCCAACCCAGGTCGCAAAGATCTAGCTGATGGTAATGTCGCCTTCAGAAATTAATCCATTTCGCTGTTCACATACTAAGAACATTTCCAGAAGTGTTAAAATGTAAGATTATGTTCCTACGACCGTGGCCAGTTATTAATGGCTAAAATAATATTTTTCATTTTAATTTGATTAAAAAGAAAAAGCCGTCCCTCCCACCTCTGATTACCATTGCAATTTGTAATACCTATATTACCTTTGGTTATATTTAACTTTCCAAAACTAAAAAAATATGCTATTCATAATTTTGTATTATAGTATCCTTTCACTTCATTTTAATTCTTTATAGTATATATCAGGGCTTCCTAAACTATGTTCCGCAGAACACTGGTGTCCCACGGAACTAGGTAGTTCGCAATCCATTTTTCGTGACATCTAAACTAGTATGCTTTGGCCCAAGCGATTATAAAAATCTAATCAATGATTCATTTCCAAAACAAAAATTCAATCCATTCAATATTTTTAGGCGATTTGCCTAAAGAGTCTCCCCATGTGTCAAAACAAGCTATGATTGCTTTACTTTCGTTTTCTACAACCTATTTATGTGAAGTTGAATTTTCTTATTATACTGTAACAAAGTCAAAATGCAGGAACAGGCTCGACGTCACGTCAAATATATGCTAAGAATTTATCTCATCAAAATTGTACCTGATATCTCGAGAAGATTTGCAATTCAATGATTCAAAACCATCATAGATGTTAAGAACTTTATTTAGTCATGTTTTTTGTGATATGTATTAAAAATATTTTTCGTGTTTTGATAAAAAAAAAGTGTTCGATTGAAGAAAAAGTTTGGGAAACCCTGGTATATACTATCCACAGATCCAGTGTTCAGTCGATTAAGCCTGGCTTAGTAAGTAATCACGTAGGAAGTAAAATTTACATTATGTAAAGTAATGCAGGTGCTATGAAACTTTTATGTTTGACAATAATTATTATTTAATTTAATGGAACTATTAAGTGACACCGTGTTCTTTAACATTTTTATTCTGGCTTGATTTATTAGCTATCCATTTCATTATCAGTTTATTTCAGTGAGGCACAATCCGCGGCCCGTTTTGAATTTTTTGCTGCCCTCGAATGTTTTCCTCAAAATTAAGATAAAAAACATATTTTTTCATTAAGGTGCGACTTTTTGTGATTTAAATAATAATAATAATATGTATCATATGCATGCGCTTGAGAAAATTGTGATTCTCAGATTTTTTGTATAATAATAAAACCGTTTTATCCGGTCGCTTTTTGTTATCTTGAATATATCTTTATTTGCAATCAACCAGGGAATCGCCATCAAACTTAATGTTACTTGGAATTGTTCAATAGAAAAAAATCTAATGGCCGTTCAGCTTTGTGACGCAAAACACTATTATCTTTAGTAGGTTATTTAATTTTATGCGATATTCAAATTTTCATCCACCAATTAAAAAATTAAAAAGAATTTGTCGAATAAATTCTGCGGTCACCACACGTGGCAGGGTATTTAAGGTGGCGTTAATCGTAAGGTGGGGAGGCTGACGTGTGGTCAACGTGGTTGCGGTCTCACCTTTCAAATACACACATCTTTCCATTGATAAACAACAATTGGGATTCGCAATCACCAATTAATTTATGCTCAGTAATCAGTATAGTCTCAAAAAGTATAACATTCATGACATTGTTGCGTGTGCTTTTTTAGTGTATTTATAACATAGATACTTAAAACAAAGATGCTTAACAAAATAATTTAAATTTATATAACTTATTCCACACAAAATATATTAGGATCAGAACCGATAATCTTCACCGGGGAACCAAATTTTAGCGAATGATTGTTTTATAAAAATGTATCTTTTTGACAACAATTGACAGTTGACACAAGTAATAAAATTATTTTAAAAATAATAAAACATTTTTAGTACTTTTTCCACATAAAATTTATTAGATCAGGACCGGTTTCGCTCATGATGAGCATTGTCAACTGATAAGAAAAACAATAAAACAGTGATATTTATACAAAATTTAAGTGATAAAAACAAGGTATGACAAACAATTGGTATTACAACCTAGCAAAAGAATTGAAGTAAAATACAAGGAAAATAAACTATAAATAAAAAGTTGAAGACCATTTAGCAATGAAGCTATTATGACAAAAACCAATTAGGTACGAATTATCATTACCAAAGTAAAAACCAACAACTAGTGTATATAATAAATAAATTTTAATGTCTGTCAACCAAATTGAGTTTGGAATTTTGTATAAATATCACTGTTTTATTGTTTTTCTTATCAGTTGACAATGCTCATCATGAGCGAAACCGGTCCTGATCTAATAAATTTTATGTGGAAAAAGTACTAAAAATGTTTTATTATTTTTATTATAATGCCATTCCACCAAGTATTGACAGTGAACACCTTAAAAGTGATAAAATTATTTATTTAGAATACGAAACACTCAATATAACTAAAAATATTTGTCAACTATTTTGAAACTAAAAACTATTCTTCTGTTTATACTTTATAAAAACTTAAGTACTCATAATCAACGAAACTAGAAACAATGTAAAATTAATTTCTACAGCCATGTTTTGGATTTTTGAGAAATAAGCCTGCAATTAATGGAATTCTAATATAATGATTATATCACGCAGTACTTATAAAAAACGGACAACATAAAAAAAAAAAAAACAAAGCTTTCCTCCCATGTATGAACATTCGGCTTATTGTTGTTCCAGCGTTAATCCCATCTTTATATACAATCCATCAACCTTTAAAAAAAAATTGAGCGAATAAATAATTACAGCCAGTAGAACTACTAGTGCTAAAATGTTTATTAAGAGTTCAAATATGTCACATCGGGAGCAGAAGTAGTTTAAAAAAAATATGATAGACTAGTATTAGATTAAGAAAAATATAAACACTTGTTTAATAATATTACATATATGTCAAATGAATATTTACACAGTTGAGTACCACTGCAAAAATCACCACCGTATAGACAGAAGTGTCTATTGATAGCAGACCATTTTACAAAATTCACTATCCAAATTTTCTGCGAATCTATTACATTATTAATTTATGAATCAATTTATTATTACTCGTTTTCTTATTACAAGTTTTCACCATTTAATGAATATAATACAAATAGAAATAGTTGTTTAGCATGTGTAATATATCGGTTATTTTAATGTTTATTTCAAGTTTTATAATGATGGGTCTAAATCCGGTTTTTATTTTCAGAAAATTGGTAGGTAACGCAGGTAAATATAGTAATTATTATTGTGTGTTAATTATTTATTTTCAGCTATTACTGTAGTTTCCGTCCACACACTAATAATACGGAAATGGTCGTCAAAAATCTACCTGTTGATAATAATAACCATAATGAAGGTCTGACGATTCTCCTACCGAAACACAAAAAGGGGAAACCTCAATCAACAATTGTTTTGCCATTAAACGACTGATTTTGGAAAGTGAAACGTATGTCTATCAATAAACGAAATATAATAATTCCCATCTAATGTTATCGAACATAATAATTAGAGACATGTATTATGTGCATCTATTTTTATCAATTTTAGCATTTTAGGGCATTAAAAATGTTCAAGTTTAGCGTCATTTAGTTAGCATATAATATATTTATATTAGGAGTGTAATTTCAAATAATAAACAATTTCGATGAAAGTATGATTATACAATTTAAATACAACACAAGAGAAGAATAACAGAAAAATTCAAAAACAAAATACATGATTTTTTAAAAAACAAAGACAACAATATTAAAATACAACATCATATTAAAAATTATTAAAACTCAGCATGGAGCATATTTCTACTGATTGTTTTTTTGAGATTTGGTCGACGATCAGTAACAATTATATTATAAAATATGTACTAAAATACCTTTCAGCATCCACACTATTGACGGATTATCAAATTGTTTTGTCAAAATGTGGAGCATATGGCCTCCTAATGGAGGTATCTGAACCTCTCTTTTTTTTCAAAGAGAATATAGGTATAGAGCAGCCATACTCAACCTTTTTTTCCTCCGGGCCGCATTCCGATATTTGCTTCTCTACGTGGGCCGCAACAAATTTATGGTAATACTCCTTTTTTTTTGAGCTCACCGAGGAATTTGAAATCCTCGATTTGTTAAGAGCTTACTGGGCCGCATGCGGCCCGCGGGCCGCGGGTTGAGTATGGCTGGTATAGAGGGATAAGACTAGGACAGGATTGCCTATACAAATAAATATATTTTTTTTGTAACTTGTATAATCAACGCACCAAATGAATTATTCCAGACAACTAATTTACATAACAGAATCTGTGTGTTTACTCATCTGATTTTTGACAGTTTTTTTACATATCATCTACTGCCTTAACGGTGACAATTTAAGCCGTCCATCATCCTCATAAAACACAGACAATAAATATATGTATCAATAAAATACTCAATTCCAAAGACATTATAATTAGAATTACGGCAAACAACAACGTTCCTCATTTTGTCGGTGAGGAAATCCATTATTTCGTGATATTATGCAAACATCGCCAAAGTTGTTTGCGGAGTGATTAAAGGTGGGTTTATTTAATAAAATAGGTAAACATGGAAATCCGGAACAGATTTCGCCCATGGCAAACATTGTGTGGGGTTACCCCGTTCGTCTACTCTATTTGACAGATATATCACTGTATCTATATTATGATACTTAATGTGTTTGATTAAAAATTTCCATGCACTTACATCTTTTTTTAAAAACATTATCATATCTTTCGAATTGGACCGGTTCTCCGGATTGCGAAATATTATATTGGAGTTATACCAAGTAAATAAGGACTATGTCAATATATAAGAACTTGGAAAATATTGGCTCCTAATGAAGTTTATCTAAGCCTGTGTTTTTCGAAGAGAGTAGAAATATACGGATATGGCTACTTACAGGACTAGTGGACAACAAATCGCTTTCGCTTCGACCATTTTTTTAGCATCAGATTAGTAGCATGTTTGTTTTGTTGTTAAAGCTCGGTCACACTAATTGTTTTTATAAATTATTTTCTTTACCATGTCCGCTCCCAATGTTGAGCATATGGACTCCTAGCGGAGTTTATCTCAACAGAAGTGTTTTTACGAGAACTGCTTGTTAATCAGTTGCTCAACCTCTCTTTTTCCAAAGAGAGTAGGAATAGAAGGAAAGGGCTAGGACAGGACTAGTGGTTAGCTAATCGCTCTAGATACGCCCCATTCATAGGATAGGATGGGTGGGAGGGGGGAATTCAAAACATCACATACATCCATGCCTGTGGACAGAAATTCATAATTCAATTGAAAAATCAATTTATAAAACTGCCCGTACCGGGATTCGAACCCGTGACCTCCGTAGCGGTAGCCAACGACGTTGACCACTCGACCACACAGGCGGCGTATATACAACAGTAAATTTTAATCTTCACTAATCAGTTACTTTTTCATTTATTAATATCATCGAACGCAAGATTTATTTTCGTACTTAAGAACGAATTTATTATTACTATTCTACTGTCTTAAAAATTCTTATTTTTTACTGTTATGTGTTGAACCATAGTTTATAAAGCAGCTTGTTTGGGAGTTGAGACCCAATGTATACAGGTCTGCACTTACGTTCAATGCTGGTCTATTTACAGACTAACATTTTCGAAATGGGTCAAGCACTGCAATCTATTTGTAGATTTGATCATAGAAAATCGAAGCTAATTCAACTATTGTATTTTCTCACTTTTAAGGTGTTCACTGTCAATACTTGGTGGATTGGCATTATAATAAAAATAATAAAACATTTTTAGTACTTTTTCCACATAAAATTTATTGGATCAGGACCGGTTTCGCTCATGGTGAGCATTGTCAACTGATAAGAAATACAATGAAACAGTGATATTTGTACAAAAGTTAAGTAAGAAAAACAAGGTATGACAAACAATTGGTATTACAACTAAGCAAATGAATTGAAGCAAAATACAAGAAGAATATATATATACTATAAATAAAAAGTTGAAGACCGCTTAGCAATGCAAACTATTACAACAAAAATCAATTAAGTATGAATTATCATTAACAAAGTTAAAACCAACAATTAGTGTATATTAATAAATAAATCTAATGTCTTAATGAAGTGTTAAAAAATTCACTCCTCCAAAACACCGAGAATTACTTGGAGATTAAGCGAGCCCCTTGTTAATGTATTGGCAGCCCACCTCTGCTTAGTCTATACCAGTGGTTCTCATGTGCGGCCACCAACAGTTTCAAAGTGAATCAAATAAAAAATGTATTTTTACAAATTCATTTGTAAAATTATTATTTTTTTAAATTGATTGAATGCACCTGACTCCAAATGACTCACAGAGGTATCATATTTATGTACACGTGTTTGTTTGTGACCGAATATGGAAACAATGGATGTCTGGATTTATTTCATATTTATCGTATTAGAAAGAAAGAGAGGGGAACAATTTTATGCATTTGTTTTTGCGACAGATATTGGTATTTGTTTATGTCGAACTCGTTCGAGACATCTGGCTGCAATCACAGACTTCAGTGCATTGCAGTAATTCAGTTAGTCATAACATGCAATTTTAATCTTGTTATCTTGGATTATTCAAAGAAATTCGGTTAAGAAAGTGAGTAAGGTTTTGACTGTTTTTTTTATTATATTTGGAAGCATCTGTATATTATTGTATGCTGTATTTTTCTAATTTGAAAGAAAAACTGATATAACCCTGTTGAAATGGATATAAGATTGTTTTTATCAAAAAAGTTAAGTAAAGGCAACTGCTATTGTTATCACATTTGGTGCGGCCACGAGACATTTCCATATGACCGCCGATGCTTATAATGCGGCCACAATGAAATCTAACGTGAGAACCACTGGTCTATACTCTATACCACCTTCCACACTTTCTGCGATGAATAATGTTTCATTTGGATGACAGACGGACAGCGTAGTTAGCGGGAAGTTACAAATGATAATTTAAGATAAGAATCGAAACGTCCGGCGATAGTTTGATCTGTCACAAACATTGTGACATGCAGCAAACGCCTTGTATGCCGAGCAAAAGGCGCCGCTGCAATTCCGGGAAAGGAGAACAAAAGTTATCATAAAACTAATCTGATACCCCTTTACGCACAACCCCTGCCGACAGTACAATACAATGGCAATGTTTTGCCGTTGTGCATAACAAAATGTAAGTCGAGACGCGGAAACAGGACCGGCGTTAGGCTTTTACTGCAAAATAAAGTCCAAAATAGACGAAAGGTAATTTTATGTTTCATTCATTCATAGATTTAAGAATTCATGAGCTTTTACTATTTTAAACAACCGTCATTTGTATGTAGTATCTTATGGCGCAGCGTTAACGTTGTTGGCTTCCGAGCCGTATCTCACGGGATCGAGTCCCAGTACGAACAGCGTTTTTTTAATCGATATATCGATTCCTTGTTCGAAGGCAATGGGTGTTTGTGGTGTCTAAAAATTCCCTCCTATCATTTCTATCCTTCGATAACCGGGCGTAGCGAGAGCGATTGATTAACCACTAGTTCTGTCCTAGCCTTATCCTTCTATCCCTACTACTCTCTTTAGAAAAGAGAGGCTGAGCGACTGTATAACAAACAGTTCTTGTAAGAAAACTTCTATTGAGATACCTCCATTGGGAAAACATATGCTCCATATTGGCACCCGACAGGATTTTAAAAAAATACAAGGATGGAGAGAGTTCTCATAGAAGGTGGAATAGAGTTATATTAATCACTTTTAAGGTGTTCACTGTCAATACTTGGTGGAATGGCATTATAATAAAAATAATAAAACATGTTTAGTACTTTTTCCACATAAAATTTATTAGATCAGGACCGGTTTCGCTCATGATGAGCATTGTCAACTGATAAGAAAAACAATAAAACAGTCACAAAATTTAAGTGATAAAAACAAGGTATGACAAACAATTGGTATTACAACCTAGCAAAAGAATTGAAGTAAAATACAAGGAAAATAAACTATAAATAAAAAGTTGAAGACCACTTAGCAATGAAACCTTGTTTTTATCACTTAAATTTTGTATAAATATCACTGTTTTATTGTTTTTCTTATCAGTTGACAATGCTCATCATGAGGGAAACCGGTCCTGATCTAATAAATTTTATGTGGAAAAAGTACTAAAAATGTTTTATTATTTTTATTAGAGTTATATTAAGTAAGATTCAATACTTGATAGTGTACTTTCGGCCCCTTTTATAGATTTTCTCATCACTCTACCTGAGCAGATCTCCTGGGCTTACCGAATATGATCAATTAAAGAGAATATAATATTACCCGAGGCAGTTCGACCCGCTCATGATTTCACTAATTCAAATAAGCATACTAAGCTTATATATTGATTTTCGATGACCTCTTCAAACTATCGTCAAGTTTGTGTAATATTTTAATAAGGCCTTGTCGAATGATCGCCAGGATATTTTTATTTTTGACAGTAATGTCTGAAACCCATGGGTGTTTTAATATTATAGAAAATATTATTTCAATATTTATTTTAAGCTTTTTAATAGTTCGTCTACAAAATGAATGCACCCAGTTCGTATCTGAAAGACAATGGCGCTTCGGAATATTTTAAATGTTCGTCGGTTGCCTATTAATTAACCAAAAACACAATGTCTTTTACAAAACATGTCTTGCATTTTTATAAGCCGCGCAAACACTCGCTTTGACTATTGAAAAGATGCACTCAGGTACAAAATACAGGTAACTATTTAACCTTAAATATATTTCAATTTTAATATTTGTTTTGTGCACACAAATGATTGAAGCAATGTCATTTTTTCTAACATTTATAATAATAATTATAGACCTAATCCATTTAATGTATACTAGCTGAATATTTTATAATGTCAATCAGAATTGGGTTAAGAGATTATTAAATTATTAGGAAATATACCGCATTTTAATTTGTAATGTATTTTCCCGTCCTATTTCTCAAAACATTTTCGGTAAACTTTAATGATGTTTTTATAGAATAATTTTGGTTTAACCTATTTTTTAATTATTCAATTGAATTCGTTGTCAATTTAATCCAAGATAAGAGAATGTACAATGAAATATATTGCTTCATTGTTGTATGTTTGTTTTTTTAATTTGAAATCTTATTTTTTATCATATTAGTAATGTTGCGTATACTATGTACCGCTGTATTGTTTGCTAAATACTTACCTTATATTTTATTGTATTACTTTCAATCCCTTAAATTTCATAGAATAAAGTTACTTAAATGGTGTTCCACCACGATTCCATCTCCCTGCCGTTCCTGAAAAACTAAGGTCTTATTCGGGTGCTGAGGTCTGTGTACTTATAGTTAAAGGGAATGGATAATGTAGGGTTCAAACATTTATTTCAAGTAATGTGTTACTTTATTAATTTGTATGCCAAAAGATATCGATAAATATTATTGAAAAAAAAGCATAAATATTGTCTTTACTGACATTTGGAACTAAAGGGGTGTTTCTACTAACATATAACAAAATTAACAATTTTGCAAATAATATATATATATCTGCACTTAGGAAGTAAACAATGTGAGAAATGTTAGTTTTTGCTTGCTGTTCAAAGCTTTTTCGTAAAGTTTATGTTAGAAAATCACTGGATTTTTCATAGTGTTTGTCGCCCGCTGTGGTCTAGTTGGTTAGTGCTTGCTCTACCGATCAGGTAGGTCTGGGTTCGATTCCCGGTAAGGTCAGTGTCAAATTGGATTATTTTTCAATTTTAATTTTAGATCTAAGATTGTGTTGGTGAAGTCAATTCTCATGTGATTTTAAAAAATTCTCATCGAGTATATCTCGTATGATCTTTCAACTTCAAAATATTTGACGCATTGGCGTAAGCTATAATGCCAATTTTTTTTTTAATTATTAAAAAAATAAAATAAGATTCTACAATATCACCAGAAAGAGTACCGCGGAGTACACTATACTATTCTGATATCAATCAATTTGGCCAAACTCACATAGTGTAGTTTACCTGCTATGTATAGATAAATTTCATAAATTAACTAATTGTATAAAAAAGCTTACATTTCAACATCGTCTTAATTTTATCATATAGATTCTTAAGGAGCTTAGACTTTCAGTCTAGTGATGAATGGTTCTAATCATAATCTTTCATTTGCCAATCAATTGAAAAAAATGCATTGAAACCCGTCATTTTCTGCGCTGTAGACGCTACAGTAGTAACTAGTAAGTAACTGATTTATTTTTGATAACTACGTCAATCGAAGTAACTATCTATTAGGCAGTGATTTATGTTTTTTCCCCGACTTAACTATTTGTAAGTAAATTTTTAAGCTATCTAAATCATTGATATTTTGGCCAATAGCGAAATAATGTAAGTAGAGATTTTAGATCGATAAAAAAAGAAAAATAGTTAGGTTACATAACTTATACTTACCAGAATAATATAATATAATATTACCAAAAATTATTTTTTTGGCAACCGAAGAGTAACCATACATTCTGGATGAATACGCAAAGAAATGACCGTTGTCATAAAAAGTTCAGCGGCAAAGGCTAAAGGATAAAATATTATTGTTCAGTTCGCATTTAGTTCTGTTTAGTCTATTGTTCGTAAAATATGTTTACAATAGATGTTTCTAAACAACACGGCTTTTTCCTTAAGACTGTCCTACGATGCCATCATAAAAACAGTAGTTTTAGAAATTTGACTGTACTTAGCTTAGTATACGGCATAGATATTCAACTTGAGGACACTTACAATTCGAATAGAACAAATTAATTATGTCTAATATAAAATAACTTTTCTTAAATAAATCTTACTTTCACAATTGTTGTGAAAGTAAGGTTGTCTGAGAATGCCGTGGCACAGTCGAAACACGTGTCATAGTTTGTAGCACAATACGTGGAATAATTTAAGTTATTTTATATTAAAATTAACTTCCAAAAAGTTACCACCGAAAGTATTAATAGCATCTTTCTTGTTCGAACAAAAAGGATATGGAGTCAAAAACAGTAATTTTATCTAGCTCTGTTTTATAGAAAAATAAAGTCAGAAACATTTGGATCTGAAAATACAGTATATTTGAATATTGTAGCTATGTAACATATATCTGATGAAAGAGACTAGCGGTGGTCGATGAATGCATCGTATGGTAGACATATGCTCCGAGTAGAGAGCGGTAGCAAAAGTATCAAGATTTTATCATACATCGTTTTTGTTTTATGTTTAGTTCATGTGCGCCCAATGTGGAACATTGGGTTTAATAATGGAAGTTTCTCAAGACTGTTTTGTTACTCAGTAGCTCAAACTCTCTTTTTATGAGTGTTGTAAGAAAACAAGAATAGGGCTAATGTTTAACTAATCGCTCCTGCTACAATCCGATATTTTTAAATTGGAAGAGTAGGAGATTTTTTAGACATTGCAGAAAACCATGCATTCGGACAGAAATCGGTAAATCGATTAAAAAATGCTGTTAACACTGAGAGTTGAAACCGTAAGATCCCCTGCTCCGTAAGACATTGACTGCTGCGACATTGTTTAATCGTATACAATAATGGACACCCTAATAGTAATTGGACATCGATTTATTGAAAACTTCTATTTCTGATTGAATCCAGAATCCAGAAAAACTTCTTAAAAGTTTGTAATTTTTTTCAGGACCGAAATGCGCTATAGTTTAACGTATATGAGTAACCGGGGTAATACAAAATGCATCCCCAATCAGGTCTTAAACATTTTTCAAGGCTTAAATATTTTATTAGTTTATGACGCGGAGGCATCAGCTGTCAAAAGTGGGCTTCTGTATATTGTTGCAACGGGTAGCAGTTATAAATTATTTTACAAGACGAAACATTTCACCAATAAAATATAGTACCGACATTTTTATAATATGACCTCTCATAAGCAATATTTGTACATTGTTATATTAGATAACCTAAAACGGTTATTGCCAACTTTTGGCATGCGATTTCGTTTGGACTAAAGTGATTCAAATGTTACGGTATTATAAGTTATATATTTATGGTAAAATAGGTATTATGCGTTATATATATTTTATAAGTTATATAATACGGTATTATAAGCTATATATATTTTTGGTAAAATCAGGAATTTCTTCTTGGGTAAATGACATTATGTATTATTTAAGATATTTTTTGTCTAATTTGAATGCAATTTTATTAATAAATATAAATTTTGAAATTTGGGATGCACACAATTTCAAATATCAATCATACTATGAAGGATATAGAACTTTTAATAGAAAAGCTAAGAATAAATGATGTTGAAATTGTCAAAGTCTATTACAAATTTCGTGATTGAATAGTCAACGTTGTCAGTTACTCAAATTAATTTATAGAATTCTGTTCAAAGGTATTTATGTTTGTGATCTATTAAACTCCCTCCCCCTCATAAAATCCTTGAAACAAGGCGTTAGGAGAGGTATTACGTAACCCAGTGGAGGGGAACCTGCGGCCTCTTGGATACTCTGATGTGACCTTTTAACTTGATCAAAAAATATGCAAGCGTTTGTGAAATGAAAAGG
Organism: Himalopsyche tibetana; assembly: GCA_030503985.1. Lineage (NCBI taxonomy): Eukaryota > Metazoa > Arthropoda > Insecta > Trichoptera > Rhyacophilidae > Himalopsyche > Himalopsyche tibetana. Next base: position 20,791,170 of record JAPJYX010000024.1, read on the forward strand.
TTCCCCACCCCTGATCTAAGCGCTAGTCTGTCCTAAGCTAATCCTTCTTACCATACTCTCAAAAAAATGAGTTGTTTATCAAAATATTAACAGGCAGTTCTCGTAGAAAAACTTGTGTTGAGATACCTCCATTTGGTGGCCATACCCTCCAAATTGCTGTCTTTAAAAAAAAGGTTTATCACTTATTTTTTACAAATGACACAGCAAATGGAAGTATAATACATAAATACAATACAAGTACCTTTCACGCCCGAAATAAATGCATTTATTGCAACACTAAAATTCATTTACGGCTTGGGGTTTTTCAAGGGATGTTTTCGTACCATAGTTTTAGCCATATGTCAAGATTTCGTAAATTTAAATTTATTATCATAAGTAAAAATAGCTTTTAGGCTTTTTAAATAATATTTTATTTTTCGGTAGTATTTTTAAATTGCCACTAATTTGTCGGCGGTGTCCAAGTACCGCCAAAATAAGGAAAGTTTTATTGGGCTACAAACAGTTGAGTAAGAAAATGGTCTGCCCACGAAAAATAATAAATTGTATTCAGGATTATGGTGATTTTAAATTCAATGACAAATGTTATGAGGCTATCCACCTCCATTTCATATATGTTGGCGAAATCATTTCACAAACATAATCGACGTATTATTTTGGGAAACAAATCTATGCGGGATTGTCAAATGCCAGTTTTGGTACGAACCACTAAAAATATACAATGCCTCCATTTATTCCAATACTTGTCTGTGGTAGTAGAAGATGGGGGCAAAATAATACGTTTTATTTTAACATCATATCCTCGCAAATATTCATAAGTAAATTTGTTCACGTCTTCTCCATAAAGTATGAATAATGTTTATTTGAACATTATGACATATTTATAAATCTATTTAAACACAATTTAACGTGCATAAAAGTGTTCCGTTAGTGAGGCATATTGACACTAAAATGGGTAGATTGTTTTATTTCATACGATTATATCCGCATCCATAAGTTTTTCCACGAGAACTGCTTGTTATTATCACATGAGCTCTACTTTCTGAGTGAACTTGTATAAAACTTAGATATAGAAAGAACTATTATAATTTAAGATTTCGACTTAAGGTCGTACATGGAATTTCGATATTAAATTTGAATCGTTCAAATTGTGTATACTCCCATGCGGTATGTCACCAACGACCCGGGTTTCGCTTTCCAGCATCTTCAGGCGTTCAAGTGCACGAATGATGTCAGTTCAAGTTCACCCATGCACCGCCTGAAGATGCCGAAAAGCTAAGCCCGAGTTGTTAATGAAAAAACGTGTTGTAGTGTACAAAATTTGAACGATTCAAATTTAAAGCAGGGCTGTGAAGTCGTGTCAAAAAAAGACGATTATGACTATGAAGAATTTTTTCAATAATTACATTTTATCTTATAATATATTTATATATATAAGTATAACATCAGATAATCTTAAATCAGCCTAGCATGCAGTGGCAACATTATGGACTATTGTGGTTTGAATACACATGATTCAGTATATCTATTTTTTGACCCGACTGCGACTCCGCAGCCCTGATTAAAAGACGTATTAGTAAGCTTTTGAACATAAATTCCTAATCAAAACTTTCTTTTCAAGGACTTGAACTCGAGACTATGTAACTCAAGAAGACGGACGAACGACCGGCACCATTTTATTTGATTATTAATCGTTAGATGTCAAAATAGTTCTGTATATTCTTAAGTAAATTTTTAATGGTTTGATTGGTTGGTGATTGTGTTCCTTTGTGTATATTGATAATTCGTGAAGATCGATGGTGGTGAAGCGTACAACACAATAAAGCGCCAACGGAAGGTACCCGTCGGTAGGAACGTCCGCGCACACGCCCTGCGATGTAATTATTTGTCGTCGAGGTAGGACAAGCGGCGGGCGAAAGGCCGCCCTACGTGACTATACCCGAAGACTGCTGCGTCGATGAAAGGTGAAGCCTGTATAATTTAGATTCAAATTTAAAACACATACCTGAATGGCATAAAAACATTCATTCACATATAACTTATATTGCACTGCGTGCAAGCAAACTTCTTGGGTTTATTGTTAGGCAAAGCAAGCCATTTGAAAACCCAACTGTGTTTCGCACGCTTTATGTTTCTTTGGTCTTAAGTAAGCTTGAATATGGATCCATCATTTGGAGCTCATATGAAAGTTCATACAAGCTTTAATTGGAGAGAGTCCATATGAAATTTCTAAGATATTATTATTTCAAAAAAAAATATTTCTTCCCCTTTGATAATTCTTTAAAGGAATACTACCCCAACAAATTTCTTTTAGGAATGTTATCATTTCACTCTCTTGAAGCTCGAAGATCGTTTTTAAGTATTTTTCTCTTCTCCTTCGGGGCCGAGTTAATGATCCTGAAATTCTCTTTAAAACCTTTATTTCAATCTTTTCTCTTGATTTTATTTTTTTACAATGTCATCTTTTTCATACTTAAAAGCTATATTTAGATACTAATTCGGCATTTGCAGCTTGCATCCTTTTGATAGAACGTGTATTACGTTTGAAACATTGTGATTATCGAAAAAAACCTGCTTAGAAAAACCTGTGGGTTACGTCCTTCCCACAGTCAATATATATATTATAAATACATGAGTACAGTAAGTTGGTTGAGCGCTATTACCGAGCTCTGTTTTAAGGATAGTAATTATTGTTTTTTTTTATGAAAAAATCTTTTAAACAATACCGATATATAATTAATGTACATATTATAATAATTGTTCTTTATATTATTATAAAAAATATTTATAATTGTTTCATTTATTCCATCTCACAACATATTCGGTCTACTGAGAATGAGCTATTGAGCGAAATGCTTACAACAGGTTACGGTCAAACAATTGGTTAAGATGCTTCATAATTTTTAAAACAATTTATTTGTTTTACGAAATGAATTTTGTTGTCAACGCAGTGTTCAGATGTGCGAAGTGCGTGCATATTAAACGAACTGGTTTGCATCATAAGAGCACCTAAGAGCCTCGACAGTCGGCTGCACTCGGATGCACCTATTAGCGGCCACCGGGCACTGGCCACTGTGGCCACTCTCGCCGCTGCATCCGCTCGTCGTGAGGCCATCAAATCGATTAAGCCCCATAAAAGGTCGAACACGTTGGACACTAACGGGGCACTTCAGCCACACTAATAACTACGCAACTTGCGAAAAGATCAATCCAATTATATGCAACGGCAACATACTTCAATCTGAAAACCGAGTTACTCGCGAAAATGATTGCAATAGACATCCGAGATCGTTATTTAATCAATATCGACTGTGGAAAGGAAAAAGGACGACACAGTTTTTCAAAACAGGTTTTTTTCGATAATCACAATTTATCAAACTTGATACACGTTCTATCAAAAAGATGCAAAAGATGACCTTGTAAAAAATTAAAACCAAGAAAAAATACTGAAATAAAGGTTTTTCCTACACAACTTCTTTAATTAATATTAGATTATGTCAATTAAACACCAGTTTAGAAGTCTCCGTGCACTTCGTATATACCGTGCACCGTGTATAATTCATAATTTGCACATGGACAAAAATCATCAAAACACGTTTTTTGCGCCTCCTGTAAAATTTGATATGTGTGGGTTACGTCGTTTTTCCTTTCCACAGTCGATATCCATCATCAATTTGCAAAAAGAATAGATTTTTATATCTACGTAGGAATACAGACAGGGGTGAGCAGGAGGGGGGTTGGAAGAGTAGATCAGAAGCACCCCAGTCTTCGATCACAACTTTGAATTAAATATTTCTCAAATTCACTGTGATCTTACCGGGAATCAAACCCAGACCTACGTGATCGGTAGAGCAAGCTCTAACCAACTGGGCCACAGCAGTTGACATGATTAGAACTGTCTCGGACATGATTAGGTAGCATTAAGTTAATCGCAAAAGCTATGCTTCGTTTATCAAAAAAAAACATTTTATGAAAGTGTCTACACCTGATCTTGAACCGGTGGGCAATGCAACAGAAGAGGAAGACCTCGACCATCAACTACAGGTCTGGGATCGCAGTTATTACACAAATTTATCTAACATATAATAATTTACACAAAAAGAAATTTTTCTACTGGTTCCACATTATTTCTTAAGATCAGGACCATGTCCACTCTTCACGAGCATAATCAATTAATCAGTTGATAACGTTCGGGATGAGGGAACCAGTCTTGATTTTTACGTTTCCACCAATATTTGACAGTCCTAATTAATAATTGAGTGATATTTAATAACAATAACTAATGAACGTGATTAATTTATTTGTATTATGACGTAACTTCATTTATATGATAGTGTACAATATTTGTAAACAAAAATATAATTTAGCATAATTATAACGTTGGTATAATACTTTTAAAACCATTAACAATATTTGACAATCTTTGTTCTGTTGAATACTTTGCTATTTTATATCAATAATTTCATTGAAAGTTCTATAAATATTCATCTACAACTAGTATTTTACTGCACAATAAAACAAAAAAAAATCTTGTATATGACAAAGCTTGGAACTTTGTAACCATTTTACTAATACAATATTATTGAGAAAGTTGAAAAAAAACTCTGCCATACTTCAAAGTCAACCGAGCAATACGGTCAAAAAGTTACTCACCCAAAATATAATTTTATTGTTTTATTGCGTTTGCTTATTATATTACTTGGGTTTTGCAGTAATTCTGGTTCCGTGGTATTAAACTTGGAGTGTATTTACAAACATAATATATACGTAACAAGTCCATGACTCACTTTAAAATGTGAAGCAAATATGTATTACAAAATTCTAGGAATACGACAAATTAGTCGACGTGTTAAAATTGTTATCGAACTTTTAATTAGTTCGGTTATTATACTAATTATTCAAAACAATCTTAATTACTTCAAAATTATTCGCCATTAGTTTTTTTTTTACCATGTCCGCTCCAAATATAGAGCATATGGACTACTAACGGAGTTTATCTCAATATACCATAATGGAGTTTATATCAACAGAAGTATTTCTACGAGAACTGCTTGTTACTCAGTTGCTCAACCTCTCTTTTTCCAAAAAGAAGAGGAATATGTAGAAGGAAATGACTAGGACAGGACTAGTGGTTAGCTAATCGCTCTCGATACGCCCTGTTCATAGGATAGGATGGGTGAGAGGGGTGAATTCAAGACATCACATACATCCATGTCTTCGAACAGAAATTCATAAATCGATTGAAAAATCAATTTATAAAACTGCCCGTAATGGGATTCGAGCCCGTGCCCTACGTAGCGGTAGCCAACGATGTTGACCATTCGACCACACGGGCAGGAATAGATATTTTCTCAAAAATGAAACACCTTAGCCGCTGCTTCGAAAAATGTGTGCGCTAGGTCATCCATACTTGATGTAAATAAGAATTTTGTATTCCCAATACTTCAACAGCATAAAAAAATAATCCTATCTTTACGACAATACTACACGACAAGGCGAATCGATATACAGGACTGACAAAAATATGTAACAGGGACTTCCATATTTTACCAGATCATGATTGAAATTCTGATGCAGCTTCACCTTAAATATTATGCTAACATTAAGAATGTTATAATTTGAACATTTTTAATTTTACAAAACAACCCTCTTTGAGTTAAAATAAGTATAAATTATTGCAGAGTCGGCAAAAGTACAAAAATGTGTCGGCGGCATCAAGTAATTTTATTAGGGTAGACAGTTCGGACTACCGACTACTGTCCCGGTAATAAAAATAAAAACATTTATATGACATGCAATAAAATGAGAAAGTTTCCAAATTTATGTTTATATTGCTTGAATTTTTTCCGCATACTTTTTGACCATTCGTTGGTAGTCCGCATTTCGGTTTTGAAACAATATGGAAAATATATTAAATATAATATGCTTTTTTTGTATGGGTATTTTGTGAAATATAAATAAACTAAGTACATCCCATTTTTGTTTTTCTTCTGTGGTAAAAATGTATAGTATCAAAACTTAAAAATTCTAATTATATATAACTAATTATCAGTATCTTTTTTTTAAACAATGTCCGCTCCCAATGTGGAGCATATGGACTCCTAATGGAGTTTATCTCAACAGAAGTGTTTTCTAAGAGAACTGTTTGTTACTCAGTTGCTCAACCTCTTTTTTTACAAAGAGAGTAGGGATAGAAGGATAGGGCTAGAACAGGATTAGTGGTAAGCTAATCGCTCTCGATACGCCCCGTTCATAGGATAGGATGGGTGAGAGGGGGGAATTCAAGACATCACATATATCCATGCCTTTGGATCTTGGTATCTTTGGAGCACATAAATATTAAAATTAAGTTAATTTAAAAAAAAAACAAATTAACATAAATCGTTGCGTCATAAGTTATTATGAGTTTATTTAAAAATCAAATTGAATTTTAGGTATTTTGTAACCATCAAATAATATATTTCATACATTATGCTCCCCGTGGGGGGTGTATAAGGTAAAAATGACAAATTTTATAGTTCTGCAATATATGATATCGTTAACAGCTTTTTCGGCATCACGCCATCGCTGGATCTAGAGCTATAATATAATATCTATCAATTCCAGCTTTAAAAAAATGCACAACTAAATACTTAGGCATTTTTACACATTTAAAGTGGATTTCTTTTACGCAGAATCTGATATATTTTTCATTTAAATAATAAATCAAAGAGAAATTTAACTTTCATTATAGAAAGGATGTCAGTTTATAATTTAGAACCAATTGACAGTCCCGATCAATATTCGATTAACACTTACGCTCTTAGAATATTTTTCTCCCCTATTTTCTTTCTCGTTCGGTGGCCATATATGCTCATAGTAGGGAGCGGATACGGATTTTTAAAAATCACTTTCACATATTGTTCATGCGCATACGTGTAGAGTGTGTGCGTGTGTGTATTAAGTTCCAGACACGAGGCAAATCGATATATATATTAAGCAATAGGTTACTAATTAATTATAAAATACTTAATATATATCTTATTATTACAGGTGTTTTTTTTCAGGAAGGAGTGCTGCCAAAAACCCCTGCACTGCAGACAGAGATTCAGTAAATCAATGTATAAATTATTGTTCGTTCGGGGAACCAAGTTTTTGGCCACGAAACGGATTAGAAAGCATGCCGTATATGTATAATACTTATCTACCTCTACCTAAAAATGTTACATTTTAATCGCATTTTGTTTGCTTTAAGTTTAAAATGTTTTTTTACTTAGTAAGTATTTCAAAATTAATACATATTTTTATTGTAGTATTAGGTATTTATTGGAAATGAAAACTTAGTCTTATCAAAGTTGGTAATAACACTCCATGCGTATTCCCACAATCTGATTTTGTTACACTTGACAAAATAAGATAGCGGCAGTAACCAAAATATTTAAAAAAAAAAATGATTAACATAAAACATGTTGTTCTAATCGATACATGTTGAAGATAGATGTGCATAAAAATATATGAATCATATGATTAAAAAATGTATAAAATAAACGAGTCCTTTTTTTATTTTTAGCTCACCGACGAATTTGAAATCATCAATTCCCTATACTTTTCCCCCATTATCCCCAAAACTCGTTTTTTTTAGCTTTTCCAATTCGGAAAATCCTATCAATTTTCGGGATTTGCTCAAAATTTCTCAATCCCGGGATCGCGACCAAATCAATCCCGGAATTTCGTGATCAGAAAATTGGACGGGATCCCGGAATTGAATGCCCTACTTATTATCAAAAGAAAATGCATGATGGCAAAAATTCGTAGATAGGTTTCAGTCTTGAGAAACATATTTTCTTTAAATACTTATCTGGAGCATATGGATTCTTAATGTAGCTTACCTCAACCGAAGTAAGTTGTTCTACGACAACTGATTGTTAACTCAGTCACTCAACACTGAAGCGAAGAAAAACGTAGCAGCCGTGCATCATGATCTTATATATTATATAATAAATACGTAATGCAAGTCGTGAATTCTAAAAAATCTTTATTGATTGAACAAGCATTTACTTGACAGAACTCTATTATAATATAGTAATATATTTTAGTTCAATATTTCGAGTGAAAGTTCTAGGTGGAATTTCAATATTAAATTTGAATCGTTAAAATTATTTACATTCACACAAGTTGTGTCACGAACAACCCGGGTTTCGCCTTTCGGCATCTACAGGCGTTCAAGCGCAAGAATGGACTTGAACTGACATTACGTAAATAAGTGTATCGTGTTTACCGTAAAAAAATACATGAATTAAGTTAAATGCTGTTCATGGCGACATGGATTAACTTTACTAATGATTTGATTTTAATGACGTCCAATTAGGTGGGGAAATATTTACTTCGCAAATAATCTTTGATAGCCGCCTGTGTGGTCGACGTTGTTGGCTTCGGTTACGGAGGGCAGGGGTTCGAATCCCAGTGCAGACAGTTTTATAAGTTGATCATCAATCGATTTATGAATTTCTGTTCGAAGACATGGATGTATGTGAAGTCTTGAATAACCCCCCTCCCACCCATCCTATCCTATGAACGGGACGTATCGAGAGCGATTAACTTACCACTAGTCCTGTCCTAGCCCTATCCTTATATTTCTACTATCTTTGGAAAAATAGAGGTTGAGCAACTGAGTAACAAGCAGTAGAACAACTTCTGTTGAGATAAAACTCCACATGCTCCACAGTGGGAGCGGACATGGTAAAAAAAAATAATCTTCGAAGGTATTTAAAATTACTTGTGATTATCATACATACAGATTAATCCCACCTGTCAAATTTTGTTTTTTTAGTTCTATTTTCTTTTTTTAATTTCGTTGATATTCCATCTGTACGTCCAGAACTGTTTTAATATCAAAAATAAAAACAACACTAACTGATGATGATTTATTTTTCTTAATATTTAAAAGGCCTACATATTAATAATATATACGCATGTGTGCATGATCTATGGACCCAACTTTTAAAATTTATATGGTTGTATTTTGTGTGAAGTAAGTGTACGAGCAAGCCGAGCCACATTCTTGGAGCGGCCGCTCTGGTGAGCCTGGAGGCATAGAGCGATCATTTCCTTTAATAACGAACGCTCCAGCAAGCGGCACATGTAATTTGGAGTCATATTTTTTGGAATAAGTGACTGAAATGCCTCTAAAGTACATCACTCTCTCGTTGAAAACATCAAACGGGAGTGCAGTGTTGTAGAAATGTATTCTATAAGTATAGTGCGATCACGAAGATATGGCGTCCTGTCATAATATGTGTTATCTAAGATTAAATCGCCTAACAGGTGGAATAAGCTAACCCTCACATACAATATTTTTTTTACAGCCATCTCCGCATCAAATATTCCGTTTTTTTTTTGTTGTTGCCGTTTATGCAAAAAATATCTATAATACGCAACAATATTAAATTGTGTATGTTTTGGAACCAATGATCAATTTCTGTTTTTCGAGTCGAATAAGAGAAATATTTAATATACTGATAGAACTTCATAATACTAGTTCCACAACATTATTAAGATCATATTTCGACATCCCGCATCTTCTGGCGATGTCTTTACACTAAAGCAGCTTTTAACTGTACTTTATAATTAGTGTGGACCTCCACATATTTTATTTTAAATGGTATTTTAGTTTTGCAAATATTATTTGATATGTGGTTGATAGCTTTTTCGGCGTATGCCTGCATCAAAACCATTCAGAATAATTATGATGGCGGCAATATCCGAAATAGCTATCAAACATATCGACTGTGGAAAGGGAAAAGGACGTAACCCACACATATCAAATTTTACAGGAGGCGCTAAAAACGTGTTTTGATGATTTTGTGACATATGCAAATTATGAATTATACACATACTTGAAGTGCACAGATACTTCTAAACTGGTGTTTAATTGACATAACCTAATATTAATTAGAGAATTTGTCTCGGAAAAACCTTTATTTCAGTGTTTTTTCTTGGTTTTAATTTTTTACAAGGTCATCTTTTTCAAACTTAAAAGCTAAATTTAGATACTTATTCGGTATTTTCAGCTTCCATTCTTTTGATAGAATGTGTGTCAAGTTGTATACATTGTGATTATCGAAAAAAAGCTTTTTAGGAAAATTGAGGGTTACGTTCTTTTTCCTTTCCACAGTCGATATATAAAATAATATTTGTATATGTCACCTTATCACAATGAAGTTCTACCAAGTAAATGCCTATTCAATCAATATATTTTATTAATATAATATATTGTTTATTACGAGTTTAACTTTATGTCATTTATCCAACAACGTTGCTATTTAAGAATTCTGTACGCAAATTCAAGCATTTTAAAAGTAATATCGTATAATAAGATATATGTACTCCATATTTGAACAGTGGTTATTTAATAAAGATTTATATGCAAGATTGTTTGCCAATCTCCGTGCTTGCAAAATTGTGTACAATAAAAAAATGTTGATATTAGTCTGCAGAAAAAACAATCGTATGTATATAATTGATACATCAATATAATATACTTTTCGGGGATTCGAACCCGTGATCGTCAGACAGAATTTGAGTGAAAACTGGAGAACGATACTACTCGGTCACAGAGATTTTATTTAAAAAAACGTAAATCTTTACTGTCTTAATATAACGTGACATTGTTAAAATTGCTACATCTATTATTTAACATTTTAATAGTATATGGAGAAAATAGCAAGTTTTCTATTTATATCGACTGTGGAAAGGAAAAAGGACTTAACCCACACATATCAAATTTTACAGGAGGCGCTAAAAACGAGTTTTGATGATTTTGTGACATATGCAAATTATGAATTATACACAACCCTGAAGTGCACGGAGACTTCTAAACTGGTGTTTAATTGACATAATCTAATATTAATTAAAGAAATTGTCAAGGAAAAACCTTTATTTCAGTCTTTTTTCTTGGTTTTAGTTTTTTACAAGGTCATTTTTTCAAACTTAAAAGCTAAATTTAGATACTAATTCGGCATTTGCAGCTTGCATCCTTTTGATAGAACGTGTATCAAGTTTGATACATTGTGATTATCGAAAAAAACCTGTTTTGAAGAAACTGTGGGTTAAGTCCTTTTTCCTTTCCACAGTCGATATGCAATGAAGCTAATTGTTTTTTTTATTTAGACCAATGTATAAGCCAGGACCAATATCGTATAAGCGAAAAATCGTAGATGCTATTCTTGTCTAGTATTTTAAATATATTAAAGCCCATTATTTCGCACGACAAACAGTAATATGTAGTAACCTAAAAAGTACAATTGAGCCATCGAGAGGGGAAGTGAGCCAGGTAGTAAAATGGTATAATTTTTTTCTTGGACTTATTATTCTTAGAACAATCACGTCTTTACTTGATGTTTTGATGGATTCGTAGATAACACTATTGCAATGTATATTAACTAAGGTTATTTAATTTTTACGATACTTTAAGAAGTTTAGAATATTACAACGCATCTAACTTATTTTCTTCTAAAGTACCACTTGGCTCACATCACCTCTAATTAGCCCAATAACTTGGTAACTACAAATTGCTATTTGTCGAACGATAAATTGCTGATTTTACAGTAGATAATGTTATAAATGTTACACTTTGCATATCTAATTATTGAAAAGTTGACATCGATAAGGAAAACAGGTATCCAGTAAGTTTTGTTATCATCACGTAATGCACCAAAGTTATTAAATAGATTATTTTAAATTGTACTTATTAAAAAATATATCATAAGATACCATAGTTACCTCAACTAGTATTTTTTAGTAACCAATAAAATGCTAATATTAATCGACTTAGTTTTGTTAAAAATTGCTGTTAGATGAATTGCATTTAGCTTAACAAATAAATTCCAAATTTCTTCTAGATAGACGCAGTATAAACGAACAGAATTCGTTTAAGCAGTTTTAATTATTTTCAATGCAATATAATTCATTTCCACTAAGAATTAACCGTGAAAACCTTAAAATTTCTGATTATTTTGTGATGACGATATAATTACAGACAGTGTCTGAAATTCTGTTTTAAATTTCTAAAAATAATATGTGTTTCTTAATTTATTTTCATTAATTGAACTTATTAACGATATTGTAACGTGAAAAGAATAGCAATGTATGCATACATATAGCTGATAGCTTTTTCGGTATCTGGTAGTTCGGTTCTGACAAATGCGTGTTACTGAAACTAAATTTATTACTTTGTATTCCCAAACTAAAAACGTACTGTTTTTAAACCTTTCATAGCGAAAGTAAAAATTGTAATATTTCCATAGTATGATAAAAGTTCTCATAGCGAAATATTTCTTACGATATTTTGTATCCATTACTAACAAATCGATTTAATATAAGCACCGAAGGTTATACAAAACAACATATATATCGCCAATCATAACAGTGTCTTCCCAAACATTATTTCTGTATATTGAATCCGAAAAAGCCTTAAAAATGTATTATTGATTTGAATGTTTTTATTCATTCAATATAATATTTCAATTAAATTGGTGATTGATATTTTAATTATTGCTAAGAAAAATCGAATACATCATTATTAATTTATTGATCAATTTAATATTAATTAAACTGTATAAAAGGATGTTGTCTAAGAATAGTTAAATATTGTCGATAGTTATTTGATAATCCTAATCCTAAGGTTAATACCAAATTTGAATTGTTTGAATTTTGTACTTTTCCATGAGTTTTGTCGCTAACGACCCGGGTTTCGCCTTTCGGCATCTTCAGGCATTCCAAGTGCACGGATGCCAATACCCGGGTCGTTAGCGACAAAACTCATGGAAAAGTACGAAATTCAAACAATTCAAATTTGATATTGAAATTCCATCAAGCACCTTCAGTCGAAATACTTTATTAAAGGTATTATAATACATTTAAATTTGTTTCCATAATAAATTGAAAGACAATATATTATCTAAATATGTATGTACTTACACTAAACTTATCTCTGCAATCGATAATTTTAGCCTTTAGCGTTAGCGGCCATACTTATCCACATTTATATAGTCCACTTATACCTTTATAACTATTTTTAAAATCATGAGTACCTAGTTGATAGTACAATCGCTGTCATTCTAGTCAGAAATTGAATGTAAGAATTATCTAGTAGTATTTGTAAATGGATATTGCAAAATTGCGTGTCAACAATTTTAACAGTTTTTTTCACTAAAATGTAATTTTCTGCCACATCTGCTATTTGTAAGTCTCTTATGTTTTAAAAGAAGTATAACTTTGACGAATTTGAATATCTTGCCAAAAATTGAAAATTTTAAATGTTTACTCAAAACATGACATTTTCGACATAACGTTTTATGTCAGAAAGCGGATGATTTATTATCGTCTTCTACAGAATCACCTTACCTTACCCTGAACAAAATTAATGTCATACATTTTAAAAATCATATTTATAATAATCGATCTAAGTCAATATAGATTTCAACTATAAAATGAGTATTCGGTTTTTTTTAATTAATTATTATCTACAAAGGTATTTGTTTTCATTATTTGACATTTTTTATTTTATATTAAACTCTTTTCATTTTCGGAAGGTAAACTAAAATTTGAATATATGTTTTATGAAATTTTTCATAACAAAAATCTCTTATCTGAATCGAATGAATATTTAACATTTTATTTTATATAATCAAAATCTTATTTCCTTGAATATTTCAGACCGACCAATTATTAAATCCATAGTTTGTTAAAAAATCTGTACCCAATATGTAATTAATTATCAAAAATTTCAAATATTAATAAGTAACTTTTAATACCTACAATTATTGTAAACTGAAATGTCATTAAATCGATGGTAAGTACTTATAGATATTTTTTACGTTCTGATAACATAGAATATTGTGACATGAAAATATAAATTACTTAACACGTAACTGAAATAACTGTTAGTATCAAAATTCAGAATCCTAGATTAAATAATTTTAGTTTTTGCTTCTAGAAATTTATGATATAAGCGCGTTTAAATGATTTCAAAATATTTTGGACAACAAATTTAAGAGACATTTTAACATCTTTGAAAAATTTAAATTGTGATCTTAATTTCATGTGTATTATGCCATATTTTGATTACGAATGCTTCCTTTGTGAATGTATAAAACTCTTTTTTTGTGTGTTATTCGAGTAAAATAAACATTTCTAGAAACCTCTCGAGGAAAGAATTTTATAACCAACTTATTATGGTATATAAAATCTAACCTTTATTTACTAGATGTGTGTCATATTTTGAATAATGTATAATACTTTGCCTGGATTGCTCGCAGCGAAAAAATCAGACAATTGCTTTTCCCAAAAGACTTCTTATGTATATATGTATACTGACTGAGTGTGTTTCTTTTGTGATTTTGTTCAGTGTGTATTTTTAAGGAATCAAATATTTAAGTTCATTCAAAATAAAAGAAAAAACATTTCAATTTTAGAAATTGCGCACAACTTTATTTCAGGTATAAATATTTCATTCACGGTAATAATATAGATCGATCGTGTCTATTTACATTTTTACAACAGTCTTCATTGGATTTATTATCATCAGTATATAAAAATCGACGGTCCACCGCCGCTCTATAGCTATTAGGTATGTTTAAGTTTTGGTAAATGACTTACAAACTTACATCTCGAGCTCTATGTACACACTATACACACTTTTTTACAACTTCGTCATCAAAAATAAAGTCTAATATATCTATCGACAAGGAATCGTTCACCCGCGGGATTAAAACTAAACACCTCCTCTCACTATTGAGTTCACAATTGGATACAGTCTCTAATTTAATAAAATCACAAATTCACCGGGCGGCCTCCGAGCGACTAGACGAGATAGGCCTGGACCGGGGGCGCTCGCCACCCGCGAGAGCCCCGCTCCAGGGTCGAGTAGTCCGAGTCGATGGAGGAGTAGATGTGGTCCGAGTGGGGTCTCGCGGGATCCGCCCGGCCCACGGGACTCGGCGCGCGGTACGCCGGCGGAGGACGCTCCCGACCCTCCGTCTTGTCAGCCTGATGGGTGCCGTTGGGCACCGAACCGTCCAGAGTGTACGTGTTGATGTTCCGCCTGTAATTGGCCGTCGCCTTGCCACGCCGAGTGCCGCTGGGCATCGCGTACCTCAACCTTTCCCTGAACCTCTTTTCGCCCCAGCGCACTCGAGACCCGGTCTTAAGGTAGGGCCTGAGGTCCGGATCGGACTCCGCCTCCGGTGCGACATGCCCTTCTTCGACGAGCACCAGTTTAAATATCCTCCCCTTCAACGCCTCGTGCAAGGCTTGTCGGAATTCGAACCGAGACCACTCGGTTTGCATGAAGTTTCTCGTGAGGACCAGAATGACTCTCTCTGATGCCTCGGCGGCTTCCACTACGGCCGGAGAGGCGGGCAAGTAGGGAGACGCTCGATGGGGGAGGTCTCGATAATGAAGACAGAGCTGGAACGGCGGACTGCCGTTCTCGAGCTCGGCCGCGATCGACCTCATGACAAATTCTTCGTCTTTTGGACTGTAACAGACGTAGCCGTCGTACAGCTTTTCTCGCTCTTCATACGCTCCTCCGAAATGGAACAGTCTGATACCGTAATTTGAGAAGAGCCACACTCGAATTGGGTCGCGAAAGACAAAAGCGAGGACTAGAGCCAGAAGTAGTAGCAAGAATCCGATAAGAGTGAAAGCCATAACAGGGAGATAGTCAGAGACGAGCATTCCGTCGATGACGGAGCCGCCGGCATAGAAATCGCTACACGCAGTGCCGTTCAAGTCTAGTTCTCTCCTGTGTTGCACGTCGGAGTCGCCTCCGCTCCGGCAATACACGTCGGCGCCGTCTACTATTTTCTGAGAGTTCTCCACGACAAACTGAGTGAACTCTTGCAAGAACTTGCATCTACACGACCACCGATTGTTTCCGATGGACAGCTCCCGCAGCTGCGGATTCAAATTCACTTGCCAGATTGGAAATGTCGCCAGACGATTTCCGTCGAGCCTCAGGATCTCCAACGAATGGAGAGGTAAAAATGTCATATTGCCGACGTGGCCGATCACATTATTTTGAAGGAACAGTTCTGTGAGATGACTCAAGTGTTCAAATTCGTAACCTTTAAGTTCACTGAGATTATTGTCTTCGAGGTGGAGCGAAATGAGCGCGTTTAAGCCGGTAAAAGTTCTGTTTTGAATGTTTTCCACCTTGCTGGCGTTAACGAATAGAACTCTCATATTTTTTCTACCTATGAAAACGTGATTTTGCAACTCTTTAAAATCGTTACCGTCCAAATACACTTCGGTCGCGTCCATCGGTATCCTGTGAGGGATCTCGATCACTCTCTGGCCTGAGCAGTCGACCACGTTAGTGTTCCAAGTCTGATCGTGGTAACACGAACAGTTCTGAGGACAGGTCATTTCGCAATCACACGCGTCGAAGTCACAACAATGGCACAGGGCGAAACAGTGGGTCTCGTATTTACACAAAAAGTCCGACGGTTTGACTGCGGTCAAAGGCATATGCGGAGTACCTCGCGAATGAGTCATTTCACACATGACGTTGGCTAAGTCCATCACCCGAGGATGCTGTCGCATGCTCGTCATATTGTTGATGGTGGGCAGCCACTCCATAGAACAGTCACACCGGAAAGGATTTCCTCCCACGTAAAACTCCGGAAGCGACCGATTTGCGGGAACCGGAGTCAAACGCAAACTGTTTAATTCCAATTGCACTAAATCATTAGCGTACATATCCACCCTGGAGAGGTTGGTCTTGTCCAAAAACGTATTCACTTGAATGTTCTTTATAAAATTGTTATTTATAAATAAGAGTTCTACACTGTTCGGAATCGACATCGGCACGAGTTCAAGAATCCTGTTGTGGCTCGCGTCTAAAGTGTTCACTTTGATTTCTTTTTGAATTTTGTAATAATTTCCTAATCGTTCAATAAAGTTTCCATGTATATCGAGCCACTTGAGATTTCCGGGAATAAAAGCGTAGTCGAACCAAATAAGATGATTTTCCGATAGATTCAACCAAAGGAGACTGGCGAGGGCGGAAAAAACACCGTTTATATCCGATATCATGTTAGCGTCGAGCCTGATCGCTTCCAGTTGCGTGTTTCTATCGAACGTCCCGCGTTCGACTCCGTGGATTTTATTCTTAGCCAAATTCAACACTTGGAGGCTGGGCAGATCCCACAGCATTCCGGCGGTCAGATTGCCGATCTGGTTGTCGATCAAACGGAGTCCAGTGAGCTGGCCGAGGTTTTTAAACGAGCCGTTTCTGAATTCTGTGATTTGATTTTCGCCGAGATCCAGCGTTTTCAAAAATGCCAATTCCCATAGAGCTTCCGGAACTTTTGTTATCTGATTGGAACTCAAGTCTAGCTCTTTCAGATCGGAGCAATTTCGGAAAGCCCTCGGATCGATATTTACGAGTAAATTATTATTCAGAGTCAACTTGCTCAATACGTAAAGTCCGTTGAAAAGGAGTTGGTCAATGGTGTGTAATCTGTTTTCGGCCAAATTCAACGTATGTAAATTATACAGAGGTAAAAATGCATTCTCTTCGATAAAACCGATCGAATTATTTCGCAAGTCCAAAATCTGAAGGAAGAATAAGTCTTTAAATGTTTTTCCGTCCAGCCTCGTGAGTGCGTTATGCGAGAGGTTCAGTATAATAAGTCTTATCATGCCGACGAAGGTTCCGTCGTCGATGTGATCGCTCGACAGCTGATTGTTAGCCAGATCGAGGACGAGCAGCTGTTCCAGCCGATGGAAAATTCCTTTGGCGAGTTCGTACAGTAGATTGTTATGAAGGTAAACCTCCCTTAACTCTTTAGAACTGGCGAACAGCCCTTCTGGCAGAGACTCGAGTCGGTTGTGCGAGATGTTTAGAATTCTCAGCGAGATGAGTCCGGTAAGGGCTTCTCCCGACAGTTCAGAAATATTATTATTTTGAAGGTTGAGATGAATGAGCCGCCTGAGATGGGCTATATCAGATCCTTCGGGCAGACTGCGCAGCTCGTTGTGGCTGACATCTAATTCTCGGACACTGCCGCCACATCCTTCGCCGAAGCCGAGCCTGTCGGTCGACTTCAAACGATTTCTTGTCAAATTGAGAGTCTGCAAGTTTTCAAGAGGGCAAAAAGCGTCTTCTGGCAGAGCTTTTAGATTGTTGTCGCCCATATGCAGGTATTGAAGCTCTCTGAGGCCGTTAAACGACCCGGATTCGACCTCGAGAGATTTAGCGGGGCCCCACTGCGAATTGTACGATCTTATCGACATCCTTTTTAATTTTCTAAGACCCTCGAAAGAGTTTCCGGGCAGATGCAAGAGCTTGCAACTCTCCAGGGAGAGCTCCTCGAGGTGGCCGAGGCGCTGGAAATAATGGGCGCGAATGGCGCTCTCGAAGAACAGGACCTGGTTGCATGAGACCGACAGTCTCGAAGCGGCGTCGGCCGATATGGCGGCGACGGCCGTCCCTTCCGGATCGAGGGTCCTCACCCGGCACTCGACCCCCGGTCTCACCGCATCGTCGGGCTCGTCGGACAGCGAGCACTCCGCGGGCGAGTCGCGGCTCTCCGCACACCAGCCCCCTGACACGCACAGGCACACGCACAGGAACGATAGCAGTTTTGTCGACATCTCTGCGATGTCTCCTCCCCGGGGTAGCGAAGAAACGCGGAACGGGTTGCGCTCTCGGGAGCGGTTTATACTACATCACGCGATGCGAATCGATATGCGGAACATTATTCTGACGCAGAGCGGCGGAAAACTGTCGCGCCGTTCAGCAAACTTGATCCCATCTCCGAGGAACGAATTGACCTCCGAAAATATCACCTCCCCAAACTATCATTGCACATTTCGGATATAAACACTTAAGATTCAAATATCACCTCCGAAACATTGTAACTGTCCTTTTAAACTGGATGCGTAAACGTTAAAAACAACTTTAATCGATTTAATAAACTTCAACTGATTTGCCTATTTCAGGCGCGCGAGTGTTTTTTTTTCAAGTGTTACAAGTACTTTCCGATTATAACACGACTCGCTATCGAACAAATTTTTAGTAAGGCTCGACGCGGCACATGTGCTTCGTTTGAGCTCTGGACGTCGACTGCCGACCTGCGCACAAGAATGAATTCTCTTCGACTGTTAGCGCTTAGTTCCCCGAACCTTCGATGGCGCCACCGTCCGGACCTAGGCTCGAGCGTAGAGCGAGATAGCTCATTCACCCTGTATCAATTTTATGAAAGTGAGGGAGAAATGATACATTTATCGTTTAGATTAAATTAAAACGTAAGAATGTTCGGAAGACAAGGTGAAACTTATCTAATAATGTTTGAACAGAAAGAGAAGAAATATTTTAAGTCGGACAGCGTATAAAATAAGATGACATTATGTTGAACGACCTAGGCCTACGTAAAAATGACAAAAGTAAATTGAGTTATATGAGTAGGTATACAAACTATTCCGTCATCAAAATATCATGTTTTCTTATGGTATTTCGACGGTTTTCAACGAAAACTCACTTTTATAATAACAATACTTCGATGTAATTGATTTGAAAGTTTTACAACATATCGTAACAGTAAATATGTAAAATTTTGTGCGACACAAAGCGCTATTCTCATTTGCATAATCATAAAGAAATCTCTTCGATTGGTATTGACTTAAAAAAATATCCAAAACCGGAATAGATTAAACATTAATATTATATCTTTTTCGATGTTATTAAATTATGAATAATTATATATAAAAAATATAAGTATGTAACATAATTCTGTCTAGAAATTTTATTGATTGCTAATTTTGAGAATCGAATAGATATTGAACTTGTGAAGAAAAAAAACTTAATTTAGGAATACATATAAGCTGATAGTTCATTATAATTACAATGGTACATAATAAAATAAAACACATCCTAATCCTAAATACTTTATAAATTTATTATGTTTTTATTATTATTCAAACAAAAAATTTCAACAAATTATTTTATGTACATATATATTGAGAGTTTAGCAAATTCTTCAACGAGTTATGATTTTGGTATAACTTCTTATTATAGAATCATAGATTATAAATTAAATTAATGTAGTAATGGGTTATAATTGCGAAATACAGTCTAAAGACCGTAAATATTAATATATAAAAAAAAATGTTACTAAACGTTTTGCTGTGCTACAAATTGTGACACACGTAACACAACAAGTGGAGTAACAAAGTTATCGAAAATAATTTAATATAAAAATTAACTTCCACTAAGTTACCGAAAAATCCGAAAATACCGTGGTAATTGACTACGATCTTTGTAAAATAATTGAAAACTACTTATATTATATTTTACATGAAATGTAAATCTTACATTAAATATAAAATTATAATAAGTTTCAACATCAACAATAATCTTTTTTGTTACTTTATGAATATTTCTTCCACAAGTATAACATATTTTTTGTTTATCTTATTATCTATAATGCATAGTAAATAATATTCTTCTTTATTATATGTGCATATTTATTAAAAAAAAAACTTTTTTATTGTATATCAAGTGTTAGTGTTAGTTTATACTCATTTCATAAACTATGTTAAAAAAATCAAATGTATTTTTTAAATAAAAATACGGGTTGTCGAAAAGTAATCCGTCAAATACTTATTACGCCAAAAATTACTGTCTGCATATGCGCTAATTATAAAGTTTGTTTTTGATACACTGTGGATTTTTAATAATAACAATATCATAATTCAAAATAATATTTATACTTAGGGTTCTTGGGGAAACTTTAATATCAAATTAGAACGATTCAAATTTAATAAGTAATTTAAGGAGTTAGATTGGGTAATTCAACTTAATACTTGTTTTTATCAATGAATCGAAAAATCTAAAATATATATACCTATAATCGGTGTCCATATACAAATGAGTAACGCGATCCTTGATTAGAAAATTAGATTATTACTGATGAAAATAAATATGCGAAATGAAAATAATGAACAGATTCTACAGTTTTTTACATTCATTCTAAATAACGAAAGTAAATTATACCTGCATATTTTTATCATTTTTTTCCAATGTTCTTTTTAAGAGCTGTTAAGTATAATAATTATTCATCTAAAAAGTAATTATGCTTAAAGAAACATTAAGCTTACAAAATAATATTATTCTATGATTTTATCAATTCTCATTATATTGGAATTGAACTAAGATAAATGACTTAACGATTCACTAAAATGATGAAAAAAATAATAATTATCACTTTTCACAACTAAGTTTAGATGTGTCAAA
Source organism: Himalopsyche tibetana (assembly GCA_030503985.1). Lineage (NCBI taxonomy): Eukaryota > Metazoa > Arthropoda > Insecta > Trichoptera > Rhyacophilidae > Himalopsyche > Himalopsyche tibetana. The sequence continues at coordinate 20,812,447 of JAPJYX010000024.1, forward strand.
AATTTGGGCAGATATATCGCAAAACTGTTAATTTCATGATTAACAATAGATTTACTTAGACTTTAAAGATTAAACCATTTTCTAATAGTGGTTTATGTATATTTAAAGAACAATGTGCATATAAACTAAAAATTTCAGCCTCATTTTATATAAAACTGACTAGGTGTTATATAAAATAACTCTTCAGATGTGCCGAGTTTCTATATGCATACCAGTATGAGTAAAGTTTGTATAGGGCTGTGGAGTCGTGTAAAATAAAGACAACTCTGACTCCGACTCCAGCTTTAAAATAAAAAAGACTATCAGCCAAGCATGCAATGTCAACACTTTTGACTATTTTGTTTGAATTTTTTCAACAAAATTTCGAGCCGCTCATTTTTTATGACTTCGACTCTGACTCCACAGCCCTGGTTTTTATGTATTAAGTACTTCTACCTAACATCATAATACGTTAGAGGAGTGGTAACCAAAATATGGCTTGCGGGCTGGATTCAGCTCTCCAAAGGTTTCACTTTCAATCTAACCCTGATTATTTCAATTATATTGATTATATTAACCTTATGGATGAACAATGCTGGTGTTTTGGATCTTTAAAAACAAGTAATTAATGTTTCATGGGTACTCCAACTTGGAATGGATTAAAAAATGTATCATTACAAAATTAGTTTTTCCAAGATAAACTCGTATGAAAATATTTTACACGTGCAAAATAATATTTTTTGAATAACTTTCTCCTTACTAATACATCAAATGTCTAACGATCTCATGATCCGATGTTGTGCTTGGAGCTGCGAGCCTTGTACTCTAGACCAGCGGTAACCAATCTATGACCCACGGGTCAGATCCTACTCAGGATTTTCATCCGGCACTCGATTTTTTATAAAATAACGTAAATATGTATTACGTTGTGTATAAAATAAACGTTAAATAAGCAATATTTATATTGTAAAATTTCTAATAGAATTACAACAAGAATATCTTTCGTATTTCGAAAAGTGACTTGAGTGACGAAAAGTGAGCGGTGACTCCTGCGCTAGGGTATCTTAAAAACGAATATAATATTATTTATTTTCCGTTATACCTACATACTATAATAAATGTATGTACTATGTACAGTACAATTGAAAACAGGAAATAATATAGGCACTTGCTACAAAAAAAAGTTAGTATACAAAAATGTTCTGTGTGACATTCTCACTTTTTTCATATTTTTTATTTGGTACTTGGTGATTATTAGGGTATCCAATCCCGGAATCCCGGGATTGAGATTTTCTCACCGTGGAATTTGAAATCCTCAATTCGCTATACTCTTTCCTTGGATTCTCACAGAACCTCGTTTTTTTTTAGCTCACCGAGGAATTTGAAATCTTCGATTTGGTATACTTTTTCCCGTAATCTCACGGAAACTAGTTTTTTTTTTTAGCTCGCCGAGGAATTTGAAATCTTGAATTTGCCAATTTCGTGTAAATTTTCGGGATTTCCTCAAAATTTCTCAATCCCGGGATTTTGGGATCAGAAAATTCAACGGGATCCCGGGATTGGATGCCCTAGTGCTTACATATTTTACTTCTGTATTCAATTGAGCAACACGAGTTATTTATTGTTTATACGCACATTACTGCCATCTGTTGTTCAATCAATATTACCAGCATTTATACATTTCGAATGTAGTGTATTTGATGATAGTACTATTGTCTAAATTGTTCATTAGTAAAATTCAATTTATTTTAACAATTTTATGATAATTTTTTGATGTATAACTTTATCGTTCTGATCTGAATAAAATTGTTTCTTTCGCTGTTTTAATATTTATTTACATCCTTGCGTATGGTCCTGAGCTAGGAATGATTTAATAATTATTTTTAGTTCAATAATTTCTTCAGTAGAATTAAAATTATTTATTATTAAAATTAACTGTTACTGCCATCTACAAAACATTAAATGGTTATAGAACAAGCTTTAGTAATATTCCGCTAAGCTTCATATAAATTCCTTACGCCATAAAATCTACATGTTACAATTAGGTGACATTACTGCACCCTCTGTATTATAGATGGCAATATATTATGACTATAGAAAATTAAAATCAAACGTTTTTAATGAGAAAGTAATCTGTGCATACGGATAGGTATAAGAAATAGGTAGTTAAAATATTAAAATATCAACGCAATGGGCTTTGAATTTATTCCACGGTTCGAATAATTGTTTTTATAAGCTGGTAACAGGTGGCGGTATATTTTCAAAAATATATTATCTTTTCAGCATTGCTAAATTCGTAAAATATACGAATTGATGATAAAGTAATAAACAAATTATTGTTTCATTTTTACCTTCCAAATTGAGTGGGTTTGGATTTAAAAAGCTGACTTTAATCTAAATATTTCATAAATATGCCATAATTACAAAACAAATTATTGACTGGCGATTAAAAATTGAAATTCAATCGCCGGACAGCAAGAATAAAATTATTAAATTTTGTTTGCAGACTTTATTTACTTACAATTGTATGTTTGATCATTTTTTACTTGTACAAAATTTATCAAAATTCGATACGACTCACAAATTTCAATTTCTCATATAAGTTTGGTGCCCGGAATAATTTTAATAAATAAGGATAAAATTTTGCACTTGCCACACACCAAAGATTATATACATTAAATAAGATACATCACTTTTGTCATCCAATAATATAAGTATTTATATTACTGAATGACATAAAGCATCCCTGAAATGAATAATTCAAATAATCATAATTTATACTTACTTTTGTATTTTTCGTTCAATACTTTTTTGAACAAAGCTACTATTTTATTATTACGTAAAATGTTATTTCTCAAGAACTTATACAAGCACAATATGTGAGTCATTGTTAGAGACTTGTATTTTGGGCATCTTGCCATAAATGCTAAATAGATGCTAAAATTCCGAATAGATGCTAATAGATGCTAAGTTCGTAAAATATGTGAATAGATGCTAAAATAACAAACAAATGTAAAATTAATTATTTTTAAGATTAAATAAGACAATTCTATACCTCCAAACATTGATTTAACAATTCAATCCATCTGTGGCGGGTACGAAATATAATATTAATGTTAAAGAAACAGTATTTTTTTAAAAAATCTGCCATTTAATGTATTAACAGAGGCTCAATATTTGGAAGGATATCAGCACTTTTTAGGGAATTAGTAGAATAGAATAAAATGTGAATCCATACCAGATATTTTGCTTTTATTGATGGCAACAAAAAATAAACATGAGGAGTTTGGTTGTGCAGCTCTAAAATCAATTTGATGTCCCGTCAATAGTGTAGTAATATAATTGTTACCGATTGTCACACGAATCACAAAAAAAAATCTGTAGAAATATGCTCCTTGATGAGTTTTAATAAGTTTTTATTGATATTGTATTTTTATATTCATGCATTTTAATTACAAAACATTTTTGAATTTTTCTATTATTTTTTAATTGTTTTGTTGTCTTTAAATTGTGCATATGTGTATAAATGTTATTAAAATTCATCTAAATTGTGTATTATTTGAAATTCAACTTTTAGTAAAAATATATGCTAATTGACACTAATATTGAACATTTTTAATACCCTAAAATGCTAAAATTTACAAAAATAGATGCACACAATACGTGTCTCTACTTATAAGCTATCTTAGGTACAATATATTTTTCTATAATGAAGTTACCCATGGAAACTAATAATAATTTCTTTTTAATAAAATATCAATATGTGAAAACTTTTATTTATCTACCATTTTTTAATCCATAAATCCAGAAATGTTTACATACAAAATTCAAATGTACATATGTTCTTTATTAATACATAAATACTTTTCCCTACATTGGTCTTTCAAAAACATGAATTCATTCGAGTATGTATGTAAACAAAAGTTTTTAGAATTTAATAATATGTATTCTGGAATAAATATTCATAGTAAGATTACATCTTAAAATAATTGGATTTCTTAGCATGTGCTTAGTTATCTCAATTGATTTTGATCCATAGCCTTTGGGTTGTTTTATGGTTCAATTTATAGATTTTTATTAGACATGGATTTTTGTGATGTCAAAAATTCCCTCCTACTCATGTGATCCTAAAAATAGGGTGCAACGAGACTGATGAGCTGATTAAGTCTTAAGTAAGATTAAGTAAGAGCTTGTGAAGTCAATTCTCCTTGAGTTTATCGCATGTGACTTTTAAAAATTCTCATCGAGTATATCTCGTATGATCTTTCAACTTAAAAGTATTTGACGCATTGGCGTAAGCTGTAATGTCAAATATTTTTTTTTAAATTCTAAAAAAAATTTAAAATTTATTAATTTATTTAAAATTACTAAACTTATCCTAACACTTTCTTTCTATCTCTTCTCTCTTTGGAAAAGAGAGTTTGAGCAAGCAAGTAACAGCAGAATTCATAGACATTTCTGTTGAGTTAAACTCCATTAATCAAGTGGACCACGATACACATTTATTTAAAATATATATTCAAACCTTGCCTACTTTTATAAACATCATTTAACTTTTAGGAATGTAAAATAAGCCCAAGAAACTTTTCAACCCATTTTGTAAATTGGAGAACAACTAAATTGTCCAAGTTTCTACAATACTCACCTAATGTTACAAATCATCACAATTTGGTATTCTCATTTTTTTTTGTGGGCATAATGCCATAATTTTATTTTGAATTGCAAATGGCTGACCTGCCACCATTATAAATAATGACAATTTATTTTAAAAAGATTAAAAATAATATATACAACATTCACAGATGGAGTGAAATTATAGAACAAAACAAATGAAATTTTCTTTCAAATTTTCCTATTTGATATTGATTGCTCAACATTATATCGTCACATTTCAAGAAAAATTATTGTTTTCTTAGGGTTTTTTTTTAACAAGGCTATACAAAATGTACCAAAACGTTTTGTGTTTTTTTTCAATTGAATTAATATCTTTTAAAAAAACTTTTTTTTCAAAAGGAACTGGTTGAAGAATTCAATTTAATAATAAGTAAACTTGGTTTAAATCTCCACGCAACTTGACTTATTAAAAATTAGACATAGTCAATATTTTCTCTTTGCTTGTATTTATATCTAATATTTCTATTTTTATTCTGTTATTTGAATTTTCGTTTTCCTGAGGTCCTAAATTTTGTTCTGTTATCTTAAAGTTATCATAATTTTCTCTGACAATGCCCAAACTACTTTTCAATGATATAAACACTTGTTGCACAGTGTTAATTTCTGCTTTTGTGGACAAAGAATTAATGAATGCGGTAACATCTTTAATTATAACCTCTTTTTCCATATCTAAAGAGAATGAAGAAGATGCTGTAGTAGTATCGTTATCACAGCTTAGTTGTCTTACTGGAACTTGCATTTCTCCAAAGCTGTTGTCGTCACTTAAAACAAGAACTGAGGATTGAACATATAATTTATCATCATCTTCTTTTGGTATTTTTTCTTTAAATGTTCCCAGTAAATTATTTAATGACTTTTTAATGTTAAAAAGATCCTTCTTTTTTAACAAATTTACTCGGTTGTTAGATGTAACTGTTTCAGCATTTCGCATTTCAGCCAAGATTGTGTCAAACGGAACATTGGCTACAACCTTTTCGGCAACCGACTGCCGCTCTGAATTTGAAAGATCTATGTGATGCAACGAATTTCTATGCCCTACGTGGGTTTTGGTAAATTTGACTTCACATTTACTGTCTTTTGTTTGAATAACAAGTATGCTTGCAGGACAAAAACCATCTATTTTTCTACTTCCTTGAGTCTTTAAGCGTCTCATTCCTTGTCCTTTGGGCCTAAAATAACCAGAACGATGACATCCAAAATAAAATTTCTTATTATCTCCACTCAACTGGCTTCCAGTAGTTTTAGTAAAAATAGACATAGTCTCTTTTTCTATATTTTCTTTCCACTGTTTAAATTCTTCAAATGTGTCAAATGTTAACCTTTCAGATTCTATTTTTAAACTATGCTTATCTTGGAAATGACGCATCGAATTTTCATTTTCCAAGCTGCTACTGCACAGGGGACACTTTCGAGTATTTTTGTATACAGGCGGAGACGAAATATTATGAATTTTACGTTCATGTGATCGAAAATTAGACGATTGATTAAATCTTCTACCACACGAGCAGACGTATTTATAAGATTTCCATGTCGCTAATGAATCAATGTAACCTTTCTTATCGGGGTGCACGTGGTGCAAGTGACGTTTCAAACTTGCTTTGTGCACAAATTTCTTTTTACAAAGTTCACAATTGAAATTGAGAAGGTTTTTGTTTTCTTCCATAATTAACTTTTTAAACTTCCTTACAGCATTTGTATAAATTAGTTTAGTTAAAATTCGAAACTATATGACAACGTGCAGATAATCCGCACTGTCAGCTGTCATCAGTATCAATAATAATAAGATTTGTATGCACTAGCTATCTTTGTATGTACATATATGTAGTGATATTTTTGTTCAAGTGACATTGTCTGCATGATATAGACAATTATATATCCCATAGACTAGTATAAGTCCATAGTTTTTAGACAAGCTGATAATTTAAGATTTCGACTGAAGGTGCTTGGTGGAATTTCAATATTCAATTTGAATTGTTCAAACTATGTACATTCTCACAGATTTTGTCACTAACGACCCGGGTTTCGCCTTTCGGCATCTTCAGGCGTTCAAGCGCACGGATGAACTTGAACTGGCGTTTAGTAAATGAATGTTTCGTGTTTATATAAGAAATAAATGTATCATTGAGTTCAAAGCCATTGCTGGCGAAAAGGATAAGCTCATGGGAATGCCCACAGATTTGAGAAGTAAGTAGTTTCAAGAACTATATTTTATTTGTTTGTTGGCAAAGGTTTTATGATTATATTTATATAGGGTACAAAAGTGGAGACCCAGGTAGGTTGAGTATTTCATTTAAAATCGGAAGACTATGCAATTGTGCTATATTAATTTCCAAAATTTCCTGGAAAAAGAGTTTATGACTGTCCGTATTTGGGTGTAACATTTTTATCCCTGTCCGTGTCCTTCCGAAATTAAGTGATTAGCAAAAGTGGACGTGTTTACAATTTATAAACAAACAGAAGGCCTTGCGATGGGAAACTGCTTATCACCGTTGTTAGCTGAGTTTTACATGAACTATTTAGAAGATACAATTTTTCGAAACAAAACAGAAGCCAAACCTATAGTCTATTGGTTCCGATATGTCGACGATATTCTTTGCCTGTTTAATGGAACGGATAGACAAATAACTAACTTTCATTACTTTATAAGTTCATTAGATAAAAATATTAAATTTACTTTAGAAGTCGGAGGCAAAAATATTAACTTTCTTGGCCTAAATATTAACATTGAAAATCATTCTCACGAGTTTAAAATATATACCTATTATTATTTCAAAATATGTGTACAAGTTTACCATAGACATTCGTTTCGTATTAAAATGTTGGTGTTGCATATAATCCTAATTGCAATGGCGCTTATTTATGGTATACAGCTTGTTGATAATACTCTCGCGTGCTTGTCAAGAATATGTGAATAATCGTATTGTGACGTATCGATCATTGGAAGTGGTAAACAATTGTAAGATTACATACATATTCATAAGTTTTTCATTATTGTTAATGCCGATTGATTTTATTACTCACAGCTTTTATTTACTTGCTATCGATTTGTTGGAAGCTAGAGTTTTGTCCTACTGACAAATTCAATCGAGAGCATTGTTACCATTTGGTATTTGTCTCGAGATTATAAACTTTGGAACCAATCTCTGTGTAATATTCTTGTCAACTCGGCTATTCCGTCAGAAATCTTTGGTTCTTATCTGAGTCTTGCAAATTGTTATTTATTTACTTTTTATCTTTAAAAATAACTTGTAAAGCAATAGGTAAATATACTTTACAACATGCTACTCTTTTTATACCTCGAAGCCAGTGAAATGCGGCTCTGTAGGTTTCAGTTTATAGCCAGTATAGCTCTTATCTTTTTCATCTTCAATCATTTTCTACCCTACTAAACCTATGGAAATCAGGCGCTTTTTTTTATAAATTGATAACTTACAGGCATAGAAGATTACCATTTAAAAAGACTTTTTCAAAATTTCACCTTGTCAATTTTCATATGTTCTGAGAGTAAAAGTTTATGGAACTCCTACAAATATAATAAAAAAAAAAAAAAATTCGGTAAAATTGCCATACTCCCTAGCACGGACTATTGGGGCGAAAAACTTCACAGATTAAGCTAAAAACAACGCCACGATTTAAAATTTTCATTGAAGCATCCTGGAAGCACGTTAAAATCACACATTATTATGAAGAACACTGATAAATAAATTGGTAAATATGTCATTCAGTAGCACCAAGTAGCACCGACTATTGCGGCGAAAAACTTCACAAACTAAGCTGAAAACAACGCCACGATTTAAAATATTTTATTGAGGGCTTGAAACTCGCGTTAAAACCACACGGTAAAAAGAAGAACACTGATAAATTATACGAAATACGAAATCTTCGCCTCCATTATTTGTAATGGCCTCGCGCGCGGCATTAGTCGAGGTGCTACTAAATGACATATTTACCAATTTATTTATCAGTGTTCTTCATAATAATGTGTGATTTTAACGTGCTTCCGGGATGCTTCAATGAATATTTTAAATCGTGGCGTTGTTTTTAGCTTAGTCTGTGAAGTTTTTCGCCCCAATAGTCCGTGCTAGGGAGTATGGCAATTTTACCCTTTATTCATACACATGCACGATTTTTGTAAGTATCTCGAAAGAAAAGAATAAGATACACATATGTATTATGCTCAGCATCGAGTAGCGGGCATTTTTTAAAAAACGCATCTAGACTGCCTTGGATGTGTAACTAGAACACATTACTTATAATTAAATAGTCTTTATTAATATTAAAAATAATGGTTTCACATTACAGGTACCCTATTCCTCCATAATTCATTTACGTTTTGAAAAAATAATAGTTTCAATAATAAAGATTCACCAAGGACAGCTAATATTTTTTTGAAAATCATAAATAAATTCACAATTACAATCAAGTGTGCAAAAAATATCCGAATACACTACGCCTCTCACTCACTCGCATTCTTATGCAAGCAGAGATGCTCAGTTGTGTTTTTTCTGTCGACTTGTTGTTGATACTGAGGTACTTGTGCAGTTGTTTGTGGTCTTTCGGCCGATGTTTTTCTACTGTTTTCATCTTTAAAATTTCACTTATTACCACCTCTTTGCAGAAATTATTATTAATTTAAGCTATTTCAATGAGTATTCTTAATTTTCTGATTGCTTTATTAGTTATAAATCACTTATGTATATCGTCTTAGCAGCACTGAATCACATGCATTTTTTTTGGTGTCTTGTAAATTATATACAATAAATGAAAATATCTTTCGATGCTTTCCATGATAGATTATCGGTTATTAACATTTATTTAATTCTCAATGTTTCAGAAGAAAAACGATTATTTAAACTGGATGCTGAGCTGTAAAAATGGGTAAAAGAAAAGGTGCACCTAAAGATGGCGGAGTGCCACCGGTAATAAGAAAATCTGCTCGAAGAATCGAGAAGTACAATCTATTACAAGTTATCCTCAACAACGGATACGTAGTTGCCAACACTTACCTACCGAAAGAAATCATAGTTCTAATCCTATGCTACGTAGACGCCTTGACTCTGAGCAACAGCTGCATGTGCGTGTGCAAAGTATGGTGTGATATAATCGAAGCGCACGTCTGGAAGAAGAAAGCAGAGCTCGACCGGCCGCATCGGTTCACGAAGGCTCAGCGATATACCCGCTTCCCTTATCCGATTTATCAATCTATTTGTTTGAATGATTCATTTGGTAGGAATCTACTCAAGAATAACACTGGCCAAAATGGTTTCGAACACTGGACTCTTTTAAAAGATGGTAAGTTAGAATAATTATTATTTAAATACTGAACAGTTCCACAATTTTTTATATTTAAAGGGTAATTGTTCATGCACCTATTTTACATCTAGGCTTTTTTTTATTTTGTCTGAAAGTCATCACTACCAGAACTATCCCCTTGAAAAATATTGATTTCTTATTATTTTTTTAGCAACGTAGAACTTATTTCAATAAAAATCCTTATTCTCTATTTTATTCTTAGTCTATTATTTATAATAAGCAAAAAAAAGTTTACATAAAAGCCATTCATATACGAATGGGTGACATCATTTCATGCTTCTGTGTCTAATACCGTTTGTCCAACCGACTGTGGTTGAGAGGGTGATTGCTTAAATAAGACATTTTATGGGCTTTTTACTTGCAAGATACATCTGATATAAACAGTTTAAAGAGAAATGAATTTTATTTTATTTTTATATTATGTATATGATAAAATTTAACTCCTGCATATTTTTATACTATAAATTGTGCTCGCAACACCTCCAGAGCCATATTTGCACCGCCATCATGTCTCTTTCTGTGGACTTTTGAGTTAAAAAAATGTACGCAACCAGACGCGTTCACTTTTAAGGTGTTTACTGTCAATACTTGGTGGAAAGGCATTATAATAAAAATAATAAAAGATTTTTGGTACTTTTTCCACATAAAATTTATTAGATCAGGACCGGTTTCGCTCATCGCGAGCATTATTATTATTATTATTAGGCATACTTTAGTAATGTAGTGTTTCACTTTGTTTAAAAATTTCCCAAATTTTAATTGTGTTTATAATTGATATCGTTTGCCACTTAGATTTATAATTCTTTGATGATGATTTTTTAATTGTTATGGGTGTTAAGCATTTTAATTTTGTGTAATTATAATGTAATTTGTTAATCCTTTAAATTGTCAATAGTTGCTTACACCTTTTTATTTTAATTTAAATTTGTATAAATATCACTGTTTATATATTTTTCTTATCAGTTGATAATGCTCGCGATGAGCGAAACCGGTCCTGATCTAATAAATTTTATGTGGATAAAGTACTAAAAATCTTTTATTTTTTTTATTATATTTAATGTCTTGCCATGTTTTCTTTTTTTTATTAATTTTTTGTTTCATGAACATAATCCTGAGGTTCTATTAGTTTACCATCTTCTAGGCTATCGACTGGTCAGCGACCGGAATCATTGGAAAGTGGAATGCCCTCCCGTCGGTGTCGTTATGCCGAGAAATGTGAGCGCAGCCGCGTACACTTCATGCTTTGCCACATCGTACTATGAAGGTTCAAAAAAACAGTTGGTAGATTTGTGCAAAGAAGGAATAAGTCCTGGTATTTTAGACTTATATCAGCCAGACATCAGTATATCTGAATGGTGAGTCCCAAATTGTTTAATTTAACTAACTTATGATATATTCATTAAATTCATGTCATTATTAAACAATTAACCACAATTATCTCTTTAGAATGCAGTATGTCACGTTTGATCCTTCGGTGTTGGATGATGTTCATAGTTTGCTAATCAATCACTGTGTTTTCGGTTATTTTCATTATTTTGTTAAATATTATTATTGAATTTTTCGGGTACCACGGGTTGGGAAACCCTGATCTAGTACATTAACAATATATTGTAAAGTTCCAATATGTTTCTAATAAAGTAATTGATGTTTAAGTAGGCACCGTATAATTTTTTTGGATTTGAAAATATGTGAAACATGGTATCTGGTTTTTTTATTACACTCAGTAGTGATTAACACTCGGTTTGAATCCCCAAATGGAATCTTTCATACATCATATGGTTGTTAATTGATCAATGATTTTGTATTCAGAGGTATATTTAATGCTTACACAATTTTTCGCCCACCTTATCCAATCCTGGAAACAGGTTTTCGAAAAGTCGATCACCTAACTCTATCCTTCTATCCTCGCCTTCTTTGGAGAGAGATTGAGCGATTGACACTGAACCGATTCTTGCCAAACACTTTCTGTTGAATTTGTCGCCGCTAAAAAGTTACTGAAATAAGTTGATTTTTTCTAGTTACGCGGCGAGGTGGCGCTGCTCGTGCATGTATATGCTGCAAGTGCACTTGTTGAATGAAAATCTTCGTGAAATTAAGAAAGAAAAATTTCATTTTGAAGTCGAGATACCAATCAACTGGTCCGTCGGTTGGAAGCAGGTAATTTATAGCCAAACGAATTTAAGCATTTAAACGTCACCAATTTCAAACCATGGAAGATAGGTTCACCTATATTACAGTGTAAAGCGAGACTAACAAATATATGGAATAAAGGAAGATAGGTTCATATCTAGAGAATTTTAAGAAATACATACTAATGAACTATAAAATATATTGAAACAGATAAGAATGTATTATTCATTCTCACTAGAAAATGTTGCAAAAGTTTTGTTTTTCTTTTTTATTAGTTGCTTAATGTTCTCATCATTCCTGCTTTCAATTATTTTTCTCTATTTTCCGTAGGATGTTCAAAGGAATCGTTGATCTGCGTTTGTTTATCTTTTCTGTAACATTCTTGGAAATCTCTCTTGCATCGTTTAATTTCTCGTTAAAAATTCCAAACCACATTCAATTTTGTCGCCCGCTGTGGTCTAGTTGGTTAGAGCTTGCACTACCGATCAGGTGGGTCTGGGTTCGATTCCCGGTAAGGTCAATGTCAAATTGGATTTTTTAAATTTTTCAGTTGAGATCTAAGACATGGGTGTTTGTGATGTCAATTCTCCTTGAGTTAATCTCATGTGACTTACAAAAATTTCTCATAGAGTATATCTCGTATGATCTTTCAACTTAAAAACTTTTAAATATTTGACTGTAATGTCAAATAATTGTGAGCTGTAATGCAAATTGTAAGCTGTAATGTCAAATATTTTTTTAAAAATTAAAAAAAAAAAAAATATCTTGAGAAAATCCATTTTTAATTGTTTTTACACTAATTGTTGAAATTTGACCGGAGCGTTTGGTATCGCTGTCAATCTCATTTGGAATAAAGGTAGCCGTAAACAGACTCTATTTTATTTGAATTGTAGTAATTCATTGTGTCGACGGGTTAATCACCAAATTCCTCACCTCCTACTGAACATGCAATGTTAATGTTCGAGGTTAACAAGTCTCTTGTTTCAATGTTATTGTTACTCGAAACTATCCCAAGACCGATTTTGGAAAGTGTTTTTTTTGTATCAGTAGTTGTTGTTTTAGAAAATTGTAGATTTGTATCCCCACATATCAAATATTTCTTTAAAGGCATGCTTTATATAATTTGCCTTAAATATTGAAAAAAGATCTAATGGTTAAACAATGATATTGTCCTGGATGACATGAACAGAACTCGAGTGTTTGAATTTTATAGACGATTTACATTGTGCTGGTGCTTCTCAATCCGCAGCAAACTGTTTTTTTATCATGTAGATTGTACCTTACTAAGTATTGATAAGCTCTTAGAAATTCACACAGCAGGACATATGCGAAAAGCGAAATGATTAAAGTATATTATGAAAGATGGGCGTAGTAATATCAAAATGCTATTTTACATACCCGAATAACAATATTACATTGGTTTTAGGAAAGATAAAAAAACAAATTCAAGATTTCAGAAACATTTCAAGGGTTGCCATTACAGAAATACATACAAATCCTAGTGCAAAAACGGTTGATCAAATTTCAAACATAAATTTTTGACATCTGATGTCCGAGAAGAATAATTAGACTGACTTATTCTGTTGCAATACTAATTATTTATATAATGTTATCTTGATTCAAATATTGGCCTAGTTAGATATATCAGCTATTTTTCCACAGGTCAATCACACTTTTCACAATTATGGGCCGGGAGTGAGATATGTATTATTTATTCATAAAGGCAGCGACAAACGGTGCCGGATAGGACACTGCGGCTCCAAAATGGCAAACGCTTGCGTTAAGGTAGAAATAAATGGTAGATGCGACGCGATGCATTCAAGAGATTTCGATGATAGTGATGATGACGACGATGATTGAAATGTGAGTATAAATAATAAATATGCTCTTTAAGACATCACCCGTTTACTGCTAAGGTACCGAAATATTTATTTTCTCTCAATTAAAATTGAATACTTTTCAATTCAATGTGTAAACTCGTGTCAAAATTAAACCACCAGACCTCTTGTATTCGCCATATGTTTATAGCGACACGCTATGTAAATTCAAATTGCAGATAAAAATTTAAGCTAAAAAACAAAATCTTTAAAAAGAAATCTTTCCCGCATGTAAGAAATTTTATCTTTTTTTAAAAGCACTACATTCTCCATTTGTAAAAAATAGTGATAGCAATTTAAATTCTGTCTAATGCTCCAGCTTTATATGGCTTTGTGGAATTAATCTCACCATCTCAATTTTTCATGAATAAGTCACGGCCTTCCGATTGAATCTGCTAAAAAATTGAATCACAGGCTCACCAGAAATCAGGGTCTGTCTCTAAGGAAATACATTCCGCAGGCTAGTTTTTTTCCATTAACATTTTTACACACTAAACAGAAATGAACAGCAGTAATATTACATTAATTATAGTTCATTTATTTTGTATTAAGCAAATATTCTTTCTTTTTTTCTTAATTTGTCTTGACTAATTTAATTCTTTTTTTTTTTACAGTAACCTACAAAAAGCAGATTCTTTCAAGAATACATAAAATTTTCAATAATATCTACTATAAGTTTGCTGTTGATATTTTATGGCATACTGTATCTATTAAATATTACCAAGGAAAGAAACTGACATGAATCAAAAGAATCAATAATAATATTGACTAGAACTAGAAGGCAGGGGGAAAATGCGGAACAAGAGGCAAAATGCAGTAGACGAGCATGTGAATGGACTGTCTGTCCACGCCTTCATTTTTAGAGTTTTTATATGCCTGTCGGGTTGCATAAGTTTCTATGCCGGTACAACCGACTCTTTCATTGGTAACATTTTTTGAAGTGCATAATCTATGATATTTGTAAATACTTTTTAAATTAGTCTGATAGTTCATCCGCTAGTGAGAATATTGTTAATACTGGCTGTAATACTTTTGCCAAAATAGAATTAGGTTGTGTTACAATTCTATTTTTCCAGAAAGATTGCAACCTATAATTTGAGTCGCTATTGTCAATAGGAGTCAAAATCATTTTTTTTAAAATTCATCGTTTGTCAAAATATTCACGTCTCAGTAATAAATCTAAAGATGAAAAAATTGCTTCAGTAAAAAAATGTTTCGGTACACCCAAAAATAAATGTTCATAATATCATTATTTATTTACAAGATTAAAATGTTTTATTATGCTTTATCATAAAAATATAAACGCTTAAAATAATTTTGCTGATTATCCCGCAACTTACCGATTACTGTTTTTCATAGCACACATATTTCCTCATACTGGGGAAAGTTACAGAGTGAAAAATGTTGAGAATTGCTTGGACATATTTTTTTACTGTCCATTAGAGGTCTCACGGGTCGAAATTTTACAAAATTACCCGGTCCGAGCCCGAAAAACTCAGGCCCGACTCTAATACCACACTTGTTACCCGAACCCGACCCGAAGCCCAGATTTATACTCCTCAGCCTGAATAAAACGCGTTTTCACTATAGAACTGGTAATAATTAAAATCATCATGGCTGACTTATGACACAAACGTAGTCTAAAATATTTTTCTGAAGAAATAAATTCCTTACCCAGGCCCGAATGTCAATTGCACTTACCCTTACCCGCCCGAACCCGGCCGGGCCCGTGCAGACCTCTACTGTCCACTCCCAATGTGGAGCTTTTGGACTACTAAAAGAGTTTATCTAAACAGAAGTGTTTCAGTTGTTACGCAGTCGCTCAACCTCTCCTTTTTTTAAAGAGAGAAGGTATAAAAGGATTGAGTTAGTGGTTAGCTGATCGCTCTCGCTGTGTCCGTTTTTAGAATAAGATGGGTGGGAGGGAATTCAAGACAATCACATACATCCATGCCTTGGGATGGAAATCCATTAATTGAAAACTAATTTATAAAAACTTTTATTAGACATTTTAATCTAAGAACTATCATATTGCATTCAGAATTCTGATTTTGTTTTTTTTTTGCATTTGTGGATGTAGGTATGTTTTGTCAAGACACCTATGACATTCGTTAGACGTGAAATAGTTCTTTATTCCATTTTCATAATGATTTTTTTTGCTTCAGAAATACACATAACATTACTGCGGAATTCTCGGCCCTGAATTGTTGATGCGATGCGTTCATTTTTGCTCAGATGCCCGGAAAGAATAGCTGTGTACAGAATCATTGCAAAACATTTGCAGAAAATCTCAACTTAATTTGTGAAACACAAACACCTATAAACAAACTTAACCTTCATTTTATCAAACATACAAACAATAATCCTTCCAAAGACCACTATTGACATCTGGGACTACATTTAAACTGTTGTAGTTTTGAAAACAGCTCAAAATTAGTATACGCGGTGATTATATCAGCCATACTATAATAGTACTAAGTTATTTATAGGTGCTGGCACATATTTTTTAATTCTGCATTGATATATGTGAAAATAATATATTTAGCAATTACCATTCATTACGACTAGGGATTCCAACTGTTCGAATATTGAAAAGTAAAACTTAAACTTTCGAATAGTTTCTGAAGTATGAAAATAAACTATTAAAAATTTTAATTCTATTTGAATACTTATTAATACACAACATTAAAATAAAACTTTAAATACGTAAAAATTGAAAGAAGACAAGCTCATTTATGTAATTATTAAAGTATATTTATTTGAATTGTAATAATGCATATTTTAAAAATAATAGGGCATTAAATTCGTTTGTAATTTTGTTTTGATCATTCCTGCCTTTGAAAATACCCGTTCAGTTATAGAGTTTGACGTAAGATTTATTGTTAAAAGTGTTATAAACAATTTTTTTTTCCGATTTTTTGTAAAAACATAATTTTTGGTCTTCACGAAAGATCAAATCGTGCTTGATGATGCAATGATGCAATTCAGAAGTTGGTATACTATTTTAAAATGTTGACGTCTCTTTCACATCAAAGTTTAAATTTTCATCATTATATAACAAACATGGATGAATTTTCTTGGAAACACTTTGTGCCAAAAAGATCTCCTTTTTATTCAAGTATTGAAAATATTCATTTAAACATTTCTACTTTGTTAATATATAAAAAATATTACAAATACTATTCGAATTGTTAAAAAAGGGCCGAATATATTGAAATATTCGATTGGGATCCCTAATTACAACAAAGCTTTATAAAATGTATGTATGTACTGTTTGCCGATAAATACAATATATAAATATCATCATGAACACTTCTATACAACACTGGTTTTTTTTATATTGCTCCAACACTCCAATTCTACAAGAATTAATTACAGTGGAACCTTGATCGTTTGTTCTGGCATTCGTCGTAATCTTGCAATTGCCTCCTTTTATATCCCTAGCAAATTGATAAATTAAATAGCATCGCATACGTCGTTTTATTCCGATGAGCCCTTAAAAAAAACTAAAACAGGGTTCCGCTGTATAGATATCGTTGATCGCATCGTCAGAACTAAAGGACCGAGTACATTATTATATTGTTATGCAAACAAATATAGTAGTTCCTTGATGTTTTGTTTTCACATACTAATCATTCTAAAAATCATCACAAAGGACCTGCAGATATCTTCATGACTTAATACAGCGATATCCCCACTTAAATTATTATTTAACGCTTAACCCTTTTTATATCCACGGCGACTATCTATTGGGGATCAAAAACTGCTACCGTGCATCAGAAAGTTGATTAATGTGTGCGATGTTTTATTTATTACGTTGATAATAAAAAAAATTATATCATATCCTAGGGCCGAAATGGTTATTCTTAAATCGCTCATTTGATATTATTTACAGTTTGTTATTTTTGTTAATTTTAAGCTTCACATGGTCTACAGTAGTCATAGGTCACCTTCGCCTTCAAAATACTTTAAAAACTGTAATATTTTCATTTTATTTAAAAAATAAATTTTACAATAGGAATTCAATAATTAATGGATTTTTGGTGGCTTTAAAATTAAACAAAAAACCATGTTACATCTTAAAATAACGTTTCACAGGTATATCAATTTTAGGATGTTAAAGCTAAATGGATTAACAATGGGGGGGGGGGTAAGCAATTTTAAAACCTCCCCTAGTGTTTAAAATTACTTCCGATATGTTGCTGACCCTTAGCCTTTTGGCTGCAGTTGAAAAAAGTACCTTTGTACCTAGCACGCCGGCTATAATTTTCAATTATTAATTTAATTAGTTATTGACGAGGTAACTCGTCTCTGGCGTGTTGAGTACGAAAAATTTAACGAGATATCTTGCCTGGCAGCCATCCAGTTAAAGAACCAAGTTAACATGTTTTTAAAAATGTACATCCTGGGCTTTTACCATCCATCAAAGGGCGGTAAGTGTTAAAACATGTTTTTTCACTGGGTTCTTTAACCTTTTCAGTACCGCGATGTTTTAAGCTAAAAAAATTCACTCACATACCTACCGCATGTTTTTAATGATTTTTGAATAGTTTTTAAAAAAAAAATAGGACTGAATTTATGAATATTAACCCTTAGACCGAGGTTGACTGCTATAGCAGCCCAATCTGAACCGATCTGGATCCGAGCCGCGGTCAAAAGGTTAAAAGTTTACTTATAAAATGATATATATAGTTTAATATTTTCAAGTTACATTCGTGGTCTTCAGTGGCCTTACGGTATTCACGCCGTTCGTATGAAGTGGCCACCAGTGGCCTTACGGTACTAAAGCGGTTAAGGGCCAGCAACATACCGAAAGTATTTTTTAGCACCGTTGGGGAAGTGTTAATATTAGATATTAAAAGGCCCCGTTAAACTGTAACCCAATGGGAATACATTCTTTTGTTCAAGCTTTTTTTTAAATTTATTTCTGCTCGCAATGTGAAGCATAATGTCGCCTAATGGAGGTATCTCAAAAAAAAATTCTATGAAAACTGCTTGTTACTTAGTTGCTCAAACTCTTTTTTTTTCCTTTGAAGAGAGTAGAGATATAAAGGATTTATTACATTCATCCTTAAATATTTTATGTTTTATACTTCAAATTATTCTTAATAGCGAAAAACCTCACACTTATCAACTGATTATTCCAGAAATAGAAATTTATTCATTTATTCGAACTGGAACTGAACCGAAAATCAAAAACTGTTATTTTTGCCAGAACAAAAACCGGAACCGAACCGAAACAAATTAGTTTTTTTTTCGGTTAAGCGCGTTTTTTGGGCAAATTGGTAAATTCCTGGGTTTTTGGATTCGAATTTTATATAATATTTTTTTACTTGAACCGGAACGAAAAAAATAGTGGTTCAAAGCCCTGCTATATTTTACGTCTGCAGTATTGGTATTATCTTGGAATTTCATCGTTGTTATGCCTAAACTAAATGGTTTATCTTTGTTTATTGCGGTCTAGAGCTCTTCTTGAATTATCTAGTGATGATAAATTCTTATGTTATTATTTTCATTTAAAACTGTGGCGATGATTGAAATTGAAAGTTTGATTCTATTTTCTTTAATCTACTGCATATTTGAGATGTAATTTTATAATATTTCAGGTGATCTTTTTATGTTTAATATGGTAGTATTTCTTTTATTGTAACGCAAGTATTATTTTATCTACACAATGATAGTTACAGCAATATGTTATCTGTCAAAAAAATTTACAATTAAGTTGAGAAACCTAAAAAGATTTATATCTATATATGCCGCCTGTGTGGTCGAGCAGTCAGCGACATTGACTTCAGTTACGGAGGTCATGGGTTCGAATCACAGTATGGACAGTTTTATAAATTGATTTATAAATTTCTATTCGAAAGCATAGATGTACTGAATCCCCAACTCCAACCCATTCTATCCTATGAACGGGGCGTATCAAGAGCGATTAGCTAATCTATCCTATCCTTCTATTTCTACTCTCTTTGGAAAAAGAGAGGTTGAGCAACTGAGTTACAAGCAGTTCTTGTAGAAACACTTCTCATATACATGTATAATACAATAATCTCACATTCTATTTTGAATATATGTGATTAGTAAATCTGAAAAATAAATTCAAAATCAAGTTAAGCTTGCCCATTAAAACATGATGCATGCGTGAACTTCAACAAAAGTTGTCGACACATTTCAGTACGACTTACAAAAAAAAGTACAGTGGAACCCCCAATTACACTACCCCGAATTATGCGCTGGCTAGAAATATTCGCCGCAAATCCCCCAATTGTACGGTCGCATTCCATTGCTACGTTCGTTGCTGCTGTCCGCCTGGGCGGCTGCAGCAGGGGAGCTCAACTCTAATCTATATTTTCTAATGGAAATTTAAATCAGAGAATTTAATGTTATGTGCATACTATTTACTCATGGTGAAAAACTGCAACTGATTTTGAAAACTTTTTTTGGTTTTATTTATACAGTGACATATGTGCACCGCGAGAAAAGAAATACATATGAATTTTTTTTTAACTTGTTTTATTTTATTTATATTTTACACTATCTTTATGTAATAATCTAGCGTAATTTTATTGAAATAGTACATACATCGAATTATATCGAGTACTTAATTTAGGATTAAAATAAAAAAATACAAATAAGCATACATCATTCACTGTCAGAAAATATTCGGTTCCAATGATGGATTTTAAAGATCCGTAGAATGGCCAGTAGCATTATCAATAAGTAATAATATTTTGAAAGCAATATTTTTTCTAAAAGGGAATTTTTCCATTTCTGGAACAAAGCAGTTAAAAAACCAATCGCGAAATCAAATTCCCGTAATCCACGCTTTTTTATTTTCCCTCCAGTAAACGGGCAAATTAGACTTATCGATTCCTTTCATTGCTCGTGGGCTTAAAAAATGACTGACAACCATTGGTTTCGTTATATAACTGCCCGATGCATTACTGCAAAGGAGAACAGTTATTCTGTCTTTGGCAACTTTGAATCCAGGTGTAGATTTAACGGTTTTGGAAATAAATGTGCGTTCTGGCATTTTTTTTCCAATCATGGCTTGTTTCGCCAGCATTGAATACTTGGTCGGGTGTGTACCCTTCATCATCAATAATTTATGTGTAAATTTTTCTGCACCTTCGTCATCGGCAGATGCACGTTCGCCGCTCATTTTAATGCTGCGCAGGGAAAATAGATTGAAAAATCGGTTAAGCCAGCCATTACTTGCTTTAATTCGAAATGATTTTCAAAAGCTAAATTTGAATCATCAGTCTCTCCTTGTTTCAAATATGCATATATTTTTAATGCTTTGTGTTTTATAATTCGGACACTAAGAGGAATATATCTTTTATTACAATCTTCTATCCATATTTTCAGATGAACCGATAGACACCCACTGTCTTATTTTACATTCATTTCTTTTAATCGATCGAATTGTAGATTCATTTATATAAAATTCTTTGGAAATAATGTAAGCTCTTACGCCTCTGCTAAGTTTTTCTAAAATGGTATATTTTTCTTCGATAGAAATGCGTTTTCTTTTTATTTTAATTCCGTTTTTTTGCATGACTGAAAAAATATTTTAATATAATAATAAATCGCGCAGTCAGTAAAGATTTAAAATTAATTTGATGTTATAGATAAAGCAAAAAGTTTTAGTAATATGTATTTACCTGAAAGTGCAAAAGATTGACCACGCCGCAAAACTTCGCATACAGTCAAATGTTGACTAGCGTCTGTGTATTCAACACATAGCTGGCGTCTGGCGTATGCGGGATTTTTCGCGCGCTTTGCATTTTGTCACTTAGTCACCAAATATTTCGTCAATATTTTTTTTTTTGCAAAAATGAAGAGAAATCTTAGTTTTGCATTTTCCGCGGAAAACCCCAAATCCCTAATTTTGTATGAGATTCACACCCCCAATTACACTATCCCCGATTATACGGTCCCGAAGATCGCATAAATGGGGGTTTTACTGTATACTAATTCCATATAATTTATTATAGGTCTAGAATGGTTTCGTTCATCAGAAGCATTATCCACTGATCAGTGCTCGCGAAACTGGTTCTGATCTATAATAAATAATATGAAATTAGTAAAAAATTTCCACCAAGAATTGACAGTGAACACTTCAAAAGTGTCAAGACATGTCGGTACTATAAAGCCATGATGAGCAATGGGGAGACATGTGATTAGCTTAGCCATAGCTACTTTTGGCAAAGAATTACACCTTCAATATTTGAATAAATGTCTCATGAAGAAAATGGTTTGGAGGATCCTAAATTATTCTTTATAACCTAATGGCAGTTTTGAAAGTACGAAATGAGTATTTTCAAATTTTCCGAAACTTTGTATATTGTTCAGATGGCGAAATTAGACATTTCTTTGATTTTAAATACAAAAAAGAAACAAAAATATTTTCTTCCCTTATTTTTTTTCTGTTTTATCATTTTTTTTAAACAAAGAATATTGCTGCTCTTAATGTTGGGCACGTGAAATACTAATGGAGCAAATCAGTCACTCAAAAATATTTTTCCAGAGAAGTGAGGAGAGTTCGAGTTGGAAAAAAACTGGTAGTAAGTCACTTTTAGTGAATGAGAATGACTCTATTGTTTACTCTATTATAATTATTTCATCTCAAGAGTCAATAGATTTCCATTTGTTTCATAAACAATTATTAATAGTTAAAATTGGACTCCTTGAAGAAATCATTTTCAGCTATGAATTTGGTTCCAACAGAACTGCCTTGACAGGCACCTTACCTACGTTTCCCAGTGATTAAGTGTTTGAACACGCGCTGAACCAAAAACCAATATTTTAAAGTTAAGCAAATTTTGTAAAAATATAAGGAAATATTTCACTGAGTTTTTGTTATAATATTTCTATAGCTTGGCAAGGGTTTTGCAACATTTTTTAAGAACTAATTAACTATAAAATAAATAATTTCAACAGTATGATTGTTTCCAGACTTTCCTATAAGCAGAGAAATTTCATTATTAGCTTCAAGAGTACGACTTTTGTTGGCAATCCATCCAGAGAATAATGATTTAATTGTTTCAAAATTTGCACAAGAGCTATGCTTCGACTTAAAATGCGTTTCAAGACCAGTTTTTTTTCTTAGATTCGTTGGTTAAACATTGTTTGCACAACCGACAGAATGATAAATCTGTTTTAACAAAAAAAATATCCCAAATATTAAGAATGTGCGCATTACCCCCCAAAATATTGAAATTGCCTCCCGGTGGGGCGAACATCCCACGTTGGGAATCGACTTGTACTTGGCTTGCGTAATTTATCAGACGAGGTCCTTTAATATTTGACAGTATTTATGGCTCCATGTACTTACGCCGCTAGCACACAGAGTTGTGGAAACAGACCGAAAGCGTACCATACCATATGTCTCGGTTTCGCGCAGTACTCCTTTGTGAACAGGTACACGGATGCGAACCGAAACCGCGCCATTGTCATTTCTGACAGTACAGCGTACTGTCACGATAAGCTACAACCTATCTGATTTATAATATAAAATAGCACAGCATGTATAGTGACCGTAGTTCTGATACTGAAGAATATACTTCTTTAATCAGTAGTGAAAGTGATACTGATATCGATGAAGAAATGTGGATATTTTTGTATGAGTGTTCATGTTTTTGAAAAACTACATAGGTTATTAGAACCGTATATAACAAAACAGCAGACAAACTGGAGAGAACCTATTAGCTCAAAAGAAAGACTAGTGATTTTTCTGAGGTACATAGTTTGTTTTTACAATTTATTGATACAAAATGTGTAATAAGAAAAACAATATTGAGTCATTCACCGGTTGGCATCTTCACTAAATAAAAGAATATTTGTATCCACATCATTGATAGTGTATTAAATATTTTGGGATGAGTTTGGATTCATGTGAGAATTGGATTGAATACAAATTGAGTATCCGTCCGATAGTTCTGTAGAATCAAAAGAGGCAATTGAATATGTGGAAGGAGTACTTATATATATTTTTTTCTTTTCATAGAAATTGTGAAGTTCAGCTTCAGTGAACAATTGAGGGGTATAAAAGCAAAACCGCCACTATCCATACCTTATCGTTTTTGTGATAATGATTGATTAATGATCCTTGTATTACTCGTTATGCCCTACAAACTTCAAACCGATGCAAATTTGCCTCAAAATCGACATCTAAAATGGTGATTGTTTGAATAACCGCCTCTCTTATGCATTAGTGAAGTTCAAAAGCGCCACAATCTAAATCCACCAATCACGATACACACACTCATCGAAAATCTAATATGACCGCCGGTTTCTTTTTAGCTGTCATTTGTTAACACTCTAAACGCCGGGTATTGGATCGATTTTTAATAGAATACTTTTTTTTAATATACATTTATATGCACCAAAGAGTTTGCCGAATCTAAGATTAATTGTCGGGTCCTATGGCGCAGCGGTGTGGTTGTGGGCTTCCGTGCTGGACTTCACGGGTACAAATCCCAGTACGAACAGCACTTTTAGGTCGACACCCATGTGTTTGTGATGTCTGAAAATTCCCTCCCACCCTTTGCGACCCTGTAAAAATTGAGTGTAGCGAGAGCGATTAGCTGATCACTAGTCTTGTCCTTCTATCTCTACTACTCTCTAAGAATAAGGCAGGAGTAATAAACAGTTCCTGTAGAAAAAATCTGTTCAGATACCTCCATTAGGAAGCCATATGCTCCAAATTGGGAGCGGACATGGATTAAAAAAAAAGAAGAGTAATTAGGAATTGTCATCACCAAAACAACAAAAAGATAATTGGAGATGAGGAAGTGTAATGAAATTGGACCGTAAGATATTCGAAAATTTCATAATACCTTTTATGCGAAACGTGAAAAAGCATATCAAGATTCATACATTTTGAAATATTTGAAAGTTAAATTGCACGACACTTTCCAAAAGAAAATACCGAGGCGATGCAGCAAACGCATACTAGATTATACGTGAGGAAGTTCACACGACCTTTTGTAGTACAGCAAGTTTGCCAAAAGTATTCTATGGATCAGTGGCGGATTAAGCACATGGGAGGTCCCAGGTGCATTCAAATTTGGAGACCTTATTTTTCGGATAACATAAGAACATCAAAAAATTCAATGTTAAATAGTAAAAATCAGAACAAAAGTCTATGGGATAATGGGAGGCCCCAAGCGCGCGCTTCATTCACTTATAAGATAATCCACCACTGCTGGGCTTTGGAGTTCAGAGAATGCGAGCCACGCGGCGGAGACAGAGTGTCAAGAATAAAAGTTCAAATTTAATAAGTTCAAAAAATTGACGTATTTTAGCGTTTTGTTAGCTTGTAAAATTGTAATATTCATTTTTTTTATTATTTTGGTTTGTGTAATATATTTTTTAACTGTTTATTTTATGTTCCTTTATGAAAAATAGAAAATAATAAATATTTGAATCATATACTTTACTTTGTAGTATTGGTCTCGAAATGGTTAAATCAATAAATCACGTATGGTGAAGTGCAAATCCGCCACTTTCACAAATTGAGCTGCAAAACCTCCTCTATCGAAAACATAATTGTCTTTTTTTAAGAACTGGAACTAAAATAGCTTGATATTTAATTACCAAACTAAAGACAAGTCTAAGAGGATGTGAATACAATTCAAAATCGGTCAAAAATATGTAAAGAGAACATTTAAAACGTTTTTTTCGATTAATGAACAATTTGCATTTGTGCGTGGAGGCGGTTATGCTTTTATACCCCTCAATTTATCTAAACCTAATTTTAATACCACTTATCTTCACAGGGTAAACTTTTAAGCGTATCAGTATAGCTTTAAAAAAGATGATCAACATTATCCAACTTTTTTTGTTTCTTATGACTTGGATTTTTTTGTTTTGAGATAATCGATAATTTATCAGTTAGAGATGTATTAGATACGTATATAAATGGTCAGTACATTCGTTTTAAACGGTATCGTACATATTTAATTATATCGACGCGTACTCCATCAACGAATGTACTACTAAAGGTTTATATACAGGAGCACGCTAGAGATGGCCGGTGATATTTTCAAATTTTCACGTCTTTCGTTGTTAATAATAGTTTAAATTATTTATTAAATTATCATGTTGCAATTACAATTTGATAAATTATGTTCAATATTTGATAATCACATTGTTTGCATTTATCAAGTGAACGTATATGAAGGTATTACTTGCAAATCCAGCTTATCCAAAGTTGCTGAAACATGAACCATGAATGTAATTTAGTAAATAAAAATAAATTTTGAAAGTATTTTTTAAGTAAAACATCCAAAATATCATTTCAAAGTAATGTAAGACTTAAAAAACTTTTGATTGAACATTGTTTTTCAAAATGAAATTCAAGTTTCAAATGTTTTAACCATTTTGGAATTAGCCGTGTTTGCAAGTAATATCATCATATATGAGTATCAGTAAGATAATAAAAGTATATAATACTGTGTATGTCAATTTTCAATATTAAATACATATATGAATGATATTTCTTTTCAATATAATCAAAAATATCGGCCCCATTACAATACAGAAGAATTTTATATATTTTTTTCTCAAAGAAAATATGTATTCTTTGAGAAATAATCCATGGTGGAAGTAAGTAGCTAAACTGACATATAAATTTCGAATTTTTCGTTTACAATTTATTTTATACTACAACCAATTATGTACTACTGATATAATTCAATTCGATAATATAAATATTTTAGATTCTTAGATTTCAATCTAACGAGAATAAAATCATTTAATAAAAACAATAATCCTTTGTACTTCATTCCACTTTATTTAATCTGCAGGACCGGTTTCGCTCATTGCGAGCATTGTCAACTGAATTGCGAGCATTGTCAGTTGACAATGCTCGCAATGAGCGAAACCGGTCCTGCAGATTAAATAAAGTGGAATGAAGTACAAAGGATTATTGTTTTTATTAATATAATGCCTTTCCACCAAGTATTGACAGTGAACACCCTAAAAGTGAATAAAATCATTTCTTATTTTATTTCAAGATATTGTTCGCATTTTAAATGAATATTGAATGTATCAAATTATGAAATTCACATCCCTAGCAATATATTATTCTAAAACTATTTAACGGAATAACGTCTGGCATTCGAAATTAGCATCTTACGTAAGGAATAATAAGGTCTAAAATAGCGTACTAAGTTAGCGTATGTAAGAATTTTTTATACGCATTTATGAGGGATTTTTTGTTTGCGGGGAGTGGGGCGATTTTTAGGAAGAAAAACATACTCCGTTCGTGTAAAGTATGCACTTTTTGATGCACGTATAACAGGAAAGAACCAATGGTCTTTCCCTTGCGGCTAAAATCAAATTTTCAATAAAATTATCCATTTTAGAAATGATCTTATTTTAAAACAACGCGCGGACCAGCGGAATTCTGTCGACACGCACAAACTTGACGCGGACACTCGGCGGAAGTATTTCGGCCCGCTTTCGTTCCGCGTCATGTGTGAATGGCGTTATTAAAAAAAAAGGCAGACAGAGTTTTGGTATTCGCTAGTGTTTCGTAGCGGTCCGCTTTCGCTCTATTATGCTAACTGCGTCAGCGTCAATAGTTTATGATGTGCGTCACTATTAGGGCTTATACAAAAGACGACATTTAAAAACACCGGTTTTCGAAGTTTTACAGAAAGGGATAATTTAATAAAAATAGCGAAATAAAGTTTTAAATTATTTTTTATTTTGTTTATTTATTTACATGTTAATAATACACGAGAAATTATTTGGTGTTACTCTTCAGAATATATGATTTAAGAAAACACAAAACGTCCACTGATCGATCACCTGGTTATTATCTAATTTTTGTAACAAAATTTCATGATATCGAAAATTCCCTTTCGCTGGGTACAGAATATTAAACTATGTGCATACATATGTATTTAATTTTGTTTTATTTGAAACCATGACAAAATCAAGTAAAAATAATAACGTTTTATTTAAATAATAAAAAAATATATTTTAAACCGATTACGATGTTGAAAAAAGCCGGTTTTCAAATGTCGCAAAATTAGCAAAAAAAACCGGTTTTCGAAAACCGACAAACCATCAGGCTTATTCTGGCGGGGGTACTTATTTCCGACCGGTCTGAAATATTTACCATAAGCAATATTTATTTCTTTAAGTTGGTACCAATGATATATCACGATTGTCCACACTAATCGTCGTACTCCTGTCAAACTATTCTCTGACGTAAACATAACCTCTATTACTATGGTAAACAGAGATGATACTTTGGTTATTTTAATGAATTGATCTATGAAACGAACACGATGTCAGGAACTGAAAGTATTCTTCCAGTATTTTGATGCCTGATTCGTTCTGCCCACTCGCTATATACGCATAAGGGTGATTGTTATGAGACAATATTATGTCTTACGTTTACTGCAAATATGCTACATTTTCTTCCTGAAAATCAACTAAATGCCGCTAATAGCAACGCAGTTCTGTAGGAAATTGCCAAACTATCATACAAGAAGATCAGGGAAAGCGATAATTTACGCTAAATACGAATATGATATCCGTATGAAACAGGCCATAAAGATGTCGAATTGAATTTCTTATATCCATAATAGAGCAAATTTGAAATACGTCGACGAGTTTTCCTTATACTTTTTTAATCTGCATCGATTATCGGTTCCTTAGATTCCTAAATTTGTTTTTGTATATTGTCCAATTGGAAATTAAATATCGTAGGAATCGCATTGCTTTCTGTGGAATTTGACAATTTTCAGGGTGAAAATGAGTACTTAGCATGTTGTAAAGCATTTAAAAATATGAAAGAAATAATCAAAATTCGGTCTTCGATTCCCGACATCGTATTCGTTTTTCGTTCAATCAAATATTTTTCTAAATTTCAGATTTGCGACAATGATCTTAACATTCTGGATGCTATTGCTAGATATCCAGGAAGTGTCCATGATGAATTGTATTGGTAATTGTAGAGTATAGCTCGTCATGGATTATTACAGCGAAAAACTTCCCAAACTAAGCTAAAAACAACGCCACGCCGCCATAATGCGCCGTCATAAGGCGCATAAGGCGCCGCCATAATGGAAATCAGAGGCGATGTACTGAAAAATATTTCGTATTTCGCATAATTTATCAGTGTTCTTCGTAATAATGTGTGGTTTTAACGCGATTATCAAGCCCTCAAAAAATAATTTTAAATCGTGGCGTTGTTTTTAGCTTAGTTTGGAATGTTTTTCGCCGTAATAATACATGACGAGCTATACTCTACTTTTACCAATTGTATTTTAAGACTTCTAAAACTACGATTGAAAGGAAGATATTAGTCAACGAAAGGATTGGAACATTTTTCTGATGGGTATATAAACATATTTTGAATTTTGTGAGGAATGCGGAGATAAGGGAACGTACAAGACAGCGACTGGGTCACGTGCTGCGAAAGCCCTAATCCTGCCCGCCTTTTCTTTCGTCCAGTGGGATTCCGTCGGGTACATCCTATGGATACTACCCAACGGAACTGAGGGATGCTGGCATGTCATGGGAGGAAGCAAAGCAATTGGCGAGAGACAGGGAAACACAGAGGTGCCGCGTGGCCGACATACGCTCCACATAGGGAGCGAATATGGTCAAAGAAGAAGAGGAAGCATATAAACAAACCTTTTTTCTTATAATTCACATTTATTGGAAAAACATTTGAATAAAATCAAAAGTAGAACTTGGAAACAAATATAAAATTTCTGAAGTCAAGAAGCAAGTCACATTCAATTACAATGATTAATACTGTGAACATGTTGCTCAATGAATTTTTAACAAAATACTTGCCCAGAGTTATACCGTAGTTTGGCATGCACGTCAGTGACACAAAAAATATTTTGCAAGTAAGAAAAGGTCGATATTTTAAAATCTTATAAATGACATACAATTTAATTGGTTTTACAAATTACCAAATGAATGCAGGTTTGCGCGAAAACAGATTAAGCATCGAATGGTCTCTAAAGTGCCATAATAATAATAATGATTTTTACAGTTAAAGAAATTATTTATAATATATTCGCTAATGCAGTAAGGTTAAAAATATTATAATTTACCCTGTCGCAGACATTCAAAAGTATAAACAAATAATAGAGGTTTCATTGAAATTTTTAGTTTCTATACCATTACACAATATTATGAATTTAGATAAAAATTAAAAATCTTTCGATAAATTAGAACAGTAGACTCCTGAGTAATCGTTAATGGCATATTTTATCCTTACAGGATTCCAAGCCCACACCCACATTCAGAAGAGATGCCAGCAACACCTCTCGGGCATGCAACATCATCATCAACGAACCATCGGTTAGCTGAAGCTCACGCTGTTTGGTGTGAAATCGTACGGTATTAATGGATTTGAAAAGAAAATGTTTTTATGAATTTGGGGTAAAAAAAAATTGTATCACAAGTACCCTTGTCCAATATAAGTATAATAAATGAATCATCAACTTATGTCCAAAACAGACAATTACCCAGAAATCCCACTTTCTTAACTTTTTTAAAAAAATATTTGTGTATAAAAAGATTTTGATTCATTGAATATAACAGTTTTGTGGAAGTCCATTGTTTAAATTTGGTTGACTGGTTTCTTTGTTTTTTTATTACTTATCTTTGTATTTTTTTGATATTTTATTAAACAATTGAATGAAAATGTAAATTAAGGCAGTCTTATTTCACTTTTAGGGTGTTCACTGTCAATACTTGGTGGAAAGGCATTATATTAGTAAAAAAACAATATTTCTTTGTACTTAATTCCACTTTATTAATTAGGTCAGGACCGGTTTCGCTCATTGCGAGCATTTTCAACTGACTGAAAGCTGCATATGGTTTAACCACCTTCAAATGCTTCATTCTTTCTTCTTGAATGACTGAAAACAAGAAGTATCATGAAAGGTAAATACTCTTAACAACATGCTACCCATTTTCTCCCTGAAAATTGACAAAATCCACAAAAAGCAATGCAATTCCTAGGATATTTAATTCCCAATAGGACAATATAAAAAAAAACAAATTTAGGAATCCAAGGAACCGATAATCGATGCAGATTAAAAAAATATAAGGAAAATTCGTTGACGTATTTCAAATTTGCTCAATTATATATAAGAAATTCAATTCGACATCTTTATGGCCTGTTTCATACGGATATCATATTCGTATTTAGCGTAAATTATCACTTTCCCTGATCTCCTTGTATGATAGTTTGGCAATTTCCTACAGAACTGTGTTGCTATTAGCGGCATTTAGTTGATTTTCAGGAAGAAAATGTAGCATATTTGCAGTAAACCTTAGACATAATATTGTCTCATAACAATCACCCTTATGCGTATATAGCGAGTGTGCAGAACTAATCAGGCATAAAAATTCTGGAAGAATATTTTCAGTTCCTGACATCGCCTGAATCAGCCTGCTGTTATTCAATTTATTTTACTTAAATACTGTTATTAATATAAATTTATTTTCATTGAACATAATTCAACAAAAACTTATAAAAAAAATGTTTTTGTTAGCTTTTATTTAAGCACTATTCATAACATCAAAACATAATATGTTATGATTTATCTGTTTTGAAATAAAATACAAAATTTTGATACTTTCTTTATTTCTAATTATAAAAAGGAAAAAAAACAGAAATTCACCCTATAAATATAACAATAAAATATTCCAAAGAAAATGAAGCTCCTAAAATATTTTTATATACACATTTACCATGTCCGCTCCCAATGTGGAGCATATGGACTCCTAATGGAGTTTATCTCAACAGAAGTGTATCTGCAAAAACCGCTTTTACTCAGTTGCTCAACCTCTCTTTTTACAAAGAGAGTAGGAATAGAAGGATAGGGCTAGGACAGGACTAGTGGTTAGCTAACCGCTCTCGATACGCCCCATTCATAGGATAGGATGGGTGGGAGGGGGGAATTCAAAACATCACATACATCCATGCCTTCGAACAGAAATTCATAAATCGATTGAAAAATCAATTAATAAAACTGTCAGTACTGGGATTTGAACCCGTAACCGAAGCCAACGACGTTGACCACTTTACCACACAGGGGACACATAGATTTTTATATTTACCAACATTAGTATTGTTAATTCCTTCTTTGAAAATTGTTTTAATTAATAACTATAGTCTAATGTTTAAATTACAATTTGATAAAATATGTTTAAAATTTGATATACCTATACATTTTTTAAGTAAATGTATAATATATGCGTATCAATAAGATAATAAAATCATGTAAAAATTCTGTGTACGTGAATTTTCAATATTAAATACTTATATGAATGATTTTTTTTTAATACGATCAAAGATATCGGCCTTATCAGGATACAGCACAATTTTTCTAAATACATAAGCCAAAATACGTATTAAATGATAAACTGTTCATAAACAATATATAGATTATGCAGGAATGCACTTGATAATACCCGAAGATGCCGAAAGGCAAAACCCGGGTCTTTATCAACAAAACTCATGGAAGAGTACAGAATCAAAATAATTCAAATTTGATATTAAAGTTCCATTAACCCTCCAGAGTCGAGAGCTTTTTTCCGAAAAAAAAAATATTTTCTTAGCCATATTGAAGTCACGGATAACTTTTATTCCTATCCAAAATTAAAAAAAAAAAAAAACGCAAAGTCGATGTATAGAAACCCCGCATGACTATATGGTCATGCTCATCCTTTTATTAGCGTGTAATATTGAGTACGGACAGTAGCAAGGACAAAATTGACCGTATGGGCTCGCAAACATTCAGGGTTGAAATATAGCTAAACGTGATTTTTTTTAAAATATTTACAAATTGACATCTTTAAATCAACATAATTTCAATACAAATATATTAGCAAAATAACTGTTAATAATTTGATGTTTTTATAAAAAAATAACTAACAGTTTCAAAAAGTAAATTAAAAAAAACGGAAATTCAAAAAATCACATGTTTGTTTGGAGGCTGTTCCTGTCCCCACGACTGATGACTAACTGTAGTCCGTACCCTTCTTAACTAAATATGAGCGATAGCAACGATATTCAGGTAGAAAAAGTATGAATAGTGGGATCAATAGACAACGGTGTTTTGTGTGACCATATGGTGACGCTCGTCCTTGGAGGGTTAAGCACCTTCAGTCGAAGTTCAAAATTATAAACATTATAATTAAATATTTTGCTTGTTTCCACTCTGAAAAATATTTGGCATAATTGACCTAAGACTACTCATTATAATAAAACAATGATTTTCATATTTAAATGTACGAAGTATTCTATGTGCGAAAGGTTCTGTGTGCGAAGATTCTGTGTTCGGAGTATTCTTGTTCGTAAGAATCAAGTGTGGTGGAATCTGTTCACCGGTTCGTTGATGATGTTGTTGCCTGCCCGAGACGTATTGCTGGCATCTCTTCTAAATGTGGCTGTGGCCTTGGAATCCTGTAAGGATAAAATATGCCATTAACAATGGTATAGAAAGTAACAATTTCAATGAAACCTCTATTATTCATTTAGACTTTGAAAGTTTGTGACAGGGTAAATAATAATATTTTTAGCCTTATGAACTCAAAATGATTTTTTTTGACTTGTCTAAGATATGTATAAATCAATTCAGGATTGACATATGCCAAATATATTATAAATAATTTCTTTAACTATAAAAATCATTATTATCATGCCACGTTACAGACCTTTCGATGCTTAGTCTGTTTTCGCGCAAATCTGCATTCATTTGGTAATTTGTAAAACCAATTAAAGGAAATATCCTATGGATAGTTCCCGACGGTCGTCCAGAACGCCAGAATCCCACTGGTCGAAAGAAGAGGCGGGCAGGATTAAGGCTTTCGCAGCACGTGACCCAGTCGCTGTCTTGTACGTTCCCTTATCTCCGAATTCCTCACAAAATTCAAAATATGTTTATATACCCATCAGAAAAATGTTCCAATCCTTTCGTTGACTAATATCTTCCTTTCAATCGTAGTTTTAGAAGTCTTAAAATACAATTCATCGTGGACACTTCCTGGATATCTAGCAATAACATCCAGAATGTTAAGTTCATTGTCGCAAATCTGAAAATGAATTAAAAAAATATCAATTATTACAAAAAATATTTATCACTTCACTTAGACTTACAATTTGAAACACTAATGGAATAAGATCTTTGATGGTTTTAGTATGCCTCTTTATCCATGTGCGGGGTCACAAATTTAATAAGATATTTTTTTAAACTATATTTTACAGAAATAATAATGATACATTTACTTTTAAGTACTTTGAACTATCATCCAGACAAATGAAGAAAATATGACATTCCACTATGTGACATTCCATTCATTTGACAGATCGTAGATCAACGAATGTTGACCAACCTTCAAATGATAATACAAAAAAAATGTGATCGGCTCGAATGGGTAAAGTATTTCAGACCGGTTGAAATTAATTTTTCTATCGATTCCAACCGGTCTGTTATTAAAACCCATTCATGCCAGACACGATATTTTTGTATTGGTATTTGACTGTTGGTACTCGTTAAATATATTTGCATTTATGTTCGCGCTTTTTTTCAAACGTAAGTGGGAAGCCTTCTGCCGTAAACCGTGAACAAAGACGATATTTTTATTATTTGACTGAACGAAAAACGAATACGATGTCGGGAATCGAAGACCGAATTTTGATTATTTCTTTCATATTTTTAAATGCTTTACAACATGCTAAGTACTCATTTTCACCCTGAAAATTGTCAAATTCCACAGAAAGCAATGCGATTCCTAGGATATTTAATTTCCAATTGGACAATATACAAAAACAAATTTAGGAATCTAATGAACCGATAATCGATGCAGATTAAAAAAGTATAAGGAAAACTCGTCGACGTATTTCAAATTTGCTCTATTATGGATATAAGAAATTCAATTCGACATCTTTATGGCCTGTTTCATACGGATATCATATTCGTATTTAGCGTAAATTATCGCTTTCCCTGATCTCCTTGTATGATAGTTTGGCAATTTCCTACAGAACTGCGTTGCTATTAGCGGCATTTAGTTGATTTTCAGGAAGAAAATGTAGCATATTTGCAGTAAACCTTAGACATAATATTGTCTCATAACAATCACCCTTATGCGTATATAGCGAGTGGGCAGAACTAATCAGGCATAAAAATTCTGGAAGAATATTTTCAGTTCCTGACATCGTGTTCGTTTCATAGATCAATTCATTAAAATAACCAAAGTATCATCTCTGTTTACCATAGTAATAGAGGTTATGTTTACGTCAGAGAATAGTTTGACAGGAGTACGACGATTAGTGTGGACGAACGCGATATATCATTGGTACCAACTTAAAAAAATAAATATTGCTTATGGTAAATATTTCAGACCGGTCGGAAATAAGTACCTCCGCCAGAATAAGCCTGCATACTAGTGTATGGCGTCACCTAATCACGGCTTACCATAGATAATAGAGACTGATTCCTCTGTCGACTTCGTACATGAATCTCTATATATTATCTCTGCATGAATCATGTAACAACCAGAGATAACAAGCATAACGCAATAAACAACTTTAAAAATGCAATACATACATTTTAATGATTCAGGCTTTCCCGTAAGATCTTTAAGTCGTAAATGATATACCAATAAGTGAGTTTTCTTGAGAACCTGTAATTTTTCCAAGCAAAATGTTAGGACGCCGTAAACTGAGCGACATCCCTATAGTTGGGATAATACGGAGGACGTTATTGTTATTTTCACGTGTCCATCTATCTCCCGAAGACGATGCAATCAAGTTTGATTCGGCCGAATTTCCACGTGACAGATGTTTATCAGTACTTCCCAAAGAGGTTATTGCCATAATTTTGAGCCATGTCGACACACGCACACTAAATAACAGTTGCATTTATGTGAGCAAACAATGGTTAGAAATAATCGAAAACTACGTTTGGAAAGATAAGGCCAAACTTCTAAACGAACAGTGTTTTAAAAGTGTTGACCTATTAAACAGTTATTCGAAACATCTTTATAGAGGGATCTGTTTTAAAGACGCATATTGCAGAAACCTCTTGAAAAATCCTTCGGGCGCAGACGGTTTTCTTTTTTGGAAAGTTGTTAAAAAAGGTAAAGGCAAAATATTTTTGGGTAATTGTAAAGTATAGCTGGTCATGGATTATTACGGCGAAAAACTTCACAAACTAAGCTAAAAACAACGCCACGATTTAATATTATTTTTTGAGAGCTTGATAATCGCGTTAAAACCACACGTTATTATGAAGAACACTGATAAATTATGCGAAATACGAAATATTTTTCAGTACATCGCCTCTGTTTTCCATTATGGCTTCGCCGCGCGGAGGCGATTGATGGAGTAAAAAACAGTTGTTTCGGTAGATTCGTCGATGTTATCTTATTTATTTATGAAGTATGACCATATTTATGACATTATTCATAGACCAACCTCTGTTTTCAGGACAAGATTCAATACTAATGTCTGCCGATACGTAAATACGTTGTTTTCACACATAAGTGATTTTTCTAAACAAAAATTCCTAAATCGTTTTTTATTTTTTAGCTCACCGACGAATTTGAAGTGCTCAATTTGCTTTGCTGAAATGATCAATTTTCGGAATTTTCGCAAAATTTCTCAATCCCGCATCCCGCGGCGGCCCCCAGGGAAATTCCACCCCCCCCAAGCACTGATTTAACAGACTTAAATATATACATACCTTAAATATGTGGAAAAATATTTTTACTTTCTACTGAATATTTTCGCGGCCCCCAGGTTGGGAAGCACTGAACTAGACCACAGTGGGCGTTCAAATTTAATGAGATAAAATAATTTTGGAATACAAGTTAATGGAATATGTGTGTTGAAATTCTGAATTCGTTACATCAAAAAACTCAAAACTGACAAAAATTGAGATACACATTTGTAGAAAATGGATAGCCGTATGTTATGACAGTGCTTCCCAACCTTTTTCGTTCCACGGCCCCCTAAATCTATAAAAAATAATCCGCGGCCCTCCTGAATTGTCTTTGTAACTCATTTTTTTTAGCTCACCGACGAATTCGAAATCCTCGATTTGCTATACTTTTTCCCCGGATTGTCTCCGTAACTCATTTTTTTTTTAGCTCACCGACGAATTCGAAACCTTGATTTCAAAATCGATTGTGAAAACAATAATCTGCGGACCCCCGAATTTTTTTTTCATACTTTATCTCAAAGAAAAATGAAAGAATGAACATTTTCGCGGACCCCCGTGAAAAACCTGCAGACCCCACGTTGGGAAGCACTGTGTTAGGAGATACACTACTTCAAACGCAATTTTACTGAAACTGAAATTTTTTATTCATTGTTTTGCATTGGGTCGACAACTTATCCATAATCTATTGAAAAAACAATTTATGAAATTATCACAACTGGAATAGCATGAAATTGCTCACCTAGCTACAGGCTTGGAATTAACCACTTCTTGGGCCTTCATGCTGCAGCGGATTAAAAACCGGAAATATAGAGGCCCTGTTTTTCTCATAGCAAGAAGAGTCCTAATTCATACGTATAGTATAAAATTTGAATCGTTCAAACTATGTACATTCTCACAGATATTGTCACTAACGACCCGAGTTTCGCCTTTCGGCATCTTCAGGCGTTCAAGTGCACGGATGAACTTGAACTGACGCTTAGTAAATGAAAGTTTCGTAAAAAAAACTTAAAAACTTAGTAAAAAAAACTTTCGAAAGAAGATGCCGAATGGCGAAACCCGGGTCGTTAGTGACAAAATCTGTAAGAATGTACATAGTTTGAACGATTCAAATTTAATATTGAAATTCCACCAAGCACCTTCAGTCGAAATCTTAAATTATACGTATAGTATAAATAAAAAAATCTCTATAATCTCTTCTAATCACAAATATTCTATCGTTAGTAGCAAATGTATTCCAGTGGTAACGGCACTGTTTTTCTTTGGAAAATATGAATTTACATTTATTTAAAAATCAATGTACTTTTTTTTCATTACTCTGTTAGGTGGCGATGGCTTTAAAATTGAATCACCCCCGATAGGAGTTTGCCATGAGGAGGAGCATGACATTAAACATATGTCTTGCTTTGCCACATCTTACGAGTTCTGTACTATGCGTCAGCAGTTAAACTTGTGTGATGAAGGAATCAGTTCTCACATATTAGACAACTACCGCCCTGACATCAACATCTCGGAAAAGTAATCATTTTGTCATTACTCTACAAATAATATAACGAGTACGCTCGGTCTAATGTCTCCTGGGCTATCTTTCTTCTGGATGATACCTTATTTGTAGGAGTGCAGGGTGTAGACTTTGGTTGAGGGGTGTCCAACTGAAATCATATGGTGGGAAAATAAAATATTTCTTTGAGGGTGACACATATAAATATTTCCTAACTTTTTTTTTCGAGATTTTACTATTTTTTAAAAATTATTTAAACAATTCTAATTTATTGATTGATATTTTTTTTAAAGTCGACCGATAATTTGGATGTCACGCATCGCAGTTTTTTTATTATTATTATTTTATCAATAACAAAATGAGAATTGTATAGAAAATTGGAAACCTTGTAGAGCAAGACAAAACCTATAATTGGGCCACATTCGGTCTGCTTTAGTTGAACACTACCTTTCAGACTTACATTTGACCAACCAAAACCACTTAATATAACCTATTAAATAACCCTGTTGAATTTATTAATTGATTTGGCATTTACTTGGTAGAACTCCATTATCAGAGGGTAAAAATATCAAAGTATTTTAGTTCTACAGTTTTTAATATTTTTTATGCGTTGATAGCTATTTCGGCTTTCACCATCGTCAGAACTATAGTTCGATGGCGAAAGCCGAAATAGCTATCAACGCATAAAAAATATTAAAAACTGTAGAACTAAAATACTTTGATATTTTTACCCTCTAACCCTGTTGAATTTTATTACTTTTTCGTAATCAAATAGTTGTCATGTGAGAACATTGAATAAATGTGTTGTCACATACAAGTTAAAATTAAATCCATGTTAATTTATTATAAACAAAAACTAAACTACTCTTATTAAATTTATTTTTAGAAATTTTAATAAAGTTGCCCAAAGTAATGGAATTAATCTTATCACCAGCAGTGGTATTCACGCACGCACAGTACTTGGACGGTCTGAAATACTCAACATGGTTCTGTTGGACGGCTTGTATACTGAAAGCGTGATTGGGTTGGGTATTTTAGACCGTTCAAAATAAGTTTGGCGCAGTTTAGAGGGAATGTTGCTGCCGTACTAGTCATACGGTTCACCTTTACACGCTCGTCGACCGTGGGCAATACAAGTAGACCACTACCCGAGCACTTTTTGCGAAATATTCACGCGACCCGTAGCTGTTATATCTCTAAAACTAGTCAGCCTTTGTGGGTAAAATAAAAAGCATTAGCAAAAAAAAAGATTGTTTATAATTTATGAAAGCTTTATTTACAATTACTACAGGTACAAAACTTAAAGAATTTAAACCAAAAAATCAAAGAATTTTCTAGGTATGGGAAAAAAATCTATATCCCCTTCAAAATATATTGCATGGTGTGGATAAAGCTGATTTATTACGGTCCGCCTAACACAATACATATCTCAAGAGTCGACCTTGCAACGCATATGTTTATATTATACTCATTATGACAAAATGTTTATCGAAGCCGAAAATAAAATTATGGATCGGTATCTCAAAGTCATCATTTATGTAAGCTGATATTCAAATTTTGAATACTATTATCGTAAATCAGTGTAATCCGATTGCGAAATGTACCATAATCACTGGTCCCGTACGGTACCGCTGGGCGTTTAAAGGTTAATACCGAGTGCTTCCCTTGACAGAAACTATAATCCTCAGACTTTAGGTCACCCTGATTAATATGAATGATTTTAGTTTTTCAGTAGGACTCGATTGCGTGGCCGAATACATCGTATTGATTAAACTGATGAACAGGAAAAAAAATGACATAGATACTTTCTTTTTTCAAAAGAAAGCTTGGAGTGAACCCGGATGGCATGAAGTAAGTACGTTGAATAATTGTAAATAATAACATGATTTTTTATTTAATATTTGAATGCTATCAAAAGAATATATAGTGGGCTTCCTTCCACCGATAATAAGCATTGATAGACTACTTGCCGTAGTAAATACATTTTATAGTAGTTGACAAGTTCGTCAATATTATGATATTTTCATAACTTGGTCTATAATTATTCAGATTAACCTCGGAGTGCATTCACATTGCGAAATTCTTCATATTTCAACCATTTACTAAATACCAATAATATGTAGTTGATATTTATTGTAATCTTCAATGATACCTCAATAAATGCAATGCTCCTCGATTCTATTTTCAATGTTTCGATACTCAAGTGTTAATTTTTTTTTTCAAATTTTATTGCCAAACTGTTCTCTATTTCAATATCTACTCAATAAATGAGGAGCGAACATTCAAGAAGTAACTTGTCACACAAATACAGAGCTCGGGAAAGATAATTTGAGTGTTGGAGAAATCACGGTTTGCTTGAATGTGTCAACTTTATGATATAATTTTTATATGAAAAAACCTCGTTTGAACACTGATTGTGATCTCCATTCATGGATTATATTATGGACTATCAGAACTGATGGCATTTTTCAAAATTTGTGACGAATAACTTTTTGAATATTTGCTCCTCAAAAATCATTCAATTTCAAAAACTCTCTAAATACAGAGAAAATGCATTTAAAAAAACGTATATTGCATCAAAACCTACTCAATTCCAACATGATTAAGTTTCTTATCCATACAACTGATGACATGAGAGAGAAAAATCTCCATGTTGTTTTTTCGTCCAATTAGGACCATAGAAAGAATTTGAATGTTGTTTTTGTTTCAATTTGTGTTCAATTTACTGTTACATACAAGATATCTGAAGAATCTAATAAATTCCTGGTGTTCAATACGGTATCTTTGAAATAATGGTCGGAATATATATTTTTAGGTAAAGCACACCTTCAGATCATATAAGAAGGGTGCGCGCTTCATTGTATTTTGTCACGGTGGTTACAATGTACAAAATCGGAGAGGTCACTATGGAGTAAAATTTACCAATTCTCGTATTCAAGTCGAAACTACCAGCGACTATTATTCAAGTCAATCTGGAAACGAATAATGGAATCTTAATAATGTGAGTATAAGTTATTAAATTTGTTATGCCTCAAATCACTAACCGGATAAAATGGAAATTCTTATTCAATTCTCCACAACATATTATATTTATGCGAAAAGGCCTTTTCATCTGTCACAGCAATCAGAACACGGTATCGATCTCTGCATGAAATATTTTCAATTCTCCGTCTTGCAGTTACATCATTGGAGCCAAATATAAATTTTATCATTTCCAGGAACATTCATCACATTAAAAATTAATAATGCTTTTATAATTTAATTACAATTAATAGTTTTATTTTATGAACTAGGTGTATTTTTAGATGCATTTGATCACTTTTATTTCAATATATAATATTTAACACAGAAGTCCAGTTAGTGGTCCGCTGGATTAAAATTGTAAATTTAGTGGTCCGTGAGCTCAAAAAGTTTTCCGACCGCTGGTATATAGCAGAACTGTTGTGTTAAATCTATATATATAAAACAAAGTGGGGTTATTTACACCACGTATATCTCTAGAATAGCTGCACAGATTTTAATGATCTTTGTTTTATTAAATTCATCTCCGCCTAGAATAGCAGAATAAGCATTAAAACATCGGAAAAATATCACGGAGAAGAAATTATTAAGAAAATTAATATTCTCATACAGTATT
Organism: Himalopsyche tibetana; assembly: GCA_030503985.1. Lineage (NCBI taxonomy): Eukaryota > Metazoa > Arthropoda > Insecta > Trichoptera > Rhyacophilidae > Himalopsyche > Himalopsyche tibetana. The sequence goes on from JAPJYX010000024.1 coordinate 20,854,273, forward strand.
CAAATGACGAACAGCTTGAAATAATGAAAATGTTGTTGTATGCCGATTTCATCCACTAGATGGCAAGTTGTTTCCAAAATTCATTTGTTTCTGCTTCTTTTGCATACGATTGACTTTTAAATAATTTTAAATTTAGAGTTTGGATTAGAATAAAAAAATCAATGATATGAAATGAAAACGAAAGAAAATCGGATAATATTGAAATAAGGTTATGTTTATAATTAGGTATGATAATTTTTTTGACAACAATATTACGCTGTTTGCACGAACGTTGCTCTACTCTGAGATGCCACGTTATTACACTTGGAACGCTACACCGAAGAAATTTTATTGTCAAAAGCAAGGCGATGCGGTTCCTGATCACCTGAATGACTATTGATGCTCTTGGTCGCATTTACACAGTTCATCCGAAAAATGACGAATGCTTCTACTTGCATGTCAACAGTTCAATTTTCTTGAAAATGATACTCATTGGGACATGATAATCGCTGAAGAAATTGTTTCTGAATCTCCAAGTCAGATACGCACATTATTTTCTATCATTATTTTGACATGCTTCCCATCGAATCCCCGTGAACTGTGGAACAAGTACAAGGATGACATGTCCGAATAAATTTTACATCAAGTTCGTGTCAGTTCAGGGAATCCCGATCTCGATATGAATGAAAAGATACATAACCAGGCTTTGCTTTTGATCGCAAACATGTGTTGCCTTATGTGCGGCAGTTTGTTAGTCATGTTAGGAATGCCAACGCCAGATCGTGGAATGAACGACATTTTCAATCGAGAATCGGAACGTGAACGTGAATATGATCGAGATGCATTGAACCAATCAGTTTGAACGAATGTACCACTATTGAACCCTCAACAGGAGGAAATGTACGATACTTTAATGAAGGCAATTGATGGTGGAAATGGTGGCTTATTTTTCCTCGATGCGCCCGGTGGAGCTGGGAAGACATTCCTCATGTCATTGATTATGGCCACTGTTCGTGCGAGATATAAAATTACTGTAGCAGTTTCTTCTTCTGGAATAGTGGCCACGTAGATATAAGGATTCCGAACGGCTTATTCAGCGTTGAAATTGCTGTTTCATTGAAAACCTCCAAACTACTGAAAAACCGACATGCAAGATTGTGAAACACTCAATAATGGACAATGGCGCACAAATGCGCATTGGAAGCACTCAATCGAACTATGAAAGATCTGTGCAATGACTCAAGATCTTTTGGAGGCGCAATGATTCTACTATCTGGCGATTTCCGCCAAACACTACCAGTCATTCCAAGATCGACCGCTGCCGATGAAATAAACGCTTGCCTCAAATCGTTGACTCTGGCGCTATGTGAATAAACTTCAGCTGACGACAAACATGTGAGTTGCATTGCTAAACGATCCATGTGCCGAAGATTTCTCCAAGCAATTGCTGACTATCGTCGGTAACGACCGTGTTCCTGTTGACGAATCGAACGGATTGATTTCATTTCGGCCGAATTTCAACAATTTCGTCTCAACGAAGGACGGCTTCATCAACAAAATGTTTCCGAACATCTAATCACAAAAATCACAATTGGTTGAGTGAATGAGCAATTCTTGCGGCAAAGAACAAAGATGTGGATCATTTAAACTTCACAATTCAAAATCAAATCGTTGGTCCACTACATTCTTTCAAATCTATCGACCGTGTAACAAACGAAGACGAAGCAACCAACTATCCAACTGAATTTTTAAACTCATTGGATCTGCCTGGCTTGCCACCGCACAATTTACAACTAAAGGTTGGCTCGGTAGTCATCATGTTTCAAGTTATCAAGTTAACACAACACTAATTGATTCTGAGGCGGTACGAAGTTCGTGGGTCAGCTAGTATTATATAATAGATTGAAATAAAAGCGATCAAATGCGTCTAAAATGCACCTAGTTCATAAAATAAAACTATTAATTATAATTAAATCATAAAAGCTTTATTAAATTTTGATGTAAGTACCGATACAAGTGTTATGACAGTGAACATCTTAAAAATAATTCATTATTTATTTCTATGTGGTTTTTAGGTTGTCTGAAATTTTTTTTTTCAGATGGATTCTTCTGATAATGCTACTTCTGACTTTGATCTATGATTTCTAATTCCTTTGCAAGACATGATAATGAAACATAGAAAAATTGAAATGTAAAAACAATCCCAGTAGAAATTTTTAGATGTTATGAACTCGCTGACAATATATGCAAATGACTACGGAAAAAAAATTAGCACTTATGAATATATTGAAATCACAATATTGCAGTATGATAGATTATAAGGACACCACTGAATCATAACTACGAAAAAGATTGGGTTACGTCTACTCAGGGGTCAGTGATGACTTCCTACATTACAAATATACTTACTAAGTATCCACTTTATTATCATCCTATCTCTACTTCTTCATCCAATACAATTAGAGTTGGGACAATTTAGGGAAAAATGCCAAATATGACACAATTTTTTTGAACTGTATTGGCTATATACATAATTTTGAAATATACAGAGGAAGATTATATGATAATGACCTGAGAGGTTTTAACACTCGCATGGGGGTCCTTTAGGGACCCAAATGGTTTCCTTATTATTGGCCTTATTCTTAAGAATTTCAGAAAAAAAATAGTCTGAGGGCTTTAAAATATCTGTCTGCATCATTCCTCATACATTTTTTTTTATAAAAATCCGTGTTTTTTTAATAAATAGTCATATTTTAAGTTGCACGTAAGAAATACGTCATCCCAGTACACATATGTAATCGCAACTGACGAGATTTATCCCACCAATCATTGCAAATGCTATTTTACGAGCGACCGCTTATATCGCCTTCTCATGTTGCCAGAACTTATAGATATTGTGCATTTTTTGAGAATAGTATTCGAGGATACATAAATTATTATCTTTAACTTCGTACACATCAATCCGTTTTTTGTTCTACTTTGAGGATCTTTTTTATTTAATTTTGTTCTTATTAGACCGTAATTTTGTTCAATGTAATATATATATGCAAAATATTTTTTTCGCTTATATAGAACTTATTTATAAATTGTTTCGAAATAAATACAAACACACATATGAACATATTAAAAAATATATAACCCTATACTTTTTAACAAAAAATATGATATGGAAAAAGTCAATCGTCAATTTATTATTTAATGTAAAAAACTCCATACCCATCTAAATAGTTTTCTATAACAAACTTGATTTGCTTTAATATATATTTAAATAAAATACTGACATTTTTATTTAAAAAATATGTTATTTGGTGAAGAAGTATTTAGGACATATAATAAAATATAAGTAATAGAAAGGTTGCCATGCCTGATATACATGTTAGAAGTATTACAATTAGGGAATCCAATCCCGAGCCAAATTGTTGATCCCGTGATTTCGGGATTAGAATTTTTTGATCCCGGGACTGGTCTCGGGATCAGTACATTTTTTTAAGAAATAAAAATTGATAGTATTGGCGAAAAATAAATTAAACAATTTATTCTATATTATATAACCAGCTGTAGGCTGCCAATACCTTACCAAAAAGCTCTCGTAATCTCAGTTATTCGCGATGTACAGGTAAATAAGTGGATTTTTTAATAACTCGTAAAAAAATATGCACCATAAATATTAAACGAACTTAATATGCATACATTATGTAAAAATACGCAATACAACATAAAATAATTAAACTGAAAAAAGTATCTACCTACTTCAGACGGCAAAATTGAAGAGTTCTTAAATTATCGGGACATACATTCTCAATAGTTTAAATAAAGTAAATGTATCTAAAAAATACGAAATACAACAAAAAAATTGTTTTTACAAAATGGCAGCCGTTATAAAAAAATAAATAAAGCAGTTTTACCATATACATAATGGTATGGTATACTTATATATTTTTAATCGGCGATTCCTGCTCCATCATTTCATATATATTAAATATACATTATATGGGTATAGAGCAGGTATGAGGAACCTGCGGCCTTTTGGCTTCTCTGGTGCGGCCTTTTGGCCAATTCTATAAATATGTAAATGTATGTAAATTCATAAATTCCTGACATATTCTGACCGTAAATTCCTGTTTCCGGCCAAAGATTCCCTAGTCAATGTTGACTGGGGCCTTATGTCGAATCAGAAAATTGAATGCGGCCTTTAGAGAAGAAAATGTTCTCCACCTTTATGAGGTAATCCATCCGTAGGTAGTTGGATTTGTTCCGGTTGGACCACTTAGTTGCCGTGTCACCAAAAGCGCTGTTAGCTTGGTAAATAATTGGAATTTTTAAAAATCCCTTTGAGCGCATACATACTCTTGAATGTCGAATGAAAATGTATTTAAAAATAATCGATTATTTTTAAATTCTGGAATGAATAGCCCTTTATAAGGGTTGCTTTTGCATCCCTTGGTTTAAATCTATTAAATCGATAGATAATAATTATATATTTTTTATAATTTAGAATCTCGACTGAAGGTGCTTGATGGAAATTTAATGTTAGATTTGAATTATTTTCATTCTGTACACTTCCATAAAATTGTTTGTCAATTTCCACCTTTAGTTTGTCAGGAAAACCAAATTTTCCACTGGTCAATATATTGACCAATGATTGTTTGGCGTCTTGTTGGAAAATAAATGTAACAATAATAGATAAGATATTCTTCAAAAAATTTATATTTTTTTACAACCGTTTTTATGAAATGGTTCAAAACAAATGCTGTGAAATAAAAAATTAAAATATGTTATAATAATAAAAACTATGAAAGAAAAATAGAATGCTGAAAAATTTGGAAAAGTTTTGGTTCTACTAGGGCAGTGATGCACAAGCCGCGACCCAAAATGGCATTTGTTGCGGCCCAAAATAAAAAGTACTTGAAGATATGTGAACAAATTATGCAGTAGTAAAGATTTATAATCTGAATCATCACTGATAGAAAACTTAATACTTAACCCGTTAACAGCTAGAAAAAAATAACGTTTTTTATCCTGTAAGCTAGCAATTGTCTAAAAACTAATAAAGGAAAACTTAATATTCATTTTGTGAGTCCTTAAGAAATGAAAATGAAAATGAAGAGTGGCTTTAGAGTGGTTAATAGTTATTTAATATGTTTATATTTTCACGGGTGTATGCGCCCGTAATTCATCTTTTTACAATGAGAACCGTCTGTAGTGCATGTTAAGTGATATTTTTAGATTATTGTTTTCTAAACATGCTTTGTTTGCTTAAAACATTTTCCAAGCCCTTCTCAGTATCCATCAACGAGGCCGATTCATCATTACAACAAGAATTGATCGATTTGCAGAACAATGATCAATTAAAATCAAAATTTCAGATATTTTCCATTGTTATGAAAATTACTAAATTAGTGTTACTATAACCACTGTTACATGCAAACTAAACATCAGATTGTTATGAAATTTTGCACGTATTATTTGAAAGTTGGTATTTTCTAAAAATCGTATGGATTTGTCAAGAGTGGTGCCATTTATATAATATACTACGAACTTATTGAGTGATGTGTTAATACACCCAATCCTTTTTTTACGCAATACGTTGGTTCCAGAAAGTGGTGCGTAAAAAAAAAACCTTACTTTTATATAATTTGATAGATCGGTTCCAAAAATCAAAATATCCCGTAAAAAAGTATCAAAAATGTATGAAAAAACGAAATTTGTTCTTCAAATTCTCGCAATTTTTTTTTCTCAACAAATGAGAAACAGATACATAGTTTGTTTACATAGAAATTGTATTCACTTAGAGGAGTTATTCGCTGCTGTCACTGTCGATTACGAAATATAATCATTTGGGAATTTTGGAACGAACGTATTGAATTTTGCTTGAATATGTATTTTACTCGGACTCATTTGATGACATGCTGTTTTTCCTAGATTTTTGATCAGAGTCTATTATTTCAAGTGTAAAATATTTTATTTTTAAATGCCGGTGTTTATTTGGTACATACCTAAAACATCACCATATAAATGTTTTTTATTGAAAAAATAATATTTCCATATTCGGTTCGTATTTATTATTTTGTAACTAAAATATTTGTAGGTCTGGAGTGCATTTATTTGACAGAGTAACTCTCTAAAATTTATGACCGGGAAACGTGCTATTCAACGACAACAATAGAATAAATGCATCATCTATATATTAATAGCCGATAATGTCTGTTTGTTTGTTTGAGTAAGTGAGTGAGTGAGTGAAGGATGGCCTCGATTTCACACCTTCCAGTCTCCACTTTTTTTATTCATTCTAAATTCTATATATTAATAGTCGATAAAATAATCACTCACTTTTCACAAATGTTTGCGTACTGATGTCCTTGAGTCTTTTTCTTCTTCTACGAAATGTATTTGTTTGCGTACTTGAAAATTAATAGTTAGTGAAATAAAATAAAATTAAATAAAATATAAAATTAAATAAAATAAAATAAGATAAAATAAATTTAAATTAAACTAAATAAAATTAAACACAATGCAACAAAAATCTCACGTTGATGGGCAACGGGCTTACAGCTAGTTCACATTAATCCCGTAAAATTGAGTAAATCGCGTAAAATAAGTAACAGTGCCGTCCAAAAAAAATTGTGTAAAAAAAGGATTAGGTGTAGTTTATGGAGGTATATTTTTTTCCCTCAAAATGATATGTAACGGATGTTTTTGCATCCCTTGGTCTAAATCCATAAAATCGTTAGATAGTTATGTATTTTTAATGTGATTATATTATTTTTTTGAAAATAAGATTTTCAGTTTATTGTGGTATAATTATTTTCTCCAAAAAAATCTAAGGGTGGCTTTTACATCCCTTGACTTAAATAGATAAAATCGTTTGATACTTAGATTATTTTTAATATGTTTATTCTACTTTTTGTTAAATATTATTTTTTTATTTTCAAGCATGTACAATTTTTTCACAAATGTTGAAATGAATTTTATATAGATTATAATACTGAAATTGAATTGAAAATTTAACTAATTTTCAATTAGTGTTTAAAAATATTTTTTTTGACATTCATTTGTCTTTTTAGTATGCTTATTTTACAACAGTCAATCGTACGCGAAATACACACAATCATGAATGTTTTATATTATAGATAAAATTGTGCATCAATGTATGCTTCATTTGCATTAACCATAAATTAACAATTTATATAAATATCATTGGAATATTTGAATGAATAAATATTTTATTTTAATAAAAAAAATATGTTTTTAACTTTCCCAATATTGAACTGAGTTTAATGCCCGTGGTCGATTATTATCTTCCTATAAGAATTTCCTTATAAGTTTTACTTGTTCATCATTTCTGGAGACTGTATTGTAGTTATTTCAAATGATCAAAAAGTCTATTCGTCCCATTTCCAAAGTTTTGGGAGAAGCTACATAATATTTTCTTTTAGGCAATAACAGGCATGTCAAACTCATTCACCTCCAAGAGCCAAATTGAGTACAGTGGAACTCCGATCTTCCTTTTTCGCATAGTTCGTTTTCCAGCATGGATCGTTTATTTTTCATAGTCCTGGCCAAACACCCATAAGAACAATGTAAAATAATAAAGCATAATCGATCCCTGATTTATCGTTTTCCTAGATCTATAGTCTAAATATTTTGGTCCCGTCACAAATATTATCCAGGTTGACCGTTTTTTTTTGAATATTTGAGGATTTCGGGATTAGAATTTTTCAATCCCGCGATCAGTTCATTTTTTGTTAAGAAATAAAAATTGATAATATTGGTGAAAAATAAATAAAACAATTTATTCTACATGATATAACCAGCTGTGGGCTGCCAATACTTAACCAAAAAGCTCTCATAATATTAATTATTCGCGATGTACAGGTGAATGAATGGATTTTTTAATAACTCATAAAAAAATATGCGCCATAATTATTAAACAAACTTTACATGCATACATTATGTAAAAATACGCAATAAAACGTAAAATGATAAATGTCGATAGCTGAAAAAAGTATCTACCTACTTCAGACTGCAAGATTGAAGAGTTAAAAAATACAAACATAAAAATGAAATACTAAGTAATTTAAATATTATTTTAAACCTTAACTATGCCCAAAGTTAATACAAGATCATGAATAGTTTCGCCATTTAGTATGCGGTTTTATTGTGCAAAGAACCAATAAAAAATATTTTTATAATTACCATATCCGGCGACAAGTGCTTTTGTAGAAAGATCATTTTTTACAATGAAAATAACATTCAACAGAAATAGTCAAAAAAGAGAATAGATTTTCAACTCTTGCAATAATATTATTTGAAAAATCTTTTAGACAATATATTAAACGAAATGCGGTTATTGGCGACATTTGTAAGATCGAATAAAATAAATTTTCAAAAAATAAAGAAAATAAATTAAAAAATTTAAGTTATTGTTCTCCTCTCCTCTTCGCACGCCACTGATATTTAACATAATGTTATATATATATATATAAATAGAAACTGACCAAAATAAACTTTAGTTGACAGGGGTTTTATCACAAAACTAACATACAAATAAAAATATAACAATAAACCATGCAAAACAAAGGCTGCCATTGATATCTGATAACATTCATTAAAATATTGCTAAGAAAAAGTATTGAAATTTGAAGCTTAACAATAAATATCGTTTTTTTTATCTTCAAATGCATTCAACTATAATTTACTAAAGTATGCTTGGTTTCAAATTACCTTTTCTTCAGCAGTAATTGTTATCACAAAGGATTTAAAATGAGCTTTGTTTATTATGTGCGAGAACATTCGTTCGACTTGAAAACCAACACGTTTCTGTTTGATAAGTAAATCAATCCCGAAATTTTCGGGGTTATATCTTCTAATCCCGGGATTGAAATGTATCGAAAAATGGACGGGATCCCGGGACTGGATTCCCTAACCAAGACCCAGTAATAACAATGTTTAATAATTCTACGTTAATCATTCCCTGATTTACCGATTTCCTCGATCTATCATCAAAATATTATCGTCCCTTCCCAATTATTATCCAATTGACCGTTTTTAGTAAATATTTCTTTTTTTGCTCGTAGTCTTACATCGCATCTCGTTGTGCGTATTTTACTAACTCAAAAGTCAAAACTAAAATGCCTAAATGAAGAAAACTAGAACTCCAGCTGTAAAACTGAAAAAAAACAAGGCGTTGAAAAAAATCTAGGAGAAAAACGAGTCAACATAGCAAAAAAGGTTATCTTAGATAAGTATGCGAGTTTGAAGGGTGTTTGTCATAATTTATGTGCCAAACTACAAATAGGCAACTAAGTATGTATTAAGCAATGAAAGAATAAATGTATAAATTCTATAATGCAAAAAATTAAATAAGTTAGTTGAAAATTAAACATTTTTTGATATTTGAAGATTTCCCGCATTATTCGATGCTTAATTGCGGTCCCTTGGAAAACGTGGAATCGGGGTTTCACTGTATTTCAAATTAATTGTAACCATTGACAACATTTTTCAGTTATAAATTTTCAAAATTTGGAAAAAAAAATATGCTGCAGTATCGCCGAAAATATACAATGCCTGCAGGCTTATTCTGGCGGCGGTACTTATTTCCGACGGTCTGAAATATTTACCATAAGCAATATTTTTTTTTTAAGTTGGTACCAATGATATATCGGTTCGTCCACACTAATCGTCGTACTCCTGTCAAACTATTCTCTGACTTAAACATAACCTCTATTACTATGGTAAACAGAGATGATACTTTGGTTATTTTAATGAATTGATCTATGAAACGAACACGATGTCAGGAACTGAAAATATTCTTCCAGAATTTTTATGCCTGATTAGTTCTGCCCACTCGCTATATACGCATAAGGGTGATTGTTATGAGACAATAATATGTCTTACGTTTACTGCAAATATGCTACATTTTCTTCCTGAAAATCAACTAAATGCCGCTGATAGCAACGCAGTTCTGTAGGAAATTGCCAAACTATCATACAAGGAGATCAGGGAAAGCGATAATTTACGCTAAATACGAATATATCCGTATGAAACAGAAAGATGTCGAATTGAATTTCTTATATCCATAATAGAGCAAATTGGAAATACGTCGACGAATTTTCCTTATACTTTTTTAATCTGCATCGATTATCGGTTCCTTAGATTCCTAAATTTGTTTTTGTATATTGTCCAATTGGAAATTAAATATCCTAGGAATCGCATTGCTTTCTGTGGAATTTGACAATTTTCAGGGTGGAAATGGGTAGCATGTTGTTAAGAGTATTTACCTTTCATGATACTTCTTGTTTTCAGTCATTAAAGAAAAAAGAATGAAGCATTTGAAGGTGGTTAAACCATATGGAGCTTTTTTTTATTGTTGCAGAGTAATATAACAAATTGCCATCATTCGCCACTTATAAGTATTAGTCTTTGATGATTTTTTAATTGTATGTTATAGGTGTTTAATTTTGTGTAATTATAATGTAATTTGTAAATCCTTTTCATTGTTAATAGTTGCTTACACATTTTACTTCAATTTTAATTTGTATAAATAGCACTGTTTATATATTTTTCTTATCAGTTGAAAATGTTCGCAATGAGCGAAACCGGTCCTGACCTAATTAATAAAGTGGAATGAAGTACAAAGAAATATTGTATTTTTACTAATATAATGCCTTTCCACCAAGTATTGACAGTGAACACCCTAAAAGTGAAATAAGACTGCCTTTATTTACATTTTCATTCAATTGTTTAATAAAATATCAAAAAAATACAAAGATAAGATATAAAATAACAAAGAAACCAGTCAACCAAATTTAAACAATGGAATTCCACAAAACTGTTATATTCAATGAATCAAAATCTTTTTATAAGCAAATATTTTTTTAAAAAAGTTAAAGTGGGATTTCTGGGTAATTGTCTGTTTTGGACATAAGTTGATAATTAATTTATTATATGTACTTATATTGGACAAGGGTACTTGTGAAACAATTTTTTTTTACCCCAAATTCATAAAAACATTTTCTTTTCAAATCCATTAATACCGTACGATTTCACACCAAACAGCGTGAGCTTCAGCTAACCGATGGTTCGTTGATGATGATGTTGCATGCCCGAGAGGTGTTGCTGGCATCTCTTCTGAATGTGGGTGTGGGCTTGGAATCCTGTAAGGATAAAATATGCCATTAACGATTACTCAGGAGTCTACTGTTCTAATTTATCGAAAGATTTTTAATTTTTATCTAAATTCATAATATTGTGTAATGGTATAGAAACTAAAAATTTCAATGAAACCTCTATTATTTGTTTATACTTTTGAACGTCTGTGACAGGGTAAATAATAATATTTTTAACCTTACTGCATTAGCGAATATATTATAAATAATTTCTTTAACTGTAAAAATCATTATTATTATTATGGCACTTTAGAGACCATTCGATGCTTAATCTGTTTTCGCGCAAACCTGCATTCATTTGGTAATTTGTAAAACCAATTAAATTGTATGTCATTTACAAGATTTTAAAATATCGACCTTTTCTTACTTGCAAAATATTTTTTGTGTCACTGACGTGCATGCCAAACTACGGTATAACTCTGGGCAAGTATTTTGTTAAAAATTCATTGAGCAACATGTTCACAGTATTAATCATTGTAATTGAATGTGACTTGCTTCTTGACTTCAGAAATTTTATATTTGTTTCCAAGTTCTACTTTTGATTTTATTCAAATGTTTTTCCCATAAATGTGAATTATAAGAAAAAAGGTTTGTTTATATGCTTCCTCTTCTTCTTTGACCATATTCGCTCCCTACATGGAGCGTATGTCGGCCACGCGGTACCTCTGTGTTTCCCTGTCTCTCGCCAATTGCTTTGCTTCCTCCCATGACATACCAGCATCCCTCAGTTCCGTCGGGTAGTATCCATAGGATGTACCCGACGGAATCCCACTGGTCGAAAGAAAAGGCGGGCAGGCTTAAGGCTTTCGCAGCACGCGACCCAGTCGCTGTCTTGTACGTTCCCTTGTTTCCGCATTCCTCACAAAATTCAAAATATGTTTATATACCCATCAGAAAAATGTTCCAATCCTTTCGTTGACTAATATCTTCCTTTCAATCGTAGTTTTAGAAGTCTTAAAATACAATTCATCGTGGACACTTCCTGGATATCTAGCAATAACATCCAGAATTTTAAGATCCTTGTCGCAAATCTGAAAATGAATTAAAAAAATATCAATTATTACAAAAAATATTTATCACTTCACTAACTTCACAGACTAACAATTTGAAACACTAATGAAATAAGATCTTTGATGGTTTTAGTATGCCTCTTTATCCACGTGCGGAGCCACTATTTGCATGTGTGTGCGATCTACACATCTGATTACACCAGGGAAACATGCCTCTGTAAGAAATCTGAAAATATATGAAAGTGTTACATTAGGAGCAACGGCATAAACTTTTTTTAAACTATTGATTGCACTGTTTTCATGTTGTTGATAAAATTCCAAAACGATAAATTAAAACAATGTCAACTCGACAAGTATTGAAATCCACAAGTAATCCACAATACTTAATCACACATCTAATAAGATAATTTTTAAACTATATTTTCAGTCAGTCGTCACTTTTGAAATTCGGCATGGTTGCTGGAAATAGGTATCCGACATTTCAATAGCATTTTACGGATCGCACAGTGCATTTACTTTAAATTGAAAACATGACATTGTACGTTTGACAGATCGATAATAATAATCAATTAATCTTGCAAGGTTTGCCGTATACCAACCTTCAAATGATAATACAAAAAAAATGTGCTCGGCTCGAATGGGTGAAGTATTTCAGACCGGCTGAAATAAATTTTACTATTGATTCAGACGGTCTGTTATATCAACCCAACCACGCCGGGCACGATATTTTTTGTATTAGTATTTGACTGTTGGTACGACTTCAATATATTTGCATTTATGTTCGCACCTTTTTTCAAACGTAAGTGGGGGAGCTTTCTGCCGTAAACAAAAAACTATATTTTACAGAAATAATAATGATACATTTACTTGAAGTACTTTTCACTATCATCCAGACAAATGAAGAAAATCCACTTATTTTTATTATGCTGTTTTGCAAATAATTTATGTTAAATTACGTGCACAAGCTGCTTTGACTTTCATTGATCATATTCGTGAGTGAAAAACAAATCATTTGAAAGCTCATATTCATTACTCAATTGGGCTATAATTTTGTCAGTCATCGCTTTTGAAATTCGGAATAGATATTGAAAATAGGTATCCGAAATCACCTTTTCTCTAAATTGAAAATATGACATTCCACTATATGACATTCCATTCATTTGACAGATCGAAGATTAAAATCAACGAATGTTGACCAACCTTCAAATGATAATACAAAAAAAATGTGCTCGACTCGAATTGTTAAAATATTTCAGAACGTCTAAAATAAATTTTACTATCGATTTCGACCGGTCTGTTATTTAAACCCATTCATTCCGGACACGATATTTTTTGTATTGGTATTTGACTGTTGGTACTCGTTAAATATATTTGCATTTATGTTCGCACCTTTTTTCAAACGTAAGTGGGAAGCCTTCTGCCGTAAACCGTGAAAAAAGACGATATTTTTATTATTTGACTGAACGAAAAACGAATACGATGTCGGGAATCGAAGACCGAATTTTGATTATTTCTTTCATATTTTTAAATGCTTTACAACATACTAAGTACTCATTTTCACCCTGAAAATTGACAAATTCCACAGAAAGCAATGCGATTCCTAGGATATTTAATTTCCAATTGGACAATATACAAAAACAAATTTAGGAATCTAAGGAACCGATAATCGATGCAGATTAAAAAGTATAAGGAAAATTCGTCGACGTATTTCCAATTTGCTCTATTATGGATATAAGAAATTCAATTCGACATCTTTCTGTTTCATACGGATATCATATTCGTATTTAGCGTAAATTATCGCTTTCCCTGATCTCCTTGTATGATAGTTTGGCAATTTCCTATTATTGTCTCATAACAATCACCCTTATGCGTATATAGCGAGTGGGCAGAACTAATCAGGCATAAAAATTCTGGAAGAATATTTTTAGTTCCTGACATCGTGTTCGTTTCATAGATCAATTCATTAAAATAACCAAAGTATCATCTATGTTTACCATGGTTCGGTGATTCTTCCGAACTCGATTCTTCCGAACACGAACACTCCGAACAAGAATGCTCCGAACACGAACTCTCCGAACAAGAATGCTCCGAACACGAACTCTCCGAACAAGAATACTCCGAACACCGAATCTTTCGGACACGGAATCTTCCGCACACCGAACCTTCCGGACATAGAATACTTCGCACACCGAATACTCCGGACATTTAAATATTTTAAATATGAAATTCATTGTTTTATTGTAACGTGGAATGTTTTATGGCAATTATGCCAAATATTTTTCAGAATGAAAACAAGAAACGTATTTAATTTTCATGTATATAAGCAGTTTAAAATTTTATTCGTATTTTGGCTTATTAATTTTGAAAATTGTGTTGTATTATAATCGTGCTGATATTTTTGATTGCATTGAAAGGAAATACCATGCATACAAACATTTAGAATTGCTAATTGATATACACAGTACCTTAAACATAATTTTATTATCTTATTGATACACATATTATACATATTTTACATTTACTTGACAAATGTAAAAATGTGTATGTCAAATTTTAAACATATTATGTGTTTGTAATTTTTTTTAGCAATGACTTTAATAAATAACTTTAGCAATTATTATTATTGAAAGTATAGTTACTCTGTTTTTTGATGATTAATATTATATTCCCCCCTCCCACCCATCCTATCTTATGAACGGAGCGTATCGAGAGCGATTAAGTTACCACTAGTCCTGTCCTAGCCCTATGCTTCTTTACATACTTCTCTCCTCTGAAAATTCACATACACAGTATTTTTACATGGTTTTATTATCTTATTGATACTCATATATTATACATTTAATTAAAAAATGTGTATGTATATCAAATTTTAAACATATTTTATAAAATTTGAATTTAAACATTAGACTGTAGTTATTAATTAAAACAATTTTCAATGAAAAAATTAACAATATTAATGTTGGTAAATATAAAAATCTATGTGCTCCCTGTGTGGTCAACGTCGTTGGCTTTGGTAACGGAGGTCACGGGCTCGAATCCCAGTACGGACAGTTTCATAATTTGATTTTTAAATCGATTTATGAATTTCTGTTCGAAGGAATGGATGTATGTGATTTCTTAAATTCCCCCCTCCCACCCATCCTATCCTATGAACTGGGCGTATCGAGAGCGATAAGCTAACCACTAGTCCTGTCCTAGCCCTATCCTTCTATCCCTACTCTCTTTGGAAAAAGAGAGGTAGGACAACTGAGTAACAGGCAGTTGTCGAAAGTATCAAAAATGTTTATTTAATTTTGTACTTTATTCTATTCAGTTCTCGTTGAAACACTTATGATGAAAAAATATTTTAATTTTCAATACTTCTTTGTGAATTAATGTTATACAATGACAAATGTAGGTATTATAGCTTTTTTAGCTAGATAGATTTTTGTGTTAATTTTTTTAAACTTTATAAATCATAAAAAATCTGCGTCAGAGGATTAATACCTGACTATCTTAACCTATAAAGTACGTATGATCCACTCCGAAGAAAAAATGCATGAAGAGTACTCGAAAAAAATGCTTTATTTATTTATTTAACATTGCCTAAGATTGACAAATTATAAATTTAAGACTTTTACAATGAATAAAAAAAACATTACATTTTTTAATATTAAAAGCAGTAGAAAAAAATGGCAAGAAAGCCTACTTATAAAACAGAGTAACTATACTTTCAATAATTGACTTCTTGAGTTTTTAAAATTAATAAGCCAAAATACGAATAAAATTTTAAACTGCTTATATACATGAAAATTAAATACGTTTCTTGTTTTCATTCTGAAAAATATTTGGCATAATTGCCATAAAACATTCCACGTTACAATAAAACAATGAATTTCATATTTAAAATATTTAAATGTCCGGAGTATTCGGTGTGCGAAGTATTCTATGTCCGGAAGGTTCGGTGTGCGGAAGATTCCGTGTCCGAAAGATTCGGTGTTCGGAGTATTCTTGTTCGGAGAGTTCGTGTTCGGAGCATTCTTGTTCGGAGTGTTCGTGTTCGGAAGAATCATGTTCGGTAGAATCCGTTCACCGTTTACCATAGTAATAGAGGTTATGTTTACGTCAGAGAATAGTTTGACAGGAGTACGACAATTAGTGTGGACGAACCGATATATCATTGGTACAAACTTAAAAAAATAAATATTGCTTATGGTAAATATTTCAGACCGTCGGAAATAAGTACCGCCGTCAGAATAAGCCTGCTGGACTATAAAGCGAGAACATAAAAGATAACTAGTCATACATTTTGTAAATATAAGTGAATAAGATAGAACTTCAATATAGGGATGACCCAGTTATGTAACTAACAGAAAATCTGAGCCCATATGCAAAAGTAATCAAAGGGCCCCTAATTTTTTTGTTACAAAAATAAAATTTATGCAAAAATGGATGACTTGAGGTACAGGACAGGACAAAATCGGGAAGGAAAAAACTGCACATAGAAAATGAAGTATGTACTCACATTTAAAATACTTATTATCTTTTTACGAGTTTTTCAACTATATCAACCTGTTTTTCTCTTGAACTTTTTCAATCTTAAACTTAAAATATTTTCTGTTTCTTAGCTAGAGTTTGAGTGTTCTTTATGGGGGGCATTTTAGTTGTGAGTTCAATATTCAACAAAAGTGGTCAATGGGATAATATTTGTGACAGGACCATTACTATTTAGATGAAAGATCGAGAACACCGGTAAATCGAGGCAAGAATTCTGGTTTATTATTATACTCTTTGTATGGGACAATGAAAAATAATCGATCCATGCGTGAAAATAAAAAAAAATGTGAGAATGGCAGATCAGTGTTCAACTGTAATATTATGTTAAACTTTATCTTAAATATAACTTATTTTAAATTTATTTGTGATTGTAGCATATTCGCATATTTTACGATTTTTACATTTACTAGCATCTATTCTGAATTTTTGGTTCTATGCCGCAGCGGTTAGCGTTGTGGACTACCGTGCTGGAGTCACGGGCTCGAGTTCTAGTATGAACTACATTTTTTCGATTGATTTATCGATTTCTGTTTGAAGCAGTGGCGGGTTATCCCATAAGCGCAAGAGGCGCGCGCTTGGGGCCTCCAAATTTTAGGGGCCTCGAAAATAGCGTAAATCATATAAATCATTACATTTTAATTTCAGTTTTCAATATTCATTATTATTCTACGAAGAGTTTTGCAACACTTTAATGTTATTCGAAAAACAGGGCCTCCAAAATGTATTGCGCCTAGAGCCTCCAAAGTGCTTAATCCGCCACTGGTTTGAAGGCATAGTTGTTGTTGAAAACAAATCCTTTTACAAACATGGGTTAGTATGCAAATATCCAATAACAAACAAAAATTCTCATTTAGCTAAATTAATATTTTTTATGTCGTTCTAGTGCAGCTAAATGCTATTCAAGATCATTTACCAAGCTATCAGATTTCTTAGCTCTCATAAATTCTTAGCGTAAGATATGTATATTTTATGATAATTTTATTTCCTATTATTTTCCTGCAATTTTTTTATGTGGTAGAAGTAGAACACTACATCGATTTGGATGTATTCTTCTATTTTTAAATGTTTACTTCTAATTTGTCATTTAATAATTTGCAAATTATATTTAAAACCAATAAGCTGTTTTGAACTGGATTTTCTGTTTACTGACACTTCCTATTGGCCAATTTGGAATGTTACTTTTGTTTCTAACACCGACCTAAAAATTGATTTTTCAATTGAATTGCATGTTTTGAGGTTTTTGTGTACAAAAAATACTTGTTCAAAATTTTCTTCTTTAAAATCTAACATTCATAGCTCATTTTCGTTTATTTGTGGAATAAGTTCTAACTTCACTTCCTATAATTTAATTTTTAAATCGTTTCTATTTGTTATCTATGAACTAGGAGTTTTTACTTTAGTTGGCTTATTTTTTCTATTATAAATTAAATTTCTCTTAAAATATTGTAAATATTTTTAAAAATGCAACCTCCAAAAATTTTCCCTTCCGCACCTCCTTTGCTACGCCACTGCGCCACCGCGCAAACTGAAATTATTGCCACTGCCCTGAGATTAATTATTTTTGAACATTAGTTAGTCTTTTATTACTGGCAGCATTGCCAATGCTAGTCTATGGCAAATTGATCATCGATACGGAAGGTCTGTTGTTATCAGCTGTTATTATTCGCGGAGGAAGGTGACGTTCGATTAGGGTGACAGCTATAGTAGTAGGTAATAAGTATGTATTATTTGATAGTAAAATTGCACTGACTTTTATTTAATTGTCATATCATGTTTTCAAACTGCCTATGATTATACTAGTCGGCTTTTGAGGAGTTGTCAACCTATCGTAATGTTTATTATTAGCGGTATGACGCATCTGAATGTTGGTAGTAAACAGTGATTAATCATAGAATATTGCATCACTTTTGTTCTACGAGCAGTTTTTGGTCATGGTTTTCTCCAGCCGTGCATACGAAAAACATTTATTAATCCACCAAATTAAGCAATTGAAGATATCCCTATTTAAAAAGTAACTAGCTGTAAGCCCGTTGCCCAGCAACGGGAGATTTTTGCTGCATTGTGTTTGATTTTATTTAGTTTAATTTAATTTAATTTTAATTTATTTTATTTTATTTTATTCAAAAAAGTGGAGACTGGAAGGTTTGAAATGTGGTCGGACAGACATTATCGGCTATTAATATATAGAATAGCTGTAAGCCCGTTGCCCAGCAACGTGAGATTTTTGTTGCATTGTGTTTGATTTTATTTTATTTTATTTTATTTTATTTAATTTAATTTTAATTTAATTTAATTTATTTTATCTTATTTTAATTTATTTCATTTCATTTTATTTAATTTAATTTAATTTAATTTTATATTATTTTATTTTATTTTATTTAAAAAAGTGGAGACTGGGAGGTCGAGGACACCTTACAGACACTCATACGGACGTTATCGGCTATTAATATATAGATATTTGATAAATGTGCTTTACAACATTAATCCTCGAATGGGGATCCCGGCCATGTCAAGGTGGTATTATTATCTCTGGGTGGTATGCAGTGGTATGCGACCTTATGTTATCGAAACAATAGGCAAACAAATATATTTTATCTGGATTTTTTTTATTAATATCACACCTTTTGAATAAAGAGTATTTGTTTACCCTTGAAATGAGTGCATATTTTAAAGTGCACGGAGCTGTAAAGGAAGTATTAAAAAAAAACTTTGTAATTCAAAGAGTAAGGCCCCAAGTAATTTGGTTTGGTCTGCAATTTTTTATTTACCATTTTCTACAGTACTCGATAAAACTGTGAAAAATGGCTGGAGATGAGTTTTTTTACTTAGTATACTAAAAGATTTGAAAATATGGTAAATATGTCATTTAGTAGCACGTCGACTACTGCGGCGAAAAACTTCACAAACTAAGCTGAAAACAACGCCACGATTTAAAATATTTATTGAAGCTTTCATAATCGCGATAAAATCACACATTAATATGAAGAACAAATAAATAAATTATATGAAATATTTTCAATATACGTTGACATAAGGTGTTGTTGTTACAAGTAGAGCATACTAAGTAAGCAGTGCTACCAACCCGAGAGTTGCTGCCTACTTCAGTCGTATTGATAATAGACAAAGGTATATAAAGTATTATACTTTTTATACCTTTGTCTATTATCTATACGTCTTTCATTAATACCTAAGCCTACTATTGATACCTATATAAAAAATACGACTGAAGTAGGCAGCAACTCAAAGGGTTGGTAGCACTGCTTAATTATAATGCTCTCTGCTCTGAGCAACAACACCTTATGTCGACATGTTTGAAAATATTTCATATAATTTATTTATCAGTGTTCTTCATATTAATGTGTGACTTTACCGCGATTATGAAAGCTTCAATAAATATTTTAAATCGTGGCGTTGTTTTCAGCTTAGTTTGTGAAATTTTTCGCCGCAGTAGTCGACGTACTACTAAATGACATATTTACCCTAAAACTGAATTTAAAATATTATATCGGTTTTATGTAATGTATATGTTATTTTTAAGCCTCGAATAAGCCGCCACTGTTCATTATCTAAATTAATATATATATATATATATATATATATATCCATTCAATTGCAGGATAATGGGCCAGATGATGAATGCAATGAATGCAACTGACTATTTTAATCATGAAACAACCACAAGATATGATCCTAGTGAAGTTGGTCCAAATAATGGAAATATATTGTCAGAGACATACTTTCCCGAAGAGATTATTGTGTCAATATTGAGCTGCGTCGACAGTCACACTCTGAGCAAAAGCTGCATTTATGTGTGCAGAAAATGGAGTGAGGTCATCAAAAATACCGTCTGGAAAGAGAAGGCAGAGCGTGAAAAGGCCCACCGGTTTACAAATTTTCGCCGCTTTAAAAGGTATCCGGACGCTATATATCAAGGCATATGTTGCAAAGATGCGTATTGTAGAAATTTGTTGAAGAATCCATCTGGTGCGGAAGGCTTTCAGCATTGGAAAATTCTCATACAAGGTAAATGGAAATTACAATATTTTGATAGAATCACACTGATTCTGTTCAATTCCAGGAGTTATGTACCATAACTTTTATGATTCAACAACAGAAATCTGTTTATTTATGAATAAATGGTTAACTATCTGAGTAATCTATATATATAAAAGAAAGTGGGGTTTGTTACACCACGTATATCTTGGCTATAACTTGGCTGATTTTAATGATCTTTGTTTTATTAAATTCGTATCCGCCTAGAATAGCAGAATAAGCATTAAAACATCGGAAAAATATCACGGCAAAGAAATTATTAAGAAAATTAATATTCTCATACAGTCTTCAAATGGCGAACACCTTGAAATAATGAAAATGTTGTTTGTATGCAGATTTCATCCGCTAGGTGGCAATTTTCCAAAATTCATTTGTTTTTGCTTCTTTTGCATACGATTGACTTCTAAATAATTTTAAATTTAGAGTATGGATTAGAGTAAAACAAATCAATGATATAAAATGAAAACGAAATAAAATCGGATAATGTTGAAATAAGGTTATGTTTTTAATTAGGTATGATAATTTTTTTGACAAAAATATTACGCTGTTTGCACGAACGTTGCTCTACTTTGAGATGCCACGTTATTACACTTGGAAAGCTACATCGAAGAAATTTTAACGTCGAAAGCAAGGCGATGCGGTTCCTGCTCATCCGAATGACTACTGATGCTCTTGGTCGCATGTACACAGTTCATCCGAAAAATGACGAATGCTTCTACTTGCATGTCAACAGCTCAATTTGCTTGAAAATGATACTCATTACAATCGCTGAAGAAATTGTTTCTAAATCTCCAAGTCAGATACGCACATTATTTTCTATCATTATTTTGACATGCTTCCCATCGAATCCCCGTGAACTGTGGAACAAGTACAAGGATGACATGTCCGAATACATTTTGCATCGAATTCGTGTCAGTTTGAGGAATCCCGATCTCGAGGTGAATGAAGAGATACATAACCAGGCTTTGCTTTAGATCGAAGATACCTCATGTGCGGCAGTTTGGTAGTCAAGTTAGGAATGCCAACGCCAGATCGTGGAATGAACGACGCTTTCAATCGAGAATTGGAACGTGAACGTGAATATGATCGAGATGCATTGAACCAATCAGTTTGAACGAATGTATCACTGTTGAACCCTCAACAGAAAGAAATTAGCGATACGTTAATGAAGGTAATTGATGATGGAAATGGTGGCTTATTTTTCCTCGATGCGCCCGGTGGAGCTGGGAAGACATTCTTCATGTCATTGATTATGGCCACTGTTCATGCGAGATAAAAAAATTGCTGTAGCAGTTTCTTCTTCTGGAATAGCAGCCACGTAGATAGATCAACCGCTGCCGATGAAATAAACGCTTGCCTCAAATAATTGACAAACATGCGAGTTGCTTTGCTAAACGATCCATCTGCCGAAGATTTCTCCAAGCAATTGCTGACTATCTATTTATTCATTGTTCAAAATTAAAATTACAGTACATGACATAACAGCTGACGCCAATTCGCCATGTACTTGAAAAATATAATAAGACAAAATATAAAATAAAACTACATAATATATCAGAATCAAAATCAACTTAAAAAATCAAGAAATAAAATAGTAAAATTTTACAAACAGTTCACAAATACTATCACTAAAAATGTCCACTTCTCTAGGCAATGCGTTGATCAATCTAACGGCCCTTGGAACTGGTGATTTAAACCTCTTAAGCGAGGTATAAGTTTTTAGAAATAAAAGTTTTTGATCATAGTTACACCCACGTAAGAATAAATTGGGAGCATGTAAATTAATAGTCATGAGAATTTGAGGATTATTAACTCGGCCCCGAAGGAGAAGAGAGAAATGATTTAAGCTTGAAAACGATCTTCGACTATCGTCGGTAACGACCGTGTTCCTGTTGACAAATCGAATAGATTGATTTCGTTTCCGCCGAATTTTAACAATTTCGTCTCAACGAAGGACGGCTTCATCAAAAAAATGTTCCCAAACGTCTAATCACAAAAATCACAATTGGTTGATTGAATGAGTAATTCTTGCGGCGAAGAACAAAGATGTAGATCATTTAAACTTCACAATTCAAAATCAAATCGTTGGTCCACTACATTCCTTCAAATCTAGCGAACTTTCGCAAGGTGCGCGAAACATTCTTGCGCAGACTGTACATATAACATATTCTTTCAACCAAAAAATAATTATTTCTGCTTCTCTATGATAGTGTCATCAGAAATAGTTTGTAGTATCGACCAAACTATTTTTTTTTTCGTTTATTAGAGATTCGCGCCGCAGCACACCCAGCATCGCCTCGCGGCACACCGCTTGCGTAGCACTGCTTTAAATGACTGAAAAACTGACATGCAATATTGCGAAACACTCACCAATGACCAAAGTTTTGGTAGCAAGTAAAATCATCACCTGGGATGAATGGACAATGGCGCACAAATGCTCATTGGAAGCACTCAATCAAAGTATGAAATATCTGTGCAATGACTCAAGATGTTTTATAGGCGCAATGATTCTACTATCTGGCAATTTCCACCAAACACTACCAGTCATTCCAAGATTTACCGCTTCCGATGAAATAAACGCTTACCTCAAATCACGACTCTGGCGCTATGTAAAGAATCTTCAGCTGACGACAAACATGCGAGTTGCATTGCTAAACGATCTATCTGCCGAAGCAATTGCTGACTATCGGTAACGGGGGTGTTCCTGTCGACGAATCGAACGGATTGATTTTGTTTCCGCCGAATTTTTGCAATTTCACTTCATTCAACAAAATGTTCCCGAACATCTAATCACAAAAATCACAATTGGTTGAATGAACGAGCAATTCTTGCGGCAAAGAACAAAGATGTGGATCATTTAAACTTCACAATTCATAATCAAATCGTTGGTCCACTGCATTTCTTTAAATCTATCGACCGTGTTACAAACGAAGACGAAGCAACCAACTATCCAACTTAATTTTTAAACTTATTGGATCTGCCTGGCTTGCCACCGCGCAATTTACAACTGAAGGTTGACTCGGTAGTCATCATGCTTCAAGTTATCAAGTTAACAGAACATTTATTCACTTTTAAGGTGTTCACTGTCAATACTTGGTGGAATGGCAATATAATAAAAATAATAAAACATTTTTAGTACTTTTTCCACATAAAATTTATTTGATCAGGACCGGTTTCGCTCATCGCGAGCATTATTAACTGATGATAATGCTCAGATGATAATAACTCAGTTGATAATGCTCGCGATGAGCGAAACCGGTCCTGATCAAATAAATTTTATTTAGTGGGAAAAGTACTAAAAATATTTTATTATTTTTATTACAACATTTATTGATTCTGAGGCGGTACGAAGTTCGTCGGGTCAGCTAGTATAGAATAAAATAACTTAGATTATTCCACGTATTGTGTAACAAACTGTGACACGTGTTTCGGCTCTTTCAGAGGCATCCTCAGACAACTATTTTCGCAAATGCTTGCTCAAGTACGAATGATTTTAATTTTACTATTCTGATATACTATAATAAAAATAAAATAAAAATGGGAGGCAAGGAGGGGATGATAGAAAAACAAACATATCAGTATTTCAAAAGTTGTTTTCGCAATCGATACAAAAAAATCATACCTATGCAGCAAACCCTCTTGAGTAGCATAAGAAAACAAAAACCCGAAATCAATTAGTTTTGCCCTAACGGATACCAATTACACGCCCACGTTTGTAAATCGGAGCTTAATGTATTGCGACCATTTCCGTGCTAGCGCGGGACCGGGATTGTGAGTGTTAACATTAATTCAATTTTTGAATTTTTCACAATCTGGTAATTCTTTTTCTTCAGGTGGGAATCGTTGGAAAACTGAAAAACCTCCTGTAGGAGTTTCCGGTGATGATGAGAACGCTCCCAAGCATGCAATATGCTTCGCTACATCCTACGAAAACTGTTCAAAGATTCAATTGATAAACTTGTGTGAAGAAGGAATCACTCCAGACGTATTAGACAACTACCGTCCCGACATCACCATCTCTGAAAAGTAAGCATCTTGATCCTTTAAATCAGTGCTTCGCAACCTCTGTGCCGCGATACACTAGTGTGCCGTGGAGCGATGCTAAGTGTACCGCAGGGCGTTACTTCATTGAAGAAAAGATAAAATAATTTGTTCAAACAATGATCAAAAATCAGAGTTGCCTAGTTGAAGTACTGAGGTGGCAATATATATTACACATAATATCAATTACAGTCGAACTGGGTTATTATGAGGAAGATGGGACCGACTGAATTTGCTCATTATAAGCATTCCTCGTTATATCAGAGAATAGGTTAACTAAAATGTAAAATATCTTCTCATTATTTTCCGAATTAATAAATCTTTACTCAAAATCCGTGTACTTTACATGAGCTGAAAATGATATTCCTTAAAATTCTTCATTTCTTAAAAATGTACCGCATGCCGGACAAAACCATGTTGCAGGCCTCAGTTTGGACAGCCATGATCAAAAGCCAAAAACTTTGTATCTGTTATATTGGTCCAATATGTGGCTCATTGGTTTAAGCTATGATGCTATCTATGTACATATTGCCGTTTTGCAATAAATAAATTACAAATGAATTTTAGTTTTGCAGCGCGGTGGGATTGTGAAGGAGAATACAAACTAGTAGTGAAATTACTGGATGCCAAGAAAGCAGATTTAGATGTTTTCAGATTCCATAAACGACAGTGGACAGAAATCGGATGGCAAGAGGTACGTTAATTTAATTGTTGCGGAATTATGTTCACTTCTGTGATGAAAAAGTACTACAATGGCCTCTTACATTTAAACGCGTAAAAGCAGTCAGTCTATCTTTCAAAATAATGATAGTGAAACGCCCTTTTAATTTTTATAAATTCTTTCTGATATGACCTGATTGTACATGTAAGATGTGTCACGTGGGTAAAAAATTTGTTTCTTCAAAAAAATATTTCAGACTATGTTCGTGTCATAAATCAGCCATGATGATTTTAATTATTACCAGATTTATAGAAAATCATAAATTGTTGAAAATTTGTAAGAAACCGGTTTTTTTTCGGTCTGAGAAGTATAAATCTGGGCTTCGGGCTGGGTCCAGGTTACAAGTGTAGTATTAGACTCGGGCCCGGGCCGGGTCGGGCCTGAGTCTTTCGAACTCGGACCGGGTAATTTTGTAAAATTTTACCCCATGGAGACCTCTACTTATTAGGTATTTAATGGTTAATATGTATTTTCAGATTAAACACATATTCACATCGTATAAGAAGGGTGTGCGCTACGCTTTGTTCTACCACAAAGGCTGTGATGTACGATTTTGGGCTGGGCACTATGGAACAAAAATGACCAATGCTCGTTTTCAAGTTGAGACCGTGAGCACCTATCTGGATAACCTAAAAATGGCTGGTGATTTAGAATAACGTGAGTTTAATTAGGTATCCAATTTCCACCACCTCTGTTGCTGAGCGGTCAAACGCTCTGTGTCCGCTCTGCTCCAGTGTCATAGATTCAAATATCAATCAGACACTGTCGCACATTGATTTTCTAACCATCCTTTATTCTATTCAATCCGAGTTCAACAGGGTGTAGAGCAGTGGTTTTCGCCAACAAATTTTTGTTATGAGATGTGATAAAAATAACACTATTTTCAATATCACTATTTTACTGGGGAACATTAAAACTGAACTAGCTGTATGCGCGTTGCCCAGCAACGTGAGATTTTTGTTGCATAGTATTTAATTTTATAGTATTTTATTTTATTTTATGTTATTTTATTTTATTTTATTTTTATTTATTTTATTTTTATAGTTAGCAAAAATTTCGTAATTATTTAATTTTTGGAATAATGTTTAAGTTTGCTAACAACCATTTTAAGTAGTAGCAGAAATTTCGTAAATTGAGGAGCAAACATTCAAAAAGTGTTTTGTCACACAAATACAAAGCTTGGAAAATTATGATTTAAGTGTTGCAAAAGTGACGGTTTGTATGAATGTGTCAACTTTATAATTTCATTTTAATATGAAAAAAACCTTTTTCAACACTAATTTTGATTTCCATTAATAGGTTTTATTATAGGCTATTAGAATTGATATAAAACGCCATTTTTCAAAATTTGTGACAAAACACTTTTTGAATGTTTGCTCCTCAATTATTGAATTTTTAGAATAATATTTAAGTTTGCTAACAACCATTTTTCGTAGTAGCAGAAATTTCGTAATATTGAATTTTTGGAATAATGTTCAATTTTGCTAACAACCATTTTTCGTAGGAGCAGAAATTTCGTAAAATATTTTATTTTTGAAATAATGTTCAATTTTGCTAACAACCATTTTTCGTAGGAGCAGAAATTTCGTAAATTATTTAATATTTGGAATAATGTTCAAGTTTGCTAACAGCCATTTTTCGTAGGAGCAGAAATTTCGTAAATTATTTAATATTTGTAATAATGTTCAAGTTTGCTAACAACCATTTTTCGTAGGAGCAGAAATTTTGTAAATTATTTAATATTTGGAATAATGTTCAAGTTTGCTAACAACCAATTTTTGTAGTATATATATTTTATCAAACTAATTTTCAAATACGCTAACAAATACATTTCGTAGAAGAGGACATCAGTACGCACACATTTGTGAAAAGTGACTGAAAAGTGAAAAGTGAAAAGCGAGTGATTATTTTATCATATATTATTATTAATATATAGATAAAAATATCACTTCCACAATGAAATTGTGAAACAAATTTATTGGACAATGTTATCATATAAATTAGAAGTTATTGACAAAAATATATTTAACGATATATATATATATACGAATTGTCAACTTAAAAATGATTCCGAGTTACTTGTAGTCAGTGACGGCTTGTGGATAAAATATCTGGGGGTGCTGCGGTAGATTAAAAGTAAAAAAAAATACATTTGGATTATATTTTATTTTTAACATCAAAAGTTATACTTAGTATGTATTTTTATTTCATTGTAAAATTCATCTAACATACATAAATGTATGTAATGCATAATATTACATTTTTATCAATTTACTTGGGGGTGCTGCAGTTCCGCCGTGCGTATGGATGAGCCGCCACTGCTTCTAGTCATCTTCTGATCATCATCTGATTCAATGACTTAAAGTAGTTTAACCAAACGCAATCAAGAATCAATATTCCAATACATTAATTAGTCATTAAACAAATAAGTAAATTATGTGACTGACGAGTGCGAGCAGCAAGGAAGGACTCGCATAGATAATTATTTACCATGAGTGGGTGAAGGGAATTCTAAGGGAAATAAATTTTATGCCCTTGTGAACATTTATTGTTGAGAATTTTTTACTTAAACGCTTATTTTGTAAAATCCAAGAAATTGGAATTTCTGTGGATGAATTAACTTTTTCAGTACCGCGATGTTTTAAGCTAAAAAACATTCACTCACATACCTACCGCATATTTTTAATAATTTTTGAATAGTTTTAAAAAATAGGAGTGAATTTATGTATATTAAAAGTTTACTTATAAAATGATATATACAGTTAATTATTTTTAAGTGACATTAGTGGTCTTCAGTGGCATTAAAGTATTCACGCCGTTCGTATGTAGCGGTCACCAGTGGCCTTAAGATTGCAAAAAAGTCCGACTGATCATTTTCAAACCTTTCTTATTTACGGGTTTCAGTTTTTCTACACTCAAATTTTTATTAAGATCATGGATACTTTGTGAGACTCGCTTTCCTAACCCTCCTAGGACGAGCGTGACCATATGGTAACAGTAAACACCATTGTCTATTGATCCCACTATCAATCTACACTCAATTTTGGTTAAAAAGGATACAGACTTCAGCCAGCCATCAGCCGCCGGGACGGAAACAATTACCTAAAGCACATGAGATTTTTTGAATTTCCGTTTATTTTTAATGGAATTTTTGAAATTACATACTAAAATTTCTTTCGTATTTCACATAATTTATCAGTGATCCTCATAATAATGTGTGGTTTTATTGCGATTATCAAGTAGGCAAAAAAAAGATTTTAAATCATGGCGTTGTTTTTAGCTTACATTGTGAAGCTATAAGACAATTTTCCACTAATATATTTGTGTTGAAATTATGTTGATCTAAAAGGTCAAATTATAAACATTTTTTTAAAATATCACGTCAAGCTATATTTCAACCTTGAATGTTTGTGTGAGCATATGACCATGTAGTCACATGGGATTTCTATACAACGACTTTGTGTTTTTTTAAAATTTTATTTTTGCTAGAAATAAAAGTTATCTATGACTTAAATATGCCTTTAAATAAAAATAAAAAATATTGAAAAAAACTCGTTTGGAGGGTTAACCCTTTGAACGCCATTGTCTCACCCGTGAGTCGCATTTGTATTGAATACTTCGACTTTGGCGGCTAAAGGGTTAATGATAGTTGTCTAGATATGAATGATAACTGTTCATATTTTATGTAAAATTATTTTTTTCTATTTCAGCTGCAACTTGTATGCGTTTTGGCTAACCGGATTGAGAGATTATTTAAAAAGTATTTTAAATACATAAAACTGTTAATAATATTGGACTTGTTAATTATCTATTGAATGGTTAAGTTTTTGTTTATTTCGCGGGACAAGGTCCATATGAGTTAGTAGTACTAACCAATAATTCATGAAACAAAACAACAATTGGTCCATAACTACATATTTTCGTGACTGACGTGACGTGTTTTGCCGATTATGGGTCGATATATTACTAAAATTACTTAATGATCCTTCATTCATCTACAAGATTGAAGGTTTCCAGCATTGATGGAGTAGCCTTTTTGAAGTTATATTATGTTACTGTGTACAGTAGAACCTCGATTATCTGGACTAACTGGGGATGAAGGCAGTCTGGATAATCGAAAAAAAAAACATAATTTATAGGGAAAGACATGTAAAATCAGTAGGAACGCTTTGTATTTGTCTAGATTTACTTCAGTATTAAATTATTTTTAATTAAGATATTCAATTATTGATTTTTCTTAATGCAGCTAGGCTGTTCTTTTTGAAACTGCCAAATCCTTCATCTGAGGCAGAAAATCTTCCAAAATTTGGAGTCCAGGAACGTTTGCATCACAAATTAGCCACTCGGTTACACCTTCTTCATCACATTCAGTAAATATTGAAATTTGTGCTATTGCATCTGAAATGTCTCCTCTACCATTTTCTAATGTGTTATTAGAACTTACTAATAGTCTTTTCAAAAATTTGCACGATCATTTTCTCAAAGTCACGTTCCAACTCTGCTGTATCAACAGTCTATTCAATTTATTTTCTTGTGGAAGCTGATAAGTGTTTAATTTTTTTTCTGCTAACAATAATCATCCTGGGATCCGTTTTCTATATAAACGACTGAATGTCTCTATTACACCCTGATCCACCTGTTGTAAACTGACGTGGCATTTGCTGAACGAAATTTTACCATCAACATTTCATCAATCTGTTTTAAACATTCTATAAATGAGGGGGATCTTTTAAAAAATTCAATTTTCAGCTCAGTTTTTTTCTGATGATCATATTTAACCGGAAAACTTCTGATGTTTTAATGCATCTGGGTTTTTTTTTGATTTCTCAATGAAAAGCAGTAGTAGTCTGTGTCTGCCTGCTGCATTGCCACTAGGGTATCCAATCCCGGAGCCTTTTTCCAATCCCGGGATTGATCCCCTTTTTTTCGGGATCCCGGGATTGTGATTTTCTTACCGAGAAATTTGAAATCCTCAATTCGTTATACTTTTTCCCAGAATCTCACCGAAACTCGTTTTTTTTTTTAGCTCACCGAGGAATTTGAAATCTCCGATTTAGTATACTTTTCCCCAGAATCTCGCAAAACCTTGTTTTTTTTTTTTTAGCTTACCGAGGAATTTGAAATCTCCGATTTGGTATACTTTTTCCCAAAATCTCGCAAAACCTCGTTTTTTTTTTTTTTTAGCTCACCGAGGAATTTGAAATCTCCGATTTGGTATACTTTTTCCCAGAATCTCAACGAAACTCGTTTTTTTTTTTCAGCTCACCGAGGAATATGAAATCTCCGATTTGGTATACTTTTCCCCAGAATCTCGCAAAACCTCGTTTTTTTTTTTTTGTAGCTCACCGAGGAATTTGAAATCTCCGATTTGGTATACTTTTTCCCAGAATCTCAACGAAACTCGTTTTTTTTTTAGCTCACCGTGGAATTTGAAATCTCCGATTTGGTATACTATTTCCCAGAATCTCGCAAAACCTCGTTTTTTTTTTTTTAGCTCACCGAGGAATTTGAAATCTCCGATTTGGTATACTTTTCCCCAGAATCTCGCAAAACCTCGTTTTTTTTTTAGCTCACCGTGGAATTTGAAATCTCCGATTTGGTATACTATTTCCCAGAATCTCGCAAAACCTCGTTTTTTTTTTTTTAGCTCACCGAGGAATATGAAATCTCCGATTTGGTATACTTTTCCCCAGAATCTCGCAAAACCTCGTTTTTTTTTTTTTGTAGCTCACCGAGGAATTTGAAATCTCCGATTTGGTATACTTTTCCCCAGAATCTCGCAAAACCTCGTTTTTTTTTTTTTGTAGCTCACCGAGGAATTTGAAATCTCCGATTTGGTATACTTTTTCCCAGAATCTCAACGAAACTCGTTTTTTTTTTAGCTCACCGTGGAATTTGAAATCTCCGATTTGGTATACTATTTCCCAGAATCTCGCAAAACCTCGTTTTTTTTTTTTTAGCTCACCGAGGAATTTGAAATCTCCGATTTGGTATACTTTTCCCCAGAATCTCGCAAAACCTCGTTTTTTTTTAGCTCACCGTGGAATTTGAAATCTCCGATTTGGTATACTATTTCCCAGAATCTCGCAAAACCTCGTTTTTTTTTTTTAGCTCACCGAGGAATTTGAAATCTCCGATTTGGTATACTTTTCCCCAGAATCTCGCAAAACCTCGTTTTTTTTTTTTAGCTCACCGATTTACCAATTTCGTGTAAATTTTCGGGTTTTTCTCAAAATTTCTCAATCCCGAAATCCCGGCCATCTCAATCCCGGAATTTCGGGATCAGAAAATTGAACGGGATCCCGGGATTGGATGCCCTAATTGCCACCCACCATTATAGTGACAAATTAGCAAATTTCTAAAAAAATTGGTTACATATTTTGAACAATCCGGATAATCGAGGTTCTCTGTATTACTTATGAAATATCGAAATATTGGTACTGATTTATTCTCTGGTATTGCGGTCACAATTTCTTAAAAAGTTTTTGCTCATTTTTATTTATTTTTAATATAATTATTTACCGGTATTGGTATTGTAATCCGTTATAACAAGCATGCAATAGCAGGTCTAAAAAATTTGGAAACATTGAATATTGTTTGTCTTCCTTTATCTCACCGTCAGCGATGTGTTTATTATAACCATTTAGTATGAGAAGTATTTGTTTTTTATTAGCACTGAGCTATAAACATTAAATTAAGTGGGCTCATTTAATTTTATTTTCATAAGTGAAATTGTGCCCTCAGTAGATAGATGGCTTCAGAATTTTAAATGAATCAGTGAGAGGGACGAGTGCTATTTCAACAAATTTAATTTATGAACTAATGACACATGTTTGAAAATGAAATCAAATATTTTTTCACATTATAAAATTATTAGATGTTTTTCCATTTGTACTGACCAATATTCTATACTATGTTACAGTGTATCTTTTTTATGTATTTAGATGTAATATACATATTATTGTTACCTGAGTATATCTTCAGGATCGTTTGGATCCAGTGAATATTAATATAAATCACACTTTTCGTCTTTATGCTTGTTTAAATGATTTATTTTAATTGTTAAAGATACATATTCTATCTCATATTAATTTAATGTATTAGTCTGTCTTGAAATTTAATTTAATCAAAATTAATTAAGTGGTTTAACAGTCTTAACACTTGATGCACAAGAGATCTTACCTGCATAAATTCATGCTATTATGTTACTTAAGAAATTTATTTATATATTACACCGTGGCCAGCATCTATATTAAAAAAAGAGTTGGAATAATTCTAGCAGTAAAAAACTATTGTAAAAATGAAACATGGTATAGTTTTCAATTAATAATATTCTCAATTTTTAACTCTTTAATCATCCTGTAATAATATATCAATCACATAAAATATTAAACAGAACATATCGGTTATTACTACTTCACCTGACAAAAGCGATCACACAACAAAAACAGTAAAAATACCGTGCTGTGCGTAATGTTTCAAAGATGATATTTGTTGAATCTGCTTTTCTGATTCAGTTGGAAATTGAAATATTTTTTTCAACTATGTCCGTTCCTTATGTGGATCAATTGGTCTTCATCATCTTAACGATGTCCCTTGAGGACAGGAGATGGGCAAGAAGGAATATTAGTGGTTTCAAAAAGTGTATTTAATAAATCAGTAGCTATCCGAAAGGAAATTCATGAACCGGAACATCTGACTAATGTCCCTGTATTTGATATCCAGATGCCTTGGGCTTAACCCTTCATAATAGCAAGAGTTTACAAATTTTATTCAAATAACTTAATTTCTTATAAAGATAAGATTGAAGTTTTAAATATTTATACCTTTTATTATATTTGTTTAAATCCTAAAAAAACTGTTGACTATAAATTTTTATTTTTAATATGAAGTTTTGAAAGATAGTAGAATTTTGGAATTTGACACATTCTTAACACGTAAGGAATTATTTTTATAAAGCTATATACCCAAGTGATATTTTTAAAGGTGATTTTTTTCAGTACTATTATGGTCTAAGTTTTAAGCGTTTTAATATAGCACCAATAAATTGCTGGTCTGTGAAATAATAACTTTGAATGAAAAACTTGATAACCACTGGTTTTAAAATTATTTTACCGAAAATGTAAAATCAGTTTTTACATTTATTTGTTTGTTCATTCTGCTTGTCCATCAGATACAAATCAGCCGCTATCCAAAATCTATTCGTCTGAAATATTATGAGAACTAATTCTTCTTTACACACTGTATATTGTAAACATTCTTATTGAATAAAAGATTGATAAAACAATAACCATTTTATTTATTCGACAAATCAAAATATATTTATAATAATGTAAACATTTTGTGCTGTTTGAAAGCATAACCAATAATTATATGGCGAGTTTACAAATATCACGATACTCGATCAAAAATAAACAATTTTTGTTAATAATAATTATCATAATAAAGATTTTTCAACCCTCACTGTGACTTCTTTGATCGAGAGTATTTTAAACAACACCAAAATTGTTTTGTATATATAATGTCACTTACAATCTAAAAATGCGACTGAATTTTAACTACTTAATTATTCAGGTCTTGAAGTAAAGGAGGTGTAGTTTATAAAGCACCGATTGCTTTAAAAAACAATTCATATCCTGAATAAAATTACTACACCTACAAGCGATAACATACAAA
Source organism: Himalopsyche tibetana (assembly GCA_030503985.1). Taxonomy (NCBI): domain Eukaryota; kingdom Metazoa; phylum Arthropoda; class Insecta; order Trichoptera; family Rhyacophilidae; genus Himalopsyche; species Himalopsyche tibetana. The sequence continues at coordinate 20,888,457 of JAPJYX010000024.1, forward strand.
AATTAAGATGTCCGTTCAATCTTTCGCTAGTCAATAGAGCATTCGTTAAAATTTATCTATTACTTGTAGCTTTCATTCTCAACATCGACTCTTCCACAGAATATCCCTTCTCCATATCGACTGTGGAAAGGAAAAAGGACTTAACCCACAGTTTCTTCAAAACAGGTTTTTTTCGATAATCACAATGTATCAAACTTGATACACGTTCTATCAAAAGGATGCAAGCTGCAAATGCCGAATTAGTATCTAAATTTAGCTTTTAAGTTTGAAAAAATGACCTTGTAAAAAACTAAAACCAAGAAAAAAGACTGAAATAAAGGTTTTTCCTAGACAATTTCTTTAATTAATATTAGATTATGTCAATTAAACACCAGTTTAGAAGTCTACGTGCTTTTCAGGGTTGTGTATAATTCATAATATGCATATGTCACAAAATCATCAAAACACGTTTTTAGCGCCTCCTGTAAAATTTGATATGTGTGGGTTAAGTCCTTTTTCCTTTCCACAGTCGATATGTATTGCATTCATACAAGGAAAGCGGAAATTTTGTGGTTATAGATATGAATATTTTGTTATAGCGATCAGCTTCCCTTGATTGCATATTGATTACAGTAGAAAAAAGACCAAAATCTATGTGTGTGTTGTCAGGTTACTGTCAAAAGTTTGAAACTGCGATTTCTTTTATTTTGGACTTACCTATGAAGTATCTGTATACATGTAAATATCGATGACTTGCAAAAGCTTGCAAACCATTCCATATTGAGAATGGCTTTTATTTTTTGATTGAATTTCAAAAAAATATTAATATCGCAGAGAATTATTTGAGCCCTTGCAGGTTATATATAATATGTTAAAAATATTTTAAGAATAAGCATTTCGCATCGTCAAATGTGAAATTGTATAACAACTTTTGGCAGCGAAATGATTTAACACAAATATTGACCACCTACGAATATAATTTGCGCTATGAAAGATTTGAAATAAAATCTTCTTTTTATAATTTTAAGTCCTTACTGAATTATATTTTAGTTGATACAAGAGTTGTAGCCTATTTTCTACTGTATGTATGCACTTTCAATTACATTCGTAAATTTTATTCACTTTTTCTAAATTAAATTTCAATATATTTAAACTTATTTCAAAGCCGCGATGAAAATTTAAGAACAATTTTATTATTGGTATTAGAGACTGTTAGAAATAAAACATGACATAATGAAACAATACTAATTGCTCTTGATACATAATTTTATAGAAAATTGCTCATTTTATTAACTATTGCATTCAATTATTTGCAAAAATACCTCACATAGGAAATGGAGGAACTCAATATTATAATATTTCAAAACACATTCAAATAATCTCTAGTAACAGCCTGAATTGACAAATTTCACTGCATATTAACATTTAAAAGTCCTTTCAAAGATAAATAAAAAAAATACACCATATCATTAATGCTTAATTGAAATAAGAAATAGCTACAATGGTAAGTTATCTAATTGTATTCTTTCGTTTTTCCATTTGTTTATTTGGTCAATTGTGTTAACAAAATCTGATATCAGGGAGTTTTTTTTAATTGTATACATACATTCCTACTTGACTGGTGTAGATGGGAAAAGAGAATTATCGATTTTCTATTGAAATTCAGAGCACTAAAAATTCTTCACACAAAAGATAGACATTTTTAGGGAGAATACCATCGTCTTACTTTTCAAGATATTCAAGTACCAGACGTCCAAAAAAAATAATTGATACAAATAGCACAATGGTTAAGTAACATCCAGTTTAACAGGAATTTATTTTATCTTAAATATTGCTTAAATGATATAATTTAAAACGATAGTTATACAGGTGAAAATTAAGAACACCCATCACTTTTGGAAATAACCAAAAATTAATTATACTAAAGCACACATAACAATAGAAGTAAACGCAAAAAAATGACATACGGTTAGTCACATAAAAATATAAATGTCGAAAAGAGTTTTTAAGATTTTACATCTTGCAGGAGATGATAATTTCGCTGCACATTAATTATCACAACAGAAATTAAATGTGATATTTTGTACTTGAATACTAAATTTTATTTATTTAATTGCATAAACTTCTATTTATTTTCAACTTCGAAGTAATTAATTACCAATTACTAAAGAACAAAAAAGGTATGCATAGCAGTTGTAAAATAATCATATGTGACTACATTCAATCTATAAATTTGTTCTCTGAAGTTATTCATACAGCACTGCTTTGTCTTTTTTCTATACATAACATACTAACTAGTAGCATCTATCTTTAAGGATTCGCCAATATTATTTGCAAATTGACTGCCTCTCGGGCACAACCATTTTTTTTTCAAATATCTACAAGATACATTCATCATAATAGTGTTAATTATAACATCCTACGTATACATTTTAACAACACTAATTACTAAGCTATTCCAACAAAAAATCAGTTCATAAAAAGTAAATGTTGTCAGCGGAGTTATATACATTTGAAAAGTGTGTTAATAAACTTAAAGCCAACTCATAAATTTATGATTATATCTTTTGAAATACTTTACATAAACTGTAAAGAAAGTTTGTTCAAAACCACATAACGGTCAAATACATGTGAAGCATTTCTTTTTGATCAAATTAGTTTGATTATCAATCCACCACTTTAACTCGGCCGCTGACAGAAGTCGGAATTCAACAGTCAAATTATGCTTTGCAGCTGTCAAAATTAGTAATACTGTGGAAATATGTATATTAGACAATGTCAAGTGTTTAAATAATGCTACAGATTGCATGGAGGCCATGACAGGTAAAGAAGTTTACTGACATTATTCCCACGACTCTAGTGCACTCTCCAAACAAATAACTGATAATGGTTCATCTATCTATAGCAAAGCCAATATGTATTAAATTCATAGGTAAAATTTCAATTTGTTCCAAACAGTTTACAGTTATTGTTTTATTGGAAAGCAATTAATTTGAATGGTGGACGTAACACAGACCGACCAAAGTAAAATATATAACCATCTCGCTAAAAAACATTTATATGAAAGGCAAAAAATAATGTTCTGACTCCATTCATATATCAGACAATTTTAAATAATATATTATATAAACGCAAATCAGATTTTTTTTAGATAGTAATACAATAATATAAAGCACTATTATTGTGCCATTTCACTGATTTAATGAATAACAAACAATGTTAAATTTGTTTTAATCATTATAAAATAGTTACATATTATATCAACTCAAAATAAAATTTTGCAAAGGAACAATTCACTAAATTAGATACATGCAATACTTAAATGTCCATCAACAATTATTATCATAAAAGAGTATGGTAAGTTTTCTAACATCTGCAAGATAAACAATGTGAAGTTGATCTTTTTAATTGGCAGTTGGGATAAAATCTCTCACCGATGGAGAAGCATCAGTGTATTAATGGAATTTTAGTAAAAAGTTAAATAGCATTGTATTTATTAGTAAAGATTAAACAGTATGTGATGGAATGACTTCCGGCAGTATATTTCCATACTTAAACAAAATAATCAAAAAATAAAATTCAATTACTGGGTATTGACAATAATAAAAAGAAGGCAGAAAAAACATTCAGAATAACACTAATAAGTGCTTTCGATTAATTAGTATTTAACAAAATATTAAATATATGTATTTTTCGAAGAGTATGGAAACACTTTCGATGGAAAGAAAATGAAGCAGAACAAAATTAACTTGTGCATTGTTTTAGGAGTGAATGATTACATAAATAAGGACGGTACAATAATCCAAAAATATACGACAAAATCATATAAAAAATATAAGTGAAAATAATCATTTTTTTTTGCTTCGTTATATACTCGCCACTTATAAAATAAATATCAATCAATGGACAGATAGAAAATATTTTTATATAATGAACACCCCCTCACCCCAATTAGTAATTGTTATATCGATGTTCTTTTGTATTTGAAATTTATACCTCCGGTATTATCAAATTGTAATTTTTAATTGATTTGAGTAGCGAGAATATAACATGTAAGTACAGTATTAAAATTAGTCAACATGGAATTCATCAATAGATAAAAACAGCAAATCATAGATAACATTTCGAAACGCTTTGGAACGCATTATTGTCATTTTTAAGTAAATATATTTTTTTATTTAAGTAAGTAATTTTATACTTAGAGGCCTTTATTGAAATACACATACTGAGGTGGCTTTCCATCGGTGTTCTTTAAAATCTCATCGTAGTTTTCTTTTTCGTAATTCTTGATTGTATCGATCGACAGAGAACTGAAAGTAAAGAGAAAAATAAGATAATGTTAGATATATTATTAGTAAATTTATTCATAAAGTGTTGTCAGTTAAATAGTGTAGTTAAAAAAAATTACCATCTTTGGGGGAATATTGCGCAGGCAGTTGGCACCATTACAGTCAAGCTGAAATTAAAAATAAAACATTTTTTTAATACTGTCTTCATAACAACATCATTGATAATTTATCTACCAAAATGTAAAACCTAATTCAATCGATAGAACTTAAAAATAGAAATGAATCCATCAAAACGGTAAGATAACTATTTACAGCATAATTTGAAGACTTCATTTTTTGATAAAGTGACTTCTATCGACTTTTTAACAGGTAAATCATTTTTTGAATAAAATGTAACATAGGGCCACATTAACCAACCATCTATGCAAACTTTTAAAATGACCCTACTCTCTAAATCAGCAGTACTCAACCTCTTTCTCATTTGGGTCGCACGTCGGTTTTTGCTACATTTCTTGGGCCACAGCATACTAATAATAATTCATAAATGTACCATAAACTATACGTAATATAGTGACATAACATAAATGTAAAGTACACAAAAAAACAATTGAATCCAAAATATTCATTCGTTTACGTTAAGTTTTGCAAACAATACCAGATGTTTGCAAAGTATCTGGTGACTTAGATTGTTCTGAGCCGCACATAAAACCTGAATGAGCCCCAGGTTCAGTATCGCTGCTCTAAATACTAACATTAATAAACCCGATGTAAGAGTTTTGGAATCAGTGTTCAAATGGGTGTTGAAAGTGTTAATAGCCTAAAATATTTTCATGCTTATTTGGAGTAAAAATAGACAATTAAATTCGATATAGCTACGATGAACCAAGCCAATGCTGCAGTCGAATTGATCACATGAAATGAGTTGAGGATATAAATAATTATGGCTGGCATTATTTTATTTTTACATTATAGAAGGGAAATACATACAAGCAACCGACGACCAAAGTCTGCAAGATGCCATGGGACCACTTGATTCTCTGCATCCACGCCTTAGGTTCCAGTCGCTCCATAATGAAAGGCAGAATTAGCATTCCGGGTGCGGCCATCACCACTCGAGAGCTGATCACTTGACTTATTCCTTTTACGGGAGCTATGGTCGACTTGCCGACTATCTTTCCCGATTCGTCTGTTACATCGACACCTGCAAAATTACCAAATTGAATAATTAATATTTTGAATCGAATGTACACTATGCAAATTAGGTATGCTTTATTTTAACTTAATAGTTAATCGGGTTAATACCCTTGTTTTAATTCTTTTTGTTTAGTTGAAACAAATAATAAAAATTATGTCACTGCCTAAAATATGTGTGAAGAATGTGATAATTGGGCAACAGACGATGCAACACTTAGTCGCAACTGTGCTGCATAACGCTCAATAGGTTAAGTAGAGGTAAACGTAAAATCATTTATTTAATCACCTTTAATGAATTCTGATTGCCTGACGAGAGGAATGTTGACACAATTTGCCGCTGCTACTGCCACGAATGGAACGAATCGCTGAAAATTATATATAATTTAATAACATTATAGAAGTAAAAAAATATTATTAGCTTGTTATAATAGGACAAACGAGTTGTGATTCGTTTGGTTAAAATTTCTTTTAGGCCTCGGTCTACAAATTAACGCAGTCAGACGCGCACACATTTTCGTATTAAGCATTCATCGGCCGTGTACGGTAAAAATTAGTGGTGTAAAAAGTTTCAACATTAAATTTGAACGATTCAAATTTACCGAGTACCTTCAGTCGAAATCTTAAATTAAATTAATATAATAATATTTTAAAGTTGAAAGACTATATGAGAAAACCTCGATGAGAATTTATTGTTAGTCACTCAAGATAAATTGACATCACAATCACTCACGTCTTAGGTCTTAAATTTAAATTGAAAAATCTCAATTTGACTTTGATCTTACCGGGAATCGAACCCAGACCCACCTGGTCGGTAGAGAAAGCTCTAACCAACTAATCCACAGCAGGCGACAAATGTTCAACAGATACAAAAATAATTGATTCTATAACAAAGCAATTTGTCATTCATGTTGATAATTCTTATCTAGTAAAAAAACTCGTCGAATCAGGTATTTTGAGAATTTCTAATAATATAACTGGAGTTTTTTGTCAATGGAGTGATCTTGTGGAATTGAATTTCCACAATGAGAATGACAATTTTTTTTTTCTTTGACAGTATGCTTTAGATCAGCGATGTCCAACACGCGCCCCAGTTGAAGATTTTGTGCGGCCTTATTGGAGTTTACAGCCTTCTACAAATATATTTGGCATTTTGTTATTCATAAATCAAACAAAACAAAGCAGTGACGTGAATTTGCCAAATTTATATCAGCATTTTGTGTATGACATCCAATTTTTTCATGACGGTTGGGTCACAGATGGAGTTAATAGACCTCCAATCAAGCATCGAGTTAAAATGCATGTTTGAAGAAATTAATCGTGAGTTTTATCATAAATATGTACATCCTCGTGGATAAATTTCTAAAATTAAAAAATCTGGAAATGTGCATTTGGGACCAAATATCGCTGCGAGTCGTTCTTTTCAAAATTGGAAATAGTAAAAACAAAATGTCGCAAAAGGCTGGCCGATGAAAAATTAACCAATAACCAATAACTGCGATGTGCATCGAATAAATTACCAGTCGATAAAAAAAAATCGAATAGTATGAAATGACAAGTGACACATTAATTATTAAGTAAATATATTTTTTTTAATAATTGTTCATCTGTTTTTAAAATAAAAAAGTGTGGTAATTATTATTTGATAAATATTTTTTTATGCGGCCCGCCATATACCGGAAATGCTTTCATTGGCCCATCAAACGATTTCTGTTGGACAACGCTGCTTTAGATAAATGCAGACATTTTCCGAAATATTTATTTAGTTATACAGAGCCAGCGTATATAGATAGTATTATTAATAATCATTTAGGGTTCTCAAAACTGCTGCTTTTTCAGGACGTGTGATATATTTTTAAATTGAATGTGTTAAATTATAGCTTAAAAAATGATTACTTACGCCCATAATGGGATTTGTGGTTCTCTTTTGCACGACAAACTTGAATCCAAGGGCGGTGGCCAAAGCGGCACTCGTCGCTGATACATAAGCGATGCCCATTTGCGTTGTCGTCAGCGGGGATTGAGCGTTACGGTTTGTATAATTGACTAGAGCGTTGAATGATTGATTCACCCATTGCCAGAAGATCACAGCTTGGTTGGTTCTGTAAATAACATTATTCCTCTTCTATTTACAAATTCTTAGAACAATTATTTAGAAAAAAATCAAATGGAAAACATTTACAATACATTTGATCACAATTTGGTGTATCTGAAAGAAATATTGTTGATGTGAAGAATCTATCTGTAATTTTTGTCATATTTCATGTCAAACTTGTAATTTTTATTGAAAATCAGCAGTGCTATTTCAGTGCGCATATCACTTATTTTGAAGGATATAAAATATTCAACACTATCACGTTTTGTGTATACAGACGACGCCAACACAATCACATAATGAGTATTTCAGACCTTCCAAAATAAGTATAATACAGTGAACACTTTAAAATTATAATATGTTCGATGGATTCGGCAGTATCTTTAAAAAAACTCAAGTAAAAGTAAATTAATTATAAGTGTAGTATATAAAAAGAATATGATGATGCGATTCTTACTTACCTAAAAAATTGCAGCATAGCACCGGTGATAATCATACCACCGGGTAATTGAAAAGACATTCTCCCAAAGACGTTTTGGAGATCTCCGCTGTCCGGATGGAAGGCCGACTCGTAGAGCTGCTTTGCACGCAACACTTGATTCTTTGAGACATCTTTCGGTTCGAGGCCAGCCCTGTAAGAGATAGTGTAACTATCAACAATTCATTCTATATGTCACAGTTAATAAATCTGATTGTACACAAGGTTGTTTATATTCGCATATATCTGGGACATGTAGTTGTACTCGGCTAAATACCAGTTTCACTTGTTCAATTCTTGCATTCTACTGATTCTTTTAGGTAAAAAAATAAATAATATGAATATTTGTACTATTTTTTCCATATAAAAATAATACAATCAAAGTATATCTCCTCTCCTTACATTAAAAATGAACTCGCTCAAGCAGGGATTTAAAATCATTATACAATCTGATAAACTTATCATAATATCAACATAACTAATACTATGTATGATCAATTCTAGATTAAAATAAATCATAGCAAAATAAATATAATATAATAGAACAATTTGACCTGATAGCAATGATTTGATAATTGAGTTAGCAGGGAGATTCTAATTTAAAAACTGCTCTCAATAAATAACAAGGAGAACCGTTTTACGATAAAGGAAAACTTCTTATCGAGTTCAATTCATTTGAAAACATGTATACTTGTACCGTTGTTTCTTTTTTCAAAACACTATCATCAGTGACATGGGTAAAGAACACTCCATTGTTATAATTCGATTGATACAAAATAAATCACGATTTGAAAATTATCAGACAAAGATTATTTAAATATTTCTCAGTAAATTCAGTAAAATAAATGAATAAGTATGAGTTAAATGGTCTATGAAGAGTTGTAGAAAATTGATGTCATAAATATATTAAAATTGTCATTTTTTTGAGAGTAAAATATTTTGTGTAGATAAAGACTGTCACATTACATTATGTGCTTGTGGTAATGGCAAAGTTGCACGTAGAAATGAATTTGTTTGCCAGAGCGAATAGATAAATAGACTTATTCATAACCCATATATCTATTTTATAGATAACCCATTGACAGCTGAGCATGTTCAAAGTACGGACATGGTTTTTCTCTTGAGACGCTCTCACTCTATCCGGCTGTTGGAAGTTCACAGACACAACACTAACTAGCACATCCCATCGGATCAGCACTACTAGGAAATTTGTACAGTAGGGTTTTTCGGGTGTGTTAGCATGTATCGTTGTACAAAAATGTATCAGAATTTCTTAATGTCATCAATGTTGGTGTATTATGATAAACAATGGACATGTTAAGAAATAGAATCAATTGTCAAGGATATAAATAAAAATCTTACGATACAGTAAATCAGACGATGCTTCTCAAAGAAGCGAAACAGTGTCGTAATTTGTAACAGAATCAGTGGAATAACGAAAGTAATCAAACATTTATTAAAGATAAATAGACCATCACAAATAATAAGTCATGATAACTTAGGGTTGCCAGATTTCTTGCAAGTCAAACCGGGACATTTGTCCGATTTGCCGAATTTGTCCGAGACTTTCGAATCCAAAAACGCCTGGCAACCTATGATAACTACGATAACACGATAACTACCCTATGATAACTACGTAACAAGCTTCAACTAATTATACCATATTGGTTGGTAAAAAAAAAACTAACATATATTTTAATTCAAGAAAGATGTATGAATTATACAAAATTATTAAAAAAAAATCTGTAGCCTCAAGCTATTTTCATTAATCAACTACATGTTAGATTCTTTCGGCTAATACATTTTCTGACATGGATATGCTACCCAGAAACTAGGGCATCTTTTTGGCATACTTAAGATCTCGTTTGGCACAACTATTCTCAGTCTGTATTTATATTCTTGCATGTCTCATTCAAACCATGAAAATAGAAGGAAGGATTCGATAAATATTGTACTTGCTCACTAAAAAGAGAGAATGAGCGACTGACTTATAGCCAGTTCTTGCTACGCACTGTCTACTGAAATGTTTCATTAGATCTTTATATGATTGAATAGTTGAATTTTTTTTTTTTTTAATACATGTTCGCTTCCAATGAGGAACAAGGTCATCTAATGGAAGTATCTTCATAGTATTTTTTACATGAGAACTGATTGTTACTCAGATGATGATCAGTAGAGAACGAAGGATAGGGTCTAGGACAGCACTAGTGGTTAGCTAATATCGCTCTCGTTACGCCTTCGTGTCTTTTAACAGAAATCAATTAAAAAAATACTAGGATTTTAACCCACGAGATTCATCGCAAAAGCCAAAGAAGTTGGGTTTCGCCTTATGGCATCTTCAGACGTTCAAGAGCCAGGATGAACTTGAACTGAATCTTAAATTATACAAAAATAGATTTTGTTCCTTATGCCAAAGTTTGATTTTGGTGGTCCACGGTGATATTTTATTTATCAAGCAGTAAACAAAATTTTGTTGAAATTTAATAAGATCCTAAGTTCTCCTAGCCCGAGATCGCATAAGCCAGCGGTCACCAAACTACAACCTGTGGGGCGATTCGGGCACTCCAAAGATTTCAATCCGGCTCCTGATTTTTTTATATTTAAATATTTTACATACAAGAATTATTAATTTTTTGAAAATTATAATAGTATTCAATCAAGAAAATTTTTTATCTGCCCCCCCCCCAACATTTTAGAAAAAATAATTCGGGCCACTCTGGTGAAAAGTTTGGTGACCCCTGGCATAGACTTGTCTAAAAGTCTTCCTGATCAAACTTAAAGTAATGTAAAAAAATAAAATGACATCTTTGCTATTTTATTTTCTATGATGCCTTTTTATAAGCATGTAAAATCTTGAAGGTTTTAATAAAAATAATCCATTGTTATTTAGTAAACAATTTAACGAAAAAATAAAGCATACACACTCAAAGGTTATCAGTAATTTTAGATATTTTATTTATTATGTTAATATACTTATGTGTTCCGCAGTACGAAGTTCAATCAATAGACATAATCAAACTCTAAAAATGCCAGTAAACGAGCGACTTTTTACGGCAATATGCTGCTCAGCATGTGTGGTCATTTATAACCTAGTACGCGGCACTGTCTCAAAATAACCAACTGGCCTGCCACTAGTATGCTGCCATGTATTAACCCGCATTACCCATACTTTCCACCATCAAAATTTGACATATATTAAATGTAGGTTTCGAAAATACAGCAACATAGCCTGGACAAATAATCTTTGCCGGCTTCAAGCAACTTTTGATGTCCGCTTACAGGCGTCTTGAAAGCATTAACGATACAGAGACGAGTTATTTTTCAATAAAAATTTTGAGCCATATTTAATTCACAGATAACTTTTATTTCTAGCAAAAACAATACTTTTAAAATCATCAAGTTGTTGTATAGGAAAGCCACAAGGCCTTGTGTGATATATTTTAAAGACAATGGTAAAGACGAGAGTGACCGTACACTCGTATGATCACACTCGTACAAACATTTGGGGTTGAAATTTAGCTAAATGTGAAATATTGAAAAGATATTTACGATTTGACTTCTTAACCCTTTCCTTACTATGCAAAAAAAAATCACGCGCTCCTGAGCTGTGTATCCGTTACACATCAGGCAAACGGGAGTGAATCATGACAATTATATATATATACAGAGAAATGTAAATGTTTAGAAGGTATGTGTACTATTTACACATCTTAGTTAAGGATGGATTAAGATCAACATAATTTCAATACAAATATTAGTAAAAGTAGGGTAAACAATTTAAATCTTTCATAAAATAATAACTAACAATAAAAATAATAAAAAAATTTTAGTACTTTTCCACATAAAATTTATTAGATCAGGACCGGTTTCGCTCATGATGGGCATTGTCAACTGATAAGAAAAACAATAAAACAGTGATATTGTTTTTCTTATCAGTTGACAATGCTCATCATGAGCGAAACCGGTCCTGATCTAATAAATTTTATGTGGAAAAGTACTAAAAATGTTTTATTATTTTTATTATAATGCCATTCCACCAAGTATTGACAGTGAACACCTTAAAAGTGAATAACTAACAATTTCAAGAAGTCTATGTTTAGGAAAAAAATATTTAACGAAAGTTGTATTTGTCCCCGTGGAAATAGTGTTTAGGAAATAGTCTAGAGCTGATAAGAACCAGTCAGCGTAAATTAACATTTGAAGTAGCATAATTTTTAAAAAGTAATAATAAATTTCTAAGCATCATAAGATATTCAATTTTAGCAATTCCATGTCATTAAACTTTCTTAGCAATGTGAAAAAAACACTCAAAGAACAATATACCATATTTACTCAATTATAACTTCGGATGGGCGCTTGAAAATCAATCACTGTCAAAAATACTTAAAAGGAAATCTTGGACACAATAGTGGAATACTCTTCACTTATGGTTGATGCATTACTTGTAGATGTCGCAGAAAATGATGTTTTACGGCTTGACACAGGTAATCCGAAATGAGACTCAAAAAGTCCTCATTTATGAAATTCAGCTGACATAATCCACATTTTTTAGATGGTATACTGTAAATGCTGAAGGAATTATATTTAATCATTTGTAGCCGTAAAAAAATGCCGATTTCATTCAATAAAGCAGCAAAAATTAGAAATTTTCTTTGATCATAACTGTAAAGAAAATTTTGAAGCATTCATAAATTTAACAACCATACCGAAGTGAAACTTGTACGAATGTTTGAGCAGCGCGCTGAAATCTACTAGAACAGCTCTCTGCATTGTCGATTTGACCTGGCCACTGTGATTTAGGAGATATCATATTATTTGAAATACCAGTTATGATATTGAAGATTGCTGTTTTAATTATGAGATGAAAATATAAGAAGTTTTATACTAACTTATAGTTGTTATATAGAGTTTTGGCTTCCAGTAATTCTTTGTCTGAAGCCATTCCGGAACGCGGATCGGTTATCCATGCAAAATGCTTGAAACGTCCGACAAAGGTGTTCTGGTCCCACAACGGCTGCGTTATATCGATTCTTTCCCCGGCCATTTTATCTCACGTGTTCAGCACCTTAAAAAAAACTGGCCTTAAATTCACAATTGAAATTTGTATCAAAGCACATCACATCAACACCTTCAAAATTAATATTTTCATTATGAAATGAACAATTGAATTGAATTTCAAGATAAAAACCAATATTTATTGATAAGATAACAGCATTTTAATGAATGTTGTATTTGTTATCGATGAATAAATAAACAACATATTAAATCAGCCATAACTTTGGATCCTAACTGAAGGTATAGATAATAATAACTACTGCTTATAAAAGTTCAATTAACCTTTCATTTCTTGGAGTAGGTGGGAATAAATAAAAACATAAGATACATCTCAGGGGGGAAAATCAATGATCAATTGAAAAATTTATACTTAATGTTTCCCCTCAGAGACAAAAGGCTAATAGCATTCATAGATCGAGCGGACGACCGGAAAGATGCATGTAATGTACCTAATGCATGTAAAATTAAAATTGATAGCTTTTTTCATAATCTCTTTGAAAAGTATCTTCAGACTAACTCTACATTAAACACACCATTAATATTGGGATATATTATATTATTAGATAGTAATTTCAAAAGGAAAAAAAAATCAATTAAACGGACACAACAGTATTAATTGGTGCAGTCGTATGATTTTTTATAAAAGCTATAACACAGAAAATCGCTAATGATTATTCAAAAATTCACAATAAATTTTAAGAATGTGCAATAACCTTTTTACGTTTTAAATCAATTACATTCATATTGAAATATTAATTTCCTTGCAATTTCCGGATAAACATTTTGGTACTGTTTTTAATAGTTGTCTGTGATAAAATGGTCAACGTGGTTGGCTTCAGTTGTGATGCTCATCAGATTTTATCCATGCTCTCTTCAAAGAAGAAATGTTGAGCAACTGAGTAACAAACAATTCTCGTAGACAAACTTATGTTGGGATAAACTCCACTAGGAGTCTGGGATTTCAGAATTCACAATCTTTCAATCCTCAGGATTGATCATTTATAATGATTACATGTTTTCATTTTTTTGCATATCCATAACATAACAGCTAATGGTTAAAGTGAATCGCAGTTTCTTGTGATCATTTTCAATAGAAAATATATGTAGAATATATAATAGAAAATGTCGCCCGCTGTGGTCTAGTTGGTTAGAGCTTGCTTTACCGACCAGGTGGGTCTAGGTTCGAATCTCGATAAGGTCAATGTCAAAATTGGATTTTTTTCAATTTTAATTTGAGATCTAAGACATGGGTGTTTGTGAAGTCAATTCTCCTTGAGTTTATCTGAGTTTATGTGACTTTTAAAAATTCTCATCGAGTATATCTCGTATGATCTTTCAACTTAAAAGTATTTGACGCATTGGCGTAAGCTGTAATGTCAAATATTTTTTTATTTTTAATTTAAAAAAAAAATTAATCACTAACACCAGAGTCCAGGGTCCAAAATTAGAATTGAAAAAATTCTTATAAAACTGTAAAAAAAAGCTGCCGGTTCCTAGATATCTACAACTGTTACAAAATATGAGAGGAAGTAAGACCACAATTCATTTATTTATATATAGGGATTAGACAAAAATATGTATGTACATTAACAAACTGAAGTACACTGTCGGAAATTGTTTTATCATTAAAATATATGGTAGTAAATCGGGAAGAATTTGGATTTTAAATTTAAATTTTTACATGTTATAGTAAATTGTCTTAATACTGATCCCGAGATTTCGGGATAGCCAATTGATCGGGATCCCGCGATTGGATGCCCTAATCCATATACTCTATTGTGACCAGAAAATGGAAAACTTTTTTCTTGGACTTCTAAGTACAATCACGTCTTTTTTGGTGTTTTATTTTACGGAGGTAACACTATTGCAATGCATTATTGACTGAGGTTACTTCAATTTAACGATTCTGTAAGACGTGTAGAATATTAGTGTTTATTATTATAAAATACCACTTGGCTCACTTCACCTCTAATGGGCGCAAATATAGTGTGAAAAATTCAATAAAAAAATGTTTATTTTTTCCCTGCATGAATTTTATGATTTGAAGAAGTGTAAAATAATATTTTTGGTATTCTTTTTCTTCCGAAACATTAACTAAAACCTTTAAAAACAATGAAACGATTCAGGAAAAAATAATGTTAGCTACAAAAATATCAAAAAATCCATCTTTATAACCAAAGAAACTGATAATTCATACGAATTACGAATATTTTTACTTAAATTTGTCGCCATATTTTAAAGCTCTATGGTTTGTCCCAAGAAGTTCCATTTGACCAGTAATGTTAACTTTTCCTTAATGATATTAGATTCATATTTAGTGTAAATTGTCGGTTTCTCCAATTCCCATGTACTTATGGTAATTTAGTATTTTCCTATTCGCAATTAAATTTCCTACAGAGCTGCATTATTATTAGAGACATTAGATTAATTCTTAGGTAGAAAAAGAGTGGCATGTTGTAACGCTTATTTATCAAATAAAATTTCATAACTCAAAATTCAATCTGTTTTCATAATTAAAATAACTATTGATTAGATTAATAATTAATATATATCGTGTTACGTGTAAATTATGACATATTTGTTTAAATTGGCTAGATAAATGATAGTTTAACCAATAAAAACTTCATAATCTGTGAGTCTTTACGTAATAAAAACAAATTTTAATACATGCCAACAAAAAAGCAAATTATTATTAGTAATACAAAACCGCGAAAAAACAAAATTATGTAAGCTGTAAGTTCTGCGTGAATTATCATAATAACAATGAAATAAACACTACTCGCTACTTCTATTCATATGTTTGAGAACATGATTTTTAGAATAGAAACTTAATCAAAACAATTTCAGCATTATATTTGAATATGAAAATATACCGTTTTCAATACCTTTCTCAAACCGAACGAATACGATTATCGACTGACAGCCCGTTTCCAATACGTCGACTTTGACATTAATATTCTTTTTCAAATCGCCGACCGGGCGGTATAATTTCGCTCGGTAACTGCCGATGAAATTATTTCAACATATAATGGGTATGCTTTATTATAAAGGATACTACATAATTTAATTGAATAACTGTATGTTTTAGATGTTCTTAATCGAAACTCCATTTGAATAAAGAGGCATAAAAAATAATTTCGTATTTTTAAAAAAATAAATTTGACCACATAACTAAAATCTAAAATCTAATCAATATTTTGTATTATTCAGAGCAATTTAGCATATTTTCAATATTATGGGAAGGATTTCATAGCAGTGGCAATATATGAGTCACAATTCACAATAATAAAGATGGCAGCGGTTGTTGCCGCAGCCGATATGACTGTTTTAAAGAATACTCAAATTTTAGTAACCGTGGAAGAGGCTCTGGCCGATATATTAGTAGTATCATATATCAGAGAAGACAAACAGTTTCAAGGGGTACTCTTGGACTCCACCAAAAGGTAAGTTTTATTCCCAACGAGAGACAAAACTGCACTCTCAGCTTTCTTGTTCTGCGATTCGCATAAGTTTCGGTTTCTGCCTCTAAAGCGATTGTGAATTTCAGGAATCTTCCTTTCGGGGTCTCCGCTCTTCACCCAGCATTCTTCCCGCAGCAGAAGTGCGCGGACGAAGGCGATGACAGGTTGTACTCTGCCAGTCAGAGGTTCGCCTATCGAGACGGCGAACGCGCGGTCCGGCCCATCGGGCGGCCGAAGGCCGGTCAGCGGAAAGACAAAATGACCGTTCGGCTGCGGCCACGTAAGGTCCTGTGCTCCAAATGCGAAGGCATCTGCAACGAGAACTCTGAAAACGTCGCCCGCACGGATGGGCGGACACGGCCTAGGAAAGAACCAGACGCCGAGAGTGGAAAGACCGACCCCGGAGGTGGAAGTGCCGCCGTCAGGGG
This sequence comes from Himalopsyche tibetana, assembly GCA_030503985.1. Lineage (NCBI taxonomy): Eukaryota > Metazoa > Arthropoda > Insecta > Trichoptera > Rhyacophilidae > Himalopsyche > Himalopsyche tibetana. The sequence continues at coordinate 20,905,433 of JAPJYX010000024.1, forward strand.
TCCCGCGGGGCGAACTCTGATTCCGAAGCTCTCGAGGCTGCGACCAAGTGAGATAACACGAGCCCTCAATGGGGGCGAATCCTGGTCTATGCGTAACGCAGAGAGGGATGGCCGCAGGCAAGATGTTGAAGAGCCAATCGACTCCCTGGCTGCTCGCGGTGTCTCCGACGCGGAATCGGAAAGCCGATCGATCGGACCGAGTGAATTACATCCTGTTGGTGCCGCAAAGAGAAAACGACGGGCTGATGGAGGCGAAGAGACAGCTGGTGGGCTTTTCGCCGGCGCCAGAACCTTAAAAATTTCTTACGGCGAAGGCGAAGAAACGGTCACTGTACTCAGATTGCCGACAACTGCTGATGGCTCGGGGGAGGAGTCGGTTGGGGTGGATAGCGGGCGACCTTCTAAAGCTGTCAGAAAAGCGCTAAAAAAAGCCAAAAAACTTGCCAGAAAACCTCCGTCTCCTTGCGCTGACCGTGCACCCCAGCGTAGACACAAGCGCAAAGCTAAACACAAAAAAAGGCGAAAAGGAGACAGAGACGGCCGTTCAGACTCTGATTCACTATCCTTGGAAGGGGAGAACGGTAACGGAATCGAGAGAGTAGAAGAGAGAGATCAAGGAAATGGAGGCAAGAACTGGGAATCTGTGATGGCTGACGGGTCGGCTACTTCAGAGAGTGCCTCGGAGAGCTCATTGGAAGCTGGCAGAGAAACTGACAGAATAGAGGGAGAAGAGAACAATTTAGAGGAGGGCGATGTGGTGTGGGGTAAGCTACGCGGTCATCCCTGGTGGCCCGGGAGAGTGGTTTCGATGCATCAAAAAGGGGAGCGAGAAAGAGAAGCTTTGGTGTCATGGTATGCTTCTGAGGCCACCTCTCACCTTCCTCCGCGCAGACTTACACCTTTTCTTGCATCATTCCAAGTGAGTACTCTTGTCAGCTACATATTAAAATAAAATACATAATCAAGGTTCGCTTCCGGGGTATTAAAGTTAATTTAGATCTTTCTACATAATTTTTTATAGGTATTCCTGTAGAAGTATAAGGTTCGAAGGAAGACTGGTTGAAACCGCTTCAAATGTGTTATAGGGTTTTTTAATTTTGTTTCTAAAGCTCTATATCTATTGAAAGCCTAATAATATCTCTTCTTTTGCTATTTCCACTCTTGTCGGGGGCCATGTTACCATACTCTTGTCTCCAAGATTAACCATCTCCTGGCAATATTTTTTGCTTATGTCAATGTCCCGTAGTTCTGCCGATTACATCCTAGGTTGATCATGAGCGGCCTTCTGGAGCGACAGAATCCAACCAGTTAAAAGTTGAGATAGACGAGATTCAGGCAACCCTGGAGCATCTGCATCACATGTCCTAGTCAGGTCTATCGCTGCTTTTTAGTTTTGGACATTTTTAGGAACTGGTTACTCTGCTCTCTTATCTCTGACTTCCTGACCAAAAAAACCTCTAGTATTCAAAGCAAGAAGTTTTTAAAACAATTTGCTTACTGTTTATTTGGACCACATCTTCAATTGTCAAATTAAACCCTAATTTTGCTAGTCTTGATTCTTCAAATCGATATAATGTATATCGATTTGTATGACGATGTAAAACGATGTAAAACGGACACACGATATAACTCGGGAAAATTCCATTGAAAAAAAACAATGAATTCTTTCACTGAATATGCATGTTTAATAAATATAACACTTGTGTTTGATATTTGAGCATAATAAAAAATATGTGATCCTTTTTGGAACATTTGTATAAATCAATTGGACCGGTAAGTAATGGAATGATTTTTGGAATGCTTGATGGAATTTCAATATCAAGTTTGAATGATTCTAATTTATGATGTGTTTTTTTTTATCAACAAAATGGATAATAAAATGGCAACATCACAAAACTAATATAAAAAAATCATTTTTCAGAGAAATATTTTATAACAGCAATTTTAGAGTCTAACTGCAATTAATTGATCTATGAAAAGAAGCGTGTTCTGAAAGAAGAGTCCACTCATGTCGAATGATGCATGGAAACATCTTCAGTAATTTAACAATAGCTCAAAATAGATGGCTCCGAGGCTTTCCTTGCCCCGATTAATCTCATTGGTCTTCGAAGTGTGTCCCAACTCTACATTATATTTATTTTTAGAAGGGGGGCTTAAAAAATGTAGCACAGCTTAAACAAGTGGTTAAATTAGGAAAGAGATTCAAAAAACATTTCCCATTAGCTCAAGGAAAATGTTGGAAAGATTTTTCTGTTATTCCTAACAATAATTATGATAGAAAATTTAAATTAATGTGTCACAGTTAGTAACACGATACGTGGAATAATCAAAGTTAATTTAAATTTTCTATTAAAATGAACTTCCACAAAGTTACCGCCGAAACCATCGAAAGTAATAATTATGATTATCGTGCATTCATACAAAATTTTACCCTTTTTTTCAGGAACGATATGATAAAAAAAAGAAAGGGCCATACAAGGATGCAGTCAAGCAAGCGTCGGATGAAGCGCAAGGCGGGGAATCTCTCGATCCGCTGGCTTCAGTTCCTGACCACCATTTTCCGCACCAATACCATTCACCGTCATCCCTTTAATGGCACGGTGACGCGGGGTTAGCGGATGCCCGACAAGTTATAAACACGGTTAACTCTTGCACTGAATAGCCAAATATGCGTAAAACTTATAAAAGTAATTGTGATTTCATGAAATATTCAATTACTTAATACAACATATTAATTCTTTTTATTGTGCTGTGATTATTCCAGTTTTAAACAGAAGTGTTGTATTTTTTCTATCATTACCAGATTGTTGCAATATTATCTCAAAACTGATTGTAATCTTTTGAATGCTGACTTGCTCAAGAGTAAAATTCCAGTGCAAGGGTTAAGTGGAATTGTTTTTTAATACTGTGCCGTAAAAAGTGATAAAAACTATATTGAAATGGAGTTAGATTTATTATATTATGTAGGCATATACTACACTATCGCCGGGTGATACATATTTTTTTTGGCGAGGGTCATCAGTACTAAATACATATTATATGTAAAAAAGTGACAGTTTGCAAACTTTCTCAGCGAGTGATAAACTGGATATTGCAATAAATTAATATTGAGGAATTATTTTTGTACACCCTTTTATTTTTATTACATTTCTCAAATTTAATGAAAAAATTGTAACAATTTTCAGTGGGCCCTCAGCGGTTGACTAGAGTTTAAATGTAGATATTATGTTATTGTGAGATAATTATGTCTGATGTTTTAGTAATTTTTGTACCTAATTAGAAACCACCTTTGCCGGAGCCCTGATCTCCGGTGATCAAATTTGTGATTTAGGATTATGGATTCATGAACAGCAGCTATCATGATAATTATACTCAAACTAAGAGAGAAATGACTTAGATCTAGTCATATGACTAATGAAGTGTTCACCTTTTTCTACAAATAATAAGCCTAATGATTATTAAAAAAAACAACATTTTCAAATTCTTAAGAAATAGTATCTATCCTTTTGTGTTGTAAAAATCTTCAATCCAAGTCATAAATGGAAGTATTTTTCTTTTACTGCAGTTTTTTGAAAGGCCACAAGTTATTTCGAATGACGCTAGTTTTATTTGTGCACGTAATATTTAAAATAAATCAACGGTCATCGAAAATGTATGCCATAGAAATCTTCTAGCCGAATATATCTTTTTTTTCAAGGAATCATTTTTTCTACCGACTCCGCAATTGAGTTTAAAATGCTTACGATGAGCGGAAAAAGTCCAGATTTCATAAAATTGCAGAACTGGCACAAAAAGATATGTTTTGTTTTCATAAATATAATGCTTTTCCACCGAGAATCGACAGCTGACACCTTAAACGTGTCTAGTATTTCTGATTTACCGCTGATACTAACATATAAAAATGTGACTATGAAAATTTTCACATCGCTTGGACCACTTTCAGACAAGACAGTCACCAATAATTACATACTAAATGAAACTGTCAAAGTAACCTTTCTGTATATACTTAAATGTGCATCATTTTATGATGTTGGCTCTTTTTTATTCATATTGAAATAAATATTATAATTTTTCTAAGAATTGAACAGTTTATCTCTATATCATGCAGTTACAATCATAAATATAAATATATGCCTGCCTTCAATGACTGACAAATTTTACCTTTTTAGTAAGATGTGGAAATTGCAGCGTCCGGTTCTAGAGAGAAAATGGGTTGTTCGTTCAAAGCAGCTTTCAAAATGTGTGCTATAAAAATATATTTGCACTTTACATCTGAACACTGAACTGTGCAAACTAATTAATCAGAGACAAGGGTATACAGGGTCAAAAAGAACTGATTAAATTGTCGGATACTTAGATTTACATTCAATTTCAGAATAGTTACACGGAATACCCTCAAAATATCACCTCACGCTTGTCCCATTCCAGAATAGGTGTGACAATGTTAGGCTAAGAAGATATGTATATATATATATATATATATTTATGCCTTGTGCGAAGGCATCGCTCTATATTAATTTATCATTTTAATAATATTGCATCAATCACATAGTTAACCATGCAAGATTGTTGAAAATTATGCATTTTTTAGACAATCAAAATAATTTCATCTACAAAAACAAAATACCAAAGTAGTAAAACATTCATCATGCAATGAAAATAGTTTCAAACTCAATTAAATTAACAGCTTAACAACCGCATGTTTTTTTAATAAAATTTCACCTGGCGAAATAAAATTTTGCGAAAAATTCGCAAAAATTATAATTTTACTAAATTCACTATAATTTGTAAGCAAATTGAGATATCTTTACAAAATTTAATTTTCATAGCTTCCAGATACTTCGCCTATACGCATATATGTGTCCGCCGGCCAGCAACCTTTGTTTTTCAAAGACTCAAATACGCGTCCACGGTCGTTAAGCTGTTAATTTTCACTTTTTGTTGATACCTTTTTATTCTTTTTTTATAAATTCATTATTCAAATGAAAAAAAAGCATATTACTAACTAAAATGCAGAATTTCAGTTATATAATATTATTTCTTTTCCTCCATTAGAATATTTTTCTAGAAATGCTTATGAATCATAAATGAGTAAGTAACAATAGTATGCGAAATTTGAGTCATCTACATTTCAAAATGTAACACTCCCCTGATATTTCTTGACTCATCAGATAATGTGAATTTGAATAATTACCTTTTTCTCTTGTAAAACAAATGGAACCTTGGATGTTATTATTAAAATTCACATTTAATATTTCAATTAAGTACTGTATAAATGACATTGTTACATTAATAAAGTCTCATTATATTATCCTTAAAAATTGATTTTGAAAAATAAAATAAAATGTAAGCATTTTAATTTGGTGATATTTCCTCATACTATCTTAATTGACCTATTACATTCCCAACAATTGAATGTTATCAGTTTCATTTTTGCAGAGTTTTTCAGTGTAATAATATATTTTTGGTTATACATTTTATTTCCATGGATTGTTAAATGGGTGTTATCCTATATTATTTGTTTCTACAGCACTGGTGCCGTATTTTTTTTTACGAAAATTGTAACTGAATAGATAGTTTATTGCTCTTAATATTCTGTTTCATAAGAAAAGTCTTCCATATATTATTTTAATTTACTTACTTTACTGTTCTTGAAAATACAGTCTCGTCCAAAACTTACCCCAATGTTTTTAATTTGTTTCTAAACATACATTTTTTCAGAAAGAATGTGGGAAAACTTCAGTTTCCGTGACATCAATGAAATGATTATTAACAAATTCATGTGATTGATATAATCTACTTATTAAAATTTTGAAATCCCCTTCGTTGATTTAAGCCTCTACTTGGTCCGACCCGTGAACTTGGTTCGGGTGGGTAAAGACCATCTTATGAAAATTGTTTTAGATAATCTTTGGGACATGCGGTCAATACTATTCGTAACAAAAGCAACAGCTTAAATTTTGAAGGCATTTGACTCTGAGAAACCCATAAAATTGTGAGTTAATCCTGAAAAAATACTGTAAAATTTTATTTAATAATTTCATTATTCCACTGATTGTTACATACAGATGGCTTACCGCTGTTATACTTATTTCCTATAGAATTTATTTTACAAACACAAGTAATTATTTTGTAAGTAGTAGTGTTATTGCAATTACTATTTTTATTGTTTGTATCTAGCCCTTCTTGCGTTCAGTTGAAAGAGAAAAGACCAACCTCCATTTTGTAATTTATAGAATCAATGTCTACTTTTTAATAAATAACTAATTAGACTGAAGATGTTTCTCAGAGAGGCGATAAAGTTACCGCCGAATCCATCAGAAATATTAATGGTTTGCACTCAAATTAAATGTAAATATTGTTAAATATCTGCTTTCTACAGTCTTAGGTGGTTGACCAGTTTGTTGGAAAGAAAACTCATCAATAAATACGATTGGTTTGTTGGATCAGTTCTAAGGGTACGAAAAAATAAATCAGGGCTTTCAGCTAACAAGTGTCATTTAGACGCATACTGGGTAATTTCATCAAATTAACCTGTGCAGACTTCCAATTTAGAGTGACTAGCCATCGGTCCTTTTCTAGCCCACTTGAAATTGTCTGGTCTTCACACACTGTTTTTGTATTATAGGGAGTATCCGAGTATCAGTGAACTTATTCTAAAAACTTGACACTATGGTGGCATCTGATCATAAATATTTGTATTACTCGACTGCATCCAGCTATCTGCAAACTTTTTCAGTAAACCTTAAATCAAATTGAAATAAAAGGCAGAATTGTGCAAAATATATTTATTTTTCTGAATTTATCAACACAAGACATAATAGGACATGCACGTAGGCACTTACGCAGGCACTTCAAAATTTTATTTTCAATTGCAAAAAAACACGTCAAATTATGATTCGTTTCATAAATTGCTCTAAATATCAACACATTATATACAGTATATTTTAAAAAACTATTATAGACATTTTCTATCTTCAAAAACTGCGGCCCTACGTATGAAAATAGACCTCTCTCCATGTTACAACCTTTTTTTACTGAATTTTTTATTTATTTCACGCTAACTTTATAATTTAGGACATAAAAATATCTGTTTACACCCAGATTAATGTTAGTACTCGTCATTGATGACAAAGTCCACGCAACTATCATATTTCAATACGTTGTCTCCCAGGACCCTCAGTTTCGATATGAACGTTCTGTGCTCTTTTGTGTTAATCTTCTCATAACGCAACGCTTTGATCATCTTATCGACAGTGTAGTGAAGCCACAGCAGATTTGTGTAGGGTTCAAAATGTTGCCATAGATTCCTGAAAATAAAAAGAACCACATAAATATTTCAACGGCTATGTTGAATGCTGAATCATTTCTCATTTCATTGAAGAGAAGATATGAGAGCGGTTTAAAATAGAGTAGACTTAATACAGGCGATTTTTGTCTAATGTGTTTGATAAGATCAATGTTACAATATAGTAAAAGTATAGTCTGGTAAAAACTTTCTCAATTCTTTAAATGGAGGGTGTGTGTAATGATACTGGCCAAAGTGCCATACTTTTACTAATATATTATTTATCAATGATATAGGTGAAAAGTCAGGTGATTCCAACAACCCAATTACAAATTGCAATTTTTTGTAGAAAAATAGGTCTTCGACCATGTTAATTAATTAAGTAAAAAAAATAAATACTAGACATTGAAGGAAATGACCATGTCTAAACAAGGGTGATTGAAATAATGTTGTATTTACCCATTCTTTTCTCTCATGAGCCGGTATATATCAAATTGGTAATCACCGACAGCATCGAAGAGTTCCGCATCGGTGGCCAAATTATTGAAAAGAGTGAAAGCCGCTCTGGGCAAAGTGATTCTGGAGAAAGTAAAATCGATAATGTTGGCTTTGACACCGAACGTCTCAACAGCATAATGGACACCGTTCAGGGTGAAGTCTATGAACTGAAATCAGAAAAAGGAATATGACATAAGTAAGCTGATGGAGTATGAGCCAATATAACCACTGATATTTATAACATTTACTACACAGATAGTTCACAAATTGTAGTCTGAAATGTTAGGAAAACAACTTAAGATGAATGTACCATCTTTTAGGCCATTGGCATAATACAAAGAAGCCCATTAATGTTTGGGTGCTGGGAAAAACTGGTGAATTAAAATAGAATATAATTTTTTTGAATATAAAAATAAACTCCTTATATGTTTATTTCGATTTATAAACGTTTCTGAAATGTAACACAAACATATGCCTGTTGAATGAATGTCTGTGATGTTTTCACCCTCCCTCCCCAACCCATCTAATCCCGAATACCATGATTGCAGGCAGTGTTTTTTCCCCCCATCCTTCATTTTTTACCTGCTACAAATGTTGAGCAACTGATATACAATTATTTCACATCGGAAGCTGTTTACATGAACAAAAAATAGATAAACAGTAAACATAACGAAAATTAAACTACCTTCTCCTCGGTGGGTGTAATAAGAACATTTCCCCAATGCAAGTCACGGTGTTCAAATTGGAACGCAGCCTCAGCCACGGCAAGTGAAAAGGCCACCTGTAATGAAATAATATCAAATTACTATTTGATTTCCAACATAGCAAGTCTTATGTAATAAGGGCAAGGTCAAAAGTCAATGTGAGTGTTGAATACTGCAGTTGTATTGATTTGAACAAAAGAAAATTGAGCATGAATAGTTTGCCTGTCTCTAGATTGAAATAAGAAATTTCATGTACGGAACGAAGCCAAAAAAAAATATTATTTTATGGTGCTATGCAAGATTGAGTCATCGCATGATGCATATGAAAATGATTGCGGGTAAAACCCCACAATCAATAAGTGTCATTTTTAAATTTACCGAGAAGGATGTGCTTAATGCGACTTCTTTGAAAAAAAATATTCAAATATAATACAATTCCGATTTGTCATAATAAAAATGATAACTGTGGTTAGTTACAAATAAAATTTTAACATCATATCCCGTTTGAAGAATTTATTATAATAAGTAATTTTGAGATTAAACTTTAATTTAGAGCATTGTATGCTGCTTGAAGTAATCAATTTTGTAAGATCAAACAGAAGTCGCTTAGTGTTAATTTCATGCATAATCTTTTTTTTTACGTGTCTACTATGAAAATAAATACGATTGACTCTGTATAACAACTTCTCGAGCAATATAAATTTGCCACGATTAAAAGGAAAGCTTTTTTGTTGACTCTTCGCAGCCGAAATATGATTAAAACATTGTCTCGATATTTACGGTTAACATAAAAGCAACATGCAAAAATAGAGAAAACAAAAACAAAACCTGGTAAATGATGATGATGTTGATTAAATCTCCTTTGTGGATGAGTGAGAATCTAGTCATGTAACAGAAACCATGCACTAGACTTCCACCCACCCGCAAAAAAGACAAAATGATAATTGACACAGCCATCTATTACACACATTAACACAAAACAAAAAAAACATTAGCAACCAACCACTGAGGGATATTGTGTAATACAATCATAAATAATCAATGAACTGCATCTAATTATTGTTTTCTACATACAAAATTTTGTGAATAATTATTTGACATGTAATTTCCATGATTGACTTTGGGAATTTCAAAGACAAATCGTTTCAATAAATTAGCTTCCACGAAAGGTAATTAAGTCTTTCAGTATGATGGTAGTGTGTTTTGTTTAGATTCTATACAAATGTTTGCATGCATGTCGCAACGAAATGATTCAGTGGTAAGCATCTTCGTAATCACAAACATTCTTTCTAAGTATGTAAGAATAATGAACACATACGTAAAATTACAAAACAGTTCATGATTTTCATCAGTTTTGATCTCTATAAAAGTATTTTTGGTGATATTTTCCCCAAGATGTTTACAAAGGAATGCATAATTACAGACTGGTCAAGTTACAAAGATTTAATTGAATACTGACAGTTTTTCAACAACCTTTTAAATTAATTATACATTGTTTGGCAAAGTAAATGAAATAAGAAAAACAAGGAAAAACTGGTGTGCCGAAAATCTAGGGGCAGATAAAAAAAAAATGCTATATAATGAACGTTAACAAAATTATATTGATGTTTTGGCAGATTGAAGTAGACCTTAATTATCACAGAAATAAGTTGGCTATCTTTAATAATTTAATAAGAAGATACCCTCTTCATTTTATGTTCTCATGCAAGCAGCATATTTCAAAGGAATAAATGAAATAAACCAATTGTCAATGATTTTGCAAAAAAAAATTGGTACAGAATATTGACAAAAAGATTTTTAAAAAAACTTCACAACTAATTTAAGATTTCGAAGAAAGGTGCTTTTTGTGGTGGAATTTCAATATTGAACTTGAACAACACAAATTATACATTAACACTTTCTTGAAAAATTGTATCGCAGGTTGACTGAAAAACATCTAGTGAAAATCATTCGACGGCTTAAAATTAGAAAAATGTACAAATATCGATAGTATAATGAAAGAAACCTGATTAAGGACGCTGTAGGCTTGGGCCGCGGTGGTGAATCGATAAGCCTCGAGATCTGTTCCAGCATTGGCCAGCTCCAATATTATATAGAGCTGATCGTCCTCGAAGAGAGTCGGGCAATCGTTTTCGGATCCTTTCAGTTCGTCATATAACTCCCACAGTTCGATGAGTCTCTCTGGATAGCGACCCTCCACGCATCGCACGCACTGCACTTTGTTAAAGCCTGACGTTTTGTTTACTTCATTGCTTCGTAAATCACTCAATTCCCTGCAACATGACACGTTATAATTATATTATTTACTTAACCAGGAACAAAGAAAATGAGCATAATATGCTCTTTGTTAGTTAAATTAACACATTGGCTACGGGGCGAATATGCATAACTACATGATACAAGTGCGGACTTTTTGAAATCATTATCACTTTTACCCTACACTTTACACTTTTTTAGTGGAAAATATTTTTTCAAAATTTGTGAATATATTAAGCTATCCTTCTTTATAAGATAAATAATGAAATAATATTCTTTTTATTCAGTACTTGGAGTTCTATTGCCGCATGTTTTACGATTTCAGAATCTTTGTTAACAAAAATCACTTAAATGTGTGAAAATAACGTATTTACGTATCGGCAGACATTGCTGTTGAATCTTGCCGTGCAAACAGAGGTTGGTCCTGTGAATAAAGTTATACATATGGTCATACTTAATAAATAAATAGGATAACATCGATGCATTTGGTAAACTGATCAATTTTTCAATAATTTTATTGATTAAACTATGGCCACTAATCGAGTTTGGAATGCTTTAATGCTTTAATGAATGTTAAAACAGTTATGCAATATTATGTTTTGTCTTTGGTCTTCTTTAGCCATGTGTTGTCTTTGGTAGTTGTATTTTATTAATTTCAATAAAATTACAAATGTTTGAGATCTTTGGTTTAATCGCTCGGCATAAGGGCTCTATTTTTGTCGATGACAATACCATTGTGGTGTGTTTTGCTATCATTCATGGTTGGAAACAGTTATAAAATATTATATAAGTTAAATGGCTTTAGTTCATAATTGTCGACATTGCCAAGGATAAAGAAATGAAGATAATATTAACGCATGGCTTGTAACAGCTTAACGACCACACGTTTTTTTTTATAAAATTTTGCGATAAATTCGCAAAAATTATAATTTTACTAAATTCACTATAATTTGTAAGCAAATTGAGATATCTTTACAAAATTTAATTTTCTTAGCTTCCAGATACTTCACCTATACGCATATATGTGTCCGCCGGCCAGCAACCTTTGTTTTTCAAAGACTCAAATACGCGGTCGCGGTCCACAGTCGTTAAGCTGTTAACCTTCGCGTTCCGGAGCGGGGTGCAATTGCGCCCCTAAATTCTTATTTTACCAACCATTTGTTAAATATCGGTAATATCTAGCTGATATTTATTGTAATCTACAAACATATCTTACTGAATACAATGCAAAAAAAAAATCTGAAAAATTGTAGAAAATAAAATAGATATTCACGTTTTTCGTTAACAAATGGTATTTGGGTCACATATACACGTTGCGTTTGAGTGTGTGCGTGTGCCGAGCGCAAACTCCACACACCTGATGTCATCGTACCCTGCGCCCGCGCCGGGAGAACGACGTCGCTTTACGATTAGTTCAGTCTGCTCTCGCCGCTTCTATTGACATGATGGATTTCTACCGCTTCTATACGCCTGACGTATCGTCAACGCAATATGATATGGATGATTCAAAAAGACAAATTGTCTCTTAATTTTGACAGGGCATGCTCAAAATCAACATTCGAACTGCTGACATTTATTATTTTAATTTTTACTTCGTTAAATGAGAAAAATTCTGGGGGGTACAATTGTACCCCGCTCCGGAACCCGTGTGATTTTTCAAGATATAGGTACTCGAAGGTTAACAATAAGTGTCCAGAAAATATTTTTGAAAAATATATTCAAAGAGTTACAAGTTATTAACATTGAGTACATCGAATGACATTCCTAAAACACGTATTCCGCGTCCCCCAGAGCCGATGTATTAAATACTAGTAAAATATTCATTTTACTTGAACTCACATAGCAGTCACAATTTCTGAGAGAATCTCTTCAAACTTCTTCTGCTGATCTCCATTGACCAATTGTTTGCCTTCGATTGGGATAATTTTCATAACAATTGGATTAGAAGGATCAGCTTCATTCTTGAATAGAAACACTTCTCCGTAAACTCCTTCACCGATCTTGCAGCAATTGCGAAGTTTTCTGAAAGTAAAAGATTAAAAGTGATCAGCATTTCTCAAATATAAATACGCACATTTTTTGTTAAAATGATTAATTTTCATAAGTCAACTTTATTTATAATAATTTAATAAATTTGGGGAAATTCATTGTCATTGAATTTAGTTTAAATTGATCGCTATGTTATCCCAATGGTTGTAAGTGAGACATGTTCCAAGTGAGAAAGGTCGTTATGTTTTGTTGAAATAATTACTGGTTATTTGTGTTCAATTACGTTTATAAAAAAGTCTATCGGAGTCTGGTTTTTGCAATGTTCTTTCATGATGTTTTTCTTTGATGAAAAAATAGGCATAAAAATGTAATTTTCAATATTTTGCAAGTACAAAAGCTTTGCACTCTAGACAGGTGTTTCGCTAACAACCTCTCAATAAATTTATTCTATAGCCAATGTCTATTAGGAGGTTTATTGTCTTAATAGGCCGACTCTTTTATGTGAAACGCAGGAAACATTACTGTAAAAAGATGAAATAGGTTTCAACAGTGAAAAAAGTATATCTGCTGTAGGTTGAAATGTAGCAAACATTAATAATTCTATCAATATTAAGTTGATTATGTAACCAAGATCACTATGACATAATCACCAATACATTGACATGCATGTATTTATAAATCAGAAAACCGACAATTGTAACAATGAGCACAATTGCTATATTGCAATAATTGAGATAAAACCGTTTGTTTAATTATTACAGATGTCTGGTAAGTGAAAGCAAAGCATACAAATGATGCAGGCCATGTTACACATATTAGAGAGTAGTGTATGAGGCAATTTAAGTTAATTATGTCAATTTCAAGAAACAATTGAGTAATGTACACAAGTGAAAATATTACTGCAGGCATTACTGATATCAGATAATGATTACGGCTTTCTATTACAGATCCTACTTGCGTAAGGAATGTTAAAATTGATTGACCGATATAATGAATTTGTAATATTTTTAAAGTAACATGATGAGGACAATATGTCCCATTAGGTCATACAAAATATTAAATTGCAGTTAGATTTTGCCTGAACAGATAAATTGTAATAAACACAGATAGAAATATGAGAATAATAAGAGATACAAGTAATTATTGTTGCATTAATTAAAATGATAAAACATGCCGTTAGAACTAGCGCCAATGCAGCATGCACTTGACAGATATAAAAAAGACAACATAATAAATATAGCATAAATTAAATATATAATATCGATGGCCTAGTTTCATAGAACGATAAGTCAAAATTTTAATGTTTGAGTTATATTACCCACTATATTCGAATAACTTTTCTATATCTCCACAAAAGTACGACTCGGAAAAAATACTAGTTTTCTCTCTGTAGGCTGATGTTTGCATAGGGAAATAAAGAAATATAAACAATCTGCTCTCAATTATATCATCATATGAATACAACTAGAAAAATCGTTTTTTGGTTTTCTCAATGTTCCAATAAATTTGAATTGAGATAAATGACAGATTCACTAAAAAGATTATACAAATAATAAAATAAATCACCTTTTTACAACAAGGAATAAAAGCTGCTAATTGGATTGATCACATAAAAACATAATTGAGTAAGAAAAGTCGCAAATAATTAAATTCAAAGGTTTATATAAAAAAAAATACGAACTAGGGATTTTAACAATCTAATTTATATTATTAATTTTTCTTGGTTTTTAATAAATATATATTTATTATATCAGTGGAAATGATAATTGAAGCTTGTGATACACGAAACCGGTCCTGATCCCAATAAATAATTGTAAGAAAAGTTGAAAATAATGGAATATTATTATTTTAATATGCCTATAGCAATGGTGAGCAAAAGCGGCTGCTCATCAAGATAATTTTAGCTCACATTCAAATTAAAAAAATCTGTTGTTTCGTAAAAATGTAAAATTGGCAAATTGAAGAATTTTTTTATATACTACTTGTGTAAAACATGTTAATTGTGGTATGGCTTTTTATAATATATAAAAACCTGAATGTGGTTCTCATTAATCTCATGCTTGCCCACTCCTGGCTTATAGTATATATGTCCCCAACAGTAGACAAATTGTCATTTTTGCCTGTAATTTTATTGTAATGTAAGTTGTAACAATAACATGAAAATTATTTTTGGAAGAGTTCATTTATTTAATAATACTTTGTGAAAGGTGGTGAGTTAATTTTATTTAGAAGTGTAATATAATACATTAAAATAGTTTCATTTATTGCCTTTTTGATGGTTTATGACGGGGATCTCTAAACTTTTAAGCACAAGGGCCACACTGACTTCTCCACCAAGCCTCAAGGGTCCTAGATATTTCACCATACCAACATACTATTGTTTTGAATGTCGGATCGGTGGTGGCTGCGGGCCGTAGTTTGGAAACCTTTGTTTTATGCAATACAACTCTGAATGAAAATAATCAATGTCAAGTGTTACCTAATTTTCAGAGCAGATTATTACAGCCTTGACTGAACTTAGGGTAAATATGGGCTATTCCTTTTCATATTTACCGAATTAAGACAGCAACGTGGAGAGATGCAATTTAATTAAACAATATAACATGCTTTGCTCAAGTGTTTCATCAACAAAGTGCAGATATTTATGCTTAGTCCTATTTATTGGTTATAAAAATGTATCAAATTTCAGTCATATCAGCACTCACCTCTTGTTAATATTTATTACGTATATTTTATTACACCTAACTACTACGTCACACTAGGAAGTCAGAGTTGCATATTTCTTTGAAATATGTACGTCTCTCAGAATTCTGTCAACACTGTCGAGCGTCAGACAATAATACAACGATTGATGGATGACATTTCAACAAACAAAACCGGCGCCATCTTCCTTTTAATAGACACGGGAAATTAAGAGGTCAATTAATTAATATCAGGTCAAAGATCAACTTACTGCTTAGGATAGCACTCATCAAAGGGTAGCGGATATGTTTGGTTGCACCTTCTCAAAACGACATCACGGGCTCCGAGTCCACTCCAGGCTGAATCAACGACAGGTGTATGACATGATCCAACTACACCGCTTCTGTTGACTTCGGAGATAGAAAGTTTCGAAAGATTGACAGCCGTATCATTACACGTATCTGACAAGATTCCTGGCGGAAACAAAACACACATAGATATTTATAACTGCAAGGTGACACAGTTAGGAATCCAGTAAATCAATTATTATTTCAGGGTCGACGTTTGTCGCAAACTACATACATACGATGTTTGAGTAACCTTGGCGATATATTCAAATAGAAGACAAAAGTTTCGCGAAAATTACTCACCCGCACAAAACAAAGGCAGATACATGCACTTGGCTTCCTTTTCTTGTTGAGAAAAAGGCAACGGTAAATATAGCAATTATCCCGTTATGCTGGGAGTACTTCGGTTACAACTAACACCACCACTAACTTTCACAATTGATTGTTAAAAACTGTTCGTCAAAAAGACTATATGCGCGACTGATAACAGGCAATCAATGCGCGTAAAATCTTTATGCAGATATTCGATAAGCAATAAATGAAAGTAAGAAATGAATCACACGTTTCGACGAAATCACAACGCGTCACAACTTACTTCCTTTGTGTAGGAGAGTAGAAGCGCATTGAATGTTGCCAGTTGGGCCTAGATTAATAAAACGCAATGTGTTGTATAATAAAAACTCTCAAGCCAAATTGAAATTCAGAAATTATTAAATTAAATGCTGGGATTTATACAGACACAAATACTCTCTATTTTAAACGATTTATAGATCTAAAATATATGTTATCAATCACAGAAAAAGTGCTATAATTCATTATAACTTAAGCTTAATGCATACATGATTATGTCGCATATATAGCACAATAAAAAGGAATATATTATTTTTCAAAAATGCTAGAAACTTAAAGCACTTTAAAAAAAATTAATCATTTTTTTAAAAATATGCAAACATTTCGACTATTTCATTGATTTACACATAAATGATGTAACCAGTACATTAAGAACGTTTAAACAAATACATTTTATTATGTTCAAAAAATTAAATATACATTTGTACTAATTCGCACTTTTATTTATTAAGATCAGGAACGGTTTCGCTCATGACAATTGACGTGACGAGTTTTTTTTCAATACCAATTTTTTATTACACTTTTTTTTTTGATTTGTATAAATAGTACTGTAACATTTTATTCTCTAATCAGTTAATAATGCTCATCATGAGCGAATCCGGTTCTGATCATAATAAATAAAACTGGGAATCAGTACTAACGTATATATATATATATATATTAATATAATGCCTTTCCACCAAGTATGAACAGTGAAAACCCTAATAAAGTACTAGCTGTAAGCCCGTTGCCCAGCAACGTGAGATTTTTGTTGCATAGTAGTTAATTTAATTTAATTTTATGTTATTTTATTTCATTTAATTTAATTTAATTTAATTTTATTTTATTTTATGTTATATTTTTTTTCATTATTTTTTATTATTTTTTATTTCATTTTATTTTTGGAATAATGTTTAAGTTTGCTAACAACCATTTATCGTAGTAGCAAAAATAGACCTCGCAAATTACCTAATTTTGGAATAATGTTTAAGTTTGCTAACAACCATTTTTCGTAGTAGCAGAAATATCGTAAAGTATTTAATTTTTGGAATAATGTTTAAGTTTGCTAACAACCATTTTTCGTAGTAGCAGAAATATCGTAAAGTATTTAATTTTTGGAATAATGTTTAAGTTTGCTAACAACCATTTTTCGTAGTAGCAGAAATTTCGTAAATTATTGAATTTTTGGAAAAATGTTTAAGTTTGCTAACAACCATTTTTCGTAGTAGCAGAAATGTCGTAAAGTATTTAATTTTTGGAATAATGTTTAAGTTTGCCAACAACCATTTTTCGTAGTACATATATATATTTTATCTAACTAATTTTCAAATACGCTGAAAAATACATTTTGTAGAAGAGGACATCAGTACGCACACATTTGTGAAAAGTGATTATTTTATCGACTATTAATATATAGATAATATAGTATGAGTAAACCAGTGCCACCTCTGTCATGTCCACTTCTGGGTAAAGCATATAGATTAGTTGAACATTGTGTATTATTACAAGGATGGGTTAGGTTGCCGGATGATCACTAAACTGTTTTATAAAACATTATCTTTATAAAAATCATTGAACTTTAATAATGAAAATTAAATTCAGCACTTCCGGTCCAGATCCTAAAATATCATTATAATATTGCTGTAAAAATGGGTTTGAGCGATTTTTTCTTACCATCAATTGACTGCCTTCTGATTGTTGTTTCACCGGAATCAGAAGTGTCCTGATTTTGATCTTCCTATGGAAAATTGTTTTAATCAAATATATATAGATATAACTTAATTGACTAAAATTTATTTGGCAATAATATTTTATACAGTTTTAGCTTTTTAACAAATAGAACTCACATTTATAATTAAGTCTTTGGTTGGTTAGTCAGTGGTAAGATGTTCATGATTAACCCATTCTGATATTATATCGACTGTGGAAAGGAAAAAGGACGTAACCCACACATATAAAATTTTACAGGAGGCGCTAAAAACGTTTTTTGATGATTTTGTGACATATGCAAATTATGAATTATGCACAACCTTGAAGGGCATGGATACTTTTAAGCTGGTGTTTAATTGACGTAACCTAATATTAATTAAAGAAATCGTCTCGGAAAAACCTTTATTTCAGTGTTTTTTCTTGGTTTTAATTTTTTACAAGGTCATCTTTTTCAAACTAAAAAGCTAAATTTAGATACTTATTCGGCATTTTCAGCTTCCATCCTTTTGATAGAATGTGTGTCAAATTGTATAAATAGTGATTATCGAAAAAAGGCTATTTTGGAAAATTGAGGGTTACGTCCTTTTTCTTTTCCACAGTCGATATGTAAATGCTATCAGATTCACTCTTTAGTTTTCAAATTATTTTTAAGAGGTAATAAACATTTTAATTATAGTCAATTTAGTGAAAATGATTCATATTTTGTACTTTTATCTGTAAATTCCTTGCATTACCAATTGTTTGTTACACCCTAATAATTTTATTTTGTTTTGTATAAACAGCACTGCAATATTGTATTCCATTATCATTGATAATGCTCGTCATGAGTGAAACCGGTTGTGATTATTTAAAATAAAAATGAAATTAGTACAAATGAATATTTTATTTTGAATACTGTTTTGACTGTGAACACCATAAAAGTGGTATATAGTAAACATCACGAATCCAGTGGCGTAGCTAGAAATTTGGGGCTCTCATGTAGACGTCACTCAAGCCCTACAAATGCAGTTTTTTTTTATATTGAGTATGTAGAAATTTGGGCCTTCATGCTAATGCATGACTTGCTATGCTGCTATGAGGTGGCTATGCCAGAACTCAAATCTTTGGAACACTTTATAAATGATACATACATGTATGCACAAATATTAGCTCTATGAGCTCTAGAGCTAATGGGTTGAGGAAACTGGCAACAGAAAATAATTAAAATTAATGTATGGCATCCAACCCAAGGCAAGGAAAATTTCAAGTTCAATGGAATATAATTTTTACTTACTTCAACTATTGTAACGGAGCACAGTCTGCTTTTATGATGGTTATCTTGAACGTTTGTCATAAAACTCATACGAGAGTGTGACATAAAACTCATACGAGAATGTGACATAAAGCTCATGCGGGAATGTGTCATGTCTAAAAATATATAAAAAGACAAATTAATATAAGTTATTGAGTAAATGACCAATGTTCCTTCTAAGATGATATGAGTGATGGGCAGCAGATTTTAGTGCCGCTCAATCAAAAATTACCTCCCACCCTTCTGATCAAAAAAAGCTAGCGCATATAAGAGCAATTATTCAACTAGTAGTCCTGTTTTACCCCCATCCTTCTATCCTTACTCAGCCTGGAAAAACGAGATTTAGTTATCAAGTAACAATGATGAATGTCGGTCTGCTTCATATGAGAAATGAAAAAACCAAGCAGTAGAAGTAAAATCATTTAATCTCGCAAATTGTGTAATCCTGTTTTATTTTTCGTTCTAACTATTTATTGAGGAGTCTTCCACTTCAGATGATAAAACTTTGTTCAATTGCATAAGGCAGTGTTTCCCAACCTTATTTGTGCCACGCCCCACTTTGACCCATCAAAATTCTTAAAAAATAATTAAAATGCTTTAAATATTTAAAAATGAACATAGTCAATACTATTTTAAATTTAACTTTCATAAGTAAATACATATCGACTGTGGAAAGGAAAAAGGACGTAACCCACCGTTTTTTCAAAACAGGTTTTTTTCGATAATCACAATGTATCAAACTTGATACACGTTCTGTCAAAAAGATGCAATCTGCAAATGCCGAATTAGTGTCTAAATTTCGCTTTTAAGTTTGAAAAAGATGACCTTGTAAAATATTAAAACCAAGAAAAAAGACTGAAATAAAGGTTTTTCCTAGACAATTTCTTAGTTTAATATTAGATTATGTCAATTAAACACCACTTTAGAAGTCTCCGTGCACTTAAAGGTTGTGTATAATTCATAATTTGCATATGGCCCAAAATCATCAAAATACGTTTTTTGCGCCTCCTGTACAATTTGATACGTGTGGGTTAAGTCCTATTTCCTTTCCACAGTCGATATGTACCTAACATATATTATGAGACACGAAAAACTCGGAAAAAAATTACATTAAAATTAGTACGAGCAGAATAACGGAAAATTAGTAAAATTAGTATTGACATTGGATGCTTGGCTGACTAAATATGATCTGATGGAATACATATATATAAGTTAAAATGAAATTTTTGAGAAACAAAATTTTTTGTCGGAATCGTTTTTTATTTTGAAGCCAGAGTCGAAGTCGTCTTTTTTTTACACGACTCCACAGCCCTGTTTAGGGTTGTTATTCAGCAAAACCATAAATCACATATAACTTTAGTTATCAAATTTTTAGAACATTTGTGGAGCATATAGCCTTCTAATGAAGGTATCTCAACAGAAGTTTTTCTACGAGAACTGTTAGTTACTTTTTGAAAGAGAGTAGTAGGGACAAAATGATAAGGCTAGGACAGGATAAGTGGTTAGCAAATTGCTCTCGATACGTCCAGTTATTGAAAGATCGGAAAACGTGGAAGGGAATTTTCAGACATCACAAACACCCACGCCTTTGAACAGAAGTCGATAAATCAATCGAAAAAATGCTGTTCGTACTGAGACCCATTAGATCTGGCATGGAAACCAACAGCACTAACCGCTGGGCCATAGTGCCCAGCAATAGAATAGATGAAAATGAATGGCAAAAATTCTGAGTGAAATTTATAATACTCTAAAAGGCAAATGGTTGACAAGAGGATATTATGTAATTCTGTTTTTATTACTAGACATTTCGAAAATCTAATAGCATTTAATATTTCCCCACCAAGTCGCCAAACATGATATCCCTTTTATGGAAATCATTTCTTTAAACTACAAACGGATAGTTCAAAAAAGAATAAATGACTTACCCATGTTCATCTGACGGTCGACCAATGTTGCCACACTCTCTCGATATTTGCGACCTTTAACGCTATTCTTGCACGTCTCATTTAGAGTTTCCGCGATATCATCAAAGGTATAATTCGAACTATTCATGTTGCGGAGAATACTCAGAGACCTCGCCCATTTTTTTCCAGGTTGGAGATATAAGGACCTCCTCTCGAGTAAAACAGGTTTTGGCGAAGCAGATAACTCAATGGCATCCTTCTCCTCATAGTCGGCATCAGTTTCAGACAAATTTTCTAGTTTACTTATACTCAATCTAGAAAAATCAATATTTTCTGAACTGGAGAGATTAAGTTCAGATTGGTCGTTTTCACAAGAACTTTCATCATCGGTATCAATTGAGAAATTTGTTGTTTTTCTTCTAGTAGCAACATATATATTTCTAGTGTCGTTACTTTTATCATTAGCATTAAAATTTATTTTTCCCTGCGAAGACTCGTGGATAGATTTGAATAACCCATCATTGATTATTGCGGAAGACATCTGCATTACGTCTATAAGACTATTTTGCAAAGCAGAAGGAGGCTCTTCCACGATTTGATTATTCTCTAAAGACCGTAAACTATATGCTGATTTTCTTATCGGCTTTAAGTGTCTGTCGAAATATCCATTACTCTTACACTTCTTGGCTACTTTAAGATTGGGACTGTTCCTATATGATTTCTTGTTTCTTAAGACGATTGATGTAACAGTTTTAGTATTATATGAATTTGAAAGGTCGCTATCAGAAAGTTCAAGCCTTGAACTGTTTAGATTATATGATTTTGTTGCGTTATCTTTAAACGAAGATTTATCAGACTGACTTTTATTCTTTGTTGTAGAATTATTCAATGTAGGAAATAGAGCAAGTTTGGAGAGAATATCATCTTTTTTACTGTTTATGTTTGATAATGAACACAAACTTTCACTTGATTCAAACATGTCTGGACTAGTTAAAACAAATTCATCAGTGACCCTGACCCTATCTGTAAAACCTAAGAAGTCAGATTCATTATCTGAAGGACGCCAACTTTTATCATTCTCACATGATTCTAGTTGATCATTATTGTTACAAAATTCTTTCAAGCAACCCAGTCTCTCCATGACAACTTTTGGAACCATTGTTAATTTAGGATCATTCTTTAATTTATGAATAATAATTGCACTAGTTTCAGCTACCTCATTGATTTCACCTGACACACGTCTCGATTGACTTATTGAAGGCGATTCAGTTTCAATATGACTTGTATCGCTGCAAGAAGTTAAAAAGGGTGAATTAGGAAGCTCGAACATAGTTTTCTTATAAGGTGTGTCGTCCTCCGAAATGATAATTGCAGACAAGTCTTGGGGTAGTAAATTCGATTTGGCATCAATTTTTTCATTGGGCGTACTGCAAAGCAATACTTTGTGCAACCTCGGAGTTAACATCGGAGATGACTTTAATAAATCAAAATGTTTCGAAGGTAGAGGAAATTTGTTTTTAGAATTTTCAGGTATGAAAGAAGCAGAGGGTTTTTCGTGTTGATAATTTCCTAGTTCAGAGTCCCACAGCATATCTGCAAAGTTTGTTAATTTCAGTTCACTTTTTGACATAAGAGCATCACGCAGATTGTCAATACTTTGGGATGTATCAATTTTTTGTTTCGAAATATGAAAGCGATGATCAATAATACTGTTTCCTTTGTTATTTTTTGGTGATAGAAAGATTTTTTTTCTTTTTTTCTTCCTCTTTTTAGGCTGCAAGGGTGCAGACGATTTTGCAACATCTGAAACTAAAATAAATTTTATTAAAGAGCCTGCAATTGATGAGTGTCGTAGAATGATGACAGATAATCTATAATAGATCGAGAGCAGCCACCAAGGCATCACAATGGATCTGTCAATTGAAGCCGTTTCCCCAATTCTCACAATTACATCAAAAACATTCAAAATTGTGAAATAAAAATTTTGGTAGACTGGCAAAAAAAACATGAAAACTATGTCCCGCAACAAATTTTTTGTTTCCTTCAGAAAAGGTTAGATTTAGAGGTACACATTTTGAAATAACATGGTCCACTAAAAAGAATGAATACTAAATTTTTACAATAACAATTTTCTCTAGTACGATTCCACAAAAATAAACAAATAACATATTTTCTAATAACATGAAAGAACACAGGACGATATTAATAAAGAAAAGGTCTTCATTTGATTTTAATACTAATGTGTCTAATGCAGCGATATCCAACCTGGGAGGCGCGAACAGTCCAAAATATTTATTTACCCTTTAAAACATGTCTTTATTACTATATGAAAAAAAGGATAGGGAGGCGCGAAGATATTTTTTTTCAAAGGGAGGCGCAGTAACATAAAGGTTGGAAACCACTATCTAATGACGTGTCAGACATTTTTAGCGATGAAAGTGATTTATGTTCAGTCCCTCATAAACATGCCCGTATGTTATCATGTAGCGATTAATAGTATTTTTTTTTTTAAATAATATTTTGAGGAATTTTATGAAAGTTGAGTTTTCATTATAACCTTTTTTTACACAATTTTCTATACTACAATGTAGTTCTTTTTTTAAATAACGGTTGTTTTTGAAATTCAGAAAACCATGCTTTGATTTTTCTTTTTTTTTTATACGCGGTGTTTACTAGAATATATCTACCGTGTAAAAAAGGGTCGAGTTTATATGTATTTGTTTTAAGCTTGATCTTAATGGCTCACAAGAAACTCGAGAATAGTTTGTGGAAACTCTGAAGGCCCTTGAAAGGAAAAAAGTCAATACCATTACCATACATGTTTGTCACTTCAAATAAAGATGAATGGACCAAACCGACTGGACGAGGTCCAGGAAAGAATTTTTTGATCATCCATGGTTTTAATGCTGAATTATTTGTTCACCTAAGTAAACGATCTATACATGTGCCAACACCATCAATTTTTTCAAAATACCCCAATGCATCTTTGGTTTTCTCTCTATTTTATCAAGTAAACACATCGAAATATCAAATTAATCTAAGCTTACCATCTTTCTTGGATGATTCATCTTGGCTTAACTCTTTTGTGAGAGAATTAACTGAACTATCAGGAGTCAAGTTTATCTTTGGGTCAAAATTTTTGTTTTCGCAGTTTGATAGAAGTCTACAATAAGCAGCATCAGCTCCTTGTCTGGAAATCATCAGTATAAATATTTTTAGTTTATTTAAATCAGTTTCTCTTATATAATATACGATATAATAGTGATTAAAGTACATTTACGACCCTACTACCACTAGGATATATACAGAAATTATGTAAGATTATGATTCATGATAATTAGAAAAAAATGGTGTATGTGATATTAATTTGTTTAAACCAGGGCTGTAGAGATGGAGTCGGAGTCATGGAGTTGGACTGTTTAACTGGAGTCGTACTCGAAAAAACTAATAACTCCCTTTTATAAAAAATGTGTATTCAAATCTCTAGGGTGAAAAGTGGCGCCGCTGTATGCTACTAAACCTAAAAAATATTTAGGTAATTATGTGTTAAAGCTAGTCATGGATTATTTCAGTGAAAAACTTCACAAACTAAGCTAAAAACAACGCCACGATTTAAAATGTTTTATTTAAGCTTTGATAATTTCATATTTCGCATAATTTATCAGTGTTCTTCGTAATAATGTGTGGTTTTAACGCGATTATCAAAGCTTAAATAAAACATTTTAAATTGTGGCGTTGTTTTTAGCTTAGTTTGTGAAGTTTTTTGCCGAAATAATCCATGACTAGCTTTAACACACAATTACCAATATTTAAAGTCGTGTTTTAAGCTAAGGTCGGAGTCGTCTTAATCCTTGACAACTCCACAGCCAGTGGCGGATCCAGAAATTGTTCCAGGAGGGGGCCATTCAACTTGAAAATCAACATAATACATACAAAATAGATGATTTCAAAATAAATATACCTTTATAAAAATAGTGGATACATAATTAAGTATGTATTCTATAAAAACATTGTAAACTGGACAATTAAAGTGTTAATCAATTAGAAAAATGGAAAATAAATTCTCCTCAGGGGGGGGGGGCATGGCCTCCTCCTTGGATCTGACAATGTCCACAGCCCTGGTTTGTTCAGTGAAATTATTCTGTTATCCTTGCAGCTTTGACGTATTTAAAACATGAGTTCAGTTATAGTACTGTGATATCGATCGACTGATTCAATACATTGTAGAGGGTTTTCTATTTCTTTACTCACATTGATTCGAGTAGTTTATCGAAGGGATCAGAATTATTGCGATTTACACGCAAAGAGTGTTCTGCGCTGCTATCGGTTAATAGTAAATGCCGGCTGTTATGTCGATCATTTCTTTCCTTTTTTGTTAACGTTTTCTTCAATTTGGGTTCAGAAGTTTTGGAAATATCAAAAGTTTTTTGCTTTACGACCTGTTTAAAATTGCAAGAATAGAGGGCATCGAAGAGAGTGTTAGTATTTGGCAAGGACCGCAATACATCACGCTGCCTAAATATTCCAGATTGATTTTTTTTTGAACCGTAAGTTTTTTTTTCCCTTTTTGACATCTTATGTGGGTTTAGTTTTTCTTATCACAAAATAAGCTTTTAACTGTCAAATGTTCAAATAGTTATCAACATGGAATTACCAACAACAAACTTCAAGCATAGACAATAAATTTGTATTACTGAACAAATAAATGTATATATCGCAAATTTACTGAATTATGTAGCCGCAAGCAAAGAGCGTAAATGTATCTTTCAAAAAAAGGTCGTGGTAATTTATATACAAATTCGATCTACATGTCCGCTTAGAATGCTTAGGTTTTTAAAATATGAATCTTTGTCAATCTTATCGATAATGTATAATAACATGACTAACACGAAATTTGCACCTGATAAAATCAAATATGGCATTTTTTGTAATTATATAATAATCATAGACAATATACTGATTGGTAAGAATCAAAGGTTGGCAGTAGTGGATTTAGTCGATTACTTTACTTGTCAGCTTTTATGTCAAAAATTGTATTATTTATCTTAAATTTGCAGTAATTTAAATATCAAAGCAACTAAACAATTCGAGATATTATTCTTCAAATAACCAAATCCCAGATATTCACGAATAAAGTAACACTTGAATGATTCATTTAGCCATATCAATTTATTCTTTATAACAAGATAATATACATACTTTACTATCGGCGCATTACAATAAGCAAGAGAATGAATAAATAAATTTCTGTGGAATATAGCCAATAATTTTCTACAACAAAGCCTAGCAATGGATGATCCAATAACTGGTAAGGGAAAACAGCCACATGCTCAGTGGTGGATTAAATACCTGGTAGGCTCCAAACGCGTACAAAGATGTCATATTGCGTATATGTACATAAAAAATCTTGTGCAATTTCCTCTAAATCTCTCATCACAATTATTCATATATATAAGCAATTTATAAAATCCTTAATATTTATATGCCCCAAGCGCGCGTTCAAAGGGTAATCCGCCACTTCATACGGTTTATATCTGTAAAAAAATAATTCTGAAATCATTCAAATTTAGTTCTCATATTAGACTTCTTAAATTTCAGTTTCTCGACCAGCCGGATTATCAGGCGTCAGTGGAGGCGCTGCCAGTGCATCTCTTCTAACCTTAACCCCAGGAAGAACTCGAAATATCGCTCAAGACATGGAAGCTTTAAGACTTTCAAGGCAGGATAATCCTTTTTTACAGGTCTGTAACAATCAAGTTATTCATTACTAATTTCTGTCTTAGTAAATATGCTTTACAAACAATGTTCCCTCTAAGGCAAGAGGTTAGCTGCGCGAAAATTTCAAAGGAGGCTGTGTGGAGGCTGCGCGGACCGATAAAAAATGAATTGAACAACTGTCTTGTAGTGTGCGCTAACCTGGAATGAGTGCGCGGGAGCTTCCCAACTGCTGCACGGCTGCACACGCGCCCAGCTTAGAGGGAACGTTGTTTACAACATGCGGTAAATTTGCTTTACAGCATGTAATGGATTATTTCAGCGAAAACTTTCATAATGTAAGCTAAAAACAATGGCATGATTTAAAATCTTTTTTTGCGGACTTGATAATCACGTTAAAATCATTATGAAGATCACTGATAAATTATACGTATATGAAAAACATTTTGGTATGAAAACTTCGCCGTCGTATGTTAAATATTCCGAGCTTCATTCTTTTGTCCACATCTCCAAAACAAGGAAGCTGTCAATGCAAGAATAACGTATGTGCTTAAATATACAGTACTTATTCGAAATTTAAAATATATTATCTGGACCGGTTTCACGGCAAAACCGGTTTATACAATAAAAGTGGAATTAGTACAAAAAAGTGTCAAGATTTTTAATATGATGCCTGTCCACCAAAAATTGAAATTGAACATCTTTATCAATGCGATGAAATTATTTATTAATTCAGCAATTAATATAACATTATTTTAATCTTCCTTTGCTTTTCCAGCAAGTTATGTCCAGCCGAGAGAGTTTGATTGAGAGTTCCTTAGACGAATGCGAATCAGATGATGCTGTTCTAATGGCTCAGGTAATTAAAAATAATAATTTATTAACTTATCGGCAATTTAAAGACTAATGAATAACAACGCTTGATTTTATTTTAAAGGAGTTCTGCCACGGTTCCATTGATTTGTTGTCCGAAGACCCGTTAACTCTGAAAGAAGTTCACGATCATATGATCAGATCACCTCCGCCGATATCTTGTTGGCCTCAAGGTAAATAATAGTTTAGCTAACATATTTATTCACTATTAATGATGTGATGATCCGAATGCAATCCATTTCTTTGTTTATAGAAAGCTTACCAATATGTTACAATGAAGAATATTTATAAATCTTTTGGATATATATACTTGAAGTTCCTGCCTACACTGACAAATAAGGCAATGTTGATAATTTAACCAAAAAAAATCCCATTCTCTCTCTGATTGATTGTTTTTTTTGGTAAATCTTAAATATAGTCTGGGATTTTTTTTCACCACTCAAGTTTACTTTTTTTTTTTAAGTTTTGATAAAAATGAATTTTAATTATTTTGTAGGAATATAATGAAAACTCGTCTTAATACCTACATATATTATATATATGTAAATAGTTTTGATTCCAATTTAATGTGTTTAAAAAATTTAAAATAATTAAAAATTAACAGAAAAATTTGGTTTAGGCATTGATAATCTATCTCCGAGAGCTTCCAGTGCGTTTGACTTCACTGGGACTTCCCCGCATTCTATTTCCTACAGTGCCCTCTCTATTAACAATCCTGAACATTCAAAGGTTACTAACAAATTCTTCTAATCTTTTTCTGTGTGTATTTAATAGAGCTCAGAAATGTCGTACATCTCACAGCTAAACTCTCATTTTTATTTTAAGTGTACTTATTTTAATTTGAAACAAATATATGCTTTTTACTAAAATGAGCTGTCTTATATTTTCTATGGATTCGAATGTTACTTTGTGGAAATTCATTTTCAATTAAAATTGCTAACTTTTTTATTCTGCTGGTTGTGAGCCTAGATGTGAGACATGTTTTGCGTCTTTGAAAAGCGTCTTTAGACTAATATCAAAATTAATGATTTTTTTTTTTTTCTTTAATGCTCATCAATGTTATTTATTGAATAAGTATTATTAATGTATAATAATGAAAACATAGTGTCAATGTCTATATCACAGTTTTAAAAAAATAAGATACAATAAGTCTGACGATGTTTTTCATAGAGATGAAACAAGTGCCATATTTAGTTAACCAACCAGTGAAATAACAAAGCTTAATCTTACACTACAAACCATCTGATATGATTGATTGACCATGTTATTTATTTATCAATCACTTTTGCACTTTTGTGTTTATTTGTTTTGCTGAAGTCTTAACAGTATTCTTTGAGCATGTCCACTCCATGTACCGAGCACTGATAGTTTCTGTGTATCACTGTTTCAATTACGAAAGCATGATATTCATATTGACACAGTATTTAGTTGTTCAAACGTATGATTTTTTTTCCCATTACACATTTTTACTGTTATGATTCTATGGTTTTTTTTAAGTACAACAAAATTGAATGCTGTGAAAACATATTTTATAGAGTAAGAAACAATTCTTCACTGTCATATATTTATAATGTCACAGTGTTGAGTTACAAAACAGTATTTAAAAAAAAAGATTTTACGAGATTGCCGTTTGACAACAGATGGTTTGACATGAAAATTTGCAGGTTGAGTAGCATTCTCTACAGACAATATTCATATACTGTTTCATAGTGAAGGGTTGTTTCTCATATTGCTGTTAAATCTTTGTATGCATTTTTTCTTACTCATTTTAAATTTCTGTAGGACACACCAGTACAATGATGATTGCATCATTTCCATGTGCAACGCTGCCAAGTTTGACTGTATTTTAATTCTATAAAATAATACAAAATATATTGTCTCCGTTCTGACTCAACCGAGTATCTTTTTTTGATTTGTTTACGCATGTCAATTAAACAATGAATATTAAACAGGTCTTTTTTTAAGATACACATGGACAGTATCTTACTTTTACTAAATACTGAAAAATAATTTCGGCACTGAACAATTGAGTTTCATAATATGTGACCGAGGCGCAGTCGTAGTTTCATTCCCGCTACAATTAATAAAAATGTATCGATATGTGATTACAATGCCAGTTTGATATTGGACAGTAAAAGATTTTTGTTAACTATTTTTTGTATTTCATATTTTAAGGATTTTCTCCGCAAATCGCCTCTGAGAGTTACTGCAAAACTTCACAACACGAGTGAAGATTCTTATCTACATGGTAAGACACCTCATATTTATGCTGAATTCGCATTCAAAATATTTCTTCTTTAATAACAATTAATTGTTATTATGTCAAGTTTATGTCTAATAAAATTTTGAATGAAAGTTTTAGTAATTATTTGACGGTTATCAATAGCTCTGTTCTTCTCGGTTTGCAAACCGTCAGAAGTACACAGAAGAACAGAGATAATGTTGGTAATTAATTCTGTTCAAGATTTTTACAATATGTTGATATTTACAAACGTAAGTTTGTCATGTATCCTCAACTGAATGAAAATGCCAGTTTTGTCGCAATCCTATTTTATTAATCAAAACCTATATTTCTTTACTGACGATTCAAAACTTATTTATTATTCATAATTTTTAATTGCCAACCACAATACTAATTAAATTGTAATAAAATACATGATATCTTATCTGTCTTATAACATGTCACTCAAATTATCTCGCTGAATTAAATGATCAATAAATCATCGCCAACACTGCAAGAACACTTATCTCAAATTGAGGTAAATTTGACAAAAGAGACAAAATATGATATTACTGCAAATATAAAAAAAATATTTAACTAGCATAATTAATTAATGCGTTCAAAATAAAGATATGCATAAATACAAAAATTTACCAATGATATAAGAGATCGTA
Source organism: Himalopsyche tibetana (assembly GCA_030503985.1). Lineage (NCBI taxonomy): Eukaryota > Metazoa > Arthropoda > Insecta > Trichoptera > Rhyacophilidae > Himalopsyche > Himalopsyche tibetana. The sequence continues at coordinate 20,936,194 of JAPJYX010000024.1, forward strand.
ACAAATAAAAAATGAACTTTTACCAAAAAAATAAGTTACATATTCTTACAATATTGGCTACGAAATGTTCTAGTAATGAATTAGCTACAGCCAAATAGTCTACAATATTGCATAATGTAAAAACGCATTCAAATAATGATTTGAATATCCAGGTGCAGGATGAAATGGCAGTAAAATGATACATAATGTATTATTTTTTACAGGTGATTTCAGAAGCAATGTTAGAAATAATAACGCCCTAAAAATAAGATCCACCTCTAGACCTATTTCTCCGAAGACCAAAGATTCCGGTTCACTGAGGCCGCTATCTCTTCCCGGTTTGTGTTTTATGTTTTTATTTTACCCTTTGAAAACAATTTTAATTAAGATAAGAATAATCGTCGTTCATATCTTATACAATATAAAGTTTATTGGAAACAATTTACGATATTCTGTCAAATATACTCTTTCAATCCTAGTGGTAGCAGAATGAATCGAGTAATGAAAGTAAAATCTTTGTCAAGTGTAAAATTTACTCATAGGCTTTTTGAAAGGTTTATTAGTTATTATTTTTTCCTATTTTAAATAAACAAATATCTTTTACCTATGAGTGAATTCAATATAATGGCAGACTTTGAATCGATGAAAGTTTTAGTGTAAGATATTTATCCTTCGAAATTTTTCATTACGTTCATTTTATTGCAGGAGAATCTCACATGAAAACCGCATTGGGAAAATCCCGACAGGCATCCCAGCACACCGATAGATTTTCAATATTGCACCATCCGGTGCCGATAAGAAGAACCGGCGGAGCAAAGAACACTCTGCCCGAAGACAGCGTCCATCTCGTACAAGATTGTGATAAATAATGTGTTTGTAAATGCGACGTTGAGAAAAATTCCTTTACCCATTTGTACTTAAATTTTCTTGAATCGAATGTATGTACAGTCGGGCAAGATCCTCCATCGTTCGGTACGCCTGCAGTGTTGCATCTATATAACCTTCATCGTCTAAAGTATATACAGATGACTGATGTTTATATAGGTAACGTTTGCAACAAAGTATTTGTAATATGTCTATTTTAAATGTCTCAGCAAAAATATGCGCTTTTTACTTGAGAAAAATTGTTTTTCATGCAGAAAATGAATAATTAACATTATTCTACCTAACAGTTTGTATAGCGATACGCGGTTTGTAAAGGAAAAGTGTTTCCTCATCCCTCAAAAGATAGTATTAATTAACTATCTCATTATATATGTATTTACACTTCTGTTGAGATAAACTCCATTAGGAGTCCATATGCTCCACATTGGGAGCGGACATGGTTTAAAAAAAAAAATGCATCGGGTATCCTGTGATTATCTTATACCAGAAAATGACTAGTGATAGAAAAAAAAACAGTATTCAAATGTAAAGACTTTTATATTACATCTATACGAGGGTACATATTTTGTTTTTACATTTTCACAGTCGATTCTGAAATATACACACGAAATGTGAGCATTTTATTCTTGGTTATCGGGTACCCCTGTACCATCGCTATTCACAATGTATTAAATATACATGTGACAATATTGACATAACGAATTTTAATAATATAAATACTTATTCCCTTTATATGCACTAAAGTAATTGTATCAAGTATTGGCAACCTCCTCTTTTGCTTTCGTTTATTACTATTGCAGTATTGATTTTTTTTGGGTATTTTTCAGTATTAAAACACCTAATAGAGTAAACCTATTCCATAGGGCACGCATCTTGGATTTTTACAGCAGTGAAAAATGAATAATGGCCAAGTATGAGGTTGCAAAATTGTGGAGTTGATCAGTATGTAATATATTATAATGTGACTGTTCTCCGCACAACTTTGTGATTTTTAAATAAATAGATTATTTAAATGAATATACAACACGTGCCTACGATATAAAAATGTCCAAATGTTCGAAAACACTTTTAAAAACTAATTTCAAAGCCGTGATAGTATCGACAGTTTGAATCGTCAGAAAACATACTAGATATGGTGTATTGTCTTGCAGATTGCCTAATCTACCTGTATATTGTTATATGATTACTGCATATTTGCGCCTGACTCGATTGTGTGACTTCACTTTCTTCATTACTGTAAAGTCCTAAGATTAAAGATCAAACGGTTAACGGTTATTACTAAACTTATAAATTTGACGCATCGTCTTTTTTCTGGAATAAAAAAATCAATCGATTGTTGTGTTTAGTTATAGAAAACAGAATGCATGATAGTTTTAAAAATGTTAATGAATTTAGTATCCACATATTTTGTGAATTCTTATACATAGAATGTAAATTTTTAGTAATTGTAAAAATTTAGTCTATGAAATCTAGTTCTGTCACTCAAACAGTAATAAATTATCATTTATGTAAACTGAATTCAAGAAAAACAGTGAAAACAATTAAAAAGAGTTTTTGGAGAAAACGCAAGCATTCGACTACCCCTTTCATGTTAAAAATTCCAGGTATAATTGCTCCAGATACGCGGTAAAAATTAATCAGTCTATTTACAAACTTGAACCCTATAACCTAATGGCTGGCAGTTCCACACGTTAGATTTTGCCCTCATCCAATTATTAAATGTTCTCCATTTGATAACCATAACATTTGATACAGTAATGTTGTTCATATAGTTGTAGATGTCGAAACCAAATTATATAAAATATTAGATAATAAATAAATTTATGTATGTTGTTATGGTAGCCGAAATTGTTTATAATATGATATTATTCATTGGAGATTTAAAGTTACCGAATATGAACCAACCAATATTAAATTTCCTGCTTATGAATATCACTCGCCTTTTGGGTTTCCTGAGAAAGACGTCTTTTGAATGACCGACTGAGACAGTCTTGTGCCATGCATTAATTCATATATTTTTCAGTTTGTTTTATTTCGTCTTCTGTGCTCCACCGCTTTCTCTAGTCAATATAAAATTGCAACAGTTCTAGTATTCATCTTCTTACGTTGTGTAGCTATGGTTATAAACTGCCAAGTCTTAACCATATTAGTTTTAGAGAAATTTATCTAGAATAATTTGTTGTTAAAAAACAGTTGTAGACCATGAAACTACTATTACGTACCCTGTATTGATTAGTTATTGTGAGTATTCAGTCATTTAGCGTTAATATGTATATTAGCTGCAAGCAAACGGGTAAAAATGTAAGAAACACATATTGATTAGTTTAGTTTATTTTGTAAGTGAATATTATTTTCTATGATATTATTTCCTGTACAAACAGTAAACGGTTGAATCCATATTTTTGTCTAATGTAATTTTTTTTATCTACCTTTACATTTGGATTTACTTTTTTTTCAAACATGGTGTATTTATTGACACTGTCGCTGGAATTTTAAAGACCGCAATTTTATTTTAGATTTAACCCTACAAATGCATAAATGCATGACTTAATTTAGTTTTCAAATAAAAGACATTTTTTTCAATTGGATACCTCAAATTTGGAGATTTGCCGTGAAAAGAATATTCATAAATATTTTTTTTGCTTTGATGTCAAATTTATAAAATTATGTTCTCCTTTATTTTCTCCTAGAATAATGCTTTTTTGTTAATTGTAGATACAAATTTGCACGGCTATGCATTGTAGGGTTAAAAAAAAAATTAAACAATTTCTATGATCGTGTTAAGTATTTTCTTAACTTCAAGAAATAAAATAATCGTAGAGTTGTTTTGAAGTATATATTTACTCTTTGATATAATGTTGAAATTTTTTCCATCACTAGATATAGTCAGGAGAAGAGCTTGTGCACATTATTATGATGAATTATCAAATTTTTAGATATTAAATAATAAAACACTTTTTTGTACTAATTTCACATTATTAAATGTCAAAATCACAAGGGTAAATGCATCAATTGATAATTTTTGTGTTGAGCGAAACTGGTCTTGGTTTTTAATATATTGTGAAATCACTACAAAAAAGTGTTTTTTTTAGTTTTACCGTTTCTCCTGTTTTGCACGATAATCTTCAGTAAAAAAACTTAATCCAGAAAACTGACCTGCTATTTTAAATTGCTTTAGGTTTCAAATATACATGTATCTGTTTTGGTTTACAGTGGAAATTATTTTTTAATTAAAATTGATAACTTTATTATTCCACAACAGAAATCCCTTACATTAGGGTAAAAAAAACTAGTATTAAGTTCCTCAACAATCATGTGATAAAGTTGACCGCTACTTCGACATCACGCCATATTATATTATATATTTTGCTATTTAATTCTTTAATATAATCTGGCAAGAAAATACCGAAAATCATGAAAAACCACCTAACTACATGGTCATTGATAAGAATTATTTGTAATTGTGGTCCATATGCGGACGACATGTACAGTTTGACAGTAATACAAATCTATCATTACCCTTTGAGTAGTGAGTTATTTTTTATTAAATTAGATTTTTCGTATATTTTGATTATTAATACACAAAAATATAAAAACATTTATTTTGAAACGCATAGTTAAAAGTGTAAATGAATTAATTCATTACGACTCTTAAATAATTTTCGAGAAGCTATTATAATATGTCTGATTTGGGCCTAAATCTATATTGCGTTCATGTGTGAGCATTTTTCTCACTACTGACATTGATTCTAGGAAGGAAATCGAGCTAAAATGGAACTTAACTCTCAATATTATATAGCTACTGGTTTGTTTACAAAAATCTTTTGTTCATTTGGAACAAATGATAAAAATAATGTGACTGTCATTAATTACTGATATATATTTAGCATCCATATTTGAATAGATAATTAAAATCCAAAAAAAAGATAATATAACTGGTAATAGATAATAGATGAACAAATATTTGGACGTGCATGCAAAGGGTTAAGAATGAAATGTTATTCAGTCATTGAATGTGAAAGATTTGACATATCCGTATTGTAAAAATCGTGATGATTTATAAATTTAAATTTAAAAAAATATTTGAATTACAGCTAATGCCAACGTGCAAAATATTTTGAAATTGAAAGATTGTACGAGATCAACTTGAGAATTCACATCACAAACACCCACATCTTAAGTCTCGAAATTAAATGATATATTATTATATTTGCATTGAAGTCACTTATGATAATTAGAATTCCAATACAACTTAGTACTTTTAAATAGTGTCGGTTGAACCAAAAAATACTTACTCATAATATATTATATATTTTAATGTTCCATTAGAAGTTATATTAGAAAAATAAATAAGTAATATCTTGTGCTATCTAATTAATATAATTTTTTATGTAAAAGTCGTATTGTGATCAAAATATTCTTAGAATGTGAAAAGTTGATGATAAGATGTGTCCATAAACAACCTGAATGTTTTATTCCGGTTTATTACTTAAAAAAATTATCTATCACTATTTTTAAGTATGAGGTACGTATGCCATATTGACAGCATATTCCTATGAGGTGAGAAAATTTATAATTAACTTTTGTGAAACCTGAGTACTGTATCTACGGATATGCTTGCTAAGATTTGAACCCTATATCAGTACCCTAGAAATGAACTGTATTAACACCAAAATGTTCAAAATTCACTTTTTTTTGTTCAAAAGCCTAATTTTGCCTTTTTTATACCATGGTTAGTAGTATAAACTTGTATATTAAATATTAATCAAACGGCTCTACTTAGAAGTTTGAGATATGAGACTTGATACAGTTCAGTTCTAGGGTACTGATATATCGATGTCACCATTCGATGGATTCTAATTTCGCTAATAAAATTGGTTGTAAATTGAACAAAAAGAAACAAATCTCTTTAAAAATTAAATTTTATTTTACATTTATTATTAAAAAAATTGGGATGAAAGAAAATTTTCATCATTGCAAAAAACCCGGAGATTGTCATGTCTAGGGATTCCAAATATTCGTTAAAAACAAATATTTGAATATTGAATAATAAAACCTTACAGTATTTGAATAGTTGAATAATATAATGTATGAATTTTATCATAAATATTCATCATTTTTACATATTCACTGTTAACACATACCAGTTTCCAGCGCATGTTGTGAATATTATGGTGAATTTTGGATAAATACAAACCATGTCCTGCAGAGGTTTGGTACTTTTTGTATCCGCTTAATTTACATAATGACATATTATTTCAACAGGGTTCAAATGGATACAAGCAAAGCTTATTTGATATAAATTAAATCATTGGGTCATTTAGAAGTGAGAGGCAAACAAGTCGATCATCTAAACTTTTTTTCTCGTTTTCAATGCTACCTACCTACTGGTGAAGTTGTCTACCCTGCAAAGCATGAATAAAATTTTTATAAAAATGAATTTTATTGAAGAAAAAAAATGGTAAATTATGTAATATCTAGAATTGTATTTTAGGACAATTTTTCTTCAAAAGAATTGTCCTAAAATACCAGTATTGCATCAATTACTTGTCGGCGAGTCAAATCAACTCTGAAAGGCCCAATTATATAGGTAATAATATTTATCACTGATATTATATAAATTGAAAGGCTGTTAAATTTAATGGCGTTTGTGGATGTTGTGATGTTTGATAGACTCTGTGTCCAAAGATTGTGATTATAATTTTAAAATATCCTTTATACATAATTATTTTTTCTTTTTGTATATTTATTTTTGATGTGCCATTTAAATATTTTTGTCAATTTTTGAATCTTGCTGGATTTTAAACATGATCAATTAAAATATTTGTAACTAAAATAGTCGATTTTTATTTACTTACCGTCTTCAAGCACCCCCAAATTCTAATGAACTATAACTAGTGTTTTCCAACATGGGGCGATTTGAATATTTTGGGGGCAAAACTAAATCGTTAATATTTGTTACATTTTTTTGTTGAGATTTTCAGATTTAAAATAAGTGCTTTCCCACATTTAATAACTTAAAAAATGTTGGAAGACAATTGATATGGACACGCAGTGACGAGAAGAGTTCTTAGAATTGGAAAATTATTCATCTTTTAAAACACTATTCAACTTTTGAAAATACAATGGCTTGGCTCTGTGTCAAGATAGAAACAAAATACTCAATTATGATAAAACTAGATAGTATGAAAAATACTGCCATTCCCATTATCATATTTCGATGACTGAATGATTTTATATTGAAAAAAAATCGTGAACATTACAAACAGTGGAGATTTACTATTTAAATTGACCAAATTATTACTTCACATGAAACAAATTTGCAGCTCACATCAAGCATCTGCATGTTATTTTCTTCCGAGTTCTAGATATAACATAATATACATATTTACCAACAAGAATTAAATTTAAAGAAGATTATAAGTAGTAATGATTATTAAGATTTTTTTTCTTCAGAATTTGTTGGGAAACTAAAATTTTAATAGAAGTGGGAGGGACATGAACTTTTTTTAAACGTCAAAGTGGCATGGCACAAACAAGATTAGGAAAATAGAAAATTTAAATTAACTTTGATTATTCCACGTATTGTGTTACTAACTGTGACACGTGTTTCGCCTCTTTCAGAGGCATCTTCAGGCATTTTGTAAGATGGAGAACTACAAAAAGATACCACGGGACGAATCGGTATCAAGGGTTTGTGTAATTTGGGTAAGCCAAATAATCTCGGAGCTTGTGGGTTTAAATTAATAATTTTATTTTTATTTAAGTTGAAAATGATAGGACAGTTTTTGACACACGTTTTTACCTCATCTTGAAATTTGGATGTAGGATCCTTGTTAAGTAATTGGAAATGATCTCCTTTCGGCAAGAAGTCTTCCACTTTCGATGTATAATCTAATGAGTTTAAAATTACTACGGCATTGCCTTTATCTGCTTTCGTCAGAGTAAGGTTTTCTCGACGTAAAATATCTTTGATATTTTTCGCCGTCCGCATATCGGAATTCGATGATTTCAATGAGTTTAAGTCTATTTCTTTTATTTGTTGGGCACAAATATGTTTAAAAGCAACTGGTTGTTTGAATAGAGCAACATCTAAATCTACTGCTAGATTTTCAACACATTTGTCTAACATACTGTTAGAGATGTTAAATTTAAGGCCTTTTGACATAAGGTTCATTTCTGAGACACTGAATGTATGTGATGACAGGTTCTTAACACGATCAAAGAATTTATGAGAGCTAAAATGTCACAGGTGGTTCCCCATTACTTAAATTGTTCCCAATTAATAGAGTAATCACCAACCTAGCTGATTGATTGCAGCTCATTAGTTTAATAGTTTGTAATGTTTAATGTCATTAGGAGTATGATTAAATTTGTTTGCTCTGTTTAGATTTTATAATCCCCTCTTTGCTTCCCTTAAAAAGGAAAAATCCCGACCTGATTGATTGCAACTCATTAGTATCATTATTTGTTTGCTTTATTTCGATTCTACACCCCCTTCCTTGCTCCTCTTAAAAGGAAAAAAAACCCAAAAACTCCATTTTGTAATTTCATAATTTTAAAATGTTGAATATATTGAATATGAGGTCAACTGTGACAGAAACAAAAAAAACTGATAAAAATGGTCACTTTGAAAAGCCTCACCACATTTACAAGAAGAATCCCACCGGTGACAGCTGTAATGTTTTCAGATGCAGAGCTTATTTAACCTTTTGACCGCGGCTCGGATCCAGATCGGTTCAGATTGGGCTGCTATAGCAGTCAACCGCGGTCTAAGGGTTAAGATAAAAAAAAGTCTGGAAGTGCAGGTCATATTCAGCTATACAATTTCTTCACTTATATTGCTCACCTGAATTCATTTTCCTTATAACATATTATTATAACCTCTTGGAACGCTGTTAATAAAATTTAGTTTATAAAAAGTTGTCTATTTTAATTTTATAATAATAATGAATTCCAACAAAGTGCTCAATTCATCAACAATACAAAACATTTATTCATTTTATAAGTCATTAATGAAGTAAACGTAACAAATCTTTTTTAAATAAATTTAAGTAAGCCTGAAAATTTCTTTCAAATGAGTGAAACATCATCACCTTTCTGGAAAAAGTTGGTAAGTAACAGATCGATTGTTCTGAGTAAACAGCAAATGAATTTTTTTAGCTTTTAGGATAAAGCCTCTAGCACAGATATTTTATGTTACATAGATAATTATAATATCAAAATATAAATGAATTAATCCTGATCTGACACAAATAAGAGTTTAAAGTTAACAGACAGGGACAGTTGCCTAACAGCATAAATGATAATTGCCTATAAAAATATATGCTTTTTTGGCAAACTGGTGTAATTAAAACAAAGAATCTCTTTGTATAACATAACTAATTTTTGTCAGTTTTGTTAGTTACCAACTTCTGTCAGAAAGGTGACGATATATTTTGTTAGTTTTAGATACATCAACAAGTGTTTTTGTTTTTTTTGTAAGTAACCAATCGGGTCTATTGAAAATAAAATAGACGATCCGATTGTAATTTGTTGAAGGGACTGTGTACTAAAGAAAAGGGTTGAAATAAAATTGTATGTTTCATTTTAATATATAATAATATGTATTTACAATTTACAATTCATTAAATAATTTACATTTCATTTGAATAGCGGGTGTGGCCGACGCTGCAGATGTAATTAGAGATATATAGACAATTCAACTATCCAAACACGTCAATTCAATGAGATTTTATTTTGTAAATAATAGAGACGTGTCCTTGTTCTTGACTAGATAATATATTTGACGAGTCGTATTACATGCACCTTGTATGCGAGGCAATCCGATGAACGCCGATGAATAGGTCACCGTTCCGTTGGAACGGCAGTCCTATCAATCTCAATACAAAACTTCAAAAAAATGTGAGCTTATCTTGTACGAAAACACGGAAAACTATTGAATTCTAATTAAATATTGAACTATTAAGTCAGATAATACATGCATATTTTAAACAATAAAAACAATTATAATATTATAAAATTATCTAATAAAAACTGTGAAAACTAGCCGTCGAGTGGATATTAAAATTATTCTCAAAAATTCTAAGATTAGTCAATAAATATATTTTTAAATAAACATGAAGATATTATCCAGGATAAACGTCACATTTTTTCGGTTATGCGTGCTTTCGATTGGAATGGTTTATTTTTTTAAATATTGTGGATCTATCTATAAATTGTATCATATTACAGGCACCAAAAAATTACCCAAACTTTTAAAGATTAAAAAAAACGATAGAATTCAATTATTGTTGCTTCTAAATTTTAATTATATGATTCATTTGAGCATTCAAAGAAAGAAAAAAAGGATGTCAGAAAGTCGGACAATAAATAATAATATATATTTTTTTATCTATAAAAAGACATGCATTTTGTATAACTCTGGTGTATTTTCTCCTGCGAAGCGACAGAAGCGAAAATACAGCAGATTCCGCATGTATTATTTGTTATTAACTAATTAATTTGACTTCCGCTATTGTCACTGTGCGCGGCCGTTCTGGATAACAGCAGCGGCGAACGGATGACGAGCGGACTATCTTTAGACTTTGTATGACATCAGACATCACAGTTGAAACACCCTATCCTTCAAAAATCCCTAATTAAAACGAGGATGAGATCACGAGATCGAGAAGGACGCTCAAACGTTCGTCGCCGAAACGCGGCATTACGCAATATGGTATTTATTAGACTATCTATAAAATTATCTACTATTTTACTATCTTAAAATTACAGGCGTCGCAGTACGGAGAAACAATCTGTCCACATTGATTTTGAACGCAAAACATAAAGTCGCTTTCCAATCGGGGCCTAGGACGTGCGACGCATACAAGGTGACGGATCTCGTTGAACGGACGCGGATGCGACTTTCGGCCGAGCGAAGACGTCGATGATCGGCGATCGCGACTACGCACACCTTAGATAAATAATATTTGCCTCACACCTTACTTACTACTAAAACCAGAGTCTTGTAGCTCTCTTAACACATAAAAGTACATTTATGGAAAAACAATGTAAACCCGATGATAATAAATTGTATATCTATAGAAAAAATCTACGGGGACCGCTGTTCCAGCGCTCGCTCACGCAGATTTAACTCCAATAATGGCATTATTTGGTCACAAAATTTTGTAATAATTAGTACGATTAAAAAATAATATCTGCAGGTAGTTTAAAAAAATACCCTAACGTATTCAGGCGTTGGGAACATTCCAAAGACGGGTCTCTCCGACGAGAGGACGGTCATCCCCTCGCCGCTCGTATTACTTTTATAATAATTGTATTCTCTAACGTAACATTTAATATTTTGCACATTTTTTTAACCATTTAAACATCTCGACAGCAAAAATTTAAAAGCATCCAAAAAGACGAATGTAAAATATTCAAAATCAAATAATTAAACCCTTTCAGTATTATCAGGCTTCCGAAAAATGATAAAAGTCTTTCATTTCATTAACTATTGATATGGAAAGAGCGGCAGCCCGCCGTGAGACCATTTTTTGGCAACAAATATTTGGTTAATAAATTTTAACTGTACATAACTTAATTATTCATAATAATATTTCCCTAAGAACACTTTATCTTAATCAAAATACGATCAAAGTATTGACGTTCAATCAAATCTAACATGCAATATTTAACGAATAACATCAATTTTTTCAAACAACCTCCCCCTGTGAATCCCTCTGCCTCCGGTGAACGATGAGGAACCTGATCATACTGATTACATTTAATTAATTGTTTGAAACTTTAAGCCGTTTTTAATTCAGGTTCGATGACCTATTTTAAATATCTAATTCAAAATAATAATTAATTGGAACTTTTTTTGAAAAATAAAACAAATTGCTAAACCTAAAAATGAAGTAAATCGATAATACTATATCGGCATTATTCAAACAATCTCGGTCATACTTTTGAGTGAAAATTATAAGCTCGCTGTCATTTTTTGCATTAAATCGCTTTGTTCGACACATACTACTGAGGATATCTTTCGCCTCTGAAATTCGGACAGAACTAATGACCCGAGAAAATTTAGTACAGGAATCTATCTATGGGTCCGAAACTGTCGTATCTTTGAAGCGACGCCACCGCAAAGAATACCCTCTATGAAAGGTCCCTCAGAGATCAAACGAGGACTCGATAAGATCTTACAAAAAAAACGTAACAGACATCTGATATTTTGAAACGCACATCAATTTTTATTATCGGGAGAAAAATCTATGGAACCGAAAGGACCGCTCGCCGAGCCTAACCTGGGAAACGATTTCGGCCGGGACGGAAGGAAAGGAAATAGAAAACAATTTATCGATAAGTTTATCATGGGTACGGAACGGAAGGCTAATCGCCTCTTTGTACGACAGGGCAAATCTGCACGCCCGCTTTGCACTTTGCGTGACTCTTCTCTCCGCTGCTGCGACGGAATGCTCTTCTCGGAGGATGGAGTCCGATTCCGGCCGGTCTGTCCGCCTCCGCCTTCCCGCTCGTCGTCGTCGGCGGGCGGCGGAAGCTCGCGGCGGAGGGCGAAAGAGAGATAGAGAGAGGAAGAGAGCGGGCCTACACGATCTTGATGTGCGAGAGCGAAAGGGTGGTGGCGCTGGCGGAGAGGGCGACCCCTGAGTCTCCGGATCCGCTCTGCACGGACGAGCGGTCGCTCTGGTCGGTATCGCTTTGGTTCGACGTGTAGCCAATGACGTCCACTTCGTCTGGAATAAGAAAAACAAATGTGTCATTAATACGGTAGGAAGACACGAGAGAAAGAACGAGAAAGAAAACACGAAGAAACGAGATTTCATATATTATCTATCAAAATTTTGAGGGATAAAATCATGCAGATAAAAATAAAATTGCATTTTGGAAAACTAGCATCGCCATCTTATAGCCTCGTTTGAAACTTTTACAGACAAGTGGTTCAATGTGCAAAAAGGAAGTGAATATTTATAGACTTTTGAAATTATGTCTTCTGGGGATGTAAAAAAACCAAGTGATATTCAGCGGTATAAGTAAGACAACAGTATATAACATTCTGAAACAGTTGTTTTTAAATATTATTCACGACAATTTTGATCTTCACGTGTTTGGAATGAAAATATGCGTCAGTCATTTTTTTACGCAAATTTCATTTATCTTCGGATCAAAATACATTATGGACAGCCCAAGACAATTCAAATTTTGAAAACCTCTGTCCTATATAATAGATAATTTAAATACGTTTTTATTATATTTATTGAAATGTTAAGGGCTATTTCGTGTTGTATTTTTATGTCACATCCATTTTTTAATTATTCTATCGTTTTTTAATTATTATGAGTTATTTTTAAAATAATTCGAATTTTATAAATAGCCCGTGCAAATTTTTGAAGGCACGTTGGCACGAAGACACCGCTTATTTCCGTATAAGAAAAATACCTCCCAAAAAGAGATAAATGATTGTACGTTATAAAAGTGAGAAACACAATTAACTTACGGAAAAATAACTTTGATGTTATTGGTTTCAGTAATATTAACTATTCCACCAATGCTCTTTCTCGCAAAGAATTTCCATCTATCTGCTGATTTAAGAAAACAAAATCAAACTCAAAATGTGACTCGGGCTTCAAATTGCATTTAACGAATATCAAGTAACGAAAGAAAACTCGCTGTAAACATTTCTCACGACGCGTAAAGCGCGAAAGGGAAAGGAAGCACGAAGAGAAATACCCATTGTTCCTCCGGCGGGCAGATTGGCGAGGCAACGATAAATTGAGAAAAAGTATGCGAGGTAGAAAAAATGCGTCCGCGAGAAAGGAAGGGTAAATAAAATAAATCCCGATTGTCATTCATGCGAAGGGATATATATCCCGCTTTACAGAAAGGGGATAAGACGCCGAACGGCCGGGGACTTAGGCATTTACGGTCGGACCCGAATCCATTTTTATACATCGATGCGATATATGAAGAAGCCGCGTTAGTTTGACCACTCTCGTACGGAAAAAAATACCAATATTATATAATATAAATACATTCACAAAGAATTTCTCATATTAAATTATGAACGTTCAATGTATGATGGGTGTAGGCAATACTTCAAAATTGAAAATATGTTTAGTATCACGACAAGAAATAATTAACTCTTTCGGCTCGGACCCAAATCAGTTGAAACTATCCCGTATGCCCCCGCCTGGCCTGGCTTATTTTTGAATGAAACCTTTTGTGGTTGTTTGAAAGACTATAATTTTCAAGTTTTGTATGGTTGACATTACTTTGTGTTAGGGAAAGCCATATTACAATGTTTGCACATGTATCTAGTTTTACTCCTTTTTTGCTTGGAGAAAACAAACATTGTAAGTTATATTAGGTTTATTTATTGTTCGCTGATGTTATTAGTACCAAAAGGTTTTTTAGAAATATTTCTCGACATCTTGTTTTAAGAAATATTCAAAATTACAATTAAAAATCTACTCGATGACTGCACCATCACGCGGTCGTCGCAAGGACAACTTTCGAAATATTAGACAAAAACTACGAAATAATAATCTACCACGAAAGCAAGGCAAATCAATATTTTATTTATTGTAACGTGTGGAAATACACAGAAAGCATGTTCTACTAAAAGACCGGCTCATAAAAGTCGCAATTCAAAAACAATTAAGGCTTGTGTGATCATATTTGAATGATGCAATAATTTTAATGTTAAATGAAGATTCGAAGGACACGAAAGGTCAAATGGACACTTACTCGCGCAGAATTAGAGAGAGATGTGAATTTGAATTTGACGCTACGTGTCTGTAGAAGTGTTTGCTTCCCATATGATATTAGCTCTGTTCTTCTGCGTACTTCTGACGGCTTGCAAACTGTTTTCAAACTAGAATCGAATTTAAAGCTTTTAGATTCTGATTAGAAAACAGTTTGCAAACCGTCAGAAGTACGCAGAAGAACAGAGCTATTGGTAAACTTTTTCATAGTATGATATTCAATACAAATTACAAAAAATATCAAGTAACATTTTCGGGAGTCGACATTTGAAGCATTCGTTCAATGTAAAAAAATATTCAAATTCAATTAGGTATACCTATTGGAATACAAAAAAATGATGTTAGTTAATAGCGCTTGTCTTGCCACATGATAAAAATACGGGAAAGTTATTTTTTTTCTTATCAGCGTCCGCAGAGCCCTACAAGTTGTAGCAGTTTTGTAGTAATCCAGTGTTATTTATCACTCGCTCCCAGTGTAATACGGCCACAGCTTATATTTTAACCTTCTTTTTTGTAAACTTTACATAAGGAAACGGTTTCAGTTTTACGCAACTATATGTACTGATGTAGCTAATAAGTGACTGTAATACTTTCGTTAAAATCCGGGACTGTGGAGTAGGAAAAATCGGAGAAAAAAAGATATTGAAAATTTATTAGTCTATTCATCAAATTGATTGGTGAAATGTACTAGAATTATTCTAGAACTAGAATGATCTGATAATATACAAATTATGTGAGTGAAACGGAAATAATTGAAAAAAATCAATTGGCAGTCGGAGTAATAATGCAACTACAATATTTATTTTTAAGGTTCTCGCCGAATTGATGGTTTCGTTTTTTGAGAATTGAGGAGTTTGATATATTGGGGTCCCAATCACTATTTCAACAGACGAGTTCGTTTACGGAATAGTTGTTGGATAAAGCAATTGAATCGAGGACGTGTTTGCGCAAACGCAGTTCGTCTTGATCACTCATGCGCTCAATGTTTTTTTGCATGAGAGAATTAAATTGTACAACAATACAAGTTGAGATACGAAAATTTGCAAAAACAGATATGCAATACCAATTGTCTGATGATCGTACCTGTTCCACACTTAAATATAAATGCAAATTCACTATAGCTCTGTTCTTCTGCGAACTTTTGCTGGTTTGCTGACGGTTTGCAAACTGTTTTCAAACTATAATCTTATTCGATGCTTTTAGATTCTTATTCGAAAACGGTTTGCAAGCCGTCAGCAAACCGTCAAAAATACGCAGAAGAACAGAGCTTATGATATTGAGAGAAACCTCAAATGGTTGCAATGAGGTGAATAAATATCAAAGTATTTTAGTTCTACAAATATTACTTTATGCATATGGTTGATAGCTATTTCGGCTGTTGAAACTTATGAATATGAACTTAGTTATAAATATATACTGGCTTAGAATATATGCACAATACATCCTCTCGTCCACTCTAACATCCTAATTTACATTGAAAATATAGTACTTCATTTCATAAATTGACTTAAGTGTTTCTCGGAACGATAACAATTATATGATCATTAACCATTAATTACAATAGCATCTTGTAACAGTCTTAGTAACAGTTATTGATTGATATTTGTTTGGTCATTAAGGATGTCATTGGCTTGGTTATATTTATCAATTTCCAGTTGTTCAAATGGTTACGTTGAGTTTGTAACGTGAAAAATTTGACTGTAAATTGAATTGTATCAAAAACGTCTGACAATATAAATATCAAATTTGTGAAAGTTCTGAATCAGAACTAACGGATGGCGTGATACCGAAATAAGTATCAATATCAAGTACATAAAAGCGAATTCAATCAATTTACGTTTTTACACTGATAACTAGAATAAAAAGGAATTTCTTGAGTTGTGACAATAGCTTTAGGACGAGTTGCGTGAACAACGTGTGGGCTGTATTGTGTCGTGCGTCTAATCAGAATGTAACGATCGGCGAATCAGTTTGAGGAGTCGGTCGCGTGATTCGGAACGATCAGGAGCGGCGCTCACGCACCGCCACCTTCCCCGGGGGGTTATCTAATCCTTTAAGTGCCGTTCGATAGTTCCCGCACGACAGCGGCGAACACCCGACCGACCGTACGACGGCACCACATCGCGTCCTCGTTATCGGCCAAATTACAATAGCTCTGTTCTTCTGCGTACTTCTGATGGTTTGCTGACGGTTTGCAAACTGTTTTCGAATTATAATCTAGTTCGATGCTTTTAGATTCTAATTCGAAAACGGTTTGCTAACCGTCAGCAAACCGTCAGCAAACCGTCAGAAGTACGCAAAAGAACAGAGCTTATTGCATAATCGAACAGACAATGCAAGGCGTTCCAATATATCACGAGATAAATATAAGTACAACTCTATAAAAGAATTGAGTATGTTAAGCAAAGGATAAAATACGCTGAATTTTACAATTCCTAGTATGAGATGGAACTTTCAGAGAACAGAGTCACAAATCAATTTATGAAACTGCTAGTACTGGGATTCGTTTTCGTGATACCCCACTGAAGCCAACGACGTTGTTTACTAGACCACAGGCCCGATTCAAACAAACAATTGTTTAACGTTATATAAAAATCGATATTTTATGATTATGGAATGCGCATATCTATGATATATCGTAATCCCGATATACATTTATTCGTTCGGTATTTTAATCGCTTTATCTATTTTTTTAATAAAGCTGCTATATATAAAAAAAAACGGCAATCAACATGAAACTCCGGCATCGATATATTCATTCGGCTTTGTTTCACTACATCGGAACCATTTCGTTAAGACAAGTAGAAAATAAATAACATCTTTTGATTGAGATGGTATTTGTATTAAATTATAATGAGCGATATCTTTAATAACAATTTTGTGTGGACACTACGATATGCAGTCAAGTTATTTGAACTCCTAAGAAGAAAATCGTCTAAACATAAATTATAAAAGAATGAAATGTTTTTAAACACTGTTGGTTGATTGAAACAATTGATTAAAAATATTGCACTAGATTAGGGTTTCTAAGCCCCGTGCCCGCGGTGCACATGAACCCGAAAAGCAATTTTCATCAACCCTTTATAAAGTATGTAATATACAAAAATATTTTTTTTTGCGTTTCAGATAATCATCTTACACTTTCAACATTAGGAAATTATATAATTTAAGATTTCGACTGAAGGTGCTTGGTGGAATTTCAATATTAAATTTGAATCGTTCAAACTATGTACATTCTCACAGATTTTGTCACTAACGACCCGGGTTTCGCCTTTCGGCATCTTCAGGCGTTCAAGTGCACGGATGAACTTGAACTGACGCTTAGTAAATGAAAGTTTCGTGTTTATATAAGAAATAAATGCATCACTGAGTCCAAAGCTATTGCTGGCTTATTTCTTATATAAACAAGAAACTTTCATTTACTAAGCGTCAGTTCAAGTTCATCCGTGCACTTGAACGCCTGAAGATGCCGAAAGGCGAAATCCGGGTCGTTAGTGACAAAATCTGTGAGAATGTACATAGTTTGAACGATTCAAATTGAATTAGGAAATTAATAAGTGAAATGCATTGTCAAAGATTGCAGTAATAGTGCTTTGTTATTTTGAAGACATTGTTGAACTCTTTATAGTATTTTATCTCTGTTTACTTTTTAAAAATAATAATATAACTATTCTGACACATATGACTGAAATCACGTTTTTTAGAAATCCGGGGTGCTCCCGCGACTATTATCCTTCGCCCGTTACCGCAATACGGTTAAGAACTTGCACTTGATTAACCTACACACAAAACGTTTTGTGATACGTATGTTTCGTATAATAGATGACGTTTTAATAAAAAGCCAGCAATATTGTTTTTTTAATTAAGTCAATATTATACGTAGTGACACTTGATAAAAAGATAACAAGTTCATTGACTCTTCAGTCTACCTCTATTACATCAACGCAAACAATACATGCGTTTGGGTAAACAAGGCATAGTCGACACAGTATTGTGAAAATGTTTACGGGTTAAAAAAATATCAAGCGAGTTCTTCTTTCCAAATAACTCGATCAGTATTATAATTCTATTAAGCATTTTAAGGGTTAATCATTTCACGAATTTTTATAGAAATACCAAAACCTATCCGAGGTACGACCGTGAGTTGTTTTGCCATTAATTTGAAATATTTTAATGTAGTCAACAAGTCAGCAACAACATACTCGGAATTTTTGTTGCGAAAACTTCAAATGGTAACACAAGAAAAAAAAAAGCGCGATATAACTACATTGTCAATATACTTGCAATCAAATTAGTGATTTTTGGTAATATCTAAAGAAATATTTTTTAATATAAATTCTGTTAAATTGATATTTTGTTTACTATCTCTAGTTGCCGAATACATGACGCATTGGTAAATAGTAGATAGTCTATCGATAAATGAAAAGTAGGAATGAAACCTTTTTCACATTTTAAAAGACTTCGTTTGTTAGAAAGCAGAAAGAAGAAAAAATAGTCTTGCGTAATAAGTAGAGACACGTAAAAATAGCGTTTTGAAGTTTGAATTCCGCATTTTGGAGCAAATAAAATTTCGAATTTTAGCATATATTTAGCGTTTATTTCTTAACCGTTGTTTTCATAGTAAATAGGTTAAAAAGTCAAATTAAAATATAGCTTACTATACAATAAACAATCTATTGATAAATAAGGTTTGAAATTATACCAAAAAATACAAAAACGACAAGAATTTAATTAAAAATCGAGGGAATCATACATACATTCATACAAAAGTTCAAATAGAGTATTCATGAGTACAAAACATTTGAAATTGTTGTAAAAAATACAATATAAAAAAATCATGGGTTCAAAACCAAAATTCTTAAAATTCATTACAACATGTTTTAAAGATGAGTGGTGAGCCGAATACGGCGATCTAAAGAATGATCTTTGATGATGATTATTTTTTAATTGTTATGGGTGTTAAGCATTTTAATTTTGTGTAATTATAATGTAATTTGCTAATCCTTTAAATTGTTAATAGTTGCTTACACCTTTTTATTTCAATTTAAATTTGTACAAATATCACTGTTTATGTATTTTTCTTATCAGTTGATAATGCTCGCGATGAGCGAAACCGGTCCTGATCTAATAAATTTTATGTGGAAAAAGTACTAAAAATGTTTTATTATTTTTATTAAAAATGTATGTATGACATCGTTTATGAATGCTCGTCAACACAACCAAGAGGAAAACACAATTATATTAGTACTAGCTTAAGAGTGTGGAATCATATACAACAGATGAAGAGTAGACCACTGAGTCCGGAAAGCTTTCCAGTAATCATTCATTTAAGAATAAAATCGAATTTTGTAAAATTTAAATCTATTCGCTTATTTTGTCAATTTCGCATTTATCGCTTCTATTTAGCATTTATCGCAAAACGCGATAATCACGTATCTCTAGTAATAAGCAAGTAATAACATAGAGCGTTAACCAGAGAAGTGCGATGTAAAATTCAAATGGCATGTTATAAATAAAAAATATAAAATTTAAAATGATAAATGTTTTTCTTTGAGAAGCATCTTAAGCCTTAAGATGCTCCTCAAAGAGGTGTCACCGTTATTAACGCAACCGGATATTAATACCAAAGATATCAATTTAAATTTTATGATAAAAATGAATTTCCACAAAATTCCCGCCGAGTCTATAATATCATAAAAAGTTGATAAACCGATAATCTTACAAACTGATTGTATAAACAGTTATTTATTAGCTTAAGTGAGAATTGAATATCAAAATATTAAGCCAGGCGAAAGAAACCTCTTTTGTTTGACCTGAATACTAACTCGAAAGCTTTTAAACTCGGCGTAGGTGTTCGGTCGCTACGCCACCTGAATGCGCTACGATCCACGCCGTACTATACAACAGCTACGATAACATATCAATAGCTGTATAAAATTACTCACACGGTGATGTTTGAAAAAAGTATTAATTACAGGTTTGTGTACAAACGATACATATTTTAAAAAATGTATATTTTAAAAACTGCAACTCAAACATAATCGTAAACCGATACGTATGTGTGTATTTTCGCGTATTTACATACAAAAACAACGAGCTTCAAACATATTACTATAGATGTCGTTACTGTAGGCAAATTTGATAAAAAAACATTCCAATAAATAATTTGACAATGAATTAAAACGTAAAATATAAAATTTATAAACCAATCTATGTCGGACAAGTGTGATTTAATTAAAAACAAATTAATTGCAACTTAAGGGTGAGTGCACCGGTATACAGCGACGTCTATAATTAGGACAAACTGTTGAGTGACTTATTTACAACACTAGTGAAATTGAAAAAATCTAGCTTAACAGGATTTTAAAAAAATACCAGCTGAGAAAATTATTCCTTATTATTATATTCCACTTAAATTTATCTGCAATAAATGAACAATGATCCAGTTGATTAGCGATTAATGCCTTATATTTATTTATAACAAGGTAAAAACATAGTATGTATATTCAAAATTGTAGAAGTAAATACGTTGATATTTTTTACCTTATAACAACGGACTTCTACCAAGTAAATGCCAATTCAATCCACAAACTATTTATAATAAATATATAATATAATAAGTATCTCTTCAGAGCCAGTATATATAGCTGAGCAAAATATTAGTTTAAACATAGTTCTGACGATGGCGCAAGCCGAAATAGTTATCAACGAATAAAATTATTAAAAACTGTAGAACTAAAATACTTTGTTATTTTTAATCTGTTATAAATGGAGTTCTACCAAGTAAATGCCAAATCAATTAATAATAAATAAGTTGTTTTGTTGAGATTTATCAATTTAATACACACCACTAGCTCTCTGTATATGCTATACAGTTAACTTTTAGTGGAAAAGTATAATAATGAATGCCCCTTCCAGCTAGATTTTGAGCAGTAAGTTTGCAAATAATTCACATATTGTCACTCACCATTAATATTATTAACACTTCTTACGTCTTTTGACACTTAATTAGTTATGAATTATAATACGTATTTGAAACAGACAGTTCATATGTTTAGAAAAGAAAATAAAAGCAAGAATGTTTTAAATATCAATTTTGTTTAAAATTTCCATTCCCTGCGTTAAAGTGCTCCGTATCGTAGCCATATTTTCACGTACAGACAAAACAAAGGGAAAACGAGCGGTAAAATTTTATCACGTATCTCGCTGCTAAGTAAGCACGGATTTAAATATCGTACGAATCATAAGAGAATGTATACAGTTTTAACAGCATTTTTACAGCGCAGGATGGCAGACATAATTTTTGAGTTGTATAATAATATACTTTAATCCGGGTTGTGCCGGAGTCGAGGATTACAATGTCGCATAATTATTCAATTTTGTTTTCAAGGAATGAATAAAGACTTGTGAAGATTACGAATGACGTTTAGGAATACAATTATTTATATGGTACTATCATATCGACTGATATCAACACCATAAGCAATTATATCTTATCAAGAACTGATTGTAAAGAAACAAAAAAAAATAGAAACATTTGATTCGTTTAAACATTGAACACTTTCACATGTTTTGTCACTAACGACACAGGTTTCGCCTTTCGGCATCATCAGGCGTTCAAGTGCAACTCGAGGGTTTAGGATCATCGAGAGCCGGGCCAACCACAAAGTGCGTATTTATATTGTTTTCAATTAAAAAATATGCCAATATTAAATTATGGTGACGTTACCATCGTTATTTTTCTTTTACTTATATTAAACTCTTTTTTTATTCGTTTATTTATGTTTAAATTATTCAGTACATGGCGTGTTGCCGTCAGCTGCAATTATTTGTCTTTCTTCTATAGTTACGTAAATAAATCACGACATATTCTGGATTGATGGCGGTAAAGAAAAAAAAATGGGTTGTGAGCTTACCGGATTCTGAGATGGAATTGGGCTCGGCGCATCGGCTCGCGGATCCGCTGCTCGCGCTGAGGCCGCTCGAGACGGAGCCGCCGGAGGACGCGCTGCAGGCGCTCGACGCCTCCGAGCACTCGGACAGCGAGCGCCGCTGCAGCGCCAGGGTCGTCTGCGCGCGAAAGCGGTGAGAGGCCCGCTCTCTGGCCATCGCGGGCAGCGCCAGAGGCGAGGGTATAGGCAGGGGTAGCACAAGAGGGAGGGCGCGTTCCAGCCGCGCCAGCCGCCGTCGCAGGTAGCGTTGCTTCCGCGCCAACGTTTCCCGATACGCGCCGTGACGCTTTTCTCTGTCTTCCAGGTTCTGTAAAACAAAAAAAATTGCCCACATAAATCAAAAGTAGGTACACATAAAGCAGATATATTTTTTTTTTTTTTTTTTTATTTTTTTTAAAAAAAAATATTTGACATTACAGCTTACGCCAATGCGTCAAATATTTTTAAGTTGAAAGATCATACGAGATATACTCGATGAGAATTTTTAAAAGTCACATGAGATAAACTCAAGGAGAATTGACTTCACAAACACCCATGTCTTAGATCTCAAATTAAAATTGAAAAAAATCCAATTTTGACATTGACCTTACCAGGATTCGAACCTAGACCCACCTGGTCGGTAAAGCAAGCTCTAACCAACTAGACCACAGCGGGCGACTTATGGGCGGATATATGTCACTCTACCGATTTTTTAGCATGTCCAATCCCAATGTGGCGCATATGGACTCCTAATGAAGCGTACGTTTACAGAAATCTAAGTGAACGGTTTGTTACTTAGTTGCTAAACAACTCTTTTTTGAAGAGAACAGTGATATAAAGACAGGGCTAGGACAGGACCTATGGTTAATTAATGTTTCCTCTATTTTTTTATGATCGGATGGGTGGGAGAAAGTTTTAGACACCACATACATCCATGCCTTCGAACATAAATCCATAAATCGATTTATGAAACTTTTCGTATTGGGATTACTGGCTAGTGCAGTGTCTGTCAAACTTTTTTACTTCACGGCACACTGCTGAATGGAATTTTTCCCGCGGCACATAAAATAAAAATGCATTAAAAAAGTATATATTATATAATCAAGTGATGGAAAAGAAGACTATGGACGAATGTGACAAATATTTATTTGAATATGTAGGTGTTAAATTTACTTAAATTCGAAGACAATTTAAATGAATAAGCTTTATTTACAATTAAAAGTTTTGAGGCTTCTACCTTCGCGGCACACAGTTTGGCAGACACTGGGCTAGTGTGTCCAATAATGCCAACGACGTTGACCAATCGGCTAAAGGCACGGATTTATAGCTGGTATATATTCAAAATTGTATCTAGCACTCCAGATAAAATAACTTAATAAGACGAATCTTAGTTTAATTTAAAATCCAAAGGCAAACGTTGCTAGATTAGTTTTTGTATCGACTTCTATTGACGATTGACAAAATTATTTTACAGGGATACGTCTTGATCGATCAATATCTAAGAAGCTCACTATAGCGGAGACGATACTATGTACAATCCCTACGATGTCGTAATGCCGAAACATTTATTGAGAACATGCGAAATTTCTTGCCAAACTATTATAGATAATATATTATTTATGTCGTACAATAAGAGTCAACAATTTCCACTTCTACTTGCTTCCTTTCAACTTTTCAATGTGTTTTAGATTTTTACCGATATTATTCTTTTCTAAGAACAATGAAGGCGAATGAATTGCTTTTATGCCCAGGATAATAATATTAACCCATATATTAAATAAACCAATATTTTTTTTGCGGAAGTAAATAATATTATAATTCAAATATGAAAATTTCAGTAATAAAGTACACCTATTTATAAATCGTTCTGAAAGGCCATTTAGGAAAGATTTTCTTTTACGGTTTTATTACAACGTGTAGCATAATGACCCACTTCATCTTTTACAAAATAAAACAAAGATTTTCCCGTGGCGCATTTCACAATAAAAAAGATAATTATTAAAATATATTCCTCGTACAATTTACCCACTGTGTACGTAAAGCGTCTGCCTAAAAAGTTTTCGGGCATTCGTAAATTATATTGTACATAAATATATTCATGTCTGTCTAGTCGCCGTTCTTCTGTTTTGGCGATATCTTTTATTCAACAAGCTGGAAATTTATAAATACAGCCGAAAACTCCCATGCGACGCTTCCTTTTCGTAAAATGTAAAAGACAAAAAAAACTATTCCATAAAGCCATATTGTACTTTAGAGTTTAAATAATACAATAACTTCACTGGCAGCATTAAGACTTAATAAATTTAAAAAAAAAACCTAATTCGAGGTTATCAATATGTTATTTAAAATTTGTCTTAGAGGATATTAATCTGGTAATTGTGGCACTGGACTATAATAGTAACATACATGAAACAAACAATATTACGAATTATTATCGATAATTTATATTGCAATCAAAAAACCTTAGCACACCCAACTGTTTATTTACACGATTTTTATACACGATGTTTAGTGGGACATATTTACCGTGTAAAAAAGAGTTGAGTGTATGTTCAACCAACTTTATTGGCCTAAAACCATGTTATGATTAGACGAAGGACGTCAATTCATTAGAATGAATATAAAATACACATCGTACGGTGTCTTAAGTTATGTGTGTTCGTTTAGATAAGGCTTCTGTGATATGTTAACTTAAACAAATCTAACCAAAAAGTATTATTTGTATGATTGTATGACAGTGTATTGAAATAAGTAGCAGTCAAAAGACAGGAGTAGTGCATTCAAATGCTGGCGAAACTAAGCTAGTCTCATATCATGATAATGCCATTAATTTTTTGATTGACGTTCGTTGACCACGTTTGAATGATGGAACATTTTAAGGTGCTGCCAGCCACTTAGGTCTGTCTCGTATTTCTAACAAGATGATAAATGATAAATTAACTTCTCATATCATTGGACGACAGCTTTTGACAAATCACACACGGTTAAATTCATAATCCAACGCCCAATTCTTAAAAATGAATAGCATGCGATTTTTGTCCAGAATAACTAATGAATTTTTAAAAGAAATGTAGGCATATCTGAACTCCGGGAACTTTATTCTATGAAGTGAGTTAGGTTAGGTGTTGATTGATTTATAAGTCGGATTCGTAACTTTTGCGCCAGTTAACCTTTAGTTCCAAGCGGGGTCATTCACATTGAAAATTTCAACCATACGCTGAATACGAAACATATCTAGCAGATATTTATCGCAATCTTCACGATACCTCAATTAATGAAATGCAAAGCAAATATTACGCAAATTTTTATGGGTCCACTTTCGAAAAAAACAATATCCTCCAGTCCGACTTTGGTTTTTTTGTCTTTTATCAATATATATCTACGTCCTAATGCCTCTTTTTAAGCTTGATTTTGGTGATTGAGCTATTCCTTTTCACTTGTGGATATCCTACTGTTTTTTTTTTTTTTTGGAAAAAAATGTGTTTGAGATGTTGTATTCCAATGGAGATTTCGGTTAATTTCTTAAGCCCCGAATAATGTTGGTATATTTTCACTACGTCGTAACTAAGCTGTAAAAGCATAATAAATGAATACATTGTGCCCTCATTTTGAAATCTGTTCGTGTAGGGTGGCGGTGGGGTTTTAAGCTGTCTCAGTCCGCCGCGGGGTATTTTCTTTATATTCGACTGTCACCCCTCCGATGTAATACTTAGGTCCACATCTATATTTAAATCCCTTGACTGCAATAATTAAATGGGGAAAGGCTTTCTAGAGAAAAACAATCTAAGATTTCACCTTAGCAATATACAATAATAAATGAGGAACAAAGGCGTTTTATGAAAAGATACAGAACTGATATGCAAGATAAAGAATTAGGGTGAGCAGATTTCATTTCATTGGAATACCGGATTTTTTTACAGAATAAGATATAATTTGTGTTGCTTACAGATCTCATACAGACATGGGTAGAATCAATACATAATTATGACCACTTTTCAACGATCAATATAACCGGTTTGATTACGTGCTGTCAACCCTGTTAATTTTAAAGCACCCGAATAAAAATGAAACATGGAAACGTTCATAATAACAACACACCGCAGTAATAGAATAATAACCTAATAACACACGCACAGCGAGACACAGATCTAATCTCTTGTTTAATTTACAGCAGGTAGAGAGAGGGAGGGGAATGAAAGTCCCGGAAATAATTTAAGGGACGCAGTAGACATAATAACGATTTCACATCACATTATCGCAGTTTATCAGAGTTTACCCCCGTGCGGGGAATTCGAAATTGCACCAACAGCGGCGGGACGTTTTTTTTTATATCAAAACTATTGGGGGAATCACACCACAGAAATAGTTCACATATTTTAAAAAATAATTTATTAGTTAATTCCTAAAAAAACATTTGAAAAGTAAGTAGTTGATATTTAGAAATTTATCACGGATACATCTCTAAGATATAATAAAAAGACATTAAGATAATAATAGAAGTGGCTGCTATTTGATTGAGGATCTACAAAGCTTCCATAATAATTCATACCTCAGACAATGCAGTAAGTATTAAGAAAGGATAACAATACCGGTATTACTGAAACCGGGATCCCGGTATTCATGGTGTTTTTCAAAATCCAAATTCCATTTTTTTTAAATGCAAAAATGCCGCTTTTTCGTTATTTAATAATAACCAAAGCCGAATTTCGAATGTATAGAAATCATAATATATTTTAATAAAATTGTTTGCGATGAGTTGAAATATTTTATATTTGCCAAGAGTTAGATCAGTATTGACAGGTTTCGGGATTGATGACCCTTTTTAATGGTGCATTATTATTCTGTAGGTTGTTGATGAAAATCACCCGTTCATGATTATGTATATTTTTTAATCACGGAAATACCGATTATGACGTACTCGCCCGGTATTGGATTGGTACCGATTGGTCGCATTTTTTTTCTTTATTAAGACTTTTTTGTAATACCGGTATCGCAATCCCTAGTGTCCAGCTCAGTCAAAAAGTCGCGCAGTTAAATGTGTAAGTAAAATAATAAGCAGTATAAAAAAATTGTCATAAACGAGGCAGGTGCTGCAATTTAATGCCCGACCCGCAACTGTTCCTGACACCTGTTGTGGGAATAACAAAAAAAACTATGATAGTTAAAATTTGCATACGCGCATGTCGTAGGATAATAGTATTTTTATTATGTAACGATTTTTTTTGTTGAATAAGTGTAGGTAATTAAAAATGAGATATAATTCCCTTTTCATTTGACACCTACAAATGTAAAACAAAAAAAACAACCGTGCACTAAAAGTTCGTTACACGATTATGCAGATTCTTAATTAATTGTTTCCGTATCGTAATCAGACGAAAATTAATTGTTTAATGGGTTATGAACATTGAACAAAGCACATTGTACTGTTTATGGTATTTAATAATGGAAACAAAAATGTTAACAAAGTATAAACATTATAATGCAAATGATATTAATATATTATTAAGAAGAATAACTTTAATTACATAGGTATAATAATTGACCTTTCATTCAATATAATAAATTATGTAGATGTATTGTCACCGAAGTGTTTGTATGATCTATTCGAAATTACTTCCCTTTATATGTGAGATATGAATCTATTAATTCTTTACATGTTTACCAAAAAAGATCAATATTTTTCCATTGGGAAATTATTTTTTCGCAGAAACCAAGTCGAGATACAAACGGTTTAAAGCAGAACGCAGAAAGCATCAAAGAACAGCGATTGATTACATACCCGCACGAAAGGGGAATACATAAACTGTTTAAAAATGAATATTCACACTTGAAGAACCCCAAAATGATCCCCGACCAATTGGTCTAAATTGAATTCACCGACAAATTATAAAAGTTTAAAACAAAAGTCCAGAATTTTAAACATCACATACCTTTATATATTTTTTCGCTTTCGTTAACAATCCTAATGTGGTATGTCTGGAGGCCTCTGGTCCTAAGGGTACTATGTCTTTGAGAGTTTCCAAACAATCCCGAAGGTGGGCCCGTCTGAAACAAACAAAACACTTGTTAAAAACCAATCGAATCGTCGATAATAATTTATCCTGAAAGAGTAGCATACAATACAATTGTTTTTTTTTTTTTTGAAATCTTGCGTGGAAATTCATTTTTAATGTAAAATTAAAATCGATAACATATTATTCCAGACGTTTTGTAACTTGCGTGTTTCGGTTCTTTGTGAAGCATCGTCCGAAAATGAAGGAAGTTGCGGAAGAGGAGAAACGCTCCGCCCTACTCAGTTACGAGGTCAAGGGTACAAATCACCGAACGGAAAAGAAAATTCTTAGGATTCGTTCCCAATGGGATTGATGTCTGTCATGTTATCATCCCTTCTTGCCCACCCCATCCGGTACTGAAAACGGGTATAGGAAAACGCGATAAGCTTTTCACTCATAGTTGCGTTAATTCGACAAATGAAAAATCGTGCCTGTCAAATATTTTACTAGCAGGGTATACTTAAGTGTATACTGTGATAAAAACTAGGGCATCCATTCCTGGGATCAGGGATCCCGACCAGTTTGGCGATCCCGTAATCCCGAGATCGTTTAAGTACCGATCCCAGGATTTCGGGATTCACGGTAACACGTAAAAAATCATTAATTGAGCAAAATAAGTTGTCCGAGTTCACAACGATTGTGTAATTTACCATTTTGATAGTTTTTCAAATGAAAAAAAGGTCTCAAAGTTCAGAGTAATTCTGGAATTCATTAATTATACACTTGTTTGTCAGGATTTTCAGAAACAACGGGAGCCCGAATCCTTAAAAAAAAGTGAACCTCAAAATACCCGGATCAAAAATGCGCGACTGGATTCCTCAATAAGAACGGAGAGCGAATTTGAAGTAACTTTATTATTACCGCATACACGAGAAGCCCGCAGTGATTGATACCGGTGCCCGGTGGGCCAACAATACCAAGACATTTATTTACTATCCGACTCATCGGCGGTACAGATAGCTCTTAAGTGAAAAAACAGTAATGATAGATCTGAGGTGCAGATGAAAAGATGCATTTTGATCATCGGCCATAACACTCGGCTTGGCCGTAAGAAGATTTATCACACGAATGAAATTAGTTTAGAGACTAGAGTTCATGGTCTGTTGCAGTAGAAAACTCCTTTCAACTTTCAGAAGTTGCATGTTTGATTCTCGCCATAACCAAATCTTGATTGACTCGTTTAAATATTTGATTTAAAAATAATGTAAACTACAGGTTTTTATACCCCTGTTTGGCATAGTGCCAGAAGTGCCTCGAGCTTCTTTTACGAGAACAACTGGAAGGAAAATAAATAAATTTAAATAAATCAACATTTAACATGTATTAATTAAGTATACTTGATCAAATGATGCTTAAGCAACACTAATAACGCTAGTTCCGAATCAGAGTATGCGATTGGCTAAAAATCGCTCGCTTGGATTCAAAGAGGCTTGGCAAATTTTGACTATAATTCTTCCTCTTCTTTCTTTGGTGGGCCAGGTGAAAAGACGAGCTCTTGGCAAAACTAATGTCGCGCAGAATGTTGCACCCAATTCTGCTGTGTTATATTATTAAGTGTTTCGTTTAAGTTTCAAATGTGTCTAAATTGTATGATGCAAGTTACGTGATTGAACGAATGACGTAACTCTGTTTTCCGTTCGGGAATGAAATCTGATATATTGCACCCCCACGGAAATTCACAAGAAAGTGAATGATAAAACTTATTGTCGTATCGTATTGCATATTTTAACGCTAATGATTTTTAATCCGTAACTTTCCCCCGTGCTGTACATGAATGCAAGGATTTTTTTTTATTATAATGTAAATTATCTTCAAATGTCAGTTGGTTGAAAATCCAATAAATATAAGTAACCCGTGAAACGAGCCGAAACTGCTTATACGCAATTAATTTGCTGGCTTATTAGTTGTGAATTTATTCGATTATTATACAATGTATTTAAATTAAGTTCTTTCAGTAAATATCGCTTTTCGAGAATTTCTCGATCGTTTCAAGGTGTATTTATCATAAATCATAAATATTTTATCAATATTAAATAGCTTTTAACTGTTAGTATTCGCTCGTCGAGTAGAATACTACTGGTCTGATGGGATATTTATACACAAGCTCGCTCCTGGTCAGCGGTGAACACCGAGATGCTAGTATGCAATTATTATTAATGCCCGATTCATTTGCATACAGACAAAACAAAACAAAACAAGTTCACGTATAATTGCTGTTTGATTAATTACCTACTGCAAGCAAGTTTTCCGAATCTTATTTTAGACGTCTAGCCAACCCATGAAACATACCATGTCACAACAGCAGCGTAATTACGAAATAAGAAAAATGAATTGTGAATTTCCACCGGATGTTTCAGAATGACTGCACTTGTTTCTAATTTCAATTTTGAATTTAGAATCTCTCTCGAAATAATTTCACCACAATACTTACACAGTTACTGTGCATCTACATTTCAAGAAAAATCTAAAAATATAATATGTATACAGACACCTGGATACGCATTTAATTAGCTTAGTCGTCGATGCAACTCATACTGCACGGAATTCTAAAAAAACTGTTCATGTTTTCATTAGCTCATAGTATTTATACTCGAACCGTGAAAGTGGTTAGTAAAATAAATGATGATAAAGGTATTAAATTATCACGGTTTCTTTTACACAGTTAATTAAGACACGACTATAAATATGCATTAAAGGACGGTCGAAAGAGCTGTATGAAAAAGGTTACTTCGTCTTTCTTACCTTACGAAGCAATTGAAATACATCGCGCCTGTGCATTACAGTGCACGCTAACATGAACCGTAATATCAATAATCAATACAGAAGCGTGATAGTTCATAGTCGGTATTAAAAAGTCATCCTGAATGACAGCAGCACGTATTACAAGGTCAATACAATCTAAGACGTTTGACGGATCGTGTTGCGGTCGGATCTTTCGCTAGCACCGTCGGACTGGCGAATTTCGCTGACGGGAGAACTGCTACGCGACAGTTGGCACGTACTCGCACCGCATCGCGAATCTAGAGATAGGTACCTGGCGGATGGCGTGAGCCAATCACTCGTCACTAATCGATTCCAAAACTAACCGTATTACACGAGAACGTTTATTAAATATGATATGAGCAAAATAATTTCATACGCCTTCATGTTAGTGAATAGATATTTATTATATAATATACACAGTTGGAATTAGCCCATAAGTGCATGAGCCGCGCGCTTGGGGCCTCCAATATTAGGGGGCTCAAAATAGAATATATTGTTTTAGTGATACGAGAACAGGACCTCCAATTTTTATTGCGCCTGGGGACTCCCAACTGCTTAATACGTCACTGAATATATAGAATATATCAATGGCCTATTCATATAGAACGATAGGTAAAAAAATGGAATATGTTTTTAATTCTATTACCCATAGTATTCAAATACCTCTCTTCTATAGCTCTACAAAAGTACAACTAGAAAAAACAACTAGTTTTCTTTTAGTAGTTAGATGTTTGCATAATGGAAAAAACTAAATATAAACAATCTCTCAGTTTCATATTAATACAACTAAAACTATCGTTTTAAAGGTTTTGTAAGCGTTTCAATAATTTGAATTGAACAAATGACTAAATTATTTACGAAAAAGATGAGTCAAATAATAATTATCACTTTTTTACAAACCATTTAGATGCGCCGAAACTTTGGTCAGCCATATCTCAAAACTATCAATTCCCAGATGTAACACTATGGAACAATGCCATCGATATGTCTCACAATATCTAACTGTTTTCCTAGTATTTTTTCAGTTCGACGTCTACGTATTTCCCGCTCGAGTTGTGCACGAGTCTATGTCTCATGTTCCGATTACAGATTTCCCGCTATCGTATTTCCCTCTTTGTCTTTTTTTTTTGAGGAAATATTAATTTTCTGTTGGTTCAATGACACTGACAGATTTTTTAAACGTGGGATGTTCTATTGGCGATTGACGGCCTCCGCAGAACAACTTCATCCAATTAAGTGACGAAATAGGGTATATTTATTGTTTCTTATTTGAAACGTGTTGAAATATCTCTCTCCACTGATTACTTCATTTATTATAAATAGGCATCGTTTGTGACACAATGATACTTATAATAAATACATATTTCTGTTCTCTACAAAAAAACAAATTTCAAAAGATTTCTACGATATTTAAATTGTTGTGAGAACAAGAAATTCAGACCACTTTTTGATGGCTTCAATCGGGGTACATCTTATTTTTTCTTAAGAATTATTTCCAAAATAGACAATAGACATTTGAGATGTTTAACAATTCAATGAATATCAATTAATGTTGACGTTAATCTTTTAGTACCAAACTATAAACTATTGTGTAGGATACATTTTTCTTTGACTTGAATTTTATTAAATACTAATTCACTAAAGTTAAATAGACAATATTTTTATCTGAGTGACCATACACTATTTACAATCGTGGCGTAGAGCCATTGAGTTCAAATCAAACCTAATCTCATTCATGACTAGGGTATCCAATCCCCGGATTTCGGGATTCACTTATTTTCAATCAATCGAGATTGGGATTTTCTCACCGAGGAATTTGAAATCCTCAATTCGCTATACTTTTTCCGCGGATTATCTCCAAACCTCGTTTTTT
Organism: Himalopsyche tibetana; assembly: GCA_030503985.1. Lineage (NCBI taxonomy): Eukaryota > Metazoa > Arthropoda > Insecta > Trichoptera > Rhyacophilidae > Himalopsyche > Himalopsyche tibetana. The sequence continues at coordinate 20,969,447 of JAPJYX010000024.1, forward strand.
TTAGCTCACCGGGGAATTTGAAAACCTCGATTTGGTATACTTTTTCCCAGATTATCACAAAACCTCGTTTTTTTTAACTCACCGAGGAATTTGAAAACCTCGACATGGTATACTTTTTCCCAGATTATCACAAAACTTCGTCTTTTTTTAGCTCTTTTAGAATATGACATTCTCGATTTGCCAATTTCGTGTCAATTTTCGGAATTTGCTCAAAATTTCTCAATCCTGAAATCCCGAAATTTCGGGATCAGATAATTGAACGGGATCCCCAATCCCGGGATTAGATGCCCTATTTACGACCGAGTAAAAGAGGTCGAACAATCCTTGTTAAATCTTCACTCTGAATTTTATTTATACATGCTCTTGATTGTACATAAAAATTGAAAGAAATTAAAAGTTTTTTGTGCTTAACAGAGAGAGATAACTAATAAATGGTTCGTCATTTTTTCATCACGATAAATATAATGTGACCAATTAAAATTTAATAAATATATTTAAAATGATTGATCTCTATCTTGCCTTTTTAGTATTTTTATCTACGCCAAAGAAGCGTTTGTTAAATGTATATAACTATTCAACCAATTATGGTTCCTTGCCACCTTTATATACCCTAAATCGATGTAAGCGATTTTTGATTTTGAGCTTATAATGAAACAATATTTACAGAAGTTGTTCAATTGAATTTTGATTGAATTGAACGATTCCTCAGACACTATTAAAGAGCTGTTAATGAAAGAAGGTTGGGATTGGGAAAGGATTAGCAGTTACATAATTATAAACTAGATGCCCTGTTTCAAAGGATCAAAGTAAAATAAATGAAAGCATATCAGACTTCTATTTCCTTGGATATTAACTCATCAATCTATGTAGGCATAGTAAAAACAAATCTATGCAAGTTTTTACAGAATGCATGAAGCCCCAAAGCAGTTTCGTTGACTTTTTATTAATTTCGTAAAAACGAATTTACATGTCGAGCCGATGAATAATAGAGATCAATTAAAACTTATAACGAACTGTTTCGTCACAAAATAAATATACAATTTAAAATATAGTGGTTGGTGGACTCAAATAATTGAGACGCTGTTAATATAAAAATACTGCGATGTCATGTAATTATGTAGATAGAAGAAACGATTAAAAACGCATTATCCATACGGCTAATTCACGTTTGTATGCTGTTCATCGTGTACTACCCAACTGGTATATTAAGGTATGTAATATAATGCTGTGTTGCATGTAATCCATTAGTTATTTCACAAGCACTTGACAAATAAAGATATAAGCCAAAAATTCATAACACATTAACAATATGATATAGAGTTTGGCTTTTGTTTTTTTTCCCACTCCAAATATGAATCAAATCAAATCTATAATATTGACAATAAATAAAACATCAAGAGATTTTTTTATGATAACTTGTTTGTTATTCAATCACCCAACCTCTCTTTCGGGAAGCTATACAAGAATGAGATTAGGAAAGACTAGTATACTGGATAGCTAATCGTACTACCTAAGCCCCATTTTAAGGATCGGATGGCTGAAAAGGAAGAGTATGAAAATCACAGAAATTGATAGAACATCTATGGCCTAAGCCCCCCCCCCCCTCTTAGGAAAAGACAGTACGGCTTAAAAAAATGACTAATTGAATTGTGAATCCAATATATAAATCCAAAAAGTTGTAGGTAAAACTTTAAAAAAGCTTCTTAAATTATTTTCTATTTTTAAGCACATTAAATGTATGGTTCAAAATCATTCCCGTGCAGTTCTACTCGGGCCATGAATGTGAGAGGTATACTCCTTTTTTCTGTCGATAGCGTTGTGGAAGGCGGCCATTAAACGTTGGCTGCATATACATAACGGGTGGTGATGGGAAACCAACTATTCAAAATTAGGTTACGCGCATTTTTTTCCTACTTCATCTTTTTCTATTTAACATAAAAGCAATATTCTTAAACTGTAATTTTAAACTAAATATTTTAAATTTGAATCGTTAAAATTCTGTACATTCACACAGATTTTGTCACTAACGACCCGGGTTTCGCTTTTCGGCATCTTCAGGTGTTCAAGTGCACGGATGGACTTGAGCTGGGATATTTTAGCATTATTTTTTAATTGAAAAAGTATTAATGACAGAAAATGCATTTCCATTATGCCACGAGCTATAACTGCATTTTTCCAAGACGAAGGAAGAAAGGAAGAAAGCATTAACTGAGTCTGCAAAACTCTATAGAAAATAACATTCATTTCGTAGCAAACTAGCAGTGACTGCAAAAAGTAACCATGCTGCCATGCTACCATTTTGCTGAGAAAACAACAGTTGCTGTATTTTTGACATTCATATACATTTTTTTTAATTTTGCGAGTTATTGCCTTCCTCATAAGAAGCGCAGTGTAGCTTGCATCACATGAGTCGCTAAAAGACTGCCGGTGTATGACTACTAAACTTAAAAAAAACAGTAGATTAAATCGTTTCGGAAGATTGTCTTTCACTAATTTCACAATACATATTGACAAGTTCTTAGGCCAGGACCGGACGGTTTGCGGTATACATACTACCCAACGACCGCGCCACACTGATCGCCTAATGTTTTGCGAGGGCTAAAGCTAGAAGCGTTTATCGATGATAATTCGTGTTATATTACATGGAAAAAGCTCGCATTAAAGCCCGCGTAAGGCAGCGCTTAGGCGTCACAAAAGACCTGAGAATTTGTAATATTTTATAGCTGCTTTCACGCGGAGGAGTGCTACAAAGCGATTATTACATCAAAGGAGAATAACATCAAAGGCAACAGGGCAACGTATTGAATAATATAATAGACGTAAGTATTGTGTAACCCTATTATACATAAAAAAAAGCGGTATTATTTATGCTGGGATTAGGGAATCCAATCCCGAGATCCCGTAGAGTTTTCGATACATTTCAATCCCGGGATTAGAAGGCATGATACCGAAACTTTCGTGATTAATTTTGAAACAGAAACGTGTTGGTTTTCAAGTCGGCAGTTCAAACATATGCAATAAACGATGCCCAATTTTATTATTAAAATTTTATCTTTGCGATAAGAGTTTACGATAATAGCGAATCGCAGCCGAAAAGGTATAATTATAAACTTGATGCCAATTATGAAATTTCTTCAATGCATTATACGCACGTGTACTGTATTTGAATGCATTTGTCGACAATATTTATTGTTTGCTATTATAAAGCTTCATGTATCGATATTTTTCAAAATTATTTTTCGCTTTGTTCTCTACATCAATGAATGTTACCAGATATCAATGGTGTTTGTTTTGCGGACTTTATTGTTCATAAAAATTCATTTCGTACCGCAAACCGAAACCTTTAAATTAAATGGCGAAACAATCGATGCTTTGGTACTCGAGGAATATTTTAATATTTAAATTACGTCTATTTACTTCAATAAAATTATTAAGCATGTATGAATATAGACAACAATTTTATAAATCTTCATTCTTGCAGTCTGAAGTAGGTAATTGCTTTTTTCAGCTATCGAAATTAACCATTTTAAGTTATATTTCGTATTTTTGCATATTTAGTTAGTTGATTTCGTTTTTTTTTTTTTAGGAATAATTAAAAAATCCACTCATTCACCGCTACATCGCGAATAACTGAGATTAAGAGAGCTTTTTGGTAACGCATTGGCAGCTTACAGCCGGTAATATAATATAGAATATTTTTTTTAATTTATTTTTCATCAATATTATCATTTTTTTTTAAATGTGCTGATCCCGGGATCGAAAAATTCTAATCCCGGGATCAACATTTTGGCTCGGGATTGGATTCCCTAGCTGGGATAGACATTATTGTCCAAGATATTAAAGGCGATTACGCATATTTCATACAGACCTTTGATATAGTAAATATAACATTATGATTAGAACTGCCCACATCGCACCCCATGGGAGCATATCGACTGTGGAAAGGAAAAATAACGCAACCCACACTTTTTCTAAAACAGTTTTTTTTTCGAAAATCACAATGTTTACAATTTGATACACGTTCTATCAAAAGGATGTAAGCTGAATATATGGTATGGTATATAAATGTAGCTTTTAAGTTTGAAAAAAGAAGGGCCTGTGAAAATTTCAATTAGGAAAATATACCTAAAAATGATTTATTTAAAAAAATGTATGTTAGATAAAGTCAATTAAAAACCAGTTTTTCAGTCTCCATGCTCTTCCAGGTTGTGTATATTTAATAATTTGGCTTTGTTCCAAAATCATTGAAACACGTTTTTTGTGTCTCCCGTAATTTTTTTTTATGTGTGGGTTGCGTCCTTTTTTCTTTCCACAGTCGATATACATATGTATGTCATAAAACATTATTTTTAATTATAATTATTTTAGTAAAACCTGGAGCGGGGCAGTATTGAAAAATTTCCATTAAGATTTAAAAATAGGTACCTTAACAAGTGAGTCCTTTAAAAAAATGTTTATTCACATCGCTATGGTCAAAAAAGTCGTGTTTTAAGTCAAGGTAAGAGTTCTATATTGTCTTATTTTTTAACGACTCTACAGCCCTGTACCTAAATAATCAGTAGGAAAGGATTTAATTAAACATAACCAAGAATATAATCCTAATTAATTAAACAAATGAAAATACATACATATCACCGCTTTCCATAAATTGGGCCGCGCGTTGTACATCCCTGGTTAAGATGGTGATTTTGGTTCACGAGTGAGACATCATGGTTTTTACTATTTCTTTTTGATGAAAATATTGTTTTAAGACGTTTTTAAAGTGTTTGCTTTTAGAGAGTTCGATGCGTGCATAAGGGGTAGGGAAATGATGCGTAGCAGGGGCTTAAAAAGTTCACAGCTGTGCCTTTCGTGGAATAAAATCAGCGAGCCACCGAGCCGTCTTTGATTGAGTGCCTTTGTAACATGCTAATAAGTATTTTAATTATCGCATTTAGATATATCTTTTTATATAATATGTGAGAATCCAGCTAAATATAAGTGAAAATCGATAGTATCGGACGCATTTTTAATTAACTATAGATAACAATGATTAAAATGCGTAAAACATACGATACATTCCACGAAAAACAAAATTTATCAGTATAAATCAAACATAAATCATTTGGTCTGAGAACGACGATTAGAAAACGAAAATAGAAATACAAATTCACAGTGGAAAGGTGATGTTTGGATTAAGTAGAGATAAAAAAATATTTACGAGCTTGATAGTAGATTTGACTAATCGTCAAAATCCATTATGAAATGATATGTATGATAATTCAATATTTATAAGAGTTAAAAAAAACGAATGCAATATTTATAGCACCGTTTGCCAACCGACGGTCTGCGGACCGATCACGGTCAACTGGATATTTCTAGCTGCATACAAAAACATTTGTAATCCGACTGCTTTTTAACCGGTTAAAACACCAATTTATATAAATGTTTGAAATTGATTAATAACAAGATTAGAATATGAAAGAAGTCACAAACATTATTATATTATACCCAATGTCGATACTTTGGCCGAATACTGCAAACCTTTCGGTGGGGACATATTATATTTTGCAACCTATTTCCTTGTCTAGTACAGGGGTTTCCAACCAGTGGGGAATTCTTCCATGGTGAGAAATTTCAGAGCTCCATGGGAGGAATCGTTGAATCGCTGGATTCTTGTTTTTTTAGTTTTTTAATAGTATTATGTTAAATATAACATGACATGTCATCAATTATTTTTTATAATTCACATGTACGACATTATTGAACACCCTGTTATTCTACTGAAATTTTTGTTTGTTGAAATATTCTTCAGTAAATTTCAGTAATTAGTTAATATAAAATCATCTAAATAAATTTATAATATGATGTACCTACACATTAAAAAATAGTACAAAACTACGTATATGCATGTCTATTATTTCAAATATATACATTTGAATTATATTATTTTGGATAGGGGACTATTTATATTCTAAGCAATGGTGTACGAGGGGAATGAAACGGAAAGGTTGGGAACCCCTGGTTGCAAATTTATTATTATCGCAGTAAAAGCATGTTGGCAATGTTGATGAACACTCGAAAGTTTTCTTTGCAAGACCTCAAAAATTGCGAGAGTACGCTTCCACCGAGTTAAGCGACAGTCAGTATTTTTCAATTTTAAAAGAAACCAACTCGGCGAAAAAGGCACATTAAAAAATATTATTCTAAAAAATCAATTAACCTGTTCTTTTGATCAGTATTAATAATAACGTACCGTCTAAATAATCCTATTGAACGTATAATCAATAATAATTAATCAATACTCGGTGTATTTTCCCGGTCTCCCGTATTTAACCGATTCGTTTACCTGTAATGTATCGAAAATTAATTTTCCGGTTCGGCCCAGGTACGTCACAAACGAAAATAATACCACCTGACCAATCAATCTACCCCTCTCCGCCCCGCCCCGCCGCCCATCCAATTACTATCGAGAGCGTGTCGAACACAATTTTGATTACACCAATTATGAAAGCTATCGCTCACGGGACACTTATTTCCCTTACGTTACTTTTTTATTACTTTCATTTTGACACTTTGCCATGCCGGATTGTAGAATAGCACTTCATCGATTTCCGCTTTTTGGCTGTAACACTATATACAACAAGACTGTACAAGTCGATCAAGTTTAAATGTAATTGACACCCCAGATCTAGTTAAAACGCTATTAACGTAACTTCAAGCCATACTGAAAAGTAATATGGTAAAATCTTAAACATCGGTCGAAACGGTAACGCATTATTGTCAGGAATAAATTATTAGATCCAGTTTTTAATAGTAGCAGGATTGCTTATTTTTTAAAGTTAATAAAAACCAGCGGCACTTTTATGGTTTTGACATATTACCGTCAAGCTATGTTCCAGTTAAACCGAATAATCGTAACGTATATTGGAAACTGTTCGTCACTAAAGAGGACTTGCAGTAGATTTTTGATGAGAGATATAAACAATGGACAGAGCCTTTAATTGGTAACTGTCATGTCGAGGAAACCCTAAATTGTAACAAGGAATTCACGATGAGAAGACGCAAACAATTACTTTAACAGTTGAAACGTATTAAAGCGTAATTATACCCGAGAATGCAAAAACATGTTTAACTAATAGCTTATTAAAATAAAAGCAAGTGTAAGTACCATCACATAATTAAAAACGTATGTTTTACAGGCATTATTTCACACATGTCTGTATTATTTTTAAAGTAGTCAGAATGTTTAAAATTTAGGTTAAAGTGATCCGCGAACTTCGAAAGTTAAGCGACTGCTGATTTAGATTATAACCCTATATTAATGCGTTGTAAACTGTTTGATATCAAATTTTCGTAGAATGATAAAAAAAATATCGAATTCAAATAATACACAGACTTAGCAAACTTCTCCAACCGTCAGAAGTACGTAGTTAAAGTTAGAAAAGCTGAAGCGGGTAATAATACAATATAACGTTTCCTAGGGGCATCGGTCCGTTTGTCCAGACGCCGCAGATCTTAGGGCAGCAGTTTATATATATAAAAAAAAATGTAATACAGCAAAAGCAATGAGAGGAGAGCACTATCTATTGTACACAACCCAGCTACGTCTAGCAATATTGCGCCGAGATAGCGAAAAAATGGCGTCGAAGTAAAATAATGGCCCCCAACGGTCACTTTATTGCGTTATCGAGAACGTATATAAAAATGGAGAGCTGTATTATTATATCGTGGACGTGATAAATAAAATTATAACAACGTTAATGGCTCCGCGTAGGGCGAGACGGGCGCTTCGTATAGTGCCTAGTCTCTTATTACCGGAGGAACTTGTTATTTCTGAAGATACATTTAAAATATATTAGTTTAGATTATTCGCGTAGTAACAATATAAATCTATTTATATCGACAGCAAACTCGTGTTGCCACGGTAAAATATCGTTAGAAACTAGCAGCACTTTTCATTAAACTGTTGTTACAGTAAATTTATATGTGCAGGTTAATAAATGGATACTGCGTAAGTTGGCAATGCCGAAAGAGTTGTATGCAAGGCATACATAAGCACACGTATAAAATCAATGCAATTTATAAATCTCTATTGTAAACCGTACGTGGTGTTTGAAACCTTTTACTCAACAGACTAGCGTCGACGTGATAGTATTGCATACATTTAGTCAATGAAATAATATATACGTACCTATTTATAGTAAAAATGACACAAAAGAAAAATAAAGCTCTTAAGACACCAGCATCGTATAGTAAAAAATGTGCCAAGAAAGTTTGCAATGCAATATACTACCGAGTTAAAATATAGCTAACGTCAAAAGACCACATTCTGAGCAATGAGAGTGAATTAATATTAAATAATATTTCACTCTCTGTTGTCAAGTGGTAAGTGTTCGACCGAGAGCGATCAGATGGGTTTTGTTTCTAGTCCCAGCACGGTCAATATAAAACATTGTAGTTTATCTTACGTGATTTTAAAATAAAAATGACGCCTAGGCAGTTAGCTGTATAGCTTGTAAATATAATAAATACATATATGTTTTATATTTGTTAATTCTTCTGATTCACGACACCGACGTTTACCACTTTAAGCTACCGATATAATAAAATTAATTGATATAATCGTCGCAAGTTGCTTCACAATATCAATTAGTATAAGTGGTAATTATGAAAATATGAAATCGAACGAAATAAAAATGTATAGCTTTTTCCTCGTCCCAAATAATTAGAGATTTTATGAAACAGTAACTTACCCAATTTCTCGTTCAACGTAAATGAAGATAAATAGCATAGAAAATATAAGGGGTAGTTAAATTTTCCACGGACGGATGGATAGCAGGCACAATTTTACACTTTATAGGCTTTATACCGATTGCTGTGCGTACGAAATCCTCGCATGTGAAAAGTTAACTTCAAGCTGTGATATCGCCGTCGCATGCTTTTGCATATTTTAAAAGCTTCTTTATTATTGTGAACCTACGTCTTGATAAACGACGCCGTTTTTTTCATCGTAGGCCGGCTCGCATATTTTCGTAGGCCTATTTCGAGTTTAATTTTTCATTGTCTGCAACACGCCGAAATGTGACGTCAGACGTGCTTTTTTACGAAATTTAATGTATCTCGAAATGTTATCTTTTCCCTCGGCGGCGTTCTGGATTTTTTTCATTTGTAATAGTTAAGCGACGCCGTTCTTCGGAAGGATGAAGGATTTCTCGTTTCGTATGCTTAAAAACACGGTTGGTTTACATCAGAACGTTCTGCGCAGAAAACAGTATGCGGGCAAAGTGAAATAAATTAATATGCCAACATTTTATCAAAGCTCGACTACGATTTCGACATGTTTAAAACATGAATTTATATTATCAAACAAATCTAGAGTATGAAACAAATTCAACCGCAAAATATTTCATTTTATTAAACATTAGGGATTCATTTTCGCACATACATAACACATTTTGTCTTTTTTTTAATGCCCGAAACTGTTTGATTTCTTATGACACATTGCCCACATGCTCGAGGCACTCCAGACTAAATTTTTGTCCACTGTACCCTTAGTACATTGTATCGAAGTTTTATTATAGTTTTATAAAAGGATTATAAATTGATCAAATTAATTAACGTCACGCATCTTAAGTAGTTGATCCAAAATCATACAAATAAAATATATTTATATAAAGGCGGAGCTCTTTTCGCCAATGATAAAACATTATATTTCAATATACGTTAGGACGTCAATATAGTTGAGAAGATGTATTGTGGATCTCTTCTAAGCCATTATACGTATATAGTTAAGATAATATAAATTTTAACATAGTTCTGACGAAGGCGTAAAGCCGAAATATCTATCAACTAACTAAACATTTAAAAAACGTAGAACTAAAATACATCGCATTTTTTTGATTTTATTCAAATGGAGTTCTACTAAGTCAATGGCAGTTCAATTAATAACTAGTATTTAAAAAATATGTAAAGGAACTATGCGTAATATTATTTAACATCACTTATGGTTTGCGATATAAAATAAATCACTGATCACTGAAATACTTTTTAAAAATATTTTCAGCCTTTTTGGAAAAACAAAATGCTGGGTGATATTATGGTTTTAATCAGGGCTGTGGAGTCGTAGAAAAAAAGACAATTCCGAATCCAAAGAAATTGAATTGTATCTTGTGTATACGTATACCATCAGATCATCTTAGCCAGCCTAGCTAAAAGTGGCAACACTATGGACTATTGTTGTTTGAATATACATCATTAAATATATTTTTTTAAATATGACTGAGTCGTAAGATTTTTCCGACTCCGATCCCACAGCCCTGATTATAATGTCCAACATTTTTTTGATATTCTAAATAGGAAATATTTACAGATACGATTATTTGATATTTTTACAGGTCAATCGGGTTAAAAATGTTCCCCATAATGACTAAAAAATACGATTTTGAAACCATTTCCAAGCCCATCTCACTCTGCTGTAATAGATCTTATCGCATTGTACTAAATGGCAGACGTTCGGTTTCATAATATTTAACTTTCTAGGAGACCTCTGTAGCAGTAGACTGTAGTTGTATGTAGGTGCACCTCACCAGCCTCCGGTGGTTATCCGGTCGGAGCCAGTTCAGCTCAGAGTCTAAGCGTGTCGTGACGGAAACGAGCTTTGCTTTAACCCGTATAACCATTTAAAGCATCATCCGATGCTAACCAAACTGTGTTAAAATTAAAGTAGTGCTATTGTAACATTCAGTTAATTCTTGGGTATTAATCTTCTTTTTTTATCTACGAAAACTGATTGTTACTCAGTTTCTCAATCTCTCTTTATCGAAGAGAGCAATAGGGATAGAAGGATAAGGCTAAGACAGGACATGTAGTTAAATAATACCCCCCGTTATTTTTTAAGATTACATTTTTTAAGACATTACAAAAATACATAAATAAATCGATTGAGAAAATGCTGTTCGAGCTGGGATTACAATCCGCCACGGAAGCCAACGAACGACTTTGAGCACTGCGCTACGGATCCGACAAAAAAAAAACAAATTATGCTGAGATACCTTCATTCGGATGCCATATGCACCACACTGGGAGCGGACATGGATTCAAAAAATCTATCAATATTTTTTTGATTTTGAAACAACATAAAAAATAAAAAGTCACTAATTAGAATCAAATGTTTACTTTAGTAATAAATAGCCTCTCGGTGTCTAAATATATGTCTAAAGATGCTTCTCAAACACAAACAGTGGAATAACAAACGAAAGAAAAAAATATGTAACCGCCCAAAACATCGGAAAAATAAAACAGCTATACTGCAAATAACCGAAGGGCAATTTCATGGAATTCTGTGTCTTGCTTCATTCCAATTTACCAACCCCTTTCCGATCCTGAAAAAGCGCAAAATGATTGACGCACTACTAGTTCTGATCCCATCCTGCTAGCTGATATCCCCTTTGAAGCGAGGTCGAGAGCTACCGACAGAAACCCAGTTTTGTTAAATATCTTCTATTAGACTAGGAATTGATGCAAAAAGGTCAAGTCTAACCAGACCCAAAGTTAATAAATAAATGCTAAAAAGTTAAAGCTGTATGTAAACTTTTTTTATCGTAATAAAAAAATCCACGTAGTTTTGCTTTGAAAAACACTGAAACGGGTCAACTCGAGTTGTCCGGCAGTGCCCTCGCGCACCGAGTCTCATATGTCCCCCCGCAACAGTATTTTGCATCAATTCCCATTGCACCTTTCCAAAAGAAAATAGATTGCGCTCGCGTTCGCAAACTTTTACAACACCAATCCCGATAATAATAATATTAATAATGATTATTGCGAGACATTTTTCGCAAACACACTGATATTTTGTCGCAGTTGGATAATAGCGACAACGAAGCGCGCGCATTTCGCAACAGAAACGAGACCGTTCATTCGGTTCTGCGGTTTGGCAAGCGTCGCCTGCCCCATATTGCTGAAATTTCAATTCGGATAGCTACACCAAAACGGCGTTGGAACCTTTATCCATTAGGCGCTAGATCAGAGGTGGGGAATCTTTTCTTCTCTAAAGGCCGCATTTATTTTTCTGATTCGACATAAGGTCGCATAAACATTAACTACTTTGACCGGAAACAATTTCATGCCAATTTCTAAAGCCCAGAAGTTTGCGGATTTTCTAAGATTACCAACGTGGAACTTTTTTTAAAGGTCTTCCAAGGATTTTGATATCGAAAATCCCAAGAATTTACGAATTTACAAAAATTTACAGAATTGGTCAGAAGTCCGCACCAGAGTAGCCAAAAGGCCGCAGGATCCCCACGCCTGCGCTAGATGCACGTTAAAGCAAACTTGCCACACTGAGCGGTCACAATGATTTTACAATACTGTTTCACTATAACACGGTCAAGAAAAAACACATTTTTTCAATAATAATAATAAAACACAAAAATTAATAACGTATTATTTGATATCTGTAAGCCCAGAAATAGTGAATGTCCCGATCTGTGATTTTGGATATCTGGCAAACCTATATGAATACGACAAGAGCTCGGCTCTCAGCAGTATCAATATCATTTTAAGGGATCTTGGAAAAGGTGGTATTTCCACCTCGAGTTCATCTAAGAAAATCAAAATATCAGGCACCTTTGTTATTATTAGTTGTCTCCCCATTTTCGTAAGATCCATGTAAAAATAACTCTTTTCCAGGATAAATGGGTACAACAGGTAGGTGGGTTTTGCAAATACTACTCTAATGTATTGCTTTGAGCTTAGAATAAGTTGTAATCCAGCACCCACCTGTTTGTAGTAAATGCCATAAGCGAAATTCACAAGAACAACTAGAAATTAATAGACATTATCAAGCCAATTACATCCAAATGAACAAACAAATATCAATCAATCACCATTGCTAAGACATACCAATTATAAATAATCACTTAAATTTAGATTAGAAGACAGCCAGCTATAATAATTGCTATATCCAGGTTTACTAGATATTTTAGCAATTTATATTGTGAATAAACCAATTACATACAACATGCCTATTTTAACGAAGCAAGTATTTCAAGAAGAATCCGTGCGGTTGGTTGTACTGTCTATTTACATTTCAGCGTTGTTTGTTGCCGTGGATTGTTTGCAGTTGCCTGAGTTGCAGTTTGCGCAACACTTCAAACGAAACTTTCGCGCGACGTGCAATAATGACCCGTGTTAACAAATCTACAAATCACAAGGCGTGAGCTACAAAATAAATAAATATATTGCAACCGAATCATATCAGACATTTTTATAGGCTTTTTTCTTTACATGATTTTTTAAATGCCAAACGATTATTACCGACAGCTATGTTTTTCATAACATAAAATATTACTGTAAGAAAATACACTAGCTCCACGAAAGTCATATTTAATCTAACTAAGCCATTGATATCAAAATGTTTCTTGTTTCTGATAATAAAATGGTTTTTTTTTAAATTTATATCGACTGTGGAAAGGAAAAAGGACGTAACCCAGAGTTGATTAAAAACAGCTTCTTTTGATAATCACAATGTATTCAACTTGATACACGTTCAATCAAAAGGATGCAAGCTGCAAATGCCGAATTAGTATCTAAATTTAGATTTTAAGTTTGAAAAAGATGACATTGTAAAATATTAAAACCAAGAAAAAACACCGAAATAACGGTTTTTCCTAGACAATTTCTTTGAATAATATTATGTTACGTCAATTAAACACCAGTTTAGAAGTCTCCGTGCACTTTAAGGTTGTCATCATCAAAACACGTGTGGGTTACGTCTTTTTCCCTTTCCAAAGTCGATATATTTTCAGCAATAAAATTATTTCAGTATACATACTTTCATTCCTAAGTCTTGACCAAGGCTGTGGAGTCGGGAAAACTTAACGATACTGAAATTAGTATTTTCATCATATCGATTGTTGAAATGTACTATAACTATTTTAGTGACTAGAATGATCTGCTGGTATACAGATATGTACGATAACGGAAATTATGGAACAAAAATCGGAGTTTTATTTGAAGCCTGAGTCGTTTTATTTTTACTTGACTCCACTGATCTGATTCTGACAATGGCCTGGTGTCGAAATAGCTATGAGATCCTTATTAACAATTAACCACTCAAAAATGTTACTTTAATTTAAATTATGAAGACTACAAAATATAGATTGTATGTTTAGAATGTAAAAATACATTTAAGATATCATTTCGATATCATTTATACGTGACATGATAATGATCCGAAATGCAAAACCTGATTGTGCAAAAAAAATATTATATTGCGGCAGCGACAATTAGAAAAAATCATTTCTGTCTCAAATAAGCTGCCAGCTATTTATTATGACATATTTTCAAAAAAAAATGTATTATGTCAATCTTTAATATAATAACGTTATAATAGGATGAAGATATAGTATATCAACCTTTTTAAGATGAAACATTATAATCAATCGACCTTGACTGTATACAAAAATAACTGCAATAAAGCAAAACAATAAATTAAAGCGGGCGAGTAAATTAAAATAGCCATTTCAATATTTTATATAAAGTACCGCCATTAAAAATATATATTATAACTTTAGTAAACATAATAGTACACCATTTTAAGGCCCATCAAGATGGGAGTCGATCAGTATTGATACAACTCTTAGCCGAATTAATATACTTTAATTCACGGCAAACTATTTTATGAAAATATGAGATAGTTTATACGTATACATTCAAACTTCGATTTTGGTTCATTTTGAATACAGAAATTGGACAAATACCCGTTTTGAAAATACACCACGAAAACCGGGATCTCGGTTTCGATAATGGCATTATTGCAATCCGTAATATTGACAGTCATCTCTCCAATACCTGTAGGTTAGAAAAAGACAGATGAGATTTATTAAACACGGGTTTCTTTTAGGGGTTGTTTAATTAATCGAAGTCATATATTTTTTTACTCAAAGAATAATATGGAAAACAAACAAAAAACTAACTCCCGGAGTGATAACATTTGCAGAACCAATTTTCCGACGCGACCGGCAAACGAGTGCTTGGGTTATTAACTCAAGTAGCTCACCAAAGATATTACAAGCTTGGAGGCTTTGAGGTTAATTTTCCCAACACTTTCGCGGCAAACGGAACGCTCTCTGAAGGCGTCGCGACTTGTAACAATAAAATAGAATTTAGTTTACGTGATTTACAAGATTAAATGATTTTACTGCTCTTATTACTATTAATAGTCCTTAATAATATATTTACAAACTCATTGCCTATATTAGATACAATATATCGACCCATAATCGGGAAAAAAAACTGAAAGTAGTCGAAAATTTGTATTATTATATCAGGGTAGGCATTGAAAATGTATTATCTTTTACTTACCGAACTTAAGGAATTTCTTTTTCGTACTTAATTTTAATAAACCTTGCCCTGTAAAATTTATAAATTGTTGGTTACGATTTTCTGGCAATTACGCGTCGATAGGAAACATCAAAAGTAATTGAGTTATCCGAAGCTCAGATAAAAGCATATATACATTTTTTTTAATTTGCGTTTAACTAAAAATGCCACACAATATAGGTGAAAACTCACCGACATCAATTCCGTTGATATTCACGAAGCAGGACGATGTATTACTTGACCACATACCTGAAAAAAACCAAAAACAAAGTCTAAGTAAAATTGATTTCAAATTAAGAATACGAGCAAATGGAAATCGAATAGCTGAACATAAATCTATGGTTATAGGTAGGTAATAATAGTATTCGGAGAGTGTGTGTGTAATACATATTAAGTTAGCATTGTATTTGTATAAAACACCTAAGTGCACATTTGCGTCGAGCAGTTAAAGAAAGAGCTGTCACGAAGTCCGACGAATAGGCTTTCACTTATTCACGGTGTGGAAGCGGCAGAGAGAAGAAGGCGTCATGAAAAATGCAAGGGTGCCGATGTGTGAGGCGGGAGGGTTTGCGTCGCGGCGGTGTTATCTTTTGTAACTAAGATTATTTTCCCGCCATTTCATCATCTCCATAGACAACGAAAGCATGCCAAACGGATTATATAACTTGCTAAAAAAAATATTGGTAATGACTAAAATTAAACAAAAAGTCAAAAAAAAAATAAGATTGTAAACAGTAGTAATTGCAGTGTTAACAGTAATGCAAAAAAACAAGCACATTGGCTTATTTGTATTGTCCAAGGGTCGATTTTATTTCTGCATCTGTTATTTTACAACTACATACATACACAAATAGTTTCCTTGAATTGGCCAGCAACCAATCCTACCAACTATAATCATAACCGCTTTTAGATTTAGTATTTAAAATAAAACATCAAACAAAGTGGCCTTTCATAAAAGGTTCACGAATTCTCATGTACGTGCCCCATCACGGAGACATTTTGTCTCCGACACACTGTTGACCGTAGAAGAGTATTCGATTTTTTCGTAAATGTTAAGTGTATACAGTGACGAATTAATCAAATGGGAGGGCCCAGGCGCAATCAATTTTTTTAAAAAGACACTCTTTTTCAAATTACTATATGGGTTTTATTGAATATATGTTTTTTGATGCCCTTAATATAGGAGGCCCCAAGCGCGCACGTCGTGCGCTCATGAGGTAATTCGCCACTGAGTGTATATTATAACGTTATTTGATGTACATATATATATAAATATGTATAAAAAGTGTTTTGATGTGAACAGTCTGATCGCTACTAGTGAAACTTTAACAGCCACATATACCAGCCAAATATTGTATTGAAAACAAATGCAAACCATCTCATCATTTAATCTCATGTTCTTTTCACTGAAGGATAATAGACTATTTGATAATAATAGATAACTAGATCAGGTGATAATGCTCGTCATGAACGAAAACCGTCCTAAAAATATTAAATAAAAGTTGAATTAGTGCTAATGGGTATTTTATTTTTTAAATAATATACTATTACCAACATATTACATATTTTTAAGATATATTATCATTGTGAAAGACAGGCAGTCAAACAATGTAAGATATTTCGAAAAAACTTTTAATTATTGCTGTAAGACTCTAGTTAGCAATGTCAAAAACAGTAAACGGGAGAAATAGCATCATTAATAATACGCAGAATCAAGATAACTTTTGCAAGTATGCCATTCGCGTTAGCAATAATAACACAATGGCGATTCATCGAGAGGTATCACTCAATCATTACAAAACGTACATTGTATTCAGTTGTTTTTTCACCAGAACAAGTATGATGATACAATTTTAATAGGCATGCCGTGGTAAAAGCGGCCATATTTCATTGGGCGTTGCGAAGTAGTCGTTTTTTAAACATCTGTATTGGAGAGGTTTTCAAATTGTGGGAAAATTACTTACTTACTCAGTTATTTTTTCGTTTCAATACGAATTTACCGATAATGCATCGAATATGAAAACTTATAAACCGCCCGAAAACACGATGAAGCTTCCTTTTACCGTGGATAATAAAAAGATTGTGTATAAAATACGCTACTCGTGTCGAAAAGTGTGCAAAATTATGCGATACACAGGTATTACATATACTTGAATCGTTTATACGGAAAACAAACGGATTTGTATATTTCAAATACATCCGATGCGCTGAGGATTTAAAGAATATGCTCGTATATTAACAATCTTATGAAAATATAGCAATGATTAAAAAGACACGTAATAGTTATATAACTGAAAGGCTACTTTAAACATTTCGACTGCCGTAGGGAAAAATTACGTCTTTACCTAGCACGCCGGCTATGATTTGCAAATATTAATTTAATTAGGTATTGACGATACAACTCATCTGTGGCGTGTTGAGCGCGAAAAATTTGACGAGATATGTGTGTCAGCCATCCAGTTAAAAGTACATCCCTTGTATTACATATAGAAGGAAAAACTGCTTACAATTAATTTCAACTGTCAATTCTTGCTTGAATACATTTACAAAAATGTAAATCAATTTAAATATTGCAAGATTTCTAGGAGCGTTAACATATTTGTAGCACATTTTTACATGCAGCATTAATTCAATAAACGCATAATAATTTGCCATTAAAATGCAAAAAAAAAAGTTTGAAATGTGTCTGCATTGCATAGGCGTGCGATGAACAGTACTTAATAAAAATACATGATTTTATAGTATACTATGCAGTAGGTGTTTTAAAATATTAATCAAAACGTGTATAAGACCTTTATTACAGTGTGCAGTCGCCAAGTCTACAATTAGTAGTAGACAATTTAATAATAAAGCATAGTCGAGCGCAGTGGAGAAATGATTTGTTTCCCGAACAATACAAAATGCAAGCACCCCTTTTCGTACGTCGGCTTAATTAATTAAGCGTGTCGCGATATCGCCTTCAGTTTGAAGACGGCTGCTCTACTAGAAGAAATGCCATTGAACGAAATAAATAATGCTGCAATATATAATATAAAACAAACAAATTTATAAGCACAGGGAAAAAAACAGTGTTGCATTAACAAGCAACTGTGCGCTTGTCGCGAACACAATGCGTCATTGTGTTCACCTGCTAATTAGCGAATGTTGCCTTCCTAGTCAAGAGAAAGATTCTCTCACGCTCTACGTACTGTAACGAAAGCAACGAATATTATGTTATGAACGATCGATGCGTAGTACCTTCTTAACTGTAAGATTTTTTGAAATAATAACATATTTCGATTCAACAAATACTGCCGATTTACGAATGTGTTTAATGAAAGTTATAAACATAAAATAGGACGATTCTGAAGGTTTTAGTAAGGGTACGTTGATACATTTATAAATGTCAACAGGCATTTACTTTTGACATAATGTTACGAAGTCCGATAATCGAGATATATTTATCAGAATAATAAGACAATACCAAGTTTATGTGCTAACGTTAGCTGGAAGACATAAGTGGAAACTGACTAGGGAAGTGCACTTTAATCAATATTAGATTTCAATGATTATCAATACACGTAACTTACTATCTATGTATATAAAGTGTTTTCAGTTCGAGGCTTCCTTTTGATAGATTGTTCAATATTGATTTCCTTAATTCGTATAATATTATAAATTAAGTACATATCTAACAAAAAATCAATTTACTATACATGTTGCTAAAATAGCTCGAAATCTATTTCATTGATATTCATTCTCATTACCAACCAAACATTTTTCACGTACGGAGCAATGAGCTTATTTTATAAAATTGAATGGAGTCTATAAAAAAACTGCAGTATGAATATACAAAGTACATTATACAGGTAAGGTGTGAAGATTAACTACTAAAAACTAGTTTTAAAGTGGATTTAACAGTTTTCTTTCATATTCTTCATTATTCACACACGCTGATAGAAAGGGGTAAAATAAAATTATATATGTAGTTACTGACATTTGAGTTGACTTGAGTATGTACTGACAAAGCAGAAACGGACAGCCATACACTAATGAAATGAATATGCAAGAAGAGTAGCACGATCTTACTCGGCCTTCTGTATAAGATCACAAACGAAAAATTACGATTGAAGGAAATTTGGGTAACGGCAGGGGCCGCAATGAGGGTCTGAAAGGACGACGGGCCTCGACGGCGAAAGCGTTACGTCGCAATTTGCGCACATTTTTCACGGCGGTGACAGGCCGACGCGTCGATATTTCAATCAGACAAAGGAGAGGTTAAACCTTTGAAACCCGGCCGATATTGGGGTCCCAAATAGATTTCACCTCCTTTCGGCGAGGTAATTTGTGGATTTTTAATCTCGGCGCCTATTTATCGAAGAGAACGGTGATCGACCGGCGATTTTCGAGGCTCATTTTTTCAGTTGTCCGTGTGACTTTTATCTATGGGTATTTTCAGTACTTTTCTTCCATGTAACGCGATGGAACGGCGTTTCGGTACCTTTTTTCTCAGCATTAATTTAATGTTCTAAATCAATATTGAAGTTTTCTTTGGAAAAATTTTGATTTTTTTCTAGGAAACCATTGGTTGTTTGTCCCATGTTGGGAAAACATGATTTAAAGCCTTCTTATTGGATCTTTCAACAAATCTTCAATCTTTATATTATTGCAAATCAAAAACGTAATGTACTACTTCAAGTTTTTTAAGAGATGAAACATAATTTTAGACCCTTTTACAAATGTACTACGTTTTATTCGAGTAACAATTTACGAAATAGATTCAAAGATTAGTAGATTAAAAATATCAAAGTATTTTAGTTCTACAGTTTTTTTTGATATTTTTAATCTGTTATAATGGAGTTCTACCAAGTAAATGCCAAATAAATTAATCAAAGAATAGTCTTCTTATTGAAACGAAATTATGTATTTTTTCCACGTTAAAAGAGTCAATTGAAAAAACATTTAATAAAAACACAATATTCCTTTGTACTTCATTCCACTTTATTTAATAGGACAGGACCGGTTTCTCTCATTGCGAGCATTGTCAACTGATAAGAAAAATATATAAACAGTGCTATTTATACAAATTTTAATTGAAATCAAAGGCGTTAGCAACTATTAACAATGAAAAGAATTTACAGATAACATTATAAGTGACTCTACAATTACTCAAAATTAAAATGCTTAACGCCTATGACAAACAATTAAAAAATCATCAAAGACTAATAAATTATAAGTGGCGAATGATGGCAATTATAAACACAATTAAAATTAGGTAAATTTATAACAATTTATAACATGTGTATGAAAATACTAATTCGGGAGTAAATTCAAAATAAAAGAAGAAAATTTTAGTACCAAAATACCCGAGAATACAATGTATTTATACTTGAATTCGCATAGAAATAAGTATTTTATTTATTGGAGTTTACAAATAACCAACCATCTTCTTTATGCACAAGGTAGCAACAAAAGAAAAATCATAAAAGAAATAATTGATTTCATTTCGGTGCATGAGGTTAAAAAAAAGATCACATTATATCGATCTGTTATTACAAAAGGTAATGATTTTATTAATTATGAATTATATTTATTCATAAACTACTATTTAAAAATAAAACTTATGTTAGGTGAAAATACTCAATATGGACGAAACCGGCCCTGATGTTAAAAAATGTGGAAACAGAACAGAAAAGTGTTTTATTTTTTATTAATGGAATGCCTTTCCATGAAGAATTGGCAGTGGAAAAATAAATAAAAATGGGAAAACAATTTCAAAATTTGTAATAAACAAAATCCGTAGACGTGATATCTTAGGACGTGTTGTACACAGCACTGAAGAAAATCTACACTATCAGCTGAAATTGTATAAGACTAAAAGTACAAGGGTAACCGCAAAGTACCTACAAACTACATATATAGTTTCACGTCCAGGAAGCTCGGTGAAAGTGTTAACGAGGAAAACGAATGCAGTGTGTGGGGGTTGGATAAGGATAAATTGGCACCGTGGTGGTGGCGTCTGTCGCCCGAATTGCTTTTCTTTTCTTTGGTTTTTTTATGTTACAGTTCCTGCACGCCGGAAGTCAATGAATGATGTACCACAGCGAGAGCGTCAAGTTGGCTGCCTTTATTTGCTTATTAAGTGATTTCTTTTACTTTTTATTTTTTAAAGCTTTTCTATGGACGTTTTCGGATTTATTTTTAAAATCTACAAGTCACCACAAAATCTTGAAATAAGAAAAGGTTTATGAACTATATAAAGTGAAAATTATGAATTTCTCCAAAAACAATATGTTTTTTCACATAATTTGTTACATATATAATACGTTTCAACTTAACGATCTACAGTCACTAGGAGACACATGCATTACTATAATAGACAACAATCACTGAATGAAATAAATGATATGATGAGATTGACGGTTTAGCGAAATTGGTTCACTAAAGTGAAAAAACTAAGTCATTTGAAAAAATAACAACATTGCAGTATAAAAAAACATCTTAAAAAGTAATACCAAATACCATTATTATCAATAAATTAAACAAAATATTATGTTATTCATAACATGTATTTTATTTTTAGAAAAATAATACTATATCAAAAAAATACTATGTACGGGGACTTTTATAAGGGAATGGACATAATTTGCTTTCATCGCTAAACACTTCTGATACTTATGTGTTAGAATCTAATGAAACTTTTCGTTTGTGCCATTACTGTCGTGATTTGTCGTGTCTGTTATCCGCTTTTGTGTTTTTGTTGCTGGAAACCGTGTTAAAACAAATAATTCGTGTAAAAATATTGTATTCGTTATTGGTAGTAGAATGCGTTACTTTAAAACCGTGTTAAAAAGGGTTGAATGTACAGCGATATTATAAAAATAATTTATAGTTCTAATTGCGAAAGAGAGAAGATTTGATACAATTTGACCTTATCAAGAATTTAAGAGGCAAAAGTAGGTACGTGAACATTAAACAAATATTATAACTCCGGAATTGCTGGTTCTCTTACATTACATCGCTTATTGCTCGATATTATCGAATTGCCGCAGATGCTATACGTTTAAAATACCTATTTTGTATACGAACCTAAGTTTGAATCTCGCATCGTCAACTCAATAGCACCCTTATCCATACACCACTATGGCGGCAAGGTCTATAAAATAGTAACGGCTCATAAATCGACGTTTTCGCAGGCGGCCATTTGAAGAATAAGAAAACGTTATCGCCTTCGCTTTATCAAAGCAAATAATAATAAAATAATAACACCGCGAATCCTAAAAGTTATGTGAAGTAAAGCGGGGAGGTTTCAGCAAAGGCTACAGTTTCCGGAAAAAAAACCTATCGAAGCCTATACGTATAAGCTACAAAGTTATTCTGCGTTCTTATTTGACCTACGTCTATAACATGGGTGGCTAGTGCGTCGATTGCGAAGGTATCAGTATCAGTCGATCGAAATCAATAATTTTGTTAAAAAGTCGATACTATAAGAACAAATGTGGTCAGCCCTCAGGTTTTGTATATAAATAATGCGCGGCGCTTGTTTTAAATGAGAAATTCAGGGTGAAAACACAGAAATTCAGATTTGATCACAATTATCATATTTACGTACATGTAAGGAAAATTATTTTTTTATGAAAATTAAATTTTTGGCATTACAGCTAATGCCAATACGCTAAATCTTTTATAGTTGAAAGATCTTTCAAAACGAGATAAACTCGATGATCAGTTCGAGGTAAATTGACATCTCAAACACACACAGCTTAAGTATCAAATTTTAAATTGAAAAATTTAAATTAGACATTGAATTTACCGGGAATCGAGCCCAGACCCGCCTGGTCGGACAAACTAGACCACATACATTAAATATGTAAACTTATAAGATCCTTAGGTTATTTAAACAACTTTTGTTTTTGTCTGCCGCCGTGTGTTCGACAAAGTTCCCTACGATTATTTTTTGTTCACGTGTTCGAATACAATAGGGCACTTTACATTTTGGCGTTGTCGTTCAGGATTGTGTGACGTATGTTCCTTATGCCTAATGTGCACAAGGAACACATGTCACAAAAGCTTGGACGACTTCGCGCCAGTGTAAAGTGCCCCAATGACGAAAATGTCTGCATCAAAGGTCTCATACGGTCCATATCGGGTGAGAATATGGTGCAATTTTTTTGACATACTATTAGTTATATCAATTATAAAACATATATTCACATTATAACCTACATATATTGTCAATAGAAGTGTTCTTGTAGGTCCGATGAAAACACAAATCGGAGGTATCAAAACATAAATGTTATTATTAACTACATAAAAATAATGCATTTTACAAATGTTTTTGCTGACTAGTCTCATGGAAATGCGTTGTCATTGAGGTCGGCAAGATTATCTTATATACTCGACGGTCGACAGTGGTTTGAAAATACGTGTGTATTAGATATCCAACCACCAACAGAAAGAAAGCCACATAATAAGAAGATTAACATTAATTATTATCTATTCAAGAATATCGCTGAAGAAATTACGGCAAATTGATTGCTTCGCAGCAGACCGAGAAAAATCTTTTAATTAATAAACTGTTTTAATTACAAACTTCAGTCACTCAGATTGATGATATTAAAAAAAGTTAAATTGACGCAAACTTCTGTGCAGCATAGTTAAATGTACGCTCAAATACTCTGGGGGTGAGATAAGGGCAAAGAAGTGACCTTTTGATAATGGCTGCCGGCTAATTGCGAATGCGGGCAGTAGATGAGATGACACCCCGCGATATTAATATTACTAAACAACGTTCCAGCGAAAACACCCTTTGACAGTGTATTACGTGCAACTGTATTTCTGCAAAGTGATCTATGTTGCCGAAAATTTGTAATATATTAAAATTTTACCAGTGTTATGTTTAAATGATTACAAATTCTTTTTTTACAATTCACGATTTACACTTTTAGGATACAACTTCAAAAAGTAGTTTTCCAGCTTGTTTGTTTTCACCTGAGATTGAAACAAACCATGAAAAATAACACTGCAGTGTCAGCTTTATACTTTTTATTGATTCAGATCCACGATAAAGTTTATTACCAATGCAATAAAAAAAGAGTCGGAGACTAATATGGCTTTAATGAATTATCAGAAATGAAAGATCAATAAATATTGTTGATAAAACATTAACAAACTAAATTTTATAAACATGATACTAAATACAATGTGAACGTTGTTAATCTGGCTGTTGTATTATTTTTTGTTACGCGTGTTTTCTCTTTTTTAGTGATCTTCAGACTCAATCAATCGTAAAAAATATATAACTACATACACAAAAATCTTACGATATAGTTAGTTTAAAAATTCTTCACAAAGAGATAGCACAACTAGTAACACTATCAGTGGATAAATATTTTCACAGAGATACCATCGAATTCATCAGTTTTTAGATATAGACATACAGTATTATTATGCAAGTAGATTAAAAACAAAATACGTAGAGCTAAAATAAAATTACGTATGTAAAAATATCACCACAAATGTAAGGTGGTTTGTCTGTCTTTTTTATGCGCACCGATTTACCGAACGATGGCATCTAGGATTCGGATATACAATCAACTTTTGTATGCGATTTTGATATAACACGGACCACTAAAAAGAAAAAAATATATGTTCACATAAATTATTTGTCCTTGATTATTCGACACAAAAAAACGAATAACGGATTGTCTAATAACCATAAGTTCAAACACTAGACAGTTATAACAAACAGAGGCTTCATTAGATCCTAGCTAGATCAAGCAGCGATAAAAAGTATATTATTTTAAATCATATATTATTTTTAATAATTAAAATACATTTGATGTGCAATTTCCATATTGGCTATTCATTATCAACTATTTTACACGATTTTCTATATCATAGTGTTGGTCTTTTTTTTAATAACACGGTTTTTTATAGGGAACTAATCTTGAATTTATCTATGAATTCTATCGTTTTTATTTATATTATACGGATTTAGTGGAACGCATCTACCGCATAAAAGAAGCATTCGGTGTACTTATAATAAAAACAGGATTGTCAGACAGCCGATGATGCTGCAAAGTTTTAACCGTTTTCGCGCTGCAAAGTCGTATCTCAATGTTCGCGGAGAGGACTGTAAAGCA
Source organism: Himalopsyche tibetana (assembly GCA_030503985.1). Lineage (NCBI taxonomy): Eukaryota > Metazoa > Arthropoda > Insecta > Trichoptera > Rhyacophilidae > Himalopsyche > Himalopsyche tibetana. The sequence continues at coordinate 20,994,934 of JAPJYX010000024.1, forward strand.
TGTAATGTGACCGCGCCGACAATTTGGGAGTTTGCCGATAGATAAGGCGAGCGAAACTTTGCGTATTATCGCCAGATATACGAGTATTATATTGTCTCCCGCCTAACGAGCCGACTCACTTCGTTCGCGAAATGGGAAAAATCGATTAAAAAATACATTTACGAAACGTTATATCGTGTTGGGTTTTAACAGCATTAAAAATGCATTTCCTCTTTCACGGAAGGCGGCCTGATAACATTTTCGGATTTTACAGATTTTAAGGGAGTGTGTGAACTGCGATGGCTTGACCTGTCTTCCCTATTACATTGTATATGTAATGTGTGATGTGAAATGTTTACAGCGTAAACTATTTATACTTACTATAAGCAAAAATCTGTCGAGCCTAGTATCATGACTCACATTCTTCAAATATTGAGTAGTGAGAAAATCGCAACAAAAAAAAACACAGGAACACTTTTTTTAACTTTTTATAAAAAAGTTATCATGAATATTTATCGTATGTGAACAGTAGCACATTCTTAAGATGCGGAATATACTATTACACCATAAAAATTCCAATCGCCGAATTTAAAAATCTCGCGTTATTTGAAAAAAGAACAACATTGTGGTACAGAAAATCGCGTAAAAAAGTAATAGTAAAGAACAAAAAAGTAAATTACAGAAAATATTTTTCACAATTTGTATTTTAAACAAGAAAAAATAATACTATTTATCGCTACTTGATTATAAACGGGGAGTTTTATGAGGTACTGGACATAAATCGCTTTCATCTCAAGAAATTTCTGACACGTCTCATCAGAGGTTTGGATCAAATGAAGCTTTTTGTTTTGTTCTTACTATTTAGAGTTGTTTTGGCATTTCTTGTTATTAAGAAATCCGTTATCCACTCCTATGTTTTTTTTTGTCTGGGAATCGAGTTAGAACCGATAATTCGTGTTTAAGTGAACCGTGTTATTTCATAATCGTGTAACAAAAGCACTGTAAAATAAGAGTCGAGCGTAATTACGAATTTAATAAATTCTTATGAGTGGATACTTCAGCACGCGAAAGCCTTATTTGAATATTATAATATGGTTAATAAGATATCAATTCAAAGAGAGCTTTTGAAGAACAAAGAAACTCTACCATATAAGTAGAATAAATAATACGGCATGTCATTCAATATCTTTCAGCATCACTCGTGTAATTTCATGTTGTTTATTATTCGCCACGTCTGGTGAATATTTACTTATCTCGGAGGCGTATGTGTGAGGATATGCGACGATTGACAAAAGGTGAAGCGGGTTCATTACCCCGAAATCTTTTTTGACTTAATCCATCGCGCACACGGAAGCATAATGCGAACAAAATGTAAAGATTCGTATTTTCGTGCAGATCATTATTTATATTATAGTCACCGCATTTCAATCGCAAAATTGAACTTTGACGCTGACAATATTGGTATCAATAAAATAAAATCGCGACAAGCGACCGACCGTCTTAAGTAAATAATAGCATCATATGTAAAAACTGAACATAAATAAAATGCACATTAACAAGTTTTATGCCACCAGTTAATGACGCTTTAAACACATTTGTTTTATAAAAAAAAACTTTCCAAAATCACAAGTCTTCAACAATCAATTTTATCTTCCGAATACAGTTTGAAAAATCAGTTACATACAGTTAGATTACGATATATTATATTTTTTTATCACCTCCTATTCGAACTGTTCAAAGTTTTATGATTCTGTTGATTGGTGTTTAAACATACATACCATAAAACAGCCGCATAAAGCAACACGTATTGAAAATATCAACAAAAAAAAACTTTCCTTACCAAAATGTTCAATACAATACAAATATCGAAATATGTATACTATTTATAGCCGGAACTATTGAGAGCTAGCTAAGCCTAAATGATATTTTCGGTTGGCGCGAATAAAATTTATGTTACAGAAGTACTATCAACCCATGGCGCTTCAGACCTATATAGATATTTTGTTGCTTACAAAGCACCCGAAAGTATCCTCATATTGATAAATATTGTTTATTTATATGATATATATAGAAGACAACATTTTCCCAATGTGTATTTACTATTTAAACTGATTTTGTAATATATAATAATACAATGTTCACAAGCAAACCCGTAATATTAGCAGATTTTAAAGATGGATAGATTTGGATAGTTCAGTTTTAATTGGTGTTTAAAAATGACATATTTCTCATTGAGGAATATTTGAGTAATTAAGGTTTGGAATACGAATAAACACAACAAAAACGTAACCCGCCGTAGCAGTTGTTTCAGGCATTGATTGGATATTTAACATTTACTCGAATTAGTTAGCGTATAGAATGAACATTGTCGTTAAAAATTCTATTATAAATTGTATAAACGAGATCTGGTAGTTGTCCATTATATCAAACATTCAAATATTGTAAATTGAAAGACAATTGCTAATCTGACACCTCATAAGCACGAACATGTGGTACAGTTATTTAAGCGATGTAAACATCGAGATATCTTCACTAACCTAGAAAAATTGTGAAATATAACTCATTTGTACTGATTCCCACTCTTATTTAATATGATGAGGTTTGGTTTCGAAATTTAAAAAAAAAGTATAATGCAGAATTTCACAAAATTTTAAACTAAATGTTATGTGGTCACAAACGATCATAATGGAAAATGTGGGCCCCCTTTCGTGCAAAGCGAGACAAAGTGATTATTCTACGCATGCAGTTACTATGCAATTATTGATACGGTATCCCAACGCGAACTTCTCATCAGTTTCCTTTTATTATTATGTGTGTAAGTAAGTACACGAGTGAATATCACTCGTGGGCTGAATCGTTCGATGGATATTATTTGTAAGGGCAAACGCAAACCGAAACAGAAGTATTTACTCAAGCATTACTGGCTGAGTGCGGATCGAATCGAAATGTACGAAATGCTCAAGTGAGAGGGTATGAATGTGTAAACCAGATCCTCGAAAACTGCTTTGCAGCGACCGCCAACTCGATTCCGTCTACGGATATTATCACAGAATATAATGCACGGGTTAATAATGAAAACTGTAGCACCGGGATCCATCATGAAACTACATATTGGGGATGTCTCGCACACTCGAAGAGAGTGATAGATACATTTGAATTTCAATGATGTTGATAAACACGACGATTTATTTAAACATAACATGCGGATCAAGTAAAAATAAAGCAGTCGTTTTTGATTTTAAATTTTTACAAAACATTCAGATGTTCTCTTTAAACTAAAAACACGTTTGCATATATATATAAATATGTAACAAAACAAAAGTAGTCAAGCACAGTAATGATAGACGAGCTTTATTCTTTTGACTGTGATTACTTCGATAGGATCTGAAATTATTGTAAATACAGTAATACCCCACTTAGCGCGACCCCGTTAAGCGCGGTTTCACTATAACGCGAATTTCAAATTTCGCGCTCAAATGCCTCGCATTACGCGAAAGAGTGCGTATAAACATATTTAGTCATTAACTTCTCTATGGTCGCGGGATCCCCGCTTTCTCTGAATATTCTCTTTGAAGAATTGGGAATTCCCCGTCCTTCGACTTTGTTCTATGGGGATTTCCTCGTCCGTTTCGTGTGTTCATTTGTTCCGTAATGTTAGTTAATGTTAGTACAGAATAATCCTATCTATGATGAGGAAGAACAGGTAGAGGAGAAAGTTTTATCTTCAGGGGAAATACAAAATGCACTTTCAAAAATTTATTCAGGTTTGGACATATTGCAGAGTATAGACAATAATGATGAACGTGTCTTGACCGTGTGTCAAACAATTAAAAACAGTGTTGGGTGTTATGAACGTATTTTACAAGAACGTAAACAAAACGCTACCCAAAAGACAATAGATGTATTTTTCCGTAAAAAATAAGAGTATGTATTGCATAAAGTGTTCTTAGAATTAAAGTGATTGATTAATATGATTTGTATTTTTTTGTATTGAATTTTGACTATGTTTAATCATAAACCTCGATATACGCGAATTTCAGTTAACGCGATTTTTTTCGGAACGTATCCCTCGCGTAAAGCGGGGTATTACTGTATATTATAATATATACCGGTATAACAAAAAAATGAAATCGGCAGATTGAAATCGCAATACCGGGCGAGTACATAAAAATCAGTACTTTGTTATAAAATTTCGCCATGAAAAAACATATTAATCATAAACGGGTGATTTTCATAAATAACTGACGGCTTCATTGCTGCTGTTGGCAGGTTTTTAAATATTTAATTTCATCGCGAACAATGTCATTGAAATATATGTATTGTGATGCATTTTTAACAAAATTCGACTTCAGTTACTTTTGAATACCTTTCGGAATTCCGGTTTTTTGGCAATTTCAAAACCGGTATTTCGGTGTTTAAACACGCCATGAATTCCAGGATCCCGGTTTCGGTAATACCGGAATTGTAATTCTCAGTTATAACGGATAGCGAAGAATGTGACGTTTTTATTGTATTATATTAATGTGTGAAAATTAACAATTACACTATGATATTATGATAATCTTTGAATATCATTACCCATATTAAGGAGGACATATCAAACACACCAATTTTCGTATGTCACCAGAAAGTGTGTAATTTAAAATGTATAATATCTTAAGAAACAATTGCGTGTGTTTTGCCGTTAATAATTATTGCAGTCTACACATTCTTAATGATACTTTTTTCGTTTGTACTTTATTCCACTTGATTTAAAAGGTCAGGACCAGTTTCGCTCATTGCGGGCATTGTCAACTGATTCAGTTGACAATGCTTGCAATGAGCGAAACCGGTTCCGACATTTTTAATCAAGTGGAATAAAGTACAAAAGAATATTGTGTTTTTATTAATATAATGCCTTTCCATCAAATATTGACAGTGAACACCCTAAAAGTGATACTTTTTTCGGTATATGTAGCGGTGATCTAAAAAGAAAGGTTTTCCAAGCCTCGTGTAAGCAAATATTTCCGATTGAATCCTCGCAGCCTCGGTTCGGGGACGATTCCGCGTCGGGTGTAAAGTAAAAAAAAAAAGTACACTCCCAAAATGGAAATATGTCGAATTGTGGCGGCGAGCGTCGCTCAATTTCCAAATCTGACAATTTCCACGACGCATGTTTACCGAAAAAAATAAATATCCAGTTTACCGGTGGGAAATGGGCATACGCTCCGCCGTGCGATCGGCACAATATAAATAAATATTAGAACGAAATGTAAATTTATTTCCATATCGGTTCCGCTGTTCGCGTCGAATAAATCACGCCGCGAAACGGGCACATAATTACGATAACTGTCACTCACCAAAAATAGTTTTGTACAGAAATTGCGTGATAAGTATGTACAAATTGATCGACAACATAGCTTTTATGTAACACTTTATACAAATATACATAAATCAATCAATATAATTGATTGAGTGAATTGGCGTTAACTTGGTAGAACTTCATTGTAATAAGGGCTGTAGAGTCGTGTAAAAAAGCGACTCCGACTCCAAAGATTTTTTTCAATCATTTCATTTTAATTTATATATACCATCAAATCAACTTTATTCAGCCTAGCATGCAGTGGCAACACTATGGACTACTGTAATTTTAATACACAACATTAAATAATGAGTCGTGAGATTTCGGACAAACCCCCGACTCCACGACTCCAAACTCCTGACTCCACAGCCGTGATTGTAATAAATTGAAAAAATATTGAAAGTATTTATGTTCTACTAATAATATTGTATACATGGTTGATAGCTATTTCGGCTTACGCTCTCATATCCGGACTACGTTTAAACTTATATTAACTGAACATATGTAAAATATTATCCGTAGAATTAAAAGACTTTGATATTGTTTCACCTAATTATCAAAATTGTTAAAAATACTATGGACAATATTAATTTATAAAAGCGAAGAAACAGGAAGGATTTAACCACATTTGTTTAATGTTGTGTCTTTTTAGCGAGGACTGCACGAAAATTGGAAAAACTTTATTTGAAAAAAAAAATGACCCAAAGAATCAATTTAAAATTATGAAATTTCCAACAATCATAGACAACCAATTAAAAGATTTCGATCAGTGTTCATTATCGGGAAGTATTTTACATTTTTTTTTGTATTTTTAAATGTAATCAAATAAAAATCACGGTCCATTTGTATTGAATGCTTTTTGCACACCAATACAAACTGAAAATCGAGAAAAACTGCATACCTGTAAGTGTAGTAAATTTCGAAAAAAAAGCCTAAATAAATATTATTTTTGGATTCACAAATGGAAGTATATTTGATTGTAGGTGTCGGTGTTTGTGTCGAAGTATAGTGGCATGTAGTTTGTGACAAGAGGCGGCAGAGAATGGGTTATGTGTCGTAAGGCAAGTAATGATTTATATTGTTGTAACAATGCGACGTAGCACGATACAAAAGCCGGCCTCCGCTGCCACGCAATGGCCGGGGAGAGCGACGCGAAGGTGTGAGAGGAATGGTGGAAAAGTGAGAGGGTGGTGTGGAAACACATTTCTGGCAGGGAAGAAAGTATTTGTCAAACAATCCAATAGACGGCGAGATTCGGCGCGAAGGAATCGTGCCGGTCGGCTGGACAAACATGTGGACACCGCGGCAATCGTGCCACCGAACTCCGACTGCAGCTACTACAACTTATAGCCCAAAGCTGGCGAACCTTTTTAGGTCCGCGTTACAAAAATCCTCAAATATTATTTCTCGACTGTGTGGCGTGCCCAAGCAGTATTTTTTTTTAACAAAATAGAATAAATAAAAAATGACTTTTTCAACGATTGTCGTTTATCTTGAGAAACATTTGAAAATTAATAAAACGGAATAAATTAATAATTCACGGATTATTAAATCAAAATTTTGTTTTTTAAAACATGTTTTATTTAAAATCGTTCGGGTGCCATCCAAATTCTGAAACGTGCCACCTCGGGCACGCGTACCGTAGGTTCACCATCTCTGTTATAGCATATCGGTATGTACATATGTCGAGAGATATTTTACAAATGTAAACATTTTCATTGGATAACAATGTAAAACATAGTAAAAGTTTAGCAATACTAATATAAAATGAATTATGTATTATACACTGTATTATTAATATTCAAAATGCTAACTTAATGCTAACTTAATGCATACATATGTTAGCCTTTTGGCTGCCGTAGAAAAAAGTACGTTTGTACTTAGCACGCCGGCTATAATTTGCAATGATTCATTCAATTAGTTATCGAGCCACGTCGGTAATACAACCTATGGATCAGTGTGTAATAGAATCATTCAAACGCTTACATATAAAACAGATGCTACTGCGATGATTGCTGACAAGACGAAAATAATGAATAAACAGTAATCAGCTTCCACAAGAAAATAAATCTAAAATACTGTTGCTACATGACATCAAAGAGTTGTCACATCTAAAACTCTTTAGATGTGACAACTTTGAGAAAATCATGGAACAAAATCTTAAAAATACAAACAATTCAAATTTAAAAATACCATTAGAAAGTTCAACTAACTGAGATATAGCACAATGCGATGCGAACGATTCTGGATTTAAAATTTTGAATGACCATTGAGTATCAACTGAGTTTTCGTGCCAAAGACATGATCGTCTTCTCTTAACAATATAATCGTTATAAAGTATACATAACCAATGAAAGGTCGATTAAATAAAAATGAACTCGTTAATTAGGGAGCGATAATAATTTGACATTGCGGCGTACCCCACTCTAAAGAAGAAACAGGTTCCAAGTGAGAGCGATAGAGGGTGGGTGGTAAACAAACAAACGGGCGAACATAAATCGCGGAGGAGCGCCGCGAATCGTCGGCGCTCGCCCGTGTGAAAGTTTGATCGTCCGCACGTCGGCGTCGGCGGCGAACGTGTCGGGAAAGCTGCTGTCAAAAGGCCATTTTCGACCAATGAAACTATTATGCACGAATAGAGCGCTTTTTTCGCGTTTAATTTATTTTTAAACTAGTATGCGAAATTTCCATTGTACTGTTTGTATACGTTTATTTACATAGTTTTTTTTTTATCATAGCGTGAATAGATAGACTTAAATTATTCACAAAATACGTATTTATTGATGAAATAACGGAACATCAATGATACAAACATATTAAATGCTCAGAAACTATGTCGAATAAGCTTTTAGTGCTCCTAAGACTTCAGCAGTGTAACCTGATGTTTTTTTTAATTAATCGTATGGATTTTAATAATAAGTGTATTTTATTATATGGATAGTCTTATAAATTGATTTCCTCTGATATTTACCCACTCCCTCAAATGAAATGTGTATTGTTAGCAATGTATTGTCACCCTTTCTTACTCTTGGGCAACGGTAAAAAACACTTACCCTTTATTTTTAGTTGGTATTTTCATTAGTTTAATATGATACAGATAACTTAGCCTCAATATCTAAAATCTACGACATTTACATTAAAGGTAAGTAAGTTTCCACGATAGTTTTGGTCTCGAGATATTTCTTCAAGTAAAAAAAGTTTAACACCTAAACACAAATATTTTTATATCAAAACACATATCTGTAATAATTTCGCGTTTTTTTAAATTAAGAAAAGTACTGGTTTCGACCAAAATCAACTGACGAAAATATACATATTCTATCAGTTGACAAGTCATACTTGCAATGACCTGCGATACTATTCTTGCATGCATACACTTATTTTTAATCGTTTGAAATACTCAACGTCATCACTTTTTTTAAAAAATATAAATGACGCCAATACAATCACGTTACGAGTATTTCAGGTCGTCCTAAATAAGTGTGTGCGCCGATGGAACAGCACCGCTGTTATTTATTAAAAGATGTAGAATTATCATTTTTGTTCTTTTAAATAACTTCCCACCAAGAGTTTCATATAGATAGTTTGATTTTATAACTGATATTTAAGAATTTAAAAAAATAATGCGAAACATGTAGTTTTTCTAATACGGCTAGAAAGCAAACAATTTCTGAATACCGTTCTCGAAATTAGATGAGTAATAATTATAAGCATAACATTAGCTATCCAAGTTCAACACTAAATATGTAAACAAATATATGAAAACAAGCTAAAATAAGTATGTATATCTTCAGCATCGATGGTATCGAAGTTAATATTATATAATAATACTTCGGCAGTGCCCGAAAAGCATGCAAGTTATTTTCCATTCGCCCTTGTTAAACATATACTAGCCCCGGGAGATTCCCTTCGCAGAGCCTTGTAAATAAAATAAATAATATGTAGTCAAAATATTATATGTAAACTCATCGCTCGCGGCATCTTTCACGGTATACTTTTTACAAGAAAGAATATTAAATTTGGAAACTTCATAATGCGATGTTGTACTAACAATCATACCATAAGATAATGCTTGTTTATATAGGGACTCGAATGATGCCATAATATTTCGATTCATTTTGTAGCTGAAAATAATTTGAATAGTTCATTTACGAATAATTGTTATTTTTTTTATATACCTTTGCCAATAACAATACAATAGCATCTCGACTCAGTAATATAGTAGTCAAGAACACTCAATTCTTTTTTAACACGGCAGATAAGTTTCATAAAAAACCGTGTATAAAAGAAGTATTTAAAAATAGTGATTCAATTCATAAAAAAATACACGATAAGTAAATAAAACAGAATATAGTTCGTATATTTTGTTCTTTAATGAGTGATTGAACATAAATCGCTCACATCACTAGAAATGTCGGGCACGTCTTATATGTAAGGATCTAATGAAGTCTTTTGTATGTCATTACTGTCTATTGTCGGGAATTATGTAAGTACAAATAATTAATTCGTCAAGTTTGAATATCGACGAGAAAACTGATCAATCTAATATATATTTTTTTCTTATAATCATATTCATAAATGTATGTACGTTAGTTCGAAAACAAAATACGACTCGAGCACGCATATGACGAATCATGAGTGCATGTGGTAGTAAGCCCATTTGAAAATTATTGGAAACCAGTGACCTGAACTAACATTGTTTGTCCCGATGGCGATGATCGACTTTAAGACTGTTAGTGTAATACAAAATATAAAATAAAGAAAAGGGAATGTATTAAAAAAGTTATGCGACGAAATATGACGCGAAGTCAGCTGTGAAGCGGGCGATGATTGATGTGCGAACGTTACCGAAGACGGAAACTAGCGAGTTGGACAGAAATGGCGGACGAAGATTCTCCATAGTGATTCAGATTATACGTCGTCACGGTCCAGTAGGCAGGGAATGAAAAATGGGGACAGAACATTACTCCATCTGACCCTTTTTCGCTAGAAAATTCCACCGCGGATAAAACATGAATATTCCAAAAAGAGAAAATGTGGAAAAATAATATACGAGTTGACAAACATACGCGAAAACACGTTTTTCTTGTTCAATAAACAAGATTATTTTTAACCGGTTTTATTTGGTTATAAACACTAAGTATATATACTCACATCAATGTATGAAATGCATTTGCACCAGTTTAATACCGGTTTAATTCAAATAAATGATTACTGTTTACTGTGTTGAATGTAAATAAATAACATTGACGATAAAAATTCCATTAAAAGTACGACGATAAATTACAGATATACATAATACTTTACACGCATTGCAGTCGAGCTGAAAATAAATATGACAGATTTGACAAAACCAACTTAAAAATATGAAACATACAAATAAGAACACTATAAGCAAATCAATTTAAAGCGAAGTCTTTCTAAATGTAATTATTTCGTTTTAAACATGATTTTATGTCACGGTTTTTAACTGATGACCATTACAAAATCTGCAAAACGTCGAATGTTATCTTGCTAATTTATACAAAAAGTTTAATTCATTATAATATACATGGACAATAGAAATGGATTCAAGAGTATTCAGGTACATACATTTATAAAGGGCAGAGGTCTATAATAACAGTTTTATATTTACTAGCTGTAAGCCCGTTGCCCAGCAACGTGAGATTTTTGTTGCATAGTATTTAATTTTATGTTATTTTATTTTATGGTATTTAATTTTATTTAATTTTATTTAATTTTATTTTATGTTATTTTATTTTATTTTATTTTATTTTATTTTATTTTATTTTATTTTATGTTATTTTATTTTATTTTATTTTATTTTATTTTATTTTAATTTATTTTATTTTTATAGTTAGCAGAAATTTCGTAAATTATTTAATATTTGGAATAATGTTTAAGTTTGCTAACAACAATTTTTTGTAGTAGCAGAAACTTCGGAAATTACTTAATTTTTAGAATAATGTTCAAGTTTGCTGACAACTATTTTTCGTAGTAGCAGAAATTTCGTAAATTATTGATTTTTTGGAATAAAGTTTAAGTTTGCTAACAACCATTTTTCATAGTAGCAGAAATTTCGTAAATTATTGAATTTTTGGAATAATGTTCAAGTTTGCTAACAACCATTTTTCGTAGGAGCAGAAATTTCGTAAATTATGTAATATTTGGAATAATGTTCAAGTTTGCTAACAACCATTTTTCGTAGTAGCATAAATTTCGTAAAATATTTAATTTTTGGAATAATGTTCAAGTTTGCTAACAACCATTTTTCGTAGGAGCAGAAATTTCGTGAATTATTGAATTTTTGGAATAAAAAAAAAGTTTGCTAACAACCATTTTTCGTAGTAGCCGAAATTTCGTAAATTATTGATTTTTTGGAATAAAGTTTAAGTTTGCTAACAACCATTTTTCGTAGTAGCAGAAATTTCGTAAATTATTGAATTTTTGGAATAATGTTCAAGTTTGCTAACAACCATTTTTCGTAGGAGCAGAAATTTCGTAAATTATGTAATATTTGGAATAATGTTCAAGTTTGCTAACAACCATTTTTCGTAGTAGCATAAATTTCGTAAAATATTTAATTTTTGGAATAATGTTCAAGTTTGCTAACAACCATTTTTCGTAGGAGCAGAAATTTCGTGAATTATTGAATTTTTGGAATAATGTCCAAGTTTGCTAACAACCATTTTTCGTAGTAGCAGGAATTTCGTAAATTATTGAATTTTTGGAATAATGTTCAAGTTTGCTAACAACCATTTTTCGTAGGAGCAGAAATTTCGTAAATTATTGAATTTTCGGAATAATGTCCAAGTTTGCTAACAACCATTTTCCGTAGGAGCAGAAATTTCGTAAATTATTGAATTTTCGGAATAATGTCCAAGTTTGCTAACAACCATTTTTCGTAGTAGCAGAAATTTCGTAAATTATTTAATTTTTGGAATAATGTTGAAGTTTGCTAACAACCATTTTTCGTAGTAGCATAAATTTCGTAAATTATTTAATGTGGAATAATGTTTAAGTTTGCTAACAACCATTTTTCGTAGTAGCAGAAATTTCGTAAAATATTCAATTTTTGGAATAAAGTTTAAGTTTGCTAACAACCATTTTTCGTAGTAGCAGAAATCTCGTAAATTATTGAATTTTTGGAATAATGTTCAAGTTTGCTAACAACCATTTTTCGTAGGAGCAGAAATTTCGTAAATTATTGAATTTTTGGAATAATGTCCAAGTTTGCTAACAACCATTTTTCGTAGGAGCAGAAATTTCGTAAATTATTGAATTTTTGGAATAATGTCCAAGTTTGCTAACAACCATTTTTCGTAGTAGCAGAAATTTCGTAAATTATTTAATTTTTGGAATAATGTTGAAGTTTGCTAACAACCATTTTTCGTAGTAGCAGAAATTTCGTAAATTATTGAATTATTGGAATAATGTTCAAGTTTGCTAACAACCATTTTTCGGATTTTAAATTATTTAACAATTATTTCCAATAAAAATCAAAAGATCAAATCCAATTTTTCAATAAAAAATCAGTTGCACATTTTGTCCAAGTGTATGAAAAAAGCAAAATATTATTCTATGATATATCCATATCATAATTTGAATATTCTTAATGTATTAAAGAATTCTAACAGATTTTCAAGGTCAGACGTGAAAAGATTCATCATTATGATTCAATTGATCAAATCCGCTCCAAAAAATATTAGTCTCACATCGACTCACACGATCAAACGATTCATTTCGATAGCCCTATAATCATAGTTTGCAATAGTCGAATTAAAGTCTTTGATTATTCGAATATTATGATGTATGGTGATACAATACTTTAGCTCTACACCAAGAAATATCAAATTTTCAAACGTGGCGATATCAGAACATTCACGCCCGGTTTAAAATAAGCCGCTCCCATTGGATAGAACAACATTTCAAAAATGTGCTGTTCAGAATAAATCGAAATCATTGGTCTGTACCTTACTGCGGACGTCCTTACAGACGGACCTTATCGGCTATTAATGTTAAGATAATGCAAGTGTGAGGACAGATATAATCAATATTTAATATTTTATTTTACTAAGTATGTACTATAATAATAAGAGTGTCAGCATTCAATTTCCGAATCAAATAGTTGAAAGAAATTCGCCGCACGACGTTTTCACAGATTCATGAGATTCCCGAAGCAGGTAAAATTTGTAAGCATTTTAAAGTGATAATCTAAAAAGAAAGAATATACATATTGTATTATCACGTCGAGCCTTGACAATTCCACCATTTGATCAAAGGTACACATTTCATTAGTTGGACCGCGATGACTTCGCAGCAACCCCTTCCAGGCTTTTTAGCAATCCAAAAGTTTCTTGCCTGATTAAAACGGCAACCGGATTCGCGTCGAAACTCGACGCCAAAATAAATATCTCAATACAATTTCAATTTGAAAATACACCTCGGGGTCACGCGTCAGAATTGACTCTAGCCCGCGGGCGTCCTAAATAAATATACATCGAATATAACCACGGAAGGAAGAAGCAGAGTACACGAACAGCCTTTCCTTGCGACTTGCGACCTTTACCCGGGTCGTAATGTAGAGTATATTTCGGCCGTCTTCATAAATTCGGAAAAGAATGGAGGGCCCAAGAAAACATGGGCGGGAGAGACGGAAAATTGGTATTCCGGAGCAATTAAGACGGCCGTGTTGTTTAATGTGCTTGGAAAATAAGAAACTTGCTACTAGTAGCGACTCCGTTTGGTAGCAATTAGGAATTACGATACCGATATAACCGAAACCCGGTATTTCAGTGATTTTTTTCAACGCTGAATTACTGATAAAAAATTATGGCAACGATAATTGAACAGATTCCAAATATTATTAATAACTACTGAAGCGCAACTGTGTAAATATCGATGCACATATGTCATAATTTTATATAAATTTCTAACAGTGATATGAAAAAATACATTAGTTAATAGGCGATCGGAGCAAAACAGGCAGACATGAAAGACCTTAATTACATCGACACGTCTCCCTCACGCCATTGTTTACAGTAAAATCCGGCTGAAAACGTCTCGGGAGTGACGCTCAAAACTACGGAATCAAATCCGATGACTCTTCAGTAAAGTATAGACATATATATTGGCACCCCCTGTCCTTCGGCACTTTCCACCGTTGTAATTGACAAGTACAAAGGAAGATTTCATTTCATTTAATATCACTTCATTTATTTTTGTAGTTTACGTGCTGAACGCAGTCACCTTCTGTGTCACCGTTGAAGCAGTCCAACGGTCGAACATTGTTTAGATTTTAGTGAATTTCGTCAGTCAATTCGTTTTATGTTTTTGTGACTTAACTGTTTATTACATTAACGGCTTGCGAATCGAATATAAAAGTACACAGTAAATCAGTTAATGTGTTTATTTTGACTAATCATAACCGATTATCTTCATTTTACTACCACCTCCTCACCTTCCCGGATGTTACAAAACATAGCATAACTTGAATTTGCAATCAATTATAGTTCAGATTAAAAAAACCCAATTGATTAAATATACTACATAAATTAATCAGCAGATAAGTTATCGAAACTTGCAAATCGTTTACGACTTCCACTTCCACTTGCTGTGGATGGATGTGGCGACAGGGTTTAAATCTTGTATTTAAATTTTTTCGCCAAACCTATTTTGAAGTCCCGAAAACAATAACCACAAAGTTTATTCGCGGGAGCTGGCAATGTCGAATTCGACTTTTAGATTAGGAATTTATTGAGTCGCTATATAATGGCCATATATAAAGATTTTGAAGAGATTATTGGACGAATGAGTATTCAAGGAACAATTTTATAAACTGAATATTGTTAACGTTTGATGGAATCCAATTGTATAGCGAGAAATCAGTAAAAAGTTTTACTCTCGTTGTATATGATTATTTTTTATTTCTGATAAATCCTAAACAAGAAGGTAAAGTTTTAAAAAAACATAAAATTATTGTAAATGATCAATCCCGGGATCCCGGTATTGAAAGATTGTGAATCCCAAAATAGTTTTAGTTCTTACTGATACGTTCATTCATGTCGTATTACTTTGAAACGATAACAAATTATGTCAATATGGTTAAAAAATATATATTAGGTAATCCCGGAATTAATGTCGTTTTTTCAATACGTAACTTTGACTCTGATGTTTGGGTCTGTTGACCAGTAAAGACGTGTGTTATTATTTTTCTCTTCTTTGTGATTCTTTGCCTTTCTTTTAAACAAAAAAAATACATTCTACCCCATCTACAAAAATGGCAGAGACGTGTCCTTCGGAAACACATTTAAGAAGCTGCATGCTGTTTTTGTTTCATTAAAAAAAAACTGCAACAGAAGCAACGGAATCCATTTGTGAGATTTACGGTGATATACTGGACATAAGAAAGTGCCAACGATGGTTCAGAAAATTTCGATCGGGCAATCTCGATTTGAAAGATGAGCCTCTAAGTGGACGGCGCAGTTTAGTGGATGAAGCAGGCCCTAAGGCGGAAATTGAAGCAGATCCGACGGTGACCATTGATCAATTATCCAAGAAGGTCGGCACATCACGATCGAATACTCATCGCTATCTAGAGAAACTGGGGAGAGTTCAAAAAGAAGGCATTTGGGTTCCTCACGCACTAACTGAAATCCCATACAAACGTGTGGTGGGATCAGAAAGGTGTGATTTATTGTGAGGTGTTAAAACAAGGACAAACTGTTACTGCAGCTCTTTATTGTGATCAGATGGACAAGTTGAATACAAAATTACAAGAAATTAGACCTGCTCTTATGAATAGAAGGAATGTTATTCTTCAGCACGACAATGCCCGTCCGCACGTTGCCGACATTACACGAAAAAAGGCCCAGGACCTTGGCTGGGATGTTTTATTGCATCCACCCTGTTCTCCGGACTTGGCACCAAGTGACTATCACTTTTTTCGTTCTTTAGAAACGCAATTAAGGAACAAAAAATTCGACAATATTGAAGAACTAAAATCAGGTCTCTCGAAGTTTTTCGAATCTGAACCAAAGACCTTTTATGAGAAAGCAATTTTAGATATTGAAAATAGATGGCAAAGAGTCGTAGACAACACTGGTAATTACTTTGTTTAAAAAAAATAATAAATAATTTTAAAAAATCAAATTTGAGTTTTAGTGTAAAAAACGACATTAATTACGGGATTACCTAATATATATACTCAGCGAGTCATTTGTTTTCTCATCTGCCTGCTAAATACAAAGCTGTGTTAGAGTGGGAATACAAATGAAGTGCGCTTATATTTCCATTGGATACTAGGTGGGTCATTGTGATAAGCAGTAGTAAAAAAAGTAATTCGAGAAGTTTCTATATTGCAAAAGAGACGAACGAGTGACTACCGCTCACCACAGGACGACAGTATGAAAGATAATTACATTAGTAAAAAAAAATTGAGGCGCTCGATTTCTACATACCATACCTGAAATACAACCATATCACTTTAATTTGAGGCAAACAATGACCTTTTTATTACAATGCCCACTAAATGCAAATAGTATTTTTACAATGAGCGCTACCCTTGCCAGTCACGTCACAATCACTATTATTCTGCCACGCATGTAAGCCTACTACTGCTGATTCAAACCGGTAACGGCGTACACGAATAATATAAATCTGTGCAGCGGCGCAAGGATGCTTTTGTGCAAGGTCGTAAATTCGCTTTACGACCGGCCGCAAAAAGAATGATGCCGGCCGATGGGTGGGTATTCCTGCTATAATAATGCAATCAGTGAAACGAAGTCGCAGGATTTAAGGAATACAATTTGTTATATACGTCAAAGTGAATAGAATCAGACAATCCCTATCATAAAACTCCTATAGAGTATTTCTATACGATATTGGCACAGAGTCCACACAGAACCTAAACAAATAATAAACAAAGCAGCTGATAAATATAAAATGTCATCAATCGATCGGTATTTATTTTTTTACATGAACATTGCAAACGATTGACAAATGATAAATAGAAAACTTTAGAATTAAAGAAAAAAAGCAATACAAATTAATATTAAGGAGTATTTAAAATTGGCAAGGAAGTCAGCTGAGTAAGCTCTGACAAACTCTACTTTAATGCATAAAAAATATCATTCGTCGGAATTCACCCACGTCCACGTATAATTTGACGACATCCGAAGAGATATAATTAATAACTGCACTACATGATTTCTCAACAATTAATCAGGAACATTTAGTTTCACATTCTCAAGAAGGGTGGTATTCTCATTTCGGCCTCGTATTTTAATAAAAAAAAAACTGTAAAACTACTACGCAACAATACATACGTATGAGGATAATGTATAATATGATTCGCATATATTCAGTAAATGTATATTTGATAGCGTACCAATTCTGCTGAAATTGTGTCTAAAAATTGAGCCAGACAACTAAAGCTTAGCTCGCCTAAAGATCAAAGAAGAATGCACTATTACGTAGTTGCACATCCACATGTGAAATTCGGGATGTAATAAAGAACACTTGCGCAGCGTACGCGCCGGTCGCAATAATGGGCGTTCTTTTTATTTCTATTTGCAAAATGAACCATCAATAATAATAAAAATGAAGGTATTCCGCACTATGGAAGTATCTCGCCGACCCGGCTGACTAGATTTACCTTTATGACCCGACAAAGGGGTGGAACGGGGCAACGTGGTGCTTGAGAGAAAATTGCACTAGTGCGCGCGGACATTTATGTGTATCGGAAGGTTGAATGGATATCTCACGACGATATATTTGCAATATGTTATCATTACAGTAATGAGACAATCAAAAGTGCCGTAGTGCTAAAAACACACAGAGCAATACAACGGAAAACTATCGATAAATTGTCTTATAAAAATACACAGTCGAGCGAAGATAGATATTTACATATTCTTTGAAGACAAACATTGACTAAAAAACAGACTTCGAAAATATTGCTAGAAGATACGCTCGTATAATATTTAGCGTACGTTATAATATATGTTTTATTCGACTTTTGATTCTACAATGATGAAATGAAAAAATATTGCTTTTTGGACATATTATGTGTTCTTTAACTCTTACATTCAAGTTTCTACCTGTCTGCCCAACATAAGCAGCTTGATAGTCTTTACAGAATAAGCGATAAATGCCGCCATGAGAAAATGATTCTAACATATTTTTACTATTTAATAAATGATAACCCTGCATAAAATAGAAAAAGACAATAAAAAAATTAAAACTACGACATTAATTTCGTCATTTATTATATTTTTTTGAATGTTTAGTTTTTCGTAAACGTTGCGATAGTCTGATGATGAAAGTTATAGCACAGAAAATGAAATAACAAAGTTATAAAATTCAATTTTATACTAAAAATGAACTTCCACAAAGTTACCGCCGAATCTATCAAATATAACAAACATTTTATTAAAAATAACGTGAAACGCGATTTCGCTTCCTTCCATAATACATACGTTGAAATTGGATCACCAATCTAAACGGCCGATGACTTTTATAATTTGTCGTTATCTATGCGTGCACGGAATTTGAAGATTAGCAATTCCTATCGACAGTATGCCAATGCCGATCATTATACGATAATAGTTCGCAGGGGGAGGTTCGACATACCTTTACAATAATTATTCCGAGAAGGTATCCATCCCTAGATAATGGCTGCATCGTGTTCGGCAAACATTCACGTTTCACCGAGCAATAAATTGACGAATGAAAAGAATAACCGCGGCGCGGCTAGGAGGAGCACCGGTAGGCGACTCATAAACATGTCACAATTCACCCCCCGTTTCATATAATATCGCAGATTAAAAAGCGAAAAAATCGATATGCCCCTCCGACAGCTGCACTCGGCTACTATGCGACTCGCCTCGCGCGACCTTTCCATCTACACTACATCGAGGCTAAATAGTCTATAAATCAGATTTATAAGTATAGTATGGCGAAATCGCGACGCTGAATTTTCCGTATCCATTGTAATCGATTGCTTACGATGACATAATTTATTTTGGATCGATACAAACCAAGTAGAAGTCTAATAGCCTCGGCCCAAGTTAAGTAAATTAACCAAATCATAAAAAGGCAGTAGTCTCGTCCAATTTAGTAATCTCGAAAATGTGATAGTACTAGTTCCTGGAATTTTGCGACCGAGAATTTTTTAATTTTTGCAATACCGTAAATTCCTAAGCTTTTAAAATCGGAAATCTTGGTAGAGCCAAAAAAAAGGTCTTTTATTTTTTGGGAATCCGGAAAATTCCTGAGTAAACGGTAAAATACTGTGTATTTTAATTAATACGTGCGACCCATATCACGGACAGTATATGTGTTCGATTATACAACGTTAATATCAACTAAATACGAATGGTAACTAAAACTTTACCACTGGCCTGACTTACCGAAGCCATGGTAGTAAGATTTGGAATCAAAATAAAGATAAGCGAATCAAACTTAATACAAACTTGGATGCGAGAATCGTTAAATTATTACAGCAGTCGTAGAATCCGAGACCCGTCTGAATCCAGTATTATTATTATACGCAACTTCTGATATATAAATTAATATACATACTAAAATAGTTATAGTAAGTACTTCACGTCATTGCAGCCGATTTCACTCTGTCCCGAAACACTTCAAAAGCGATTCAAGTGCTTTGCATTTAGTTCTGATCGACGCCGGGGAGGAAATCAATGGGATAAAATATGAAGCTATGACGGCAGGCCGCCGAATAAATATTCCCGAATTATTTACCGCTTTCAAAATTGATTAAAAAGAAATGTTGCGTTGCCTAATAAGAAAATAACTAAAAATAATTAAGATTTTTAGTACTTTTTCCACATAAAATTTATTAGATCAGGACCGGTTTCGCTCATAGCGAGCATTATCAACTGATAAGAAAAATATATAAACAGTGATATTTATAAAAAAATAAATTGAAATAAAAAGGTGTAAGCAACTATTAACAATTTAAAGGATTAACAAATTACATTATAATTACACAAAATTCAAAGGCTTAACACCCATAACAATTAAAAAATCATCATCAAAGAATAATAAATCTAAGTGGCAAACGATGTCAATTATAAACACAATTATAATTTGGGAAATTTTTAAACAAAGTGAAACACTACATTACTAAAGTAAATATCCTAATGATGATTTGGTGTTTTTCCCGCTTCCAAGCAATGATGTACTTCAACAAAATCAGCAGCATACGGCGATATAAAACATAAGACTGAAACAACACAATTATATAAGCATTTGTAAATTAGGACACACATTAAGTACAGTATAAATAATAATGGGAAATTAATTCATGTTTCTTTAAAGCAGTCCATTTCTCTTTATTGCCGAATGTCACTCGATCGGTATAACCTTTTATCAGTTTATACTTATTTGGTCAGTATCTAATTAATACTTTTGTGCAGTAAATTCAACGAATGGTTAGTAATATATAAAAAATGGTGAGCACCCATGTTGTCAGTTACTTATTAAATAAGCGCGTAATAAATAATTCATAATCAACGTATCAAGAAACTGACAAAAATACTGATTTATGATCAAGTACTGGTTAATAAACAACTACTGATTTATTATGACGAAATTTCTGCTACTACGAAAAATGGTTGTTAGCTAACTTAAACATTATTCCGAAAATTGGGTAATTTACGAAATTTCTGCTTCTACGAAAAATGGTTGTTATCAAACTTAAACATTATTCTAAAAATTAAATAATTTACGAAATTTCTGCTACTCCGAAAAATGATTGTTAGCAATCTTGAACATTATTCCAAAAGTTCAATAATTTACGAAATTTCTGCTACTACGAAAAATGGTTGTTAGCAAACTTAAACATTATTGCAAAAATTAAATAATTTACGAAATTTCTGCTACTTCGAAAAATGGTTGTTAGCAAACTTAAACATAATTCTATAAATTAAATAATTAACGAGGTCGATTTATGCTACTTCGAAAAATGATTGTTAGCAAACATAAACATTATTCCAAAAATTAAATAATTTACGAAATTTCTGCTACTACGGAAAATGGTTCTTAACAAACTTAAACATTATTCCAAAAATTAAATAATTTACAATTTAAATACTGCAGGGCAGGGCTGTCGATATATGCCCCGAGATATATTTCTTTTACTATCAGAATTTCTGGCTTATTCAATAAATAGGTTTGTAATTTATTTTTCACGCCAGTAAATTTTCTGACTACTTTAAAATGCAACAAAAATCTCACGTTGCTGGGCAACGGGCTTACAGCTAGTTATGATTAATAATCAATTACTGATTAATTGAAACTAATAATCGATTATTGACCCAGTTCTTTATTGCCTTCAATGTCTATAAATATGCTTTTATTTTAAATGTATTTGCTAAATATCGACTATCCATCACTACGAAATGATGGTAGATTTATGAAATTGATATTAAAACACAAAAATCCCCCAAAACTTATCTTGCTTTTTAGTGAGTTTTGACATTAGCTCTCAAATGGTAGCCATAATATTGCAAAATGTATGGAGACGAACAGGTTGGGGCGGAATGAAATGTATGAAGGCACTCAGCATTCACACAAGGAGTGCTCGATCTGTGTCGCGAACTACCCGCGAAGTAAACACAATGCGAGTGACGTTCGCAGATATTCCGGGGCAATTAGGGGCACAATGCTAAACGTTGCGACCCTCCACAGCGTTCGGATGGCGCGGCATTTCGGCTCATCCAGCACGCGCATATGTCAAATAATAATGTAAATGCACCCGAATGAACAGGTAGCTAGCAACAGCTACAAGAATTAATCGGAGCACTTTTAGCTGGCACAGAACACCACAGAAAATTTAAGACTGCCACATATATGAAGCAGTGAATCATCGCAACTAATATGCAATGTTTCGATTACAGTTTCAGTAGGTTTGTGCCAATTTTTATAATGCAGAATAAGGTGAAAAAATAATAGCGTAAATCATTGCATTAAATGTACAATTAATTCTGCTATAAAGAGAATTAACTTAAGAAAAGTACAACGATATTTAATATCTGTTTATCACTTTTAGGGTGTTCACTGTCAATACTGATTCCCGGTAAATTGCTCGAATGGAAATTGGTCGAATAACAATATCCTCGAATAACCAATTCATCGAACGTCAAATGCTCGAATTACAAATTGCTCGAAAATTTTTATAAAAGTTTTATAAGGAGGGCCCAAAATCACTGAATAGTAAAAATGTTTATAGATATGGGATATAACTTATTTGTGATAGCGGTGGTAACTGGGATAATTATTATTTTATTAAAATGAAACTTTCTGGAAAAATTATCCAAGATGGCGGTTATACTTATTTTTTTAATTTATAACTGCGTCAATAAGTTCATAATATTCATAAAGAAAAAATATTATGTGTGAATATTAAAATTAAAAAAAACTGTTTTTTCTTAAATGAATGGTTACTCTTCTTATATGTATATAGGTTCAAATCCTACTTTAAATTTTAAAAAATATATTGGAAGATTAGCAATGGGTTATGTAAGATGTCGATGTAGAAATAAGAATGGGTGAGAGGGTTTCAATAAATTACATATATGTGTGCATTTAAACAGAAATCCATAAACATTTAAAAAAATAATTGATTAAAAAGTGAACGTATTAAGATTCAAGCCCGTGACCTCCGAAAACAAAACCAACGACCTTTTCCACTCGACCACTGGCAACTTAAATAAAAATATTTTTTTATTATTACTTTTTTTGATTTATGGTTTTTATTTCCCGACTTGCATACATATTTTTTTTAAAAAATGAGTAATTAATGTTGAAACTTTTATAAAAAATTTCGAGCAATTTGTAATTCGAGCATTTGACGTTCGAGGAATTGGTTATTCGAGGATCTTGTTATTCGAGCAATTTCCATTCGAGCAGTTGCATTCGAACAATTGCATTCGATCAATTGTATTCGAGCAATTTACCGGCACCCGTCAATACTTGGTGTAAAGGCAATATTAAAAAAAAAACATTTCTACAAATTCACCATTTTCTCTCGTGACGAGCATTATCAACTGATAAAGAGAATACAATATTACACTGTTATTTATTGTAACAAAAAATTGGTATTGAAAGGTACAAAATATGAATAAGTGACACTAAATAGACTAAAATTAAGATTTTCACTAACTCTAAAATATAATTACAAAACAAATAAAAGAATAATTAAGTAAGCCAAGTTACTTTTTACATATTAAATAATTAAAAAACGCAAAAAATATATAGAAAAAAATTAAACATAAATTATCAATATCGAAATAATTATCATATCTACTGTTCTACGCACACGCACATCGACCGACACCTCGCTTCTCGTAATGGGCACAGAATAGTATAGAACGGAATAGAATAAAACTATCGACCGTTGCCTACGTCAAAAAGCACACGAGCGGTCGAATTTGCATTTTATGATTTTCGCCAAAGCCATAATCGGGACCGTTGTATGCGATGACAAAAGAAAAATCTGACACCGCAATATTATTATTGTTATTAATAAAACCGACCGAAGGAGAATAACGCCGCATTCTGGAAACGATCGTAAACATATTTTTGCCGGGTACTATGAAAAGTTTTTCAAAAGAAAATGGGTAGTGCGGCCTGCTTTCAGGAAACTGATGGATAATATTCAATTCACAAAGGCGTCGGTTCTGCGTAAGGTGTATTATAATGGCATGTGATTTGACTACCTCATATGTACGTTATTAGGCGTGGAAAGTGTACCAGTGAAGTAGTGATGTTATGTACATATATGCTGTTATAGAAGAAGAGTAGTGAGTCTGCGGGCTTTTGAATGAAAAGTAAAAATAAATTATGTAAAAAAAAGTAAGCAATGGCTCCAATAAAATTAGTGAGACTATAAAGTCCGGATATGAGATTACAATGCCGGTATTACCGAAACCGGGATCCCGGTATTCAAATCATTTTTCAATACCAAAACTCCGATTATAAAAACGAAAAAAATACTGGTATTTCTGAATTAAAAATTGACCAAAATCGAATTTCAGATAAATAGTAACGGTAATAAACGTTTATTTGAATATTTTTATAATTTAAGATTTCGACTGAATTTCAATAATAAATCATGTTAACTCTTACAGTTGGTCTCAAACGACCCGGGTTTCGCTTTTCAGTTGACGTTCATACGCCTGAAGATGCCGAAAGGCGAAACCCGAGTCGATAGTGCCAGAACGTGTAGGAGTGTACTAAATTCGGATTCAATATCAGTCACTATGTTTTTTTCAAGTTTGATTCAATATCAGTCACCCTGTTGTTTTTTCAAATATCGATCTTTTTAATTGAAAAGAATTTATAGTTAGAATTGGATCTTCCATTTTCCAAACAAAAGTGCAAATATAGCTACGATTTTAAACTGCTAACAAAAACTTTTATTACATAATAATTATTGTACTTTAAGAGTCAATATTACATACAATATTCACGCGCATGTATTCTCGTCACAAGCAGTATATTATTCATTTATATTTTAAACGCGTTCAAAATTTCAGGAAGAGATCCTTCTCATCGAAAACGACTCGAATAGCATTCTGTTTCAGTTGATCATATTCAATGATAAGCGGACCATTAAAAAAAACTAATTTTCACTGAAGGCTCAGCCCAGCGGGAAAATGCTAAACACTTAAACAGTGAGAACATTTTAAAAGCATTAAAGAAATAATTAACGCCAGGGACGAAAAAAGAAGTAATAAGAGATTGCGTTAAGACTCGTAAATTTAAAACATGGCCAACTGTTTTACGGTCTCCACTTATACAATAATTATCTAAAATGTGGAAATACTTGAATAACGGCATTGGTTGATTGTGATTTACGATTCAAATCAATCGCGTAATTGAAAATTTGGGAAGACGTAAAATATTATGAAACATTCACTACACAAACCCTAAGAACTTCGAAATATTCTTAGCTATATGAAATCAGGTAAATAAGTAAGATTTAGATTATTTTTCGTCAATCTGCCATTAATTTTATTTTTTAGATTAATAAATCACACGAGACAGACGAGAGGAGAAAAGCATTACAAAAATCCTTGACCAAGATCTCAAAATAAGAATAAATAAGCTTGAACAAAAATGAAAAAAAAAGCAGATTTACATTATTATAAATGTCACTGCTTGACGATAAATTAAAACTTCACAGTGAAAAAATTAGTATAAAATATAATATTTATGGAATCTATGTTTTTATAGACGCACGTAAAATATTTGTTTCACCTATTTTATACCCATACCTCAGGGGAGCTTTGTGAGAAACAGGGGTTAAAAGAAGTGTATTCACTATCATCTGAAATTCATCATGGTTGTTTTACCATGTCCGCTTCCAATGTTGAAGGCAATGCATATTTAAAGCCACCCAACAAATTACTAACGTTAAAAATAATGTTTTAAAATATTTAGTATTAATATGACCATCATCCATTTGTTTAATCATGCGGTGTTGAAATTGTAAGCAATCACAGCCCCTTGTGAATGTCACGTCTAAATTTATCTGTCAATCAAAAATCATACAAATTATCCCTGTCGATAAATTCGAAACGTTATTATGTAATTTTCATTACAGCTCAAAGTTTTTCTCAGTAAAACTTCTATACATAATATTTTACAAATTTATATAATCTTTAATAACAAAAGAAAAACATGACATGGGAAAATATTGTCTGTGATTAATTTTGATACGCTTACCATCAAAATGTCAGAAATCTGGATAAGACAAGTATGTTTATAATTTCAAGTGAATTATACAGAAATATTTAGTGAATAATTAAGAAACGGAAAGAAAATTATTTTCAAGACAAAATTCAGTGGGCTGGAGCTTCATTTTTTGTGTCAAAAATCTGGACATTTTAAAATTTGGAAAATTGAGATACATTCTTTTAAATAAATACAAAAAAATTATGCAAATATATTCTACAGGAAAATGTAAAAAGAAATATATTTAACATCCAAAACCACTGATCTTATAAACGTACAAGTTAAGTACGAGACTGTATATTTTATGACATGAATTGTTTTGTCAATTTAATTACCGTTATAAGGAAATAAATATATACATACAATAATATAACAAAATATGAAACTATGTCAGCTTCAAATGTAGAGCATGTACACTTCTAATGAGGCTTGTGAAATTTTACAACGAGAACTACTTATGGCTAAGATGCTCAACCCATTATTTCCCGAAGAGAATAATAATGGGATAGGAATAATACGATGGACCTGGCTTGGACATGTGCTGCTCGTCTTTTCAACCAACTGGATGAGTCCCTACTGATGGCTTTCCATAGGATGTATAACGCGGAGCTACGGTACGCTGGAATGACCTGGGAGGAAGCAAATAAACTAGCGGGTGACAGAAAATCTTGGAAGAACCGTGGGGTGGCCATATACTACGAATATGTTATAAAAAAGAAGAAAGAACCCTGGGGAAAGAAAAGAGGTAAGCTAATCGCTCCGGCTACTTCTCGTTTCTAATATTAAAATAATATAATTAATGACGAATTCATTATATTATTTTTTATATACTGGGATTTTTTGTAATTTGAACTATTTTCTAATAATTTACTTGTCTAACAAAACAATGATAAGTTTTTTTTTTTAAATATTAAGGTATAGTATTTTAGTCACGAATAAGGGAATCGTTCGCTTGTATTCAACTTCACAGCGTCTCACAGCGTCTCACAAAGACTTACGACGACGGTAATGAAATGGAAAATGTTATGTTATTAATTATATAAAGTTCATTAGAGAATTTCTTCTGTAGAACTGCTAGGCTGGGTATAACTACTTGGAGGTATGAGGCTGGTAATTAATCAAAAATATGACATTATCAGGGGTGACGAGGCCAGTTGGCGAGTCGGCACCGCGAGAGACGCTGGGTGGCAACGACTCGGTGAAGCAGAAGACGTGGAAGTACACAGTTTGAAGAAGTTGTCCCGCTTTTAAAATTGGAACCCGCCCTCGCGCCTTTCCGGCCGACACCGGAAACAGCCGAGGCGGCCGGAAATGTTGCCCGGCCGAGAGACGAGGGGGGTTAGGGAGGGTGTAATCAAAAACGAGAGAAAAAAGGAGATAAATCCGGCGACGGACGGGCAAAAGTTATTTCCCTTTTATAGAAATAGAGACGGGTTCGGGACCGGCCTAATGAAGAGGACACTATTATTGAGGCGAATATTTTCTACGGTATTTTTCTCGAAGGCCGTTTACAACTCTCTGTGATTGAAAACTAGATTTTTTTTAAATTCTGCCTTAGGTACCTATAAGCAATTCATATACATATTATCAAAATGAAAAAAAGTTGTACTTTAAACACATTTTAATTGCTATCAATAATAAAAACTGTTTGGTATTTAATTTATATTCGAACTTATACAAGTATTATCAGAGTGAAGCTACGATAAACCTAATTACAAATAATTAAAATTTATCATTACATACATTGAAAAGTATGTAAAACGGGAAACAAAAATAAATTTGTGAGAATTAATTAAGTACATCCAAATATTTCGAAATATATTTTTTCTTTCATTATAACGTATAGTACCCAAATTACAGTGACTAATGATCTTATTTTAAATGCTTGTCTGAACCGTGGCAATTCGTATCGATTGTTAAAAGTGGAAGTTACGAATAACAAATTGAGATATTAGAACTGTGTGTTCATGTTTCAAATATAAAGTTTTGTATATCTTTCGGTTTCATGTGTTTAACTATATCCATATGCGTACAAATAAAAAAAACGAGCCGATACGTATGTAGATTGAAGTGAATCGTTATTTTTCAACCAACCATTCAATTACAACTTCAATCGAAATAGACCATGTCGATAAGATTTTCAAACACATGATTATTGATACCATTAAACAGTATCGATAAACGTATGCGAAACTAGATTTTTCAAAGAAAAACCAGTATACATTACAAGGCCATTCCAACAGGGGGTCATAATAAAAAAACAATACGCCGTGTCGTATTGCAAACAAGTAATATAACGAATTTTCTCCGATATTGATTGTTTGTTAAATTTAAAGTTTTCTTATCTTTATTAAAAATTGCGTGGTTAAAAGATAAGTTTTGTGCAGCTCTACATAATATGATCAATAGCTATGTAACAATTCGTTATTCCAACTTATAATAACAAAGAAAAATCAATTTATATATGAAATAAAGTCACCATTCATTCCTAGTATAAAAATGGTGTTGAAACTTCGACTAAAAATCAATGCCAGGCACAGACAGCATAGTATTGAAAAGTCATGCCCTATAAATAAATTAATAATGAATTCGGTAAGTACGAGGGGGAAATCGAAGTTACATACAAAAAAATAAAACAGTCCGATAATGTTCAGCATGAACTGAACGTGAATAACGCACACAGTCGAACGCAAACACGTGGAAAGTATTGGAAAAGTTGAAAATGTGAAAACTTTGATGGGAACTGTTATCGCGATTATCCTAAACTGAAAGCTTCAACTTTACTCGCCCCATAATACGTTTTTCTTCCGTCTGACGATTATGTAAACATATAGTGTTGAACGAGCAAGTACAGCTGTACTTATTTACGTACTATAGAATAAGGAAATCTGTATAAAATAAAGGTTTATTTTTCAATTTTTCAAGACAATTTAGTCAAAAAAGAGGAAGGTGCAATTTGTGTTTTATATTACCATGTAATTGTTTAAGATCACACATGCGCAACATTTTTCTTTTAGCGGGTCGCATAAAAACAAATTATGATGAGTTCGGGCCGCACGGAAAAATTAAATTTAAGATAGATTCCATGTGAACAGCCGTGTAAAAAAGACGATTGAGCACTTCACAACGAATTTTTTTTTTATTTTTTTATATTTAGATAAACATGTTAGTTTACATGTAATTCAAAAGTTAAATTAAATATAGTTCTTAAGAATTTGTAGTATTAAACTGCACAATTGAATCCAAATTTTCATCAGTAAGCCTATTTCTATGAACGAATATATTCTCTTTCATTAACGAAAAAGCTTTCTCACATTTATTTAATTTATCGTTGAAAACAATATTGTACATTTTAAAATTTAATTTTTAGATAAAAAAAAACATTTGAGGGCCGCCAAAAAAAAAACAAAAAATGGTTTTAGATATATGTAATTAACTACAAAACTACAAAGACACTACAAAAAGATGCCGAAGCATAATACACAAACTGTTTAGTACTACTAAGCTGTCTATTCACATTGAACAGATAAGCTAGATTTATCGATTAGTAGATAACTAATTGCTGGTAAATCGTTTTTTTTTCGTTTCGTTTTTCATAACTGGGTACTAACGAAAGTAAAGTTAAAGATCGTAAAACGGATTACGTCTATATTCCATCAATACCACATTTGAAATTGCTTGAAAACGTTATAATCTTCACGTGTTACTTAGAGCTGTTTTTGGCATTAATATCGACTGTGGAAAGGAAAAAGGACGTAACCACACATATAAAATTTTACAGGAGGCACAAAAAACGTGTTTTGATAAATTTTGGGCCATATGCAAATTATGAAATATACACAACCTTGAAGTGCACGGAGACTTCTAAACTGGTTTTAAATTGATATAATCTAATATTAATTAAAGAAATTTTCTAGGAAAGACCTTTTTTCGGTCTTTTTTCTTGGTTTCAATTTTCACAAGCTCATCTTTTTTCAAACTTAAAAGCTAAATTTAGATACTAATAAGACATTTGCATCCTTTTGATAGAACGTGTATCAAGTTTGTTGTGATTATTGAAAAAAAGCTGTTTTAAAAAAAATGTGGGTTACGTTTTTTTTTCTTTTCACAATCGATATGTTTTCAAATTATAGTACGACAGATGTGAAAATGTTTCATTACATTTCAGTTACATTTTGTCGAAAGGCGTTGAACAGTAGAGAGTGTGTTAGATTTGTTGATTTTCAAAAATGTCTGCACTTACAGCAGACTCCTCTGCGCTGCGAAATATTTACTGGAGCGAAGCGAATTCTATATTCGGATCGATGGTGTAATAGCATCCCTGTCGAGCGGGGGGTTTGAGGTTCCGCGCCGGCGAGCAATAAACACGCGTCACACTCCGCGACTAGTCACTTACAGTCACAGCGGCGAAACTCGTCCGAAAGGTCACCCTCAAAATAATACTCCCCGATTGCTCGGCAAACTAAATCAACTCGAACGTCCGAAAATATTCTCGGGGCGGCGGCTAGTCACTATCAACGAGCATAAGAAAATGATAAAACATTGCGACGTTGTATGAGATTTGTTTCCACTGTAACTATGTACACACTACACAGTGTCATATTACGGATAATGTAAGCCAACGAAGTAAAGAATAAAGAAATGATCAGTGACTAAACACATGGAAGAACAAAGCGCCCCAAGCAGATGAAAACAGATGAAGTCGCAAGGAAATTATTTGAGTGACATAGTGACGACGAGTCTATTGACAACGTAAACATATTTCGTACATTTAAAATAATATACTCTTTATAAAATTCATCGTGGCATTGCACTAGAGCAGGATTCGGGGAATTATTTAAAAAAAAAACTCTTAAGATTTTTTTTTACAAATTCAAGACTTAAAAAGTATTTTGAAGTAATATAATGACTCGTATTTTTCCGGTCTGAATTTAAATACAGTTTCGGTAATATTTTTTGTCACATTGGTCGGAATTTATTTTACATTGGTCAGAGTTTATAATAAATGGTCATTATATATCGGTCAGTGTACAAAGAGCATAATAAATTGAAAAAAAACCTAACGTATAATATTTTTAATCTGACCAAAAATGGAATTTTATTTAGACCAAAAGTTTATTTGAATTCTGACCAAAAAAAATTTAAACTCTGACCATTTAATTTGTTCCTTTGTATAATATATAAAATGTAATAGGAAAACAGATTCTTTTCGTATTAATTCTAAAATTAAATGAAACAAGTCCAGATAATATCATGAAATTGTGGAATTTGAACGAAAAATGAATATTAATCCAAAATCTTTTACGAGTATTTTATGAATCGAGGACCGGTTCTATATTTTTTTAGAATTAGCACAAAAATATCTGCGTTGAAACGATATAATGCTTTTTCACAAAAAAATAAGTTTATAGCACTTAAAACCACAAAAAGTAATACATATTATTTTAATCGTGCCCCAGTCAACTTCAATGAATTCATGGTTACCCCACAATAAATATAATTTACCCTGGTTCCCCGACCTCTGCATAACATGAATATATATATATATATATATATACGTCGTTTAGTTAAGTGGTCAACGTTGTTGGTTTGGGTTGGGGTTTTTACGGGCTCGAATCCCAGGACAGACAGATTCTTATATCAATATGTCAATCGATTATTAGATTTCTGTTCAAAGTCTAAAAATTTCCTACTAATCCGTGCCCTAGCCATTATCTTTCCACTCTAATCCTCTTTGAAAAATAGAGGTCGAGCAACTGAGTAAGTATCAGTTCTCGTGGAAACATTTCTGTTGATAAATTGCCGATCGCTATAATTGGGCTTTGAGTTTTTTTAGCTGCAATAGCCGCAATAGCTAAACAATGACATTTGCATTCATTAATAAATAAATATATTCAATTTGTTAACACACATGATACTACGGATGTCTCGGTTGTCTAATTGAGAAGCAAACTATTTAAAATTCTTATAATTCATTTTTACATATAGGAAACTTTTTATACGTATTATGCAGTATTGATGAAGTATATAATTATGGGCGAGTGAAACGTTATATCCGCCATTTCATATACTGAAATAAAATATATTAAATTAACGAAATGATTGATAAATTAAAAAGTAATCTGTCACATCATATATTTATGTGTTTCAACAAAAGATACAACAATAGAACATTTAAATTAACTTTGATTATTCCACGTATTGTTTTACTAACTGTGACACGTGTTTCGCCTCTTTCAGAGGCATCTTCAGACTTACTATCGCAAAGTTTGCTTAAGTAATGAAGCAAGATTGATTCTAGAGTCGATAGATACCACTCTGTGACGATGAATCTACGCGATCTTTACTGTTCAATAAAATTTTACCTAAATTACTTTACTGTATAAAACGCGAGTTCTATATTGTCTGGCAAAAATTAAACTATCTTTGACGAGATGTCTCCTAAATAAATAATTCTACGCCAGTTTTTAATATTATCGTTTGCTTTCTTCTTTTCTGAAAAAATATTATTTACTATGAGTTTCATAGTAAATAATTTGGGAATTTCATAATTTTAAAATGTTAGAATCAATCTTGCTTCATTACTTAAGCAAACTTTGCGATAGTAAGTCTGAAGATGCCTCTGAAAGAGGCGAAACACGTGTCACAGTTAGTAACACAATACGTGGAATAATCAAAGTTAATTTAAATTTTTTATTAAAATGAACTTCCACAAAGTTACCGCCGAAACCATCGAAAGTATAAAAGCTAAAACAATTCATTATTTAACAATTAAACTATGTATGACCAACACAATAATGATAGACAATTGGTTGATGTCTGCAGCTATGCCATTAACGTAGAAAATCACAATAGGTTATTTAAATTGCTTTTAAAAGCAAATGTATATCACTCACCACACAGAGACAAAAGCTAGAATCGATGTAGCTTCCCTCGTTACGATCGTATCTCACTAGTTAATCGTGCTTACCTGAAAAATAAACAAAGAAAAACGATGTTAGAATGACACGAAAACAAATATTCACATAACAAAACAATGTAAAGACGGGTTGAGCTTGGAGTTTATCTAAATGTAACGGCCAGTAAAAACGATAAATTATATATTTAAAAAAAAACACTGACATAATAACTACATACTTATTGGTTTTCAGTTTCAAAATTCAATTGCTTATTGTTAAAAAATATCCGAGAGTATTGAATATTGATTGATGTCTTACAAAAGATGGTTATATAAATTTGAAAGTAAATTTTATATTCATTTGAAGATAAAATTGGTGAATATTCAAGTCTATTTTTCATAGTGACACAAAAAATAAATATAATTTTATAAACACTGTTAATTTTAATTTAATTTTGATCGCTCTTTGAAAATAAAATTTATAGGCACTAACATGAAAAGCATCTTGAGGTTTTAACCAATATCTTAATACCATAGATATGATCATTTTACACAGTTTCGTTCTGGTGGCATTCATCAAATGCATTTACATCAAGCTATATTTACATCAAGCTATATGTACATCGAAAAAAAATCCAGTAATAACTGTTGCGCTCGTGTAGTGTTCACATGTTGCACGCCTTATTTTCTAAGCTCTAGGGCAAGTTGTTATATTTATATTAATAATACCAGTGTAAACAAGGCTTATGTCCATTATCGATGCACAATACCAAGACTA
This sequence comes from Himalopsyche tibetana, assembly GCA_030503985.1. Classification (NCBI taxonomy): domain Eukaryota; kingdom Metazoa; phylum Arthropoda; class Insecta; order Trichoptera; family Rhyacophilidae; genus Himalopsyche; species Himalopsyche tibetana. Next base: position 21,028,693 of record JAPJYX010000024.1, read on the forward strand.
GCGATAACGAGCAGCATTAGTGAACTAAAGTTGTAAAACGCCCTGAAAGCGGACAGTTTGCTTAAATGACATGTTAATGTTGTTTATGTGAGATTTAATTGCTTTTTGTTCTAGCCCACATGACATAATCCTAATGGAGATTTTATTGTCCAGCAGATACAACCGAGGGAACAAAATTGCCTGTATTCTAGTGTGGAGAATAAAACACTGAAATAGCATTCCTTAGCTTACACGGGGTTTATCTAATCTAACATTGTCGATCTTATTGTTTATTTTGAAACGCTGCAGTCTGCAACAAGTTTTGTGCATCTATTAAATATCGAATAATTCATTCAAGTCCTATTCTCCTACAACAAATTTTACTCAGCAAACCAAAAAATTACTCGTTGTCAACCGAAATAAAACTATGTTATGTAACAGTTAAAGTGTGTAATATCGTATATGTATACATAAACGGGTAGTTTCAGTTAAAGCTTCTCAAATCATTAAAATTCATAAACTCTAACAAGTCAATGTAAGGATTACCTAGTTAGTGTATAACTTCACTGACGAGCGCTAAACATAGTAGAAATGACATTACGGTTTCAGTTATTGCAGATACTAGATATGTTGACTAGATAAAGGACGATCATAATAAACAAGACGTTGCAAATTTTGAAGATATGTGAAATTTCAGATTACAGTAAAACACAACGACTGCGTGATTGCGCGCACACATCAGTGAAGAGTGACTAGAAGCATTACGAGTGCGCGCGTGTTTTTAAGTTTGTAAAAAAAAATAGCTACATATGTGTCAATGTACACATTGACTAGTTAAAGTTTTCGTTTATTTTAGCCAGTATACACGAGAGAACAGATACATTTATTAAGTGCGTACTTTGACTGATAATTAATATAAAACAAAATGTGCACCGATTACCTATATACATGTGTTTAACAATCAAGTTTTGATTGGATAATTTGAATGGAGTCAAATTTTTTCAATTTTATTACGCACGTCAGGTTTATTGCCATTCGATTTCCTTTTTTATCATTGATAACTAGTAGATAATAGAATATAAACTAAAGATAAAAAGAGAGGGTTGGGCGGCTGTCATACAAACCGTTTCGTTACCTTACAAATCGGTGTAGTGAAAATGGTATAAAAATGAATCAAGCTGTTTTACTAGTTTACAATTAGTCACCGTAGCAGTGTGGGAGTTAATTTTAGGTAAAAAAAACAAAGTTCACATGAAAATAGAGCATCCTGAGTACTTAAAAAGAAATGGAAAGAGATGTTTAAAAACCAAGACGCAAGATTGTAAACAACCATTAGAAACTTTGACAAAGAGGATGAAATTTATATAATACGTATGCCACGCGAAATCTATTGAAAGCGTGAATAATTGCAAAGAATACATAAATATATCTCGGTTACATTTGAGTAATGAAAATTGAGTTTTCTTTTGATAAATGAACACTAACGAGCGAAAATCACAAGGGCTGAGAAATTGTAGCGGGAGAAAGTTACAAGACAGCTGCTTCGAAAGGCCTCTCACTCGCTTTCCATATTAATAATGTTATTTTCATAGAAAAAATAATGAAAAAAAAAAGTGAAATTCACTTTTCTCAAGAACCGAAGATATTAATCATCATCTTTCGCTTAAAACTATCCTGGTAGAATAAATTATCCAGTCTATTGTGATACTCTATAAGTATACATAGTTTATAGATAGAAAAAGCTTTTAAAGAAGTAACATATTTTTAAAAAACATCGCAGTGTATTTAAAAAAATATATATTTATCATAGTAATTAATAACAAGAGTTTCTAAAGCACCCATTTTGTGATGTTTACGATTATTCGTGAGGAAAGATTCAATTGATGTGACGAAAACTTTCAATTTGACACCTAATTTCAATTAAAAAGAACGTGTCCAATGAGAAATGGTTGTACGCCAGTTTTCAAACTACTCTTGTCAGAGAGGGTTCAGATAGAAAGATAGACTTACAAAAGCACTAATGCGAATAGTTCTACACATGCTGCTTTTTAGGATCGTTTAAATTTATTCGTGACCTTGTTAGGACCAGGAGACTAGTGATCGCTGAGCGAATCACTTCCAACTACACTACATATGTCGAATAGATAGGTGAGAAAAGGGATACAAATACATAGGTCCGTTTAGATCAGGCATGCACATTCGGGCCGTAAACAAATACAATTAATAGTAAGCTCAATACTATTTTTAGACGGGCATACGTTTCTACGTAAAACAGTCGTGCAAATAAACCGTATAAAAATAATAATTGAATACAGATAAATGAAAAATAGATTCCATTAATTTTGACCGTGTTATTTTTAAATCGTGCAAAAAGAGGATAAGGTTTACTTATTCTGAAAACAAAATATGTTGAGAAATATCTAGATATACGTGTTATTGGGTATTAAATTTTAAACAAATTCTTTAGAATTTGACATAATATATTTGATGTATTATTAATAAGCTGTAACATTAGATCCAAATTTTCATAAATAGCCTATTTCTATGAACCGATTTATTCTGCTTCATCAACGAAATATTGTTACTTAAACAAATATGTTGTATGTTTTAATTTTAAGATGAGACGTTCGAGGACCAAACAAAGGGCCCGCATGCGACGACTGAGTATCTCTGGTTTAGATAGTAGATATAAGTACATCAATTGAAAAATTAAAAAAATATATATATTTGGGTTTCTCTTGCACGAGCCCATGAACACCAATATCAAATATTAGCAATATTAAAAAAAAATATTTGGGATACAAGAATTGAGCATGTAGTTAGTAGGAATAACACGTTTGTATAAATAATGTGGGTGTTTTTGATTATAATGCCTTCGCCCAAGAGGTAGTGAACACTTTACAGTGATTAGGAGCATCGTCAGCCGAAGTTGTACTGAATCACTGTTTCAGCAAAAATTAAATAACCACCTATAGCTCATCTCTCGTGAAAGCCGTCTATATCACGCATAACACAATCGAAGATAAAGTTGTTTGCGGGGTAAAATTAATTTTCAACTCGGCGAATAAAACGCAAACTGACAAGTTAAATCTATCGACAGTTTAATAAGTTCGGTACCGCAGAGTTGTGTACATACATTTCATAAATTTTATGCTCGGTACACAAACATAATTACATTATTATTTTGACCGTTGTATCAGTTTGCTTAACGAACGAAACATTCATGAATATCTGCTCAAATAAACAAATTAAATTTGAAAGCATATTATAAAATATAATATAAGTATAAATTCATATTGTATTGATTCTACTTGTTATGACATAAAATTATGATATAACATATCATATAAATATAAAATATAGTTCAGAATTATAAAACACTTGTATGTACTTATTTCGCATACAAATGTGCTATCCTTTTTATCCCTATTTTTAACTAAAATGCTTGCGGTGAACGAAACCGGTAATGATCCTTATACATTTATTTTGGAATAATTACATATGGTTGTTTTATTATTAAAGTATTGGCAGTGGATTCATTAAACGTGATATATAAATTGGTACATGATTTGTATGCATGTAAAATATATATATTATATATAAAAAATGAAAAATAAGTATTGCACGAAAACTTTTACATACATTTATTATCACGTTATTTATTACACTTGAAAACTTAATTGACAATTCTTAATTTTCAAATTCAATACTCAGAATATGATATCAAACTAATGCAAGGAATCATAGACGAGAAAGAATGTAGAAATATATTAGAGAAAGAAAAAGATAAAAAAAACTATACATTGTTTGAATACATATCTGATAATAAAAATAATAAAACATTTTTAGTACTTTTTCCACATAAAATGTATTAGTTGATAATGCTCGCGATGAGCGAAACCGGTCCTGATCTAATAAATTTTATGTGGAAAAAGTACTAAAAATGTTTTATTATTTTTATTATAATGCCATTCCACCAAGTATTGACAGTGAACACCTTAAAAGTGATATATCTGATAATCTAAAAATATTACGTTATTATTCGTTTATTTGTTAGAATAAAATTTACACTCGTTAAGATAATATAAAAAATATATAAAATGTAGTTTCTGCGCTATGAAAAATAAAATTATTATCTGGTTCACGTTAAATATTACCTAAATGAAAAACATGTAACATCATTTCCACATTCAATATTGAATAAAATCATTGGAGACGCATGTAAATAAATTAATACAAGTAACAACAAAATCGGAATAGCATTCATACAAAGTTTACACGTTTTGATTCTGTAAATCGCACACATTATATTAATAAACTGGTCGGACGTTTTACCGCTACGCCACAAGCGGAGGATCTCGCACATAATGTTGTGCCTGCGAAGTTACCGTTACGCGCATTTTTATTCCGACGATATAATATTTATTTATTATTATGTATGCGAATAAATAAACGGCGAGGCGAGGCGAATCGCAAGGCAGAAAATTAACGGGAAATCTTCGAAACGTAAAAATTAACACCAATTTTTCATCGCCGGAATCGTGAATTGAATAACTTAACGCGAAGGACCTCGGAAAGTTCGTATTCGGAACGGGGTTTTTATTTATGCGTGAAACACTATTAGATCAGGTAAATGTGAAAGTATGCATACCTGAATCGAAACGCAAATAAGAAAAAATATTGTTAGGTAACCTTCGTTGAATGTACATACAACACATGATTTTAAAGACTTTCTTAGGTTATGATAGAATCTGCTGCACTTAAGTTCGCTAGAAAGTGATTTTATTAAAATTATTACGCGTCAAAATGATAACACACTGAACATCTCTAAAGTAAAAGCTTAAAAAACATTTTTCAATTATTATTATGGCATTAAATATATAAAAAGTATTTAAGAGACATTACAATCATTACTTTTTTTATTTACTGATTTGATACTCCATGGCGAAGCATCGGAGTGTTCGCTCGTTCTTCCATGTCCATTTTCAATATTTATTTATGAAATATGTACACCTAATCCTATTTTTGCACGGTCCAACGTAAATGAACATATCTTCAATTTAGCAATGTGCACGGTTTTTTCACATGGAACGTATTCCTTATGCAAAAAGGGAACTGGGTGTATTATTTACATTTCTTATGAAATTTTCAAGATCACCATATAGATTTGTCTTAATAAAAGCGATAATTTTCTTCTTCGTTCTAATACATTAAAAAAAACTTACAACTCTTCGTCAGGTCTCCCTACTCGTTCCTTAAATTTAAACATGTGAAACCTACTAACAATGCTGCAAATTGTTTAGCTCAATTAGACTTTAGCCTAATGAGTTTTTCGTGTATATACGGTTGTGTTGTTCCGGTCAAATATTTATGCTATGTTTATTATGATCATTTTCATTGATCTTTATTTGTTATACGTTTGCTTTTATGTGCTTACGAAGCTTCCGTTTATTTTGTTATTTCGACTACGTGTTACAAACAATTCGCACCCCTAGTTTTAAACAATGAAAAGTCAACAAAATGACATTGTGAAATAATTGAATTTAAAATTTCATACCGTCTTAACTAAACGTGATCCCTTTTGAAATGCATGATTTTGATTGCTTGTTTCTGACTAAAAGTGCACATTTTTATTTAAAAATTCCCTTTTCAAGTAATGGTCGAAGACCAGGGGTCGGCAGACTTTCAAATGAGAACAGTTGTCAAGTAGGCCATAAATATGCCAACATACATTTTTAAGCTAAAAACGATTTCTAAGATTTTTTAGATATTTCAAATTTGGTTAAAACTGTGATCTTGCATTACAAATAACTTAACATTACTCGTAATTTATTTTCAAGCGACTTTCATTTATTGTGAGAAATATTTAATTTTTATACACGATGTTATACCCAAAGAATAGATCCACACTACAGGAAGTCATTAAGACTTACAGCAGTAAGAATAATAAGTCGAGTGATAAAAGGAGGTAGGAATGAAAACATCGCTCAATATAACGAAATTGTTTTTTTTTTTTTTAGAAAATCGAGAAGCGTATTGTTCGAGAACAAAAGGTGTTCGCCAGATTCTTCGCAATTGGTGGATAACTTAGCTATACGATGAAACCGGCAGAATAGCATCGAAGATTTCACTTCTAACAACGATCGTTCTGTGGAGACCTTTAGAATCAATTATTTTATTTAATTCGACCTCATAACAGTACGAAAGAGATATAATTGTAATCTTGTTACAACGTGTAGCGCTCACGTATCAGGGACAATCAAAATGTTTAATTTGATTACCGATTTTGATTAGCACGAACCCGCGCGAATGTGCGTGCGTGCATACTCTCCCTCACACATACAATTACCGAACGAACGCGTCCACACAAACATACACAATGTAAAATAAACGTGTCCACACACACGAGCTCGCGCGTTTATGCAATAAATTAAACAAATGAGCAGGTAAAACGAGCTACTGTATACGCAATTACGATTCATGAATCACACACCTTTCTCTCGCCCCCCCTCCAACACTATCTCCATCTCTATATCATCTTCCATTCGCTACAGGCACGAATCGGGGACATTATTGCTATATTATTTATTATAAACAAAAAAAAACTTTTTTCGATACTCTATGAGCATGTCTGACTATGATTCTGAAGTACGAAGTGTGAAATATACTATTCTTACTAATCATTTTTTTTAATTTTACCGTTTTGGCTTACATACCTCCTCCCCTCTACGGTTAACTATGCAAAGTTAGCGTGTGCGAGTAGACATAAGGTGTATGGCGTGATGTCAAAATAGTTACGAAAAATATACAACAAAATTAAAAAAAAAAAACAGAAAGAGTTGTTTTTTTTCTAAAATATAAAAAAACAATATATAATATATGCAAAGTTGATTCGGTTGATGACGCAAAATTTGAAAGATTCAAATGCAATCTGTAACTTTTACGAAAAACTTTTGGACAAAATGATAAGTCCTATTTATTATTTGATTACCTCATATTCACATGTCCGTGGATTAGATTAAAAAGGGTCAAATGCTAATGGCCACATTGAGATCCAAATGGTTGTAATTGAATAGAGGAAACATATTCTCACTAATAAATAATTGGTCAAATTAAGTGAACGAAAAAATTAAATTCCCATGATATTAAATAATAGGCTAATACATACTTGAAAGAATGCCAATATTGATAAATTTATATTTATGAAAGAAAAAAAAGCTTAATAGCGTTGAGAAATTAAAAGGGAATTATTTAGTTATTTTTACTAAAAAAAAATCTGTAGCTTTTACAGAATTCAATGAGCTCGTTGACTTGGTAGCGAGACTTAATCCCAAAAGTCTACCCGCTTCGTACATATTTTCTTTCCACCGCTTGAAGAAAATAATCCCGAAACAGGTATAAGTGGCTGCCTCCCGTCTTCTTGCACTCGGCTATAAAGTTTTTCCCTCGTCCATCCAGGCGAATGGAAATAAGGTCGTAAACGAAAGCTTTCGAATAAACATGCCAATAAAGTGTTAAAGTATAATCGAAATAATAATAAAGACCGATTAAGAAGCCCGAAAAGCCAATTTACGACCTGTAAAACATGCAATGCGGAAAAATACCTCTAAGTTAACTGCCCGGATCGAAAATTATTTTCGAATGGCATTGTTGTTCGGAATTTTGAATAAGGGAGAGCCCTGTTCGCAGTGTTAACTAACATAATTTATGATAATTTATGATAACGATAACGAACATAAATAATAACTAAGTAACATTATCATAACGTATAAATGATTCGTTTATCAATCGTGTATAAATTGTTAACAAAATGTTTACGATATAAAACTAATATTAAAAAAAAAAAAACCCTTAACTTTTTCGAGAAGCGTCCGCCTTTCATATTAGTTAACGACACTTGCCAGTGGTAAACAAAATAACGTATACAATTTAATCTATTCTATACAAATACAATAACTAAAATAATAAAAATATTGATTTAAGAATACATTTGTAGTTTTAAATCAATACGTCGCGATACTCAAATGCATCTGTAAAATAACCTCATGTCATTTCCAACATTCGACCCCTTTTCTGTCCTATTTTGTGATACGGGAATTCACTCTCTCGCGCATAAAATTATTCGTAGAATAAAATTGGCAACACTAAAACAGTACCTACATCCAAACTATTTTTGCGCAAATATAGTCGTACAAAAAAAACAGTTATTCTTTTATTCATAAGCTGTTGCAACTAGGGCATCCAATCTCGGGATCTGGGATCCCATAATCCCGGGATCCCGATCAATTTTCTGATCCCGAAATCCCGGGATTGACACGGCTGCGATCCCGGAATTTTGGGATTGAGAAATTTTGAGCAAATCCCGAAAATTGACACGAAATTGGCAAATTGAGAATTTCAAATTCCCGGGATTAGAAAAAGGCTCCGGGATTGGATACCCTAGTTGCAACAACTTAATTTGCTACCAGCATCAGCATGCAAGGCCGATATTTCAATATTTCACATTAAACAACGAACAAAGAATAGTTATAATTTACGGCCAGTTAAACTCGCGATACCGGACGAATAAATCGATAATCTCCCGTTATTTTATATGTGTATTTTTTTAAAAATCCATGTATTCGGCCGAGTTCACTGTCTCGGCAGCGTACTTGTTTTTATCTAAATGAGACTTATCTCACAATTTTATTCCCTCGAAATTTGTTAAAGTGTAAATCATCCTCTATGTAAATTTCACAAGTAATAAATAATACAGGAGGATACAGCTAGATACAGAAATCTAAATTCATCATGACTGTGTATTTTTTTGACCCAATAATGAAATCAAGTTACCGCAATCAAGGAAACACTAAAAACGACGTCTAAATTTCTTGGAACATCAAAGACACTATGGTCAATTTTATTTATTATCCTTGAACACAATCAAGGAAACATACATTTTTATATTTGGAAGTAAATTTATTTTTATTGTTGATATGTAAAAATTATGTTAAAAATAAACTTGTTCCGCTGTCTCCCGCAAATTTTTCCAATATGTATATTTAACGGTAGTCACATGTAGTATAAAGTATCAATGTTCAAAAACAAGGCCGTAAAATATTATATGGTAGTCGGTAGTCTGTAGAAAAAATACTAAAACGTATCGCGTAGCCCATTTTACATAATATAAATGAGTTGATTAATGTTAGAAATTAGTTTGTATACTATGTATATTCATTTAAGAATATTAAACAAATGATAAATGGACTGAATGACGTAGCCATGTTTATTAAACATATGTTTCAGTAAATACTAAATACACCTGCAGAAATTATATTGAAAATGTTTTGCATAAGAATAAAATTGTAATTAAGAAACATGAGCGTTTTGAATCACTTATGTATATGTAAATAATTACATTTCTAATGATATCAAGGCAATAAAAATTGTCTTATGCATTCATCAGTAATATTACAATTGCACAAGTTCTCACTTTGTAATCAATCGTTTTTACAAGTGATAAATAAAGTTCAACGAGGCGCGAAAGAGTTATAAAAAAAGAGTAAGAAATAAAGCGATATAAGAATGCAACGAAGCAAATTACCGCCCGTGATCATTTAGTAAGATAATCTTCTTTGACAAGGGGCAAATAAAAGCGGAGATAGGGCACGCTTTACGTAATGCTGAATAATGAACGAACCATGCAGTCTCAGGCAAGCACACACTGTGGGAAATTGTGACAACATCTTGAATATTTAGAATGACACCCTTTAATAATAATTTGACAACATTAACGGTAACGCGACATCGAACTAACAATAATTTCTCTAAACAACACTTTTTCATGATATACAGGATTGTGGTGGGAAGTCAATCCAATACTTTCAAGAATGTCTTAGTACGCTGGTTTTTTTAGTATCTAAGGGTTCAACTATATTGATTTGTTAATTTTGACGTTATAAGTGTTTTTTTAAAGATTTCTCGATTTAAAAAAAATCACAAGACGAATCTGTGCTGTTTTTTAGTTGTTTTAACTCTTCGCCTCTGAGAAATGCGGAATCCGCGTCTTCAGAACGTCATTCGATATAGTCGATATTAATAGCAAATAATTCTTTGAATATATTTAAAACAAAATGGTTTCGAGCTGTCGTATATGACTGTGTTGCTTTAGCATCACTCAAATATAACATGTTAAATGTTAATTTAAAAATTAATTAATTAAATTTAGATATTTATTTTACTCCCAGTTGTCCTCTTGAAAGAGGCTCGAAACACTTCGGGCACTTAGCAAAACAGTGGTGTAACAATACGGAAAACCCATTTTTAACCATGGTCGCTCATAATGTGGAACATATCGATTCTAATCGAACTTATATCAACCGAAGTGGGTCAACGAGTATTGTTGGGTTACTCAAACGCTAAACCTATCGCTTTCGGAGAGAGTGAGAATAGAAGGATAAAACTGGGATACAACTCGAAGCTCGGATTTGTGAGAGGGAATTAAGACATCACAAGCATACTGACGTGACTTCGAAACCAAAGCTATAAATTGATTAGGAATTAAAAAATGTTAATCAACATTTTTTGATCTCGGAATTTTCAAAATAATTTCATCCGGATTGGATTCACTACTCGCGATCTCGTGAAATCTACCGGGAGTAAGTGGTCATACAAATAACTAACGAAGATTTCTCAACACACATTTGATGTCAGAAACTTTTTCCAACATAACCGCACACTTCTTTCGTAACACTTTTTAAAAACAATATAATACATTAAATACCATGCACATACATCGTGTTTTTCTCACTTAAAATTATCGTTACAGTTGGCATTGTTTTTATCTTCAAAATAAATTTATGTTAGCAAAAAATATACTATGCGGATATTAATCCATTTGGTATGGGTTGTATTATTGCGATGGGATAAAAAAAAACTACTTGACATAAGTATACACTGCCGATTGCACATTTTTTCAGAGTAGAGCAACATCGGCTTTACACGTTTTCTGATTTTAGTGCATAAAATAAATACAACCTGAGAGCTCGCAAGAACCGGCTGCCCCTATATGGAAAAAGCGCTATGCGTTTTATTCATGTATTCAGAAGCGTTTAGTGCAGGGTCCTTGGTTAGAAAACAGTGGGACTCATTTAATTGCACGTTTGTGACACTGCAACTTCGAAAGGGACTCTCAAGCAACATATGTGCGGGATTTACTGCCAGTGTTAAAGGAATCACTTATCAGAAAAAGCTGTGCTCTATCAACGATTTCGACATTTAGACAGATGCAAATCGAATTGCCATCGTCCCTACAATTTCACAGACAAATTAAATCAAAGTCATAACATATGATTGTCATTCTTAAATTATTTCTCTAAAAAATATTTCATATTAATTTCATAAATCATCATATCTCTTTTAATGAGTAGAAAAAGAGTATTTTATATTAAAATAAGAAATGAAGATTTACTCTTATTTTCTTCTGATATACATATAAGATCCGGATAAGTAAAATAAATTAAATGTACCAATGACAAGAAATCAATGTGTGTTTAAAGACTTGGAAGAGGTTCAGAATCTATTTATATAGAAATATAGTATACATATATGTGTTTTTTAGTAAGCGCCAACGATATTTTAAAATTGTATGGTAATTATACATAGATTTATTGGATGACAGTCAGCGATAGGGATATAAAAAATACTAAGAATTACTATTGCAAAACTAACTTTATATATTCGCGATTTCAAGGGTAACAAGATTAGGGATGAATTCATTTTTGTGTACCTAATAAAACATTACGATAAATTTATTGAAAGACGTATGTGCCATTTAATGGCTGGAAAAACAAAGCAAATAGATAACATATCATATATGAAGAGGACGAAGGATAACAATGCTTTGTTTAGTTAGCTACCTCATTAAATAACCGATTTGCTATTACACGGATTGAAAACTGTTTTCCGGCGATATAAAGCTTAAGTGGGAAAACGATTTATTGATTATCTATAAAAAGGTTTTCATTTGCTACGTATGTACATGTAGGTTGATTATACGCGAGTGGATAAAGTATTGTGTTATTCCAGTCATATAACAACCGTTCGAACGTTAACAGAATAATGAACTTATATTCCAGGCTTCAAGCCAAAGGTGGACTTTCAATGTGTCCACTTGTCAATTCTCGGTGGAAATGCATTATATTAATAAATAAAACACATTTTTATTGTACAACTCGCGAGTGCTTTTAAGAATATATTTGTTTTGATATTACATAATTGTTATTGACATTATTCAAGTGACCCTCAAGTGTATTGCAAAAAAAAAACACTTTTACGCTAAAACGCTAATTTTGTTGATGAATATTTGAGCATTACTTTCGAATTCACTAAACCTTTCTTTGAACTAATTGATATTTAGTCTTTGACTACAAGATAGTAGTTATTTTTTTAATAAGATCTCCTTAACATTTAAATTATAAATTTTTAGTTTAATTTATTCATAATTTGTAAATGTTTGTCATATTTCTTGCACCAATTGTGCGATACACCTTGCCAATTAGCCTTACCGAATTTCATATGTATAATGAATGCATCGTTTTAAATTTTCATCAGTGATTTTAATGAGCGAGCTCGGTGATAATCTATAAAACTAATGAAATTACTACAAACATAATGTAATATTTTTTTTATCAAAAGTTGACATATATCCACATTTTCCTATGGACAATTGAGGGGTAACCGAAGTGTGTATACAAATTAAAAAAGGTCCAAAGTCACGCTCCTATTTGCTGGCAAATAAAATGGACAGACATAGTATATAGTACATAGTTAAAAATACAGTGAAACAATTACATGCGACGCATATTACATTTTCACGAATAAGATGTGTCAAGTGTCAATTCTTGATGGAAAAGCATTATCATATTTATTAAAAAAAAATACACTTTTTAATACTTGTTTCACAATAGTGACATGATCATCGACGTTTCGGTTCATTCACCGTAAACATTTATAGTCGATGGTGACTAGTTTAAATTTTTATTTTATTTTAAACACTCCTACAGTGGACGTAATCCATACATACATAAATTAATAATAGTATACTTCTTCCTCGGCAATTTCTTTAGCAATTCAAGACAACTGAGTCAAGATCCGTAGCCATATTAGTCAATAATTCCGGCAGAAGTTGATAAGTAACAGATTGATAGTTCCGAGTTCTGAGTACAGCGACTCCACAGCCCTGCTTTAAAAACAAGCATTGGTAACAATTACCTCTACAATTAAATGCTTTTTTGGCAAACTGGTATTATGAATTCACCAACTGAGTTATTCCAGTCAAAGAATTGATATCAAAGAATCACTTTGCAAACTGCACTCATTTGTGTCAGTTTCGTTACTTACCAACGTCTGTCAAAACGGTGACGATATATCCCTACTGCTAGCGTAGTTATGATGGCGATGATAAAGATTCTTCTGCGCCATCCGAGATTGAAGTAATCACGACGACCGACTGGAATCAGCGTTTACATATTAACGGCTCCATCTCGGACTCGGGCAATAACATTAAACATCCAACGACCGATTGGCAGCATCTGCGTTATATAACGAAGTGCACACAAACGCGGGCCTGTTTTGGGGCAAAGCAATTTATGTGGGATCAGATATATTATATTATGGGAGTTGAATTAATTTAGCGTGGAGAGCGCGAACAAATGTGCGACCTGCATTTACCGCCAACGGCCCGAGTTAATTTATTCGGAATGCAAATTGATGTTGCGATGCAAGTCGACGCCCGACACCGACGACAAATAACGACAAAAAAAATGTACAATATGCTAACGGGCGAGTGCAGCGGCCAATGCGTCTGTGGGTACACGTACACAGCGATAATTCAAAACAAACATGAACTCGACACCTTATTCAAATAGTCTACGGTTCGTCTTAGACCTATGCAGAAGATACACGATTCGTCGGAATACTGCCAGAAAACGTTGTCAAAAGTCATAGTAAAAAACTTGGTGTTTTGAGTTATGAATGCAGAACGAAGGATTTAAACACAATATATATACATATATATATATGTATGGTGTTTACTGTCAATACTTGGTGGAAAGGCATGATATCAAAAAAACACAATACATATCACTTTTGTTATTATTTCCAATGTTAAATTTTATTTCTATCAGTTGATAATGTTCGTCATGAGCGAAACCGAAATAGAAGTGGAAATAGTGCAAAGATATATTGTGTTTTTTTAATTCAATTTACTTACGTTTATCCATATTTAGAGAAGTATACAAATTAAGTCAAATTCGTTATTACTGGCAGAAACTTATAAATAACACTTTTTTTATAAATTAAGATTTCGACTGAAGGTGCTTGGTAGAATTTCAATATCAAATTTTGTATATGCTCACTTGTTTTGTCACATGCGATCCGCGTTTCCTCTTTCGGTATCGTCATGCGTTCAAGTGCACGGATGAAATTAAACTGTTCAAGTTCAGTTGAAGTTATTCTTTTAGTTAAGTCTATTTGTGTTTGTCAGATTGGTTAACATCCTTCAATATTTGACATTATAATTACATAAATATAGTATTTAACACAAAGAAACAAGGCTAAATTTAGACATTACCTTAAAAGCTCAAAATTTCTTTTACTGTTTACTCAGAACTAACAATTTGTTATCTACCAACGTCTGCCAGTACGTTGATGATATTTTTGAGTATGAGTAGTCGGTGCGCGTACCTCATTTTAGGTTTTGTTTAGTTAATCTATATAATATCGTATACAAATTATATTGAACACCTCTCCGAATTATAATTTTACAGCGAAAAAAAAACAGTTATATTACATGTTTTTTTTCGAATGATTCGGCGATAACTTTTTTTATAATAAAAATAATAATAAAAAAAACTTTATTATTCAACTTGTTGTGTTGCCAAATGTGACACGTGTTTCGCTTTTTTGATAAGAATCACTATCGCAAGTTTAATCATCAGTGTATTCGTAAGCCTTGCGATACTATGTCTGATAATGCTTCACATTTTGTAACACAACGTGTGGAATAATGAAGTTATCAAATTTTAATTTATATTAGAAATATAACCGTTTTAATTGTAACGTAACATTTCTCTGTTTTTTAAATATATAAATAAAATATATTTAGGACAGGTCAAAATGGTGTGGTAAAAAATACATTTTATGAACAGTCAAAACTGGAATTATTCTGAGCACGATTATGAAAAAAATCAAAGAAATTATTTTAGCTTTTACTTAAAAATTATGACCTCTTTTATTTTATTAATCATCATTTACCTTAAAACGGTGTTGCCTCTCCAAATATGCCGATACATAAAAAGTAGACATTTCAACATGTGTATCGCCATATACGATAATTAAATTAGTATACGACCTGTTTGCACACTATTAAATCATTTGTGTGGTGGAACTGAGTCATACCAACAAGTTATTAGAATTTTCCTTGAATTTACTAATTGAGCTAAAAATGTTTACTTAAGCGACAAAATAATGTAACGGGAAATCGTTGGTGATTTCATACAATCATCTGATATGAAATTACTTACTTACTTCGCGTTAAAATATATAAAGAATGACTAACTCATAACTCGTTTTACGTGTTAGTAATGTTATTTAAAAAAAATAATATTGGAATAACCTTACTATTTGTTGATAGGATGATAGAGTAAATAACAAGATGTATTGTGTATCTCTTCTAAGCCAGTATATACATATAGCTGAGTAAATATACAGGTTAAAACATAGTTCTGACAATGGCATACGCCGAAATAGGAACAAGCTAATTTTGTAAACAATGTGGTCTTACAACATTACTTATTATTTGTATCGATTTGAAAAAAATATGAGCCAATAATTTGGTACACCAATATTTTTTTTTTTTTTAAATATTTGACATTCACCTTACGCCAATGCGTGAAATATTTTGAAGTTGAAAGATCATACGAGATATACTCGATGAGAATTAATGTCACAAACACCCATGTCTTAGATCTCAAATTAAAATTGAAAAAATCCAATTTGACTTTTGAACTTACCGGGAATCGAACCCAGACCCACCTGATCGGTAGAGCAAGCTCTAACCAACAAGACCACAGCGGGCGACATCACATTCGTGTCATAATTCTGCGTTGCGGCTATCGTTTTACGTTTGCATGTAGCCGATAGTTAATTCACCTTTTTAAAATGTCTGTGCGTTCCCTTTTTGAATCAAAACCATTGCATATAATAAAAATGCATAAATTGCATATAATAAAATAATACCCGTCAAATAAAAATGCAATATGACTAAGAGAAATAATGAATCGATCGTTTTAAATTGCTGTTGTAACTCAGACGCAATCAATTTAGCTCATTAACAGTTATGATTTCAGTGTTTAGATTTATGACCTGACTCTACAATAGATTTGATGAAAAATAACACGTAGATCTTGCCCATCCTAACGTGACAGTATTCATGTGTCCAAATCATGAAAACTGGACCAACTCCTAACGGAATATCTCATGTAATAATAATATTACATGATATATTACAGCCATAGCATATCATTTGTCATAAATGCCAGCGGTCAAGATATATAGCGATGTAATTCTTGGTATCTGCAGTAGCAAAGATATAAGGCGGATGGGAAAATAATGTTTCCCTAAACTGCGAATGGACCAGAAGCCAGCCTATCGGGCGAAGATTGTGTAATGGCTCGTGAGAGATATACAGATAATGATTGGGAAATTATATGCGTCGCTATAATAATGCTCCTATATTACTCTCTAGTCCCATAACAGACAATAAAGATAAACCTCGGGGAATAAATAATATTTGCCAAGTGTCAATTATGAAAATGGTCGCGTTTATAAATCAAAATACTTGCTAGTATATGAAACGACAATATATCAGGTCCGCATTAGAAAAACAACGTATTTGTTTATCTGAAGGAAACATTTATGTTATTTTTTCTATTCTTAGTTTATTCTACGCACCATAAGATTAAACGTAATGCCACAGTAGGGTGTCTGTTTAATTTATGTATGTATGTAGTTGGAAAGTGGATTCGAATAAGTTATTGTTTTCTCGACAGGTTTCTTGTATTTTTACCAGGGCTGTGGAGTCATGTTAAGAAAAAGACGACTCCGACTCCGGTTTTAAATTTAAAAAAAACTGACGTATTGATTTTTTCAAATATCTCCGTTTAACTAACATATCTGTATACCATCAGACAGTAGATTTCACCAATCAATATGCTCAATAGGCTCAATTATTTTTCTCCGGTTATTCCGACTTCACCTCTGGAAAAACCAGGGCTGTGGAGTCGGAGTCGTGAAGTCGCGGTGTTTTGGCCGGGGTTGAAATAGTAGTGAAAAACGAGCGACTTGAAACATTTAAAAATAAATAATTATGTGTATTCAAACCAAAATAGTCCATAGTGTTGACATTGCATGCTTGGCTGAGTTAAGATGATCTGATGGAATACATATATATAAGTTAAAATTAAATTAATGGAAAAATTCTTTTGAATCAGGGTCGTTTTTTATTTTAAAGCTGGAGTCGGATTCGTCTTTTTTACACGACTCCTCAGCCTTGGGAGAAACACCCGGCTCAGACTCTAATAATTTTGTTTCATGTTTTTAAAAAACACAAAACAAAATGGACAGCAAAAATATTTAAAAATAAACAAACTTACATAGTTTTTTTATGCTCATTATTAAATTTCGTTTCATTTGTGAAGAGGGTGGTTTCAAATCAAGATGTTTAGGTTTTAAAAGGGATAATTTAAAAAAAACCCGGCCTTCTAATGTTGTGACTAAGACCCGGTTTTTCGCAACCGGTTTTTAAAAACTGAAAATCCCTGGTTGGGAACTTTAAGGCTTCCACTCAGCTTCGACTAAATTTCATGAATACAACGCGATATTTTCATGTCTGCAAGAAGCTGTAACTTTAATTGAAATAATCGAGCTATCGCAAGTTTTAATTTCACATAATTTTATTCAGAGACAAGGAAAATTTAATACTTTTAGAATAAAGAGAAGTTCAACTGTAATAAAGGACAGAAGTAAGTGAGTGACTAAAAATGGTTTTTAACATGCGAACGTGTCAGTACGAAGAGTAGTCACGCACAGCTAAACTTTATCTCGGTCATAATTATTATTAAGAACGCCTTTCTTATCAGCTACCGCAACTCACCTCATGGGACTGCGATCAAAATTATTGTAATGCTGATAAAGAATTATACAGAAAGTAGTAATTTTTAAACGGAACTAAAAACGTCTCATCCAATTCCATAAG
This sequence comes from Himalopsyche tibetana, assembly GCA_030503985.1. Classification (NCBI taxonomy): domain Eukaryota; kingdom Metazoa; phylum Arthropoda; class Insecta; order Trichoptera; family Rhyacophilidae; genus Himalopsyche; species Himalopsyche tibetana. Next base: position 21,046,967 of record JAPJYX010000024.1, read on the forward strand.
TCAGCTTACTGACTTGATAATCGTTAATCATTTGGAAAATGGAAGTATGCATGCTGGAAAGATATATTTAATGTGTTTTATTTGTCTACATAATAAATTCAGAGATCATACTTAAAGTACCCTATCTATATATTAATAGCCGATAAAATAAGTTTTCACTTTTCACTTTTCACTTTTCACAAATGTGTGCGTACTGATGTCCTCGGGTCTTTTTCTTCTTTTATTAATTATTATTTTTTTTTTTTTTTTATTATTATTTTTTTTTTCTTTTTTTTTATTATATTTTATTTTATTTCATTTTATTTTATTTTATTTTTTTTTTATTTTTTTTTTTTTATTATTTTTTTTATTATTTTATTTTTTTTATTAGTTTTTTTTATTTTATTTTATTTTATTTCATTTTATTTTATTTTATATTATTTTTTTTTATTTTTTTTTATTTTATTTTTTTTTTATTTTATTTTTTTTTATTTTTTTTACTATTTTTTTTTATTTATTTTTATTATTATTATTATTTTTTTATTTTTTTTAATTATTATTATTTTTTTATTTTTTTTAATTATTATTATTTTTTTTTTTATTTTTTTTTTTAATATTATTTTTTTATTTTATTTTATTTTATTTTATTATTTTTTTATTTTTTTTATTTTTTTTTTTTAATTATTATTTTTTTTTTATTATTATTTTTATCATTTTTTTTTTTATTTTATTTTATTTTTATATTTTTTTTTTATTTTTAATTATTTTTTCTTTAACACATATAGGTCCGCAGATTTGCATACTAAAAAATGCGCGGGAGCCGGCCGAATTTTGGGGAAATTGAACTTTTTTTGCGCTCACGTTTAAATTGCGATAACTATTAAACCGATTGATGTATATTTTTTTTTCTTTCAGAAAAGTGTTCGTATGGTTTTATACATATAAAAATATGATAAAATCAGTGTTTCTCAACAGAGGGTTTCATATAAAGTCTTAACAACTTAAAAATAAAGTTATTTAGTAAGAAATGGCTATAAAGAGTTGCAATAATATACACTAATTTAAAATAAAGTTACTGGTTACTAACCCCCCCCCCCCCATCTCCTTCTTCTCAGCAACGACAACTATTTTAGTTTTTTTGAGATATTGTAAAACCGAAAATAAACATCTGTTCTATATCGTAAGGTTTTATTTGCAACTCTCAGATATTTTTAAATAATTCTTGTTATATTTAAATTATTTAAATATTTTAAATCTTTGAGAATCGTTTGTTTTTGTTAGAATGGTGCAGGTATATGCTATTAATGAATGGTGGCCATTCATATGTGTAATAATTATGAAGCATTAGGGTCACATTTTTTTCACAGCAGAGCCATAATCTTTACAGAAAAAATAGCTCCTTGTCAACAGCGCCTCGAAAAGGGCATTAAGAATTACATAATTTGTTGCTATTGGCAAGCCAAACATATATTGAGTAAAAGCGGTGCTTTGTTCGAAGCAAAATAATGATTTCATTTCTTTGAATTTAGGGTTGACTTTCCAACAAGAATTAGTTGCAAAATGTCTACAAAAGAAAAAAAGGATACAGATGTAAAATGAATCTGAGACATTGGATCTGTGTTATAAAATTATTGTCATGACTAATTTCACTTTCGTAAAAATCCCATAGAACAAACACTTATTTTTTTGTAAAGAATTGTGAAGCGGCCAAAGAAGCAATAAATAAACTTATCCGAAAATTTAACCCATATTTATTTACGTAAACGAAGCAAAAGATCTAACAAAAAAAGATGCATTTTTCCATGAAAATAATATTACATCAAACGTTAAACGTTATACAAAAAATATTATTTACTAGGTGATACTGTGGAATTACTTCTATATTTATGATTAAAAAAAATATATTTTTAATATATTTGTTTGACATTATCAATTTCAATATCACTGGCAACCTTGATGTTAAATGTGAAGAAAAAAAATCATCACACAAAGTACCTTTTTTTGTGTAAACTTACACTCGGCAAAACGAACAGATATGTTCGCGCGGACTCCTGCGCACTGAAAGTGAGATGCACACATATGTTCGCCCGGACTCCTATTATTTTTTTCATTATTTTTTTTTATTATTTTTTTTTATTATTTTTTTTATTTTTTTTTTATTTTATCATTTTTTTTTATTTTATTATATTTTTTTTAATTATAATTTTTTTTATTATTTTTTTAATTTTATTTTATTTTATTTTTTTTTATTTTATTATTTTTTTTTTAATTATTTTTTTTTAATTATTTTTTTTTATTATTTTTTTTTTATTATTATTTTTTTTTATTATTATTATTTTTTTATTTTATTTTATTTTATTTTATTATTTTTTTATTTTTTTTAATTATTTTTTTTTTAATTATTATTATTTTTTTTTATTATTATTTTTTTATTTTATTAAAAAATAAAATAAAATAAAATAAAATAAAATAAAATACCATAAAATAAATAAAATTAAATACTTAGCAACAAAAATCTCACGTTTCTGGACAACGGGCTTACAGCTTCTCTATATATTAATAGCCGATAAAATAATCACTCGCTTTTCACTTTTTACTTTTCACTTTTTACTTTTCACAAATGTGTGCGTACTGATGTCCTCGGGTATTTTTCTTCTTTTACGAAATGTATTTGTTAGCGTATTTGAAAATTAGTTGAATAAAATATATATACTACGAAAAATGATTGTTAGCAAACTTGAACATTATTCCAAAAATTCAATAATTTGCAATTTAAAAACTGCAGGGCTGTCGATATATGCGCCGAGGTCGATTTATGGTACTATGAAAAATGATTGTTAGCAAACTTGAACATTATTCCAAAGATTTAATAATTTACGAAATTTCTGCTACTACGAAAAATGGTTGTTAGCACACTTGAACATTATTCCAAATATAAAATAATGAACGAAATTTCTGCTACTACGAAAAATGGCTGTTAGCAAACTTAAACATTATTCCAAAATATAATAATTTACGAAATTTCTGCTACAACGAAAAATGGTTGTTAGCAAACTTAAACATTATTCCAAAAATTCAATAATTTACTAAATTTCTGCTACTACGAAAAATGGTTGTTAGCAAACTTGAACATTATTCCAAAAATTAAATAATTTACGAAATTTCTGCTACTACGAAAAATGGTTGATAGCAAACATAAACTTTATTCCAAAAATTCATTAATTTACGAAATTTCGGCTACTACGAAAAATGGTTGTTAGCAAACTTGAACATTATTTCAAATATTAAATATTTTACAAAATTTATGCTACTACGAAAAATGGTTGATAGCAAACATAAACTTTATTCCAAAAATTCAATAATTTACGAAATTTCGGCTACTACGAAAAATGGTTGTTAGCAAACTTGAACATTATTTCAAATATTAAATATTTTACAAAATTTCTACTCCTACGAAAAATGGTTGTTAGCAAACTTAAACTTTATTCCGAAAATTCAGTAATTTACGAAATTTCTGCTACTACGAAAAATGGTTGTTAGCAAACTTAAACATTATTCCAAATATTAAATAATTTACGAAATTTCTGCTCCTACGAAAAATGGTTGTTAGCAAACTTGAACATTATTCCAAAAATTCAATAATTTACGAAATTTCTGCTACTACGAAAAATGGTTGTTAGCAAACTTGAACATTATTCCAAATATTAAATAATTTACTAAATTTCTGCTCCTACGAAAAATGGTTGTTAGCAAACTTGAACTTTATTCCAAAAATTCAATAATTTACGATATTTCGGCTACTACGACAAATGGTTGTTAGCAAACTTAAACTTTATTCAAAAAATTTAATAATTTACGATATTTCTGCTCCTACGAAAAATGGTTGTTAGCAAACTTGAACATTATTCCAAAAATTCAATAATTTGCAATTTAAAAACTGCAGGGCTGTCGATATATGCGCCGAGGTCGATTTATGATACTATGAAAAATGATTGTTAGCAAACTTGAACATTATTCCAAAGATTTAATAATTTACGAAATTTCTGCTACTACGAAAAATGGTTGTTAGCACACTTGAACATTATTCCAAATATAAAATAATGAACGAAATTTCTGCTACTACGAAAAATGGCTGTTAGCAAACTTAAACATTATTCCAAAATATAATAATTTACGAAATTTCTGCTACAACGAAAAATGGTTGTTAGCAAACTTAAACATTATTCCAAAAATTCAATAATTTACTAAATTTCTGCTACTACGAAAAATGGTTGTTAGCAAACTTGAACATTATTCCAAAAATTAAATAATTTACGAAATTTCTGCTACTACGAAAAATGGTTGATAGCAAACATAAACTTTATTCCAAAAATTCATTAATTTACGAAATTTCGGCTACTACGAAAAATGGTTGTTAGCAAACTTGAACATTATTTCAAATATTAAATATTTTACAAAATTTATGCTACTACGAAAAATGGTTGATAGCAAACATAAACTTTATTCCAAAAATTCAATAATTTACGAAATTTCGGCTACTACGAAAAATGGTTGTTAGCAAACTTGAACATTATTTCAAATATTAAATATTTTACAAAATTTCTACTCCTACGAAAAATGGTTGTTAGCAAACTTAAACTTTATTCCGAAAATTCAGTAATTTACGAAATTTCTGCTACTACGAAAAATGGTTGTTAGCAAACTTAAACATTATTCCAAATATTAAATAATTTACGAAATTTCTGCTCCTACGAAAAATGGTTGTTAGCAAACTTGAACATTATTCCAAAAATTCAATAATTTACGAAATTTCTGCTACTACGAAAAATGGTTGTTAGCAAACTTGAACATTATTCCAAATATTAAATAATTTACTAAATTTCTGCTCCTACGAAAAATGGTTGTTAGCAAACTTGAACTTTATTCCAAAAATTCAATAATTTACGATATTTCGGCTACTACGACAAATGGTTGTTAGCAAACTTAAACTTTATTCAAAAAATTTAATAATTTACGATATTTCTGCTCCTACGAAAAATGGTTGTTAGCAAACTTGAACATTATTCCAAAAATTCAATAATTTACGAAATTTCTGCTACTACGAAAAATGGTTGTTAGCAAACTTGAACATTATTCCAAATATTAAATAATTTACCAAATTTCTGCTCCTACGAAAAATGGTTGTTAGCAAACTTGAACTTTATTCCGAAAATTCAATAATTTACGATATTTCGGCTATTACGAAAAATGGTTGTTAGCAAACTTGAACTTTATTCCAAAAATTCAATAATTTACGATATTTCGGCTACTACGAAAAATGGTTGTTAGCAAACTTAAACATTATTTCAAATATTAAATATTTTACGAAATTTCTACTCCTACGAAAAATGGTTGTTAGCAAACATGAACATTATTCTAAATATTAAATAATTTACGAAATTTCGGCTACTACGAAAAATGGTTGTTAGAAAACTTAAACATTATTCCAAAAATTGAATATTTTACGAAATTTCTGCTACTACGAAAAATGGTTGTTAGCAAACTTGAACATTATTCCAAATACTAAATAATTTACTAAATTTCTGCTCCTACGAAAAATGGTTGTTAGCAAACTTAAACATTATTCCAAAAATTGAATATTTTACGAAATTTATGCTTCTACGAAAAATGGTTGTTAGCAAACTTAAACTTTATTCCAAAAATTCAATAATTCACGAAATTTCTGCTACTTCGAAAAATGGTTGTTAGCAAACTTAAACATTATTCCAAAAATTGAATATTTTACGAAATTTATGCTTCTACGAAAAATGGTTGTTAGCAAACTTAAACATTACTCCAAAAATTAAATATTTTACGAAATTTCTGCTACTACGAAAAATGGTTGTTAGCAAACATAAACATTATTCCAAATATTAAATAATTTACGAAATTTCTGCTACTACGAAAAATGGTTGTTAGCAAACTCGAACATTATTTCAAATATTAAATAATTTACGAAATTTCTGCTTCTACGAAAAATGGTTGTTAGCAAACTTGAACATTATTCCAAATATTAAATAATTTTCTTAATTTCTGCTCCTACGAAAAATGGTTGTTAGCAAACTTGAACTTTATTCCAAAAAATCAATAATTTACGATATTTCGGCTACTACGACAAATGGTTGTTGGCAAACTTAAACTTTATTCCAAAAATTTAATAATTTACGATATTTCGGCTACTACGAAAAATGGTTGTTAGCAAACTTGAACTTTATTCCAAAAATTCAATAATTCACGAAATTTCTGCTACTACGAAAAATGGTTGTTAGCAAACTTAAACATTATTCCAAAAATTGAATATTTTACGAAATTTATGCTTCTACGAAAAATGGTTGTTAGCAAACTTAAACATTACTCCAAAAATTAAATATTTTACGAAATTTCTGCTACTACGAAAAATGGTTGTTAGCAAACATAAACATTATTCCAAAAATTAAATAATTTACGAAATTTCTGCTAACTATAAAAATAAAATAAATTAAATAAAAATAAAATAAAATAAAATAAAATAAAATAAAATAAAATAAAATAAAATAAAATACCATAAAATAAAATTAAAATTAATACTATGCAACAAAAATCTCACGTTGCTGGGCAACGGGCTTACAGCTAGTACTTATAGTTACACTATTCAAATGGCACATTATTGAGGCATACAAATATAATGTGCAAGAATTGATATACCTACGTTAAGTAAAATAATGGATTCTCAGTCACGTTTACGATGTTACTATCGATTCTCGATGGAAAAACATTGTACTAAAAAAATAAAATACTTTTTTAGAAAGATCGGAAACCATTTCGTTCATCAGTTGATGCTTGCGATGGTCGAAACTGGTCTTCCATAAAAAAATAAGTTATATAGATTCACGAAAACATTGCAAAATTCTTCTTATTTCAACCATTCGCTTGATACCAATAATACATATCTGATATTAATTTATTTTTCAATGATACCTTAATAAATGCAATGAAAATTTGTCTGTTTGAGTCACTCTGTCACTCCTCGATCCTATTTCGACGTTTCGGTACTCAAGTGGTAATTTCATTAAATATGAATAAAAGTATACATGTATCTACCATTGTTTAACGAGAATTCACTAGTAAGCATGAAAGATATTTCAATGTAACATTATTGTAAATGCTATTGATATGTAATATCTTCTATATTGAATTATTATAATATTACGATAAGAAATATTTTAAATATCCGCCGTAATTCAATCTCACATACCTATGATAAAAAAAAACATAGAAACAAATACACCGATAACGAGACGCATTTTCTTAAAATAAATCTGCTACGAAACACGATTCTTTTCAACGAGTCTGCAAATAATTCAAATGAATATCATCGTAAAATATAAATTGATTTTAATAAAAATATAACGATGTGAAACGTACGTATAAAATAGTAAATAGATATTCAACGATGTGCATTGTGTGGAAAGCTTTTAAGAATCGTGATCGACTGTGAAAATAAACATCGCGTAGCACAATATCTATTCATCACTTTTATCTGTATCGCAGAAATGAAAGTTTTATAAAGCTCAAGAAAAAGCTGCGTTACTTTTATAGTTTGGCATAATTTAGATGGCGGTGACACTCCTCTCTATTCAATACGAGTGAACGATGAAAGTAAGCTTTTAATTCAAATAACCAATTTATTGAAATATTTTTTAAATAATAGCACAGTGAAGTTTATGGAAATATCTTCTAGTCTTGATCAACGTCAAAATAACAACATACGTGACAGTTCACAAAATAAGTCGAAACGGCGAGCCTTCGCATTAAGAATATTACACAGTTTATTTCGATTCATAAATCCTGATTAATTATCTGATTTGATTACTATTTTCTCTACATCGTTTACTATTAAAGATTTAACTAGTTTTACTAAGCGAATATCAATTTCGGACAAAGGATAATAAAGTTAATACTATACATATTTAAAAAAATATATATATTTACATTTACTCTTACTCGTAAATATGAAAGCCACAACTGGATATTATAAACCAAATCTGCAGGGCAACAATATATACTTGTAGTGAAAATGATGCTTTGTAGGGTTATGACAAAAAGATTACTAGGACAAAAAAAATAAATAATTTGCTTTTTACATTCTTCCAAAGTAATCAAATTTTAATTTATACTAAAAATAAATATTTACGATCATCGAAATAACTACATTACTACTAAGGTTTGCTAAGACATTTTTAAATGCCAGAGTTAATTACCGAGTTTAAAAAATGTTCATTTATAGATACGAAAATACGTGAAATAAAGTGACCATCTTCGTATCTCAAGTAACGCGAACGGGGGTGTACCCGCAACGCCACCGTTAACCGGAGTCGTGGGGCACAAAAATCCATTAACTCTCCTCCAGCCCTGTCGGCATATTTCACTTTTACAAGATAATATTAAAATATATAAATTTACGAAACGGCGTTCCTGGGAGGTTATAATATTAAATATCTCGCAAATTTTGACAGCACGCTTTACTGCGACGCTTCACCCTGTACCCAGAGAATAGTATTGCTAGAATCGTAGTATCAAGATTTACATCCATTGAAAAACTACTGAGGTCGTAAATTGTTCGAGTGTTGTATATTTAAATAGAGCCTTTTTCCTTACACACTCTAGTTATCTTTGGCATAGAGAAACTTTATGAATAAAATTAAAAATATGGAAAAGTTTTAACGATCTAAACGTGAAATTGAATTTTCATCAATCAGCAAGCAATTTACTTTTCATAGAAATAAAATATTATCAATGATGAGATATCTTCTCTTTACGAAAAGGTTGACATGTTGTGACATCTTCAGAGGGCAAACAAAAACGTCAATGATTTTTCATCCAATGATAATTCGTATTACTTGCATGAGTGTTGAACAATTTAACATACCTGATCAATTCGAATATTTATAAATTCTAGCATTTATAACAACGGCGCTGGAAAAGTAAATTGCTGCAAGAAATAGACATCATTGATTATATTAAACAACAAAAATGTAAGAAAGCAGGGGCGTTGGGGTCAAAGTCGTAAAGATAACGACGAGTTTTTTTAAATTCAATTGAAAAACAGAAAAAATATGCATTTCAGTGAACATTTAAAGATTTATTTTTTTTTAATCGGAGGCGGATCTGTTATAAATTCCGAAATCGGACTATTTGTGAACGTCGGAGTCGGTAAAAGTATTCCACGAAATGATTTAATATTACCACAAGAATATATTTTTTGGTAGTTGCTCACTGTTGACGAGCATTGTTTAAACTTTAAAGCAACGGTCACCAAACTACGGCCAGTAAAAAAGTTTTTTAAAAAACAATTCGGCCGCTTCTCGAAAAGCTATTCCAGGTTTAAAGTAATCGTTTGAATATAGTCACTTACTTAAATTGAATACATATGATTGACTTAAGTCGCGTAAAAGTAAATATTTCGATTTTTTGATATTCATTTTAAAATCACAGCATGTATAGTTGATATTAAGCATAACTAGTGTTGATATTTAAAAAAAAAACACCAAACACAATTCAATAAAATTAGTACCATGCAACCGGCAAGTAAAACAGAAAAAAACTGTAGAAAGACAGAAGTTTATCTGTAAGAAATGTACTTACAAAAGACTGCATTAAAACTGAATATTTATTATTTAAAAAATGTTAGTTTTCTGCAATCGTTTTCTTTGTTACTGACTGATAGAACTAAAGTGATTGATTCTATATAAGTGCGATAGGTACTTTACAAATCGGTCTCCAATGAGCAAGTGTTGCGTGCATGTCAATCGGATTAACAAAACCAATAAGGCATGAAATGTCTTTGCTTTGTTGAAAACGCACGCACGACCGACAAACAAATCCAAGTGAGAACCGTACACGTCCATAATAGACCGACACTCGGTGAAGCAAGCGGAACACCTGTCCGCCTTGGCAAGTGTTTGTAGAATATGTGCAACACTGAACCCGCTGCATATTGCGTACTGCAAGGACCGTCTTATTTGCATAAGTGCGAACGGTCTCTTTCAAGGTTTGTTCAACGCTGGAATATCGAAAAGGAGATCAGATTGGTATAATGTTTGCAATACACAGTAATCTGAATCTTAATAGTAAAGTATAGTAAAATCGTTCAATATACATAAAAAATATCACCCATTGATAGATGAAAAACCGGGGATTTTCCTCACGTATATATGGATATTAGCGGCCTAGTGGCAAGAGCTTTTTTTCTAGCGATCAGACGGGTCTGGGATCAACTCCCGGCAAGTTCAATATCTAATTTAGATTTTTAAATTAAAATTTGACATCTTGAAAATGAGTCAATTTAGAGTGAAATATAAAAAAATCTCATCTAAATTATCATGTATGATTTTTCAATATTGCATTGTTGTAATGCCACTTAAAAAAACTTACTAAAAATAAAATAACACCGCAATTATTTAAGTATTTAAAGACATAATATCATGCTTCCTCTATCTAAGTATAAAAATATATACAGAATTCTTTGATGTTCGCCAATCGTCGATATCCCTTAGATCCGTCGAATATTTACATCATATGAATACACTAACAGGACAGTGGTTCAGGTTGAACTACGTGCAAAGTCACTACCGCAAATAATATTTGACATCAATAATACATCCAGGCTAAGAATGACTAACGGGTATATCAATGTAGCACATAGGACAGCTGTAGCCACACTTCATGTGGCAAGTCAACCAGAAATTTTGCTGCAGTATTTTAATATACATTTTTTTATGTCATACGGAAGAGTAAATTAATAGAAAAAAAATATTTGTTAAGAGTAGGGTAGTAGCGGCTTCAAAATTGAAAAAATCCGTTTTGATAAATGTCATTACACTGGTTGCGCTACAAATAGTTACGAGTCAATTATTAGTGGAAAGATATTGTATCAATAAAAACAAATAACAATTATGTTAGTATTACATATGAATTGAACCGGTTTCGCTGAACAAAAACTACAATTGAACAGAGCCGCTTATACCAGCGATTTCCAACCTGGGAGGCGTGAACAAAGTGAGGCGCAAACAGTCTAAAATATTTGTTTACTCTTTAAAACGTGTCTTTATTACTAAATGAAATAAAGGATGGGGAGGCGCGAAGATATTTTTTCTCTTCAGAGGGAGGCGCAGTAACACAAAGGTTGGAAACCCCTGGCTTATACAATATAATGTGTTGTATTATGCAATTGAATACAGGAAATAAAATAACCACTAAGTAACAAAAAATATGAATAAATTGAGAATGCAGAAAAATGTTCCATATGTCACAAATAAAATTTCTGCAAACTCACTTTTTTTTTTTACTAAGTGTCTATTTATTTCCTGTATTCAGATTGTGGGATAAGAACTACAGATTCTGTGTTAATTCTATTAACACCGATAACACATACCAACGACAAAGATTGGTTTTCTTGATTACCATTACTGTCAATATTGATATGTGTGTTTACGATTATAATTAATGCATGACTGAAAACTTTAGTTTATATTCGATGCCAGCATCATCTTATTAAACACTTGATACTGATGTATCTATTCGAGATATTGCTGAGAAACATAACAAAGAAATCAGTGCAAAAATAAAGACCGCATCGACGTTATAGTGCAATTAAATAAGGTGACTATCAATGTAAACATCATCGTAGATTATGCCCCCTGGCATCGTAAAATAAACACGATAATTTAGATTCAGATGCCGTCATCGTATACTGATAACTAGACCAGCTATGAACACAGATACGCGATCGTTTATGATAAAAATAAAGAGATTGATGGTTATAGCTATGGCCGAACCACCCCAAGAATAGGTGAAGTAGAGTGCATGGCACACATGTAAATAAATTATTGTACAATATTCGGTATTTATTTTCATATAAAGCATAATATTAGACAGGCAAATTGCGTAGATTCATTGAAGAAGCATGTTAGGGGTGTATTGAAACGGAATAAATTTTACTCTTACGATTAATCAAATAGATATTAAACAAATTTTAAATGCAGGAGCTGTTTTACCTAATGTGCATTTTAAGCTTATAATAGGAATAAGTTAAAAATTTCGTCAGAAGAAAACTGAGTAAAGTTGGACTTTAATAATTGAGAAAAAAATTAAGTAAATATTAAGAAAATATATAAATATTTTTTGCGCACATTTGATCGAATTTAAATGTTAGTTTTGGTAGAAATCATTTATTTTTATAAACTTATTAAAAGATCAGCCAAATCCAACACAAAGAATCGATAGTCTATTCTCGTTTCTACTCTAATTATATATCACGAATATATACAGACGCATGATTAAAAATGCTATTTGAAAAAAGCGAGAGAAAACTCTCGAAATATTTTTAGTGTTTTCGCATATAATAACCTAACATTACAGATGGAAAAGTGTCGATTATCCAGTAATAAAGAAAAGTAGTCCGAAAATTCGAAAATGACATTTTTTTTAAATCAATCTGAAAAAAACATTACGAATCCTACATACTAACATAAATAAACAATATATACGAAACGATGCATTTAAAAGTGAGTGTAGTTTCACAAATACAATTTGGAAATAAGGTCCACTCCATGACAGCTGAATTATTTAATAACGAACGGAATTGGGTAGGACATACAAACTCTATACCATCGCTTTGACAAATGCACGGTGGCCCGATTTATTCCTCCGTGAGAAAAATAAGAATATGAACATTGATTTGAAGTTTTACGCCATTGGTAAGAAGAATTCATTATTTCATAAATACAAATGTGAAACCAGTTATTTGTTTGATGTGATTTAAATCTTGCACGCATATAGTTTTACGCAATTAATTAACGGAAGTGTACTAGTTTCTTATCATAATTTATCGATTGGTTCCATCGCACCAGTTAATTAAGTCAATGATCGGACAGAAGATATGTATTGCGTTTAAATTCTACAGTGACTATTTACCAACATATTTAGAAAGCTGAATACACGACGACGGAAAAAAATTAACGTTACATGACAAACGCGCAACCGTCTAAAACCTATTTTTTGTACACACGACAATCAAGACAAATCATTGCGAAAACCGTTCGAATGTCCAGATTTCACAACACACCGCTCGGAAAACACAATTTCGCTGCACTCACCGCTCGCGAAAAGTCCTTTATTTTTATAAGCGAGCTGCGTTCGGCTTGTGAAACTCGGGTTCAACAAACTGTTCGCCCAACAACATCACAATATCAGCTGTTTGTGCAATACCACCACTACACTCGGCAGACGTGACGTAACAGCTGATTCGCAACCGGCCCGACATTAGCCACTCGCCACTCACCGTTCTCGCGCTGTAAAAGTATTTTTATTATCATTTTATTTATTATCAACGTTAACCAACACTTTCGCATCAGCGCGAGTGCCAGCGCTGCCACTTTTACAATTATCATAATCTATATGATAATAAAAGTATGCCCCAAATAAACAAAAATTAAGATCTAAATACTTTTCTTCTTGTCATCCAAACAGTGAACACCCACCTATTGATATGAAAATTAAGGGATAAAAATAAACTTGACAATTAATGGAATTATTAGCGTCTTATAATCTCGTGATGGAAATAAGTTGATAAATTGATACTTGCAAAATAACGAGGATTTAAAAAAATATTCTTTATGTTTATAATTAATTATTTTAATTAGTATACGTGCTCAAAGCGTTCTTTCTATGTAAGCTCTTGTTGTGGACACCAATAGTTTCAATGTGTATTATTTTTGTATGTGTATGTAACAGACATATTTTACGGTTGAGCGAAACCGGTCCTGACCTTTTAAATAAAGTGGAATAAAGTACAAAGGAATATTGTGTTTTTATTAATAGTTGATACATAAAGTAAATTCTTACAAGTAAAATGCATTCTTCTTTTTGCAATTTATGTGTATAACGTAGACACACGCAAAACGCTACCGTAGCGGTCGAACATTTATCTCAAAATTTTGTTAATGCCGGCAGTCGCGTTTCATCGGTTCGTCTGAATAGACTTGTTTTTTACAATTTTTAGACAATTTATATTTATGTAAACTCTCTCCTGTAACATGCAAATGTTTGTAATAATTTATGTTTTATAACCGATTGCAGATCGAAAAAAGTTTTATAATATAATCGTAACCGATCACCGTGTTTATTTAACCTCATATCCATTTGGGATCTCTCATTGTATATCCTTCTTTTCTTGCCGTTTGTAACAGGGGTTGAACAATTGACTTATGACCAGATCTTTTTAGGCAACTTCTGTTAAAATTCTACACTGCGGAACAAATACCCATAACTTGAGCAAGTTATGCTTACGGACAATGTTGCCAGTAGAGAATAAGAACCAGTAGAAAATAATATCTCTGTAAAAAAACACTGTCGATAGCATTTAAATTATTAATAATAAAAAATAGATACAGTGGAACCCCGATCTACCGTTCTCGCATTGTTCGTTTTCCCGCATGGATCGTTTATTTTTCATAGTCCCGGCCAAACACCCATAAGAACAATGTAAACAAATTCCGCATTAGTCGTTCCCCGATTTACCGTTTTCCTCGATCTATCGTTTAAATATTTTGGTCCCGTCACGAATATTATTCCGATTGACCGTTTTCGTTAAATATTTTTCAAAAATAGTTTTGCCTCGCATTTTGTTTCGCGTTTTTTTCACTGGAACCCCGATCTACCGTTCTCGCTATCTTCGATTTTTTGCATGGATCGTTTATTTTTTACTCGACCAAGACCCCACCCCACCCCGTCATAACAATATTTAACAATTCCACGTTTATCATTCCCCGATTTACTGATTTCCTCGATCTATCATCTAAATATTACCGTCCCGTCCCAATTATTATCCCGATTGACCGTTTTTGTAGAATATTTTTTTTTCGCTCAAATAGTTTTACATCGTATTAAGTTACATAAATAAGTTTTTTAAAAATAATCATTTTTTGGTATTATTTGAAGATTTCCCGCATGATCGGTTTCCCGGATTATTTGTTCATTTATTACGGTCCCTTGAAAAACGTAGAATCGAGGTTCCACTGTATATGCATATATGTTATGCAGGTCAGTCAAGTCAGCAATGCAGCTCCACGCAAGATGGAATCGAACGAAGGCATTTTTATACTGCGAGTTCACAAATGGGGTTCGGAGATAAATAATAATAGGCATTCAATCAAATAATGCTTGGCTGGAAAAGCGCCCCCGCGGCAGTTTCAATACGTCGCGAGAATAGAGACCTGTCAACCGGTGCAACAGTTTCCTGCAATCTATTGTGCGAGGCTTTCTATTGGGACAGCGTTGGCGAACCGGGAGCATGAGAATAAAATGTCCGAATGTATGAATGTATGTACTTAGCGAATAAAGAACGGCCGGAATCAATCAGACTTACTATCCAATGTGGTTGTAGTGAAAAGAATGATGGTCATAAATAACTTCACAATTAATAGTTGTATAAAAATATTATGTAAATATTATGCAAACTAGCTAGACATCGTTATATGTCCAGAATAATGTGTGATCAAAAAAGAAATTGAATCACGAACATATGTTTCAGATGAGCGTAGGTAGTTACGGCTTTTAAATGTCTTCCAATATATTTAATTTCAAAAGAATGACACTTCGTAAAGCTATAGAAAATTATTAAAAATAGATTATACTTTATAAAAAGAAGTTCGTTAAACGGGTCTGTAAGTTTTCCAACTAGAAATTAAATAGCATTTTATTAGTGTATATTTTTTTACTAACAGACGAAAGCTTGCTACATTATAATATTAAGAAAGTATTCACAATAACGATCATAATTTTTGTTAGGTTTATGTTTTCTGGACGGTGACAATCGAATATTATTACTATACTATACACTATAAAACAATTTTTTCAATACATACATTGATAGAAGAGATTCCTTATATAACCTGCAAAAAAGATACATCACAAAAGCGACTGGGGTATTATTGTTATCAATGAAGTATTACAGAAGATTGTCGATGGAAGAATTTTATATATAATTATTCGAATGCTAAAACAGTGATATAAAAATAATATTATGAATCTTTCGTCAAATACAATAATAACCCTTATCATCCATTGAACGAATATAAAAGTTGTGATCATAATGTAAGGCGTTCTATATACTAAAACGAAATGAATTCAATATTCAAGATGTCGACGCGGTTTTCTTTGGCTTTAATCAATACAGGTTCCCATTAACTGCAATGGGAGCTTTCCGTCTGATAAATTGCCAGTCCGCCGACAAAAGCTGTGCGGGAATCAGGCATCCAGCACTGAAGGATTGCAGTCACTAGCGAAGTAATGTGTAAGGGAAACACACCACGAAGTCGGTATAGCAAAAGCCAACGAGGAAGCTCGCAAACAAATCATAAGCCGACACTAACGACCGTGGTGGATCGTTAGAAGGTTTACTCAAGTTTTTCAATAATAACTATAGTACAGTACACTAGGTACAATATGTATAGTCCATTTAACTTTGAAATATACATTATGTGTACGATTTGAACTTCTATTGAATAATACGTAATAAACTGAAGTTACATCAAATTCAATTTCCACACAATAACGTCTTCTATCAATGACGTGCTCGTAATTTTATTTTGCCGATTTTGAATGTGTGCATACCAAATTATTATTACTATTAAAAAGCGTAACTTTTAACAGCAACATCGCTTGAAGTGTAAATTGAAATAACTTTCAATTAAAACTATACAAAAAGGGAGCATGTATTTCAAATTCCAAAGTACGATTTAAAATGTTTATATCATTTCAGATTCAAAATACACGGGCATATGTTTTCCTCTAATTTGTATCCTTCCACTAACTAATTGCTAGTAATAATCTCACATCACACGCCAACATGTCGCAATGCCTCGCCTATATGGAGCTAAGCGATTTACTTTCAGCTACTGTTCTAAAAAAATAGTTTTAAGTTTTAAAAGATTTGTCATATTGGCTAACGTTGCAAACATTATATATAATTGACGAAAAAAATAAATTAAAATCCTTTCCTCGCCAAACGCTGTTTATAGGTACGGAATAATAAATAACGTGGGTTTTATATTTGTATTTCGACAAGCCGATTGCAATATGTGATAATATAACGATATCACTGCACATCAAAATGTGCAATTACGATTATTGCATAAAAAAGCATGACGCTACACGAAAGTGCAGTCAATTGAAAATACAGTATGATTACAAAATTATACAATATATTCATAATAATTATACAAGTATTTTATAATATATTTAATTCTTGACAAATGATAGTTTAGATTTTTTTTTAATTTGAATTGTTTGAATTTTTTACTTTTCCATGAGTTTTGTCGCTAACGACCCGGGTTTCGCCTTTCGGTATCTTCAGGCATTCCAAGTGCACGGATGTACTTGAACTGACAGGTTCAAAATTCAAACAATTCAAATTTGATATTGAAATTCCATCAAGCACCCTCAGTCGAAATACTTAATTAATAGTTTAGATTAGTTAAGTATATGTATAATTTGTTTGAGATTCAAACTAATAAATATATGTAGAGACTAAATAAATGTTTGCGACTGATTTCAATACATACACAATTTTCTGTTGAATTGCATGTCAATTGAGAACTGTTTAATTATCAAATTGAAATAATGCGTATCTCATTTCATCTGTGGGTGTTAGATATTAAATTATTTACAGTATATGCTATAATACTATTTCATTTAGGGGGGAAACTACGACATTCAAGTTATTAATAAAAACACAATATTCCTTTGTACTTCATTCCACTTTATTAATTAGGTCAGGACCGGTTTCGCTCATTGCGAGCATTGTCAACTGATAAGAAATATAATTTAACAATGCTATTTATACAAAATTGAAAAGTTATACACAACAATTGGCATTGAAAAGAAATTGCCAATTACATTAAAGTGATTCTAAAATAACACAAAATTAAAATGTTCAACACATCTAACATATAATTAAAAAGTCATCCCAGATTAATAAATTCAGAATGGCGATTGAAAGTATTTACAAACATAATTAATAAAGTGGAATGAAGTACAAAGGAATATGGTGTTTTTATTAATATAATGCCTTTCCACCAAGTATTGACAGTGAACACCCTAAAAGTGACATTAAAGCTATTTACGTACGGTCTTTTGACCTGTGAATATTTATTATATTTCATTGTTTATTTACACACGTAAAAGTAGTGAATCTTTATACAGCGTTGCGTTTCTGATTACAGGTAAACCTGAGAAGGTTCCCCATTCCAGATTTAGTCAAATGTGTCAGGCGAGCGAGTGTAAGAATCTGTTTTAGTGGTGAGTATCAATTACTTCCTAATGGGCCAACGTATTTATTGAAGAATACAAACACGCATATAAAACAGCTGATTTTCTCTATTCAAAAATAGAACACAGTTGAATGTAGAGATGTGCGAGGTCTAACTCAATCGCGCAAGACTTCTTGGATTTCAAGGATTTTGTAACGAGTCCCTTCATAATAACTTATAAATGAATACCAATGGTGCGATTAACAGAATTATTTAAAATGAGTTACTACCCTCGCAATAAGCTCGGCAACGTAAAACGGATACATCCGTGTTCACCTTTATTACTCTGCGTAACGTGTACAATAAACACACACACATACGCACGCGCCGAATAATGTTAAATAAGAAAACGTAATAGTGACGGCGCCAGACAATTTCAGGCCGTATTGCCGGAAGCTTTACGTCACTTTGCGGCTTATTACCCGCGACAGGTGTTAATGTTAAACAAAAGCTCGGAAAACCAAACCGTGATATCATATTGGTTTCTTCCCAGAGGTGTAATAAAGGAGCATAATAATTATTACTATAACAGCCTCAGGAAACACGATTCCTCGCCATTTGACGCTTAAAAATATACGATACTCTTCCACATTGTGTTGGCGAATAAAGTATGGACGACGTAAGTACGTACGTTTCACTTTATCTAAAAATGTGATACACAATTGTTGGACAAACATATTTTTTGGCGTTCATAATATATTTATTATTATATGATCCTGCGAGAAGTCAAGTGAGCCATGTAGTAAAATGGTAAAACTTTTCTACTGGACTTGTAAGTAAAATCTCGTATTTACCTTGTGTTTTGTGGAATTATTATTTTTCAAATTAGGGAGCTCACCTAGAATATTATAACGCATCTAACTATTTTTTTTATCTAAAATATCACATGACTCAATTCATAATATTCTACACAGCGGACCAACGACAGGATGAAGTTATAATTTTCTATACAGAAAAAAAAGAATTAAGAAAAAACTCTTATGTGGCATTCATTCTAACAGACGTCGTTTTGAGATAATTGCTCACTCAAACTGCTATTTACGGACATAAATAAATTTATAAAATTTTAGAATTATAAATTGAAATTTAAAAAAATCTTCAATAACTAAAATAAATTTTCGCCAACATGTTCCACAAATGCCACTTTTTGCCAAAGCCACCTACCTCTGTGCATGCAGCAAGATAGACAGGTGGGAAATTTAGCAGAGCGCGCGTGCATGCACTTTAAAATTTGATTCCCGTCAAAAAGAGTTTTCGTTTCGAATTTCCATAACCTAATAGATGTAACGCCGCGCTCGCTCTCTCCACCGACAGCCAACTGAACCAAGCCCCGAAGAGGAAAAGTAGACGAGAATTGCGGCGACACGGAAACAAAAAGAAGACCTCGACATTTTAGTTGCAAGCAATTCTGTCAGAGACTTTTCATATTTATCATATTCTACGGCTAAAAACGCAGCGCGCAATTTTGGCTTGAATACACCGATCATAAAAGGTCTTAACACATGGCGAGATAAATAAATATTAGTCGGGAATCTGAGTCATATTACCACGAACAGTGAGCGCCTTCATGCTCATATTCCGTCACCTCTGATGACGCTGTGTATAGCACGTAAAGGTAAAAAATCAAAGATAATTTGAAGAATTTAAAGCTACAAAATCAAGCTATTTTTCAAAAACTAATAAAATGATTGTGCTGTATAATATTTTACTGTTGAACGTATGAGGAAACCAGTTAAGGGTTAACTAATTGCTGAAACCAATGATGGAAAGCCAAAATAATTAATACCAATAATACAATTGAATAACAGATTAAAAATTTGTTATATTATTATATTAATCTGTTATAAATGGAGTTATACCAAGTAAATGTCAAATCAATTAACAATTTAATAATTTTACCCCGCAAATTTAATATTTGAATCGGTGACGAACTGACAGAACGCTACACTGGCATTTCTAACTTCTCTCACCTCGATTTCCAGGCCAAAGGAAAATGCATTTCGTTTGACAAATAATGTCCCGACTGTCTATCGTTCAAATGTGATTGCCATTTAACGTTTGCATGCACTGCTTTTCCATGTCCACATTAATAACGGAAACAATATGATATCTAATTTGTAACGACATACGAGTCGAAATACAATTTTGAATATGACACTGTTTGGAGATTTAATTTTCAAGTTAACCAGGCGATTCCATTCAATGACTACGTTATCTCTTGAAAATTTGGAACTGTTTCCTTTGACCAAATTATTAGTATCCGGTGACATCATTACGTGGAGAAGAGAGTCACAGATAATATTATATATATCAGCGGTCGGCAAAGTGGTGGTTCGCGAGAGAATTTCGGTGGTCCGCAGAGAAATTTGGAACTATCTTTACCTATATTTTTGTACTTTTAACTGAGATTTGATATTTTTGTATTGATTATTGGTTTTATTTTGTTAACAAGGTAAATTCTGTGTTCTTTGAAAAAAAAATCAATATACACTTTTAAAAAATTAAAAGAGGTCTGCGTGTTTTAAAATGATGTATTTAGTGATCCGTGCGGTTATAAAGTTTGCCGACCGTTGATATATATAATAGTTTAATAAAAATCGCAAGTCAATGTATAATAGCAAAGATTAAATGCGGTGATAATCTTTCAACAATTTTTGAAACTAGATTCAGTTCGTCTGTTAAACTTTTATTGAAATAAAGCTCTACCGACGGCGTAATCCGAAATAGCTATCAACTATATTTTAGAACTAAAACATGTTCAGATTTTTACCGTATTATAATGGAGTTCTACTAAGTAAATTAAAAATCAATTAATTAAAATGTCGGCTTGTATTTTTATATATCTGTTTTCGTATGAAAAAAAGAAGGCGTGGATGAAAGACTACATTAAAATTCAATTATGCTAAAGAAAGAGAGATCGGACTGAAATTAAAAAGACCAATTAATTATTCACGATTAAAATACATCTGTTTATTGGTAAAATAGTATCTAGCCAAGTTTTAGTAAAATAGCAATACAGCGATCTAGGCATTTCCCGGCACTCAACCAGCGAATATCAGAATGGAGAGGAAAATCGACATGTGCAGCATCCATTTCTTTAAAGAAATCACGAAACAGGCCGCGGGCCGCGACTTTTACGCCCGCAAGTTAAACCATAGTTCTGATAATAGTGCTATGCCGAAATAGCTTTCAAATATACATTTTTTTAAAATGTGCGCTACCAATTTGTAGCAAATATCATATAGTTATAGTGGAGTTTATCTCAACCAGATATGTGTTACTCGGTCATCCTTAATCTCTTTTCTCAAAAGAAGTCACAGAAACATCACAGAGAAATCAATTTTACTATCCCAACCAAGTCAACAACGTTGACCATTCGACTACATACCTGATATTATAATGGAATTTCACCAAGTAATTTTCAATCAAATCGTTAAATATGAAATCGCACATAATTCATTTGAAAGACCATTAAAACAAATCTCGTAGGCAAATCAATGATGTACGGGGTATTGTTGTTGTTTTTAGTGTTGTAAATAATATGCTGTGTCCTACATTCAAGTCCTTACCCGGAGATCGATAGTGACAGTGGGCAGAGAGAGAAATTGGCCATTTTGTGTAAATAAACTCGTTTTATTTATACTAACTGCTGTGCCACTTTGACCTCTTGGCTCTTTGAGTGCCTGGTTCGCGAATTCAAAACGCCTAATACGCACTTTGCGCAGTTCGCTGGCTGCGAATCTCGTGCGCGGCATTAGCGTCTGCAGAATCGAATAAAGCGTTTTTTTTTTTGTAGAAAGTGTCGTAAAATTTTACATCAACATCAACAGATAAATAATTATTCTAGGTGTACAAAATTTTCAGTAACATCTAACGGGACTTTATTTACAATAAGATGAAAAAATAGTATTTATGTTCTATACAAATTATTCTATATATGGTTAATAGCTACTTCGACTAATGCTCTCATCAGAATTATGTTTAAACTTATATTTACTCAGTTATGTATTGATTAGAAGAGATACACAATATATCTTCTCATACATTCTTACATTTTAATTTATATTGCAAAATATAGTATTGTACTTAATAAATTGACTTTATTGTTTCTTGGAACGATAACAGTATGGGCAAATTAACAAAGCAAATTAGTAATTATAATTTATGTGATTATTTATGATGAGTTAGTTACATTGCCGTCTTGTAAAAGTTTTAGCAACGGTAAATGATTGATATATGCTTGTTTAAATAACTAGTGAGTTCTACCTAGTAAATGTCAATTGAATCAAATTATTTACAATTGCCAAAGTAAGGAAACACGCATGATTTCGACGGACACTTTGAGGAAATTTATTTTAAAAACTAAATAACTTCCGTTACTTCTCTTGCACAAAACTAAATGTGAAAAACGTTTCGTATTTTAGAGAATCATCATCAGGCGCTAAATACTGATCATAATTGTAGGAATTGATTCCAATACTTAAGTTAGCATTACTACGAAAACGGTTTTAAACATTGACTCGTCACGTTTCACTTCATTCAGCAATGCATAATGCGAAAAAAAATATTCCAGCAGAACTAAGTATGATATTTCACTACGATACAGATTACGCAAACATATTTAAATAACTCGTGCTTCATTGAATCCGTTTTGAACACAACGGTATATTCCAGTTATATTCATTCAAATCGTAGGCGCATATAAATGAAGTTGCTTGGTACATAATCATGATTAAGTCTCGCTCAATGGAGCGGAGCGTAGACCGTCTCAAAGGTTTTCACGCGTTTACATTATAGAACTCCACCCCCCAACGTATTGAAATTATTATAGTTTGACATGCCGGGTTAAAGCAATACTAAGTAATACTAAGAAAGCGACTGTAAACTTTAATCGAATCACTAAATACTTATTCCATAACAAAATGAGCCGCTGTAATACAAGATGGCGGCCTATAGCTCCTCGCAGTTCAAACAAAACAGTTGACTAATAGTCCCTTATCTTAGCCCTAATGCCGATCTTACACGGACGTGAGGATAAGCTGTATTAATTAATTACGTTTGATAATAATTAATGATGGGAGATCGACGCGGCGGAGGGATTCTCTCGCACAATACAGAAGATACCGGTACCGCAACCTATATTAACATCTTCCATATTAGCTAACGGTATGGGATGCTTTCAAAATAATGATATTGTGGATTAGACGTGTGAGAGGAAAGCTAAGTTTCTGGCACTTTAAAGGGTGTTTTTGTCTTATCATTAAACTGGACTCAATAATAGTAAAATCATACGGAGTGAAACGTTTTACATATAAATAAATATATACGTGGATAAAGATACAATCTGGTTTTGCGCAGATGACGTTGTTGAACAGTGCACCTTTCACGTGAACGTATTGCGGCCATAAAATCTATTGATGATGCTACTTTATTTTTTATTTGAAAATGGATCAAAGTGCCGCGGGCTGCTAATGACTTTATGTGTAATAATCATCAGTGTCATTTTGTTAACATAAATAAATAACTCGCTTGAAGTTTTTTTTTTCTAAACTAGTTCCCTATTTGTAAAATTGAAAGTCCCTTAATTACCCATTAAATAAATCACTCAATAATTAAACCAAAAAAAAAAAAAAAATGTTTAAGCCCTCGACACAGTATAAAATGTTGTACCGGAAACTATCGTGACGAGGCACACATAATTGGAAAAATGTTTTTTGATTCAGATTCTGCCGACTGAAATCTCAAAAAGAAAAAAATATTTAAAATTCCATTTCAATAACAAACACCTCAAAGTATCGGAATCTATAAACAGCATTTGTAAATAAATGCATTTAAAACAAAAAGAGTCTTCATCAAAAAATGGTTCATTTTTTTGTTTGAAATGATCCCTTTATCAGTAATTTCTTGGATTCCGTTTGATGTTGTTTGCGCCCGTGAAAAGCAGTAATTTTCGACTCACTTTCTTCACAAGCGAATATAATGAAAATCTGAAATTTACGAACTAAAACATTACTGAGCAAAAGATAAGACTTCGTACCGTACTATTAAAAAGGTTAATGGTTTGTTCATCAAAGAATGAAAGCATACTTAAGCTTAACACTCTCATAATTGATAGTTTGGCAAACATTTGGTAATGTTTGCTTTTGTAGTTCATTCGGCATTCGGTAACACTTCGTGATGACATACTTTCCGGAGTAACTATTTACCAAAAAGTCGTACATTACTTCAATAACTAAAACAGGCGGCTTTGTTGATTCACGTAATTGGAACTAAACGGTCTACGAACACACAAGAGGCCGTGCATACAAAAGAATCTTTTGAATCGATGTTGTTTGCGTTTTTTCGTAACTGATACTTATCATCTCCCAAATACGTACGGAAAAGTGAAACGAAAAAAGCCCGAAGTAAGTGATTGCAAAAACTCTTTAACGCTCCATGATGTCCTTGCGAAAACACGGGCGGAAGAGCTGAGAGTTCGAAAATACAACACCTCTCAAATTCCGGTATTAAAAAACCTATCTAAATTATCTTCGTGATCCGATTGGTGCGTTGAACTCTTGCACACGTTATTCCGGACTTATCGTAAGTACACTTTTTTCTATCTTCATTCTCTGCGATAAGCTTAGCCGTGCGTCACGGAGAAATGTCACGACGACACATTTCGCATTTCGTGTCTATTCGTTTGTTATCGCATGCGTGATTTAATAAATTGCAGAATGAAATGCCGTTTGAGAATATCCCGAACGCCGATCAACGTTCGACGGTAGGTATTTTTTCCGCTATAAGATTTATGTATCACAAATTTTGTAGAACAAACGACATGCAAATTTTAGATATAATAAGCATGATACTCAATGGAGAAAGAAAGCGAACGATTCGTTTTTTTTGACTCGTTAAGAAACAAGAAGTGAAGTTGTCACACCAGCTATACAAAAATGCAAAAAATGGTTTTGATCGTCTTCATTAGATAAGGAACTCAAAAAGTATATATATATATTGAATCCTTAACGCAGCAATATTAAATAATAGTTATAACCATTGAAATCACAATCTAGTGTCCCACTATAAAAAATGGATAATTTAACTGTATAAGCAGAGTTTTAAAAAAAATATTTAAGAAACATGATAGTCAAGTGAAAAAATATCCAAGTATTTTAGACATAAGCCAAAATATGAACCATATATACAATAATATTTGTAGAACTAAAATACTACGATATTTTTTTATCTTCTTACAATGGAGTTCTGCCAAGAAAATACCAGCCCGATCAATAAAAAACATAATGAAAATGTTAATTTGATAATAAAGTATCATCGTCAAGCACCCTTGTTGAGCGTTTTGAGAGCGAAGAGTTAATACGTTTAAAATTTGATAACGACGTGCTTTGAAATAATTTCAACTTTTTTCACGTTTTGAAAACTGAAAAAATCTCACTGAATACGTACACAATTCTATAAAAAAACGTGAACATATTGGCTTGACTTTATACCAAACACATAGTGTTTTTTTTATAAGGATTTGTATAGAATGACTCTGATGGTTGGGGTGTAATACCTCTGCCTTACTTAGATCGGGCATGACGCTATTATATCAGACATGTTCTTTATTGAATCCAAGCATGACAATACAATATAGGGCGAGCGTAAGAAGCCGAAGCAAGAGCGCGCGAGAGTCCGCGCAGAAAGTGTCAATAATTCTGACAGGTCTCTCTTCCCATTGCGGGCAATCATTTTCATTTCTTCCCCGTCCCGGCCATGGCACGCCGACAACTCTCATACGAGTAGCGAGGGACGCTACATCAAAGGACGATACGCCTCATTTCACCGACACACAATACAAATGGGGATGGCACGTTGCTATAACAATATTTCGTCAACACTACCGCGTATATTTTTCCGTCGTACACAAAATACCATCGAAAACTACACACCTTTTATATTTATTTACATTCGTAGAAAGCAATACGTTGAAGTTTACATGCTAGAATACAAATAGATGATCCGTGTGCCGAAACTGATAACTGTTAAATAAAATAATGCCCTATGATTGTAAAATGTATTGGTTCTAACAAATCGTTTATATTCACGAGCCTTATTTGGAAGATTTAAGAAGAGGAATGTGAGTTCTAACAGTTATAATATAGAATAAAAAAGGACGTTTTAACGGTTTTAAGCCCTATGCACCATTTTAATACTGCAGGATTGAAAATAACCTAAAATATTATTATTATTACAGTGTCACATATAGAGATGTTTCCTTGGACAGATCAAATACATTTATAAAATTTGAATTATGTTGATTCTGTTCTTTTCCATAAGTTTTGTCGATAACGACCCGGGTTCCAGTCAACGTTCTAAATTAATTAAAATAAATATATAATATATCGCTTAAAGAAAATAATAGGATAGACTGAAAAAGTCAATTTTAAGATCACTATGATAATCGATAATGAAAGCTTAACGTATTGTTTCGAAATTTAAAAACATCAGTAAGATAACCATAATAAAAACAAAAAAAAATACAATTATCCGCTATCATAAAACACAAAAAAACTAAATAAAAATATAATCAACTATTTTATAAGTATGAAAATAACTTTAAAATTTAATTAGCTCAAATGTTGTATTTCAGATTAAAGTCACGGTTGCTTTCAGATATATTTAAATTGGACATATTAAGAGCATCGAAAAGATAAGTGAAAAAGTAAAAAAGTACAAATTCGATTCAAAAGTGGGATGATTTTTAACCACAAAAAAATCAACTAATAAACCAGAATTTGACTGGTTATACGCGTACGAAAATAAAATATGCACATCTGCTATCGTATATAACGTAGCCCTTTGTCGCACAAAGAAAATACCATGTAAAATACAACCTCATTTATTCGACGGGCATGTATTTTTTTCCCGGCGAATCGGAATACATATAAAACTGGATCGGTCGAGTAAGATGTATCGGGGAAATGTATTTTTTTCCGCGCCGTGGGAATCCCCAAAGACGTCGGGGAAAATATTTTCGTCATCCGAAAATATATATTTCTTATCTCGGAATAAGAAACAAGTGGAGGGACGTAAGCGAGATGTTATCGGCGAAGATATTGTTCGTAGTATGGTCAAAATACAACTACAAGGAACCGGAGGAAAATATTTTCGCGTTGGGTACTAATTTTTCTACTTTCGATGGCAGGAAAACAGAGCGTAGAGAGTTTAAATAAACGTTAGTTACATTTTAAAATAAAAAAAATTGTGCCGGTAGTAAATGATGAGAATCTTATGAAGTCTTCATTTCGAAAATATACGAAAAAAAAATTGACGTATATGTAGTAGAAAATAACTCACTGCACTCTACGTCGCTCGGACTGAATAAAAAAGATCCCTACCTGAAACAAAAAAATAATAATATTTAATAATCATTTATTTCAAATAGACAAATAAAATAGCATTTAAAACACAAAATTAAACACCATTTATGATACCAACGTGTTAATCAGGTTTAGACAGAGGTCAGAAACGTGGACATAACACAATAATAGAAATAATTTCAGAGGTTTCACTGCTGTTTCTGGAAACACTTTCAACACCTTTAAAAGTTCCCCCGACGATTAGGTATACCAATTTATAAAAACGGAAGAAATCAATAAATACAATTTTATTGATTGAATTAGCATTTATTGGTATCAAAATTAGCAATTTAAATAAATTTATTTAAATTAAATTTGTACAAAAATGTTGTCAATTCAAGTTTAAACATTGTTCTGACAAGGGCGTAAAGCCAAAAACATATTCAAATAAAATAAAATATTAAAGCTAAAATACATTGCTTTATTTGACCTTATCATCCATTTTACCAAGAATATTGAGTGTTTATGTATTCATGTTTATGCACCAGTTTACACTTACTTATGCTACGCATGCGAAGTATTTTTTAGATTTGGCAGAATACATGGATATTTTTTTACACATTATAACGTGTTTAAATCGATTTATAATTTAATATGTACCATTTTGCCGAGAAGATGGATATGGACACCCGGTCGTACGTTTATACTATTTACTTAGAATATCAAATCTCTTAATGACACATCAGTATAACAAAATAAAACCCAAACTAATATCTGTTTCCTTCCTTTCGCCACGACCATGATTGTTTAAAAACTTATTCTGAAAAAAAATACATTATGTACTTACTACAAGATTCTAGGCACCGCAAGGCCACGGCTATCGATAAACGTAGCATTGCTTAATAGAACACTTTCAAATTTCTGATAGTAATCTATCGGGAGACGTCTGGGAATTTATGATAATGTATCAGTGTTTAGTTTTCAGTTGAAGAGCCGCTTACTTTTGTTGACAACACACCCACCCCTGTCGCAATCAATCACACCGCGTACAGTGATCACTCATTTCAGTAGACCTATTTTCTTTGCACGGCTGGAAAACACTAAAATATTTCCACATAAAAATCACTTAATTTTACGTTGCTCTAACTTGCTTATACGCAATACATTTTTTTTTATTCAATAGAAGAAAAAATGATTCTATAATGACCGGTTATTTACTTCATGGATATACTGAATTAGTTTAGGTATTGTTATGTAAAATGATCGATTGGCTAGTAGGAAAACGTAAAAATCTAAATAAGTTGTTATGGAATTGCACGCTCGTGTAGATATATTATATACGCGTAGTTATCATCCATGAACGCATCCAGTTTACAAAATATTTCATTAATCGGTTGGTATTGAGGTTTTATATAAATCGATCAGTTTAGAGTTATTCACTGTCCATACTTAGTGGAAATGCATTATATTAAAAAATAAAACACTCTTTTATACCGATTCACTTTTGTGTTATCATGTGATTGGGAACGGTTTTGCTCACAGCAAGCATTATCAAATGATCCCTTGATAATGATCGTAATTTGTTTTTAATTTTTGAATAGTCTATATGCTAAAGAAAAACAACGAGATGGATATCTTCCTTGATTTAAAAGTATTTTAATGTTTAACTTAATTACTTTCAGGGTGTTTACTGTCAATACTTGGTGGAAAAGCATTATATTAATAAAAACACAATATTTCTTTGTACTTTATCCCACTGTATTTAAAAGGTCAGGAAAATACATTTAAACATCAGTTGACAATGCTCGCAATCAGCGAAACCGGTCCTGACCTTTTAAATAAAGTGGAATAAAGCACAAAGGAATATTGTGTTTTCTTTAATTTAATTTAATTAACAATGAAGCACACGAGAGTAATTTCTACAATATTATCACAATAACGTAACAGCTGTACTACGAAGGAATTTTTTGTAGTAATTACCTGTCATCTGTTTTTTTAAATCAAATCTGATTCCAAAACGGTGCTTATAGATTTATGATTGAATTTGTCTCTAAAGAAATGTTTCTACGCAAACTGCTTGTCGCTCAGTTGCTCAAACCTCTTTTTTTCAAGCATTAATGGATAAGCGCTAGGTCAGGACTATTGATAAGCGAAACGCTACGTTTTTGGTGAATGAGGAGACGGGAGGGAATTTTAGACATCACAGAGATTCATGCCTACGAATGGATATCAATAAATCGATTGACGGAGATAAGTCATGAAACTGGCCGTACTGGGTTTCGAGCTCGCGGGATTCGTAACCGTATATCATGCGATTACGTACTACGTCAATTACGTAAATATTTATTCATTGGCAAGTTCCATACATCGGTGTTCTGAAAATGCTACGTATATAATGGTATCAAGGGCGAAACAAAAAAAACGATTGTTTTGCGAAAATCGCAGAAACAGTTTATGTCCAAATATTTTTTTGGTTAAGACATATTCTATGTAACTTTTAGGGTGTTCACTGTCAATACTTGGTGGAAATGCATTATATTAATAAAAACACAATAATCCTTTGTACTTCATTCCACTTTATTTAATATGTCAGGACCGGTTTCGCTCATTGCGAGCATTGTCAACTGATGCCAATGATGTCAATGCTCGCAATGAGCGAAACCGGTCCTGACATATTAAATAAAGTGGAATGAAGTACAAAGGATTATTGTGTTTTTATTAATATTCTATGTAACGCCAAATAAATACAGTTAAAAGGTTGTAGGTTTGCCTTTATAATAATGTTGTTTTAAACAAAATAAATAGTAGAAAATATAAACCACCTGCATGGACAACGTTGTTGGTTTCAGTTACGTAAGCCACGGTTCGAATCCCAGTACGGACAGTTTAATAAATTGTTTTTTCAATCGATTTATGAATTTCTTTTCGAAGTCATGGATGTATGTGATATGTCTTGAATTTCCCCTCCCACCCAAACTATCCTAAAAATGGAGCGTAGCGAGAGCGATTAATTAACTTCTAGTCCTGTTCTAGCACTATCACGAAACGATAATCACAATATATTTTTTTATAGTTTCAGCCTTGCCACACTAAAATTCCCCGATTTGCGGTAAATTTAAATGAATAACTACGGCATTATTGTTTAACTACCTCATAAATACATCGTCCGAAATTCAACCCGAGTTATATATAATCAATTCTCTCTCTCTCTCTCTGTGTGCGGCGAAAATGACAGACATCAATGGGAAATATGTCAGATTACCTGAATGCTTTCCGTCATATAATATTTTCCACCGCAGAAGTGCGGTGTCGGCAGAAAATAAATTGCTCGCAGGCGCCGAAATGACGTTACGTCACAGATCCGGCCCGCTGTGCCTCCGCCTGCCTTTCGGGGGCCCCGCACACTCCCAACGTCTCATCTCGCTCGCCCTCGCGCGCGCGGTCTACCCCTTGTCGATTCGAATGCGATTGAAAAAGAAGGTAAATTTAAATTGCTTTTCCGATACACAAATAAATTTATAAACAGCCAGAGAACTATTTGTTATACGCTTAGATCAGATAAATAAAATTTCGTATTGTGAATGCATTATTCATGACGCCCTAAATGTAAGAGATGAAGAGTGCCTTTAAATACAATACATTTAAAATGTGGGGAAACTCACGACGTTTAATGTTACTTTCTATACACCATTATTTTTTTTCCGAAAAGAGTTTATTTAGTTTAGTCAGTATAAATTCAAAATTAACAATAAATCAAAACTCACTATTAGTGAGAGCATAAAACATTCAATCAAATATAGATTAAGTTCGACGTACTTTGCGCTGAAATAAAATAAATTTGAGATACCTTTCATGAATGAGGAAAAATGGCTTGACATGATTTATTGTTGAATTCGCGCTATAACAAGAAAGTGTTGACAAACTTTTACTGGAATAATTGAAGCGTTTCTTTCCAATATCCTTCCAAAACTTATAAATTTCGCAATACCTATTTTGTTTCCGTTATATATAACTACATAAAATACAAATGTCAGTATTATTTTGGAATAAATGCTAGATTGGTATATCATATTGTATATTCTAAGCAGTTGAAAATGCTCGTTGTCAACGAGTTTTGTCCTGATCATATTGAGTAAATAAATGTGAATAAAAACAAAAATAACAAAAAGTCGACAGTGGATGACGATAACATTATATGTTTATAATCCAAAATTTGAAATAACGATAAATCACTAATTAAAGCGACTAAAACTGTATTGTTTTGTAAGTAGCCTCATTTAATATGTGCATATGAATATATTATGCAGGATCGACGATTTCACCCGAATGTATCTAGGCAGGGCCGTAGGTACGCCGTTTCCCCGAACACGGAGGAATTATTTATTAAACTCAGCATATCGTGACTGATTAACCGACATTGTCTCAAACAAGTACCCTCCCGCTAAAGG
This sequence comes from Himalopsyche tibetana, assembly GCA_030503985.1. NCBI lineage: Eukaryota > Metazoa > Arthropoda > Insecta > Trichoptera > Rhyacophilidae > Himalopsyche > Himalopsyche tibetana. The sequence continues at coordinate 21,079,124 of JAPJYX010000024.1, forward strand.
TTACCACCCGACTTAACCTTTATTAGTGAACTTTCGCCATGTTGTGTCTCTGCAAACTCAAAGTGTATTCGAGAGAGTTGCCTAAGCCGCGCTACGAGGCTATATTTAACGGTTGGTTAGATCCCACCACGAAGTTGCATCACGCCGCCGAGCGCAAAGGTCCCTCTAACCATGCGTTTGTTCGCAATACCGAGAAATTTAAACATCAATTGCACTAAACGAAATTACGCCTAAGAATTTATACAACTAACTGATAAAAAGTAACATGAGATGACAGAACGAAAACTGTGGAATAAGAATATTTTAATATCTTTGATATATTCGGTGGTAATTTTGTGGAAGCTCATTTTTAATATAAGACTAAATTTGATAACATTGTTATTCCACTTTTTGTGCTACACGTTGTGACACGTATTCCGCCACTTATTCAGCATCGTCAGACTATGGCAATGTTTACGAATAAACTAAAAAAATGATTGTAATCTTATGTTATAAATTACAACATAAAAGTCGAGGTTTATCCTTTTTTACTGGACGCATGTAGGGGGCAACACACAAATGTGTGGCAAAATCTAATGGAAATAAATTCCACAATGGTGATCCACCTATCTTATTAACTAACGCTTCCTTTTCATTCATGAATTTATTAAATACCTTGTAGTTTTTATTTTTTAATATATGTAATGCCTTTCAACCAAGTTTTGACAGTCCTCACTCTAAAAGTGATAAAAATACATCAACATAATGAATCTCTATTTTATATCTGAGCGACAGTTTAAACATTTCAGGGATTTTTTTCAGTAAATTACTCAGCATTTCGATCAGATGGTAATAAAGAAAAATGTGTCAGAAAGAAGGGAATATTTTCAAGAATGGGGTTTTATCGAAGAAAACAAACTGGTCTAAGAATACGCATTTATATCGAGCGATCATAATTGTGCAATCGCGAACGCGAGATAAGTAAGGAGTTGCATTGTATGACCTTTCTTAGAAACAATTACAGTATAATTGTTTACTTAATTACAAAAGTAGTTAAGCTTATGCCAACATTATCTATAAACATAACAATACGTGTATTGGCCAGAACAATCGGCTTTATAGGACATGCAACGAATACTTTTAAATTAAAACCAAAGCGAATTTGCTTACCAAAGGGCCCTACAGATAATTATTCATTATTACCCTTTTTACACGATTATCTCTACCACAACGTTGCATTTTTTTTCAAATAAGACGGTTTTTTTCAATTCATGGAACTAATGTTTCTAAGAATTCTATCATTTTTTTTTACACGGATTTTTGCGAACCATATCTACCGTGTAAGAAAGAGTTGAGCGTAATAATGCTTTTGGAATTTATGCCGCGGAAATATAGAAAAAAGGTCGCGGAGCACTGGCTTAAACAGCGCGCCCGTTGCTGCATTATATTTCCACAACACGAAGTTATTATAATTGAGTTAAAAAGATAAAATTTTCCCCAAGCTGTTGCCAGTTTTGCATCAGACCCATCACTCATCAACGAGCGAGCGGCTCCGATTGAAAGCCTCGGACGTTGATGGATTATTTGGAATTTCAACTAAGCGTTGCGCAGAGTACACTAAGCACACTATTGCATCGTATAAATTACGATCGATGTTCAGTGACCAAAAACCGATTTAACAGACGCCCATCTACATACAACATATGAAAATTGATACATCGTTACTATGAATTTGGCAAGGGTAAAACACATACATACAGACGCGAGAGAAAATCATTTTGTAAACATTTCCATACACTGCCTATAACAAGGGTTTTCATATATTTTTTCATTCATTTTTCGCTCCTTTTTTGGAGCATATATCCGAGTGGTGGTATCTCTTTTTACTGCTTGTTACTTCATTCTTTTGTTTCTAAGATATAAGGGATAGAAATGATAAGACAAGACTAGTGATTAGCTGAATGTTTTTCATATACCCCGTTGTTTTAGGATTGGAATGAGGGGAAGGAATTTTTAGAAAACACAACCACCCATGACTTCGAACAGAAATTGATTGAAAAAAATGCTGTTTCTACTAGGACTTGTGAAATCCGACACGGAAGCCAACCTGACCAGACAAGTCGATTCTTACGAATAGTCCTGTATTTTAAGTTGTTTTTTAACATTTGAATTATTTTCAATTATTAGAGAATTATCAAGGGACGATAACTTATTCAATTAAACCTAATTTCATCTGAAAACCATTTGTGTTTTACCAAAAACTAGGGCAATGGTACGTTATCCGCTTTCCGGTCGCTCGTTCACGCAGAAGATGTATACACCGACAAAAAAATATTGGGAAAACGTTAAGTATCTAGAGTGATATCTCTTAAATGACTATATAAATGATAAATAGATTATTTTTTAAAGTATTATTTACCGATCAATATGTCCGTTATTTCGTTTCCGAAAATGATATTTTTTTGCCAATTTTTTAATGAGACCACTATCAACATTTTGCAAAATGCGGAGTGTCAAAATAAATATAAAATTTATGCAGTATGTATGTCCTTATATTATAATATGTGCAGAACCAGAATGAAATATATTGACATGTTGCATTGTGCTTCTAAAATTTGACGATTATATCGAGTACATTAATGTTTTACTTATTGTATTACTAGCTGACCCGGCATGCGTTGCAAGGCCACTCAAAGAAAGAAAGTGTTTGTGTTTTAATTATGTTTATTGAAGTGCTTTTGGATATATTTTGTTTTTTTGTCTGGTGCGTATATAAATAGATCTTAAGGTTTAACAACGCGTGATCAGGCCAGATACAGCTGTCCATGTGTGAAGCATGGATTTTTAAAATTAATTCCACACACTTGTAGCGATTGTCCAAATGCGAGTCGCACCGGAAACTGCAAACATTTTAATTCTAATGGCCCATCTGTCGAAATTATTGGAATGCTTGGACACAGTACATCGTTTCCTTTAAATTTTCCATTTAAAATTGAAGCTTAAATGATACTGTTCATTAATTTTTCACTGAAAGCCTGGTACCGTTGCAAAGTCGTGGTGGATTTATATTTCGGAGAAGAATGATAGTTACGCCAATTTTCAGTGTTAAAACGTGCGGTAGCATGCCTGGCAAATCAAGTGAGTTTAAGAATTCAGTTAGATAATTGACAACTTCGTCTTGATCAATTTATAGTATCGATGGACTTATACGTTGTTTCTTTGCCTGGTATTTCGTTTGGAATCCTGAAGTTGATGGCATTACCATCGTTGTTTTTGACTGCTAATATAACACATTCACTAAACCACTGATGATTTTTGTAATTCTGTGCGGTATTTGGGAAAACTTTGTGCATCAATTCGCTTACGGTTCCTGTAATTTTACAGAAGCTCGGTGGTAATGTGTGGATTCATTGATTTCTATTTTTCATTACCAATATCTGACAATTGTTTTTTGAAACGTTCAGCGGATGCATCATATTGTAATTCTACACGCATATTAGCTTTCAAAGTCAATTTCTGCACATGTCACCATAAAACTGATGATTTGAGACATGCACTTAATTTATCAGCAGCTGTTGAACGTGGTATAACTGGTAGTGTTTGTCAAAAAACACCAGACAATAAAAAAGGTTCGCCACCAAAGACCTGTTCATTTCCTCTCAATTCTTTTAGTGTACATACAGTGAAGATTTTTCAATGCCTTTTTGTGCGCCATAGTAAATTCGTTCCATTTAATGAGTTGATATGATTAAAGTCCTTCATCAATCATTATTTTTTTTTGATATTGCATGTTGGTGTTCAAAGGCAATTTCTTTGCTGAATGCGCTATTTGACCACCATCCAAAAGATTTGCTGTAATTGCAGATGAAGCGATTGCCAACAATATTTTTTCGTGATCCAACATTTTGGTTTGTGTTTGATTGCATGCATAATTCTGTCTTACGCTATGCGTTGTTCTGGGACCAATTTCGGAAGATTTGTTTGAACGAATATACCCAATTTGTCGACATCAAATTGTTTCTCGTTCCTCATCACGGTCAAAAGGGTTGTTTGCATATCATTAAGTCAGACGATGGGGCTTGAGCAGTGAGAGCTCGAACAGTTTCCAAACTTGCTCGTCTGTTTCTGAAGCTCGTGATGCCGTTTTTTTTCGTGCTTGAGGTCTAGATCAACTAATAGCAAGTCTTTTAGGTGGCATAATTGTTTGACAGCGAAAGAAATCCTTTGTGATGACTATTACAAATTCACTTGATAATTGTTTACAATACCCTTTGATTGTTTGACGTAACCATGGCACGTATCAAACTTAAAAAGACGTAAGTCGCTGCGCACTTAGCGCCATCTTTCATTCAACAACGTTCGTTCTGTTTGAAATACGAACGACGGACGTCAAAAATATTGAAAAAAAATTCGGGATAGGGACATCCTTCACCTAGCGAGATGAAATATACTTTAAAACCTATTCTACTACCTAACAAATATACATTTAAAAAATCATAAAAATCGGTCAAGCCTATATAGAGATAGAGATAATTTTTAGAATAATTGAAATGTTTAAGTTTGCTAACAAATTTATTTCGTAGAAAAAAAAAAGATCTCGGGATATATAACGACAGTCCTTCAGTATTTAAATTGTAAATAATATATTTTTTAGAATATTTGAAATGTTTCAAGTTTGCTAACAAATATATTTCGTAGAAGAAGAATTAGATCTCGGGACATAATATATTGACAGCCTTGCAGTATTTAAATTGTAAATAATATAATTTTTAGATTAATTAAAAAGTCTACAAATATATTTCGTAGTAAAAAAAAATAGACCTCGGGGCATATATCGACTGCCCTGCAGTATTTAAATTGTAAATTATTTAATTTTTGGAATAATGTTTAAGTTTGCTAACAACCATTTTTCATAGCTGCAGAAATTTCGTAAATTATTGAATTTTTGGAATAATGTTTAAGTTTGCTAACAATTATTCTTCGTAGTAGAAGACTTTAAAATAAAAGTGTAAATATAGTTCAATAAAATATCCATACTGTCATTAGAATATTCCTAATGAATGTCAGAAATAAAAAAGATTTTCAAGGCAGAATGCAAAATATAACCATACCCTCCAATAATAAAATCAATGACACTGATCAAAATCTGTCAAATCAGCTCCAAAAAATCTTTGCCCAGCCCTATAATTATAGCTTCAAAAAACCGAGAAACTTAAAAAGTTATTTATTTTTTGGAATAATTTTTAATTTTGCTAACAATTATTTTTCAAAGTAGCAGAAATATACCTCGTAATTTTTGGAATAATGTTTAGGTTCGCTAACAATCATTTTTCGTAGTAGCAGAAATAGACCTCGTGGCATATATCGACAGCCCTGCAGTATTTAAATTGTAAATTATTTAATTTTTAGAATAATGTTTAAGTTTGCTAACAACTATTTTTCATAGCTGCAGAAATTTCGTAAATTATTGAATTTTTGGAATAATGTTTAAGTTTGCTAACAATTATTCTTCGTAGTAGAAGACTTTAAAATAAAAGTGTAAATATAGTTCTATAAAATATCCATACCGTCATTAGAATATTCCTAATGCATGTAAGAAATCAAAAAGATTTTCAACGCCAGATGCAAAATAAACCCATACCTTCCAATAATCGAATCAATGACACTGATCAAAATCTGTCAAATCAGCTCCAAAAAATCTTGAAATTGTAAATTATTTAATTTTTAGAATAATGTTTAAGTTTGCTAACAATTATTTTTCCTAGTAGAAGATTTTAAAATAAAAGTCTAAATACAGTTCTATAAAATATCCATACTGTCATTAGACTATTCCTAATGCATGTAAGAAATTAAAAATATTTTCAAGGCCAGGTGCAAAATATAACCATACCTCCAATAATCGAATCAATGACGTCACTGATCAAAATCTGTCAAATCAGCTCCAAAAAATCGTTTCCCAGCCCTATAATTATAGCTTCAAAAATCGAATCAGAATATTCGATTATTTAAAAAACGTTGTAGCGATGCAAACTTTCAAATAAAGTTCTCTCAATATTAATTACGATGTTTCAATTCTAAGCCAGGAAATTTGAATTTAAAGACGTCCATTTCAATTGTTTTAAATTGGAATGGAATGGATAAATTGGATTGAATTGGAAATTTCAAATAAACAAAATGTATGAAAACATTTATTTTATTCATAATTTCTTTCCCGTGATGTTTTTCCGATGTTTTAATGCTTATTCTGCTATTCTAGGCGGATAAGAATTTAATAAAACAAAGATCATTACAATCCGAGCTGCAATTCTCGAGATATACGTGGTGTAACAAACCCCACTTTCTTTTATATATATAGATGTCATTAAAATGTTACGTGATATAAAAATGAATTAACAGTAAGTGAACGAATAGCTAAGCAGTTAAAATATTTAAAACTACTCTCTTGAACATTTTACTTGTGTGACTAAACGCATTCTGCTTCTCATCCTCAAGTATGTGTCGACTATTCTGACTGAAATCTGAACCCTTATCGTAAACGCGTTACAAGAAATAAATGCAAGTTTCGTTTTTGACAATACTCACCCCATTAGCTTTCAAATATGGTATACTTTTTTTGTAATTCTATCTGTTGATAATGTTTTCCACTTTGTATGGCGATATAACCACATCATATGCCCACATAGGTACGACAAATTTAGCCAACTTTTATTGATTTCGTGCGACTGCGCCCGATCATATTGACTGTTTAAAGTGTTACAACAAGTAATGCGAGTACGAGAGCAAGAAAGTGATAATTCAATTAAATAAGTGCTTAATGCCTTTTTTATATATCCTTGGTTTATTAATTATATGAACACTAATAAAAAAAATCTTCGCTGAAAACGTTTTCAAAATAAACCCGAATACAATATTTCCAGCGTATTCTTTGTTGTGTACTGACTATTAAGCTTAGCAGTTTCTATTCAAAATAACGTTTTTTTTATAAAATTTAATAACAAATAAATTTATATATATATACTTTCACTCACAAACTTTGCTAATAACCCGGTTTTTTGAAAACCGACAAGCTCTAGTACTGAAGCCGTAGAGGGATTCTGCTACGCCGGTGTGAATAGGGCCCTACTCCGCTGCGTTTTATTTCTTAATAGTGTTTTGTATTAATTTCAATTTTGTGTAAAAAAAAATGCAAGTGACTGGATTCAACGAATGATGTAACTCTGCTTTTCTGTTCGGGAATGACTATCTGATATATTGCACCCACAGCGGAAATTCACTAGAAAGTGAAGTGTTTAAATTGATTCTGGTATGGAGTATAAAATATTTTAATGTGAGTTTTTTTTCTGCAACTTTTCTCCGTGCTGTATAATAACGTATATATGTATGTATAACTGTATGTGTAACGTGTATATTTTAATTATTGTATTCAATAATGTGTATAATATAAAATTTTATTTGCAAATCCAATAAATATAAGGGAAAAAAATTAAATGGTCAAAATTTATACCATTTTTTGATCAGAATAAAAATATGAACGGTTATAATATTTTATAACAATTTTGGTTAAGTTACATAGGTTAGGTTAGGTTTTTTTTTAAAATTTCATTTAAATTATGATTATTTGTTTTGACCGATATATTATGACCATTTAATATAAATTCTGACCAATGTAATATTAATTCTGACCGGAAAAATACGAGCCAAATATAAGTAGCCCGTTAAACGACAGTGTATTTATTTTGACCCAACTGTTTTTCGTAATCGCTGATTTCTTAGTTATGAATTTATTCGATTACTATATTGTGTACTTATTAAGTTCAATTCTTTCCTTAAATATAACTCTTTAAGTTTAACATACCCAGTATGCAATATAATCTTCTATGCGAAGTAGATATTTCTGTTGACGGTGTGTTTACTAATGGCGTTAAGTACGGGCATGACGTTATACGTTGAAATTCTATGTCAAGCTTTCCTGAATGCAAAGGTAAATAAGTATACTGGCCACTGCATTCTATAAATTTAAGTAACCAATAGCTGATAGCTCTTTTGGCGTGGAGATGCACAACATGCAGTGATTGAATATAATGCGAAGCTGTGATAATGGCGGCACACACACATGTTGATAACGACAACAGGTGCGGCGTGTAGTTCAGTCCGGTTGCCTCCTATCTCTTTTACATGCAGGCAGAGCGTCGATTTATAGCCTCGTCGTATTTGGCGCTCGTCCGATCGATGCGTCGGCTTAACGGGCAGCCAAACAACAAGAACGGGGCGCGCTTGTTTGTTTGTCCGCTTCAAAAAACATTATTCCGAGCCACCGAACGCACCACCTCGCCTCCGTTACCGGATAGGCAATATTTGCAGTATTTATATGTATACAATGATACAAATACAGGTGTATTGCATATAAATATCCACTTAATAGCAGCGCTCGGAGGAAATAATTCGAACTCACCAACAGCAGTTCCCGGGACACAAAATTGCGCAAATAACCAGTATCATCCAATTTTCCATGCAAGTATTTTTTGACAGGATTTATTTTTAAAAAGATGTTGTCACTGGCAGATTTTTAATTCCTGGAAATTTACGTTTTTTTTCATTGTTTACCTAGGGTACCCATGGTCCCCTAAAATAATATTTTCTCTGTGCCCCCCATTGGAACATGTTCTGGACCCCGGTTGAGATACCGTGATTTGGAGGACAAAATTAAATGTCATGCAAGTCACATTTTCCTTAATTTAAAACCCAATGAAACAACGCCATGCCATCGTCACTCGTTTTCACGATGGCTTAGTTGTATAAAAAGTATTTACTACGTGTCGGTCTAAAAATACATTGAAAACCTATGAATTTATTAGTTGCTTGATGGAGTGTAAGCTTCACGTAATCTTTCTAATGGGATTACAGAAAATGACTGCTTTCGCAGTTTTGAAAAACACACATCTGTTGGAATCAATTACGAAATCGCGCCGATCACTCACATAAAAGCTTTATTGCATTAGTCATTTCTATAATTGGCTAAAGGAAACAAACGAATGCTAAACAAAAGTATAACAGAAACATAAAACGAAAATTGCAGTCGCAATTTGATAAATCTACACTAATTTTAATATGTATTTTTTATAACCATCGAATGAGATACAGCGGAACCCCCAATTACACTACCCCGAATTACGCGCTGGCTTAAAATATTCGCCGAAAACCCCCCAATTGCACTGTCGCGTTCCACTGTCGTTACTAGAAGACGGTCGTCTGTGCTGCGCATACAGTCAAATGTTGGCTAGCGTCTTGTATTCAACACGTACCAGGCTATACACGTATAGCGGGTGACTGTTTGTATGAGATTCACACCCCCAATTGCACTACCCCGAATTAAACTGTCCTGACATCAGTGTAAATGGGGGTTTTATTGTACTCGAAACCTTAAAACAAATTACAAACTGAGTAAATCCTTTCTATACCAGATACAATTCTGCGATACGTCCACCATTGCATATTTTCCAATATTTAAAAAAATTCAATACAATTATAACTGCCCTATTATAATAAACCACATTTTCACGTGCATAAGAAGTATGACACTTATTTTGGACGGTCTTAAATACGAAAATCCACCACGGAGAACGTTATGCTTTTCATATTAGTTTTTGACGGTTGGTATAACATAATTGCGCTTATGTTCAATGTTGTCACTCTTCACTTTTCTCATCATAGAATATACGTTGGTTTTTATAGTCGATATCAAAAACGGTGACAAAAAAACTGCTTGGACATTGAAAATTTGAAATAATAAAACAAAATTCTGTTTTCTTACCTAATGCCTTAGGTAGACAATGACTTCGTATGCGTTTGACAGATGTATGAAAACAACAATGAACATAGCTACATTTAATACGTTTGTGTTATACCAACCGTCAAAGCATAATACAAAAATCATTACTTTCTCTGTGACGATGTTGCGTATTTCAGACTTTCCAAAACAATTGTCTAGATCAGACGTCGGTAAATTCGGTTACTAATATATCATGATAAAAATATTTTTAATACTTTAAACATCAATTAAGATTTTAATAGAAATGTAATTAAATTTGAGTTTGTGTATTTAATACTACACGAGAACGTGATTATGATGTGGATGTTTATATACATACATTAAAATCCAAAATGTGGCTTTCGTTGACCTCATGTATACCCATATCTGGTCTGGACCATTATTCACACGAGAATAGCCTCACTGGAGAACTAAGACTTTCTCAAAGCGTTTAAATTACGTAATATATCACTTTTAGGGTAGGGTGTTCACTGTCAATACTTTAGTGGAAAGGCATTAAATTAAGAAAAACACAGCATTTATTTCCACTTTTATTTATCAAGATCAGGACCGGTTTTGCTAATGGAAACGGTCCTGATTTTGATAAATAAAATTGGAAATAATAACAAAGAAATATTGTGTTTTTATTAAAAATTATTATGTATATGTAGATACAAACGTGGTGTTATTAAATATATTAAATATTTGTACAAATTTCTTTTAAAACGTTTTTACAAATCGATACAACAAAAATATTATGTGTTGTTTTATTTTTCCCCATTTCTGTTTTGTCACCGAACCGAACAAAACGGGTAAAGGCAAAAAATGATGTTTGTAAGTATAAGTTGTAAAAAAAAACTTCGATTCAAATCGGCAATCGTTGTATACCGTGCACTTAAAGTGTGCTCAATTCGTAATTGCCTTTTTAATTACTGTACTTACTACACGTGTACGAAGCCGTGTATAATTTTCCCTGAGCACCGTGAACGGTCAGGTAAACGTTCAGCGTTCACGTACTGAAGTGCGAGAACAGCTGATAAGGCCGACCGCACTTTCTCGACCAACGAACTTCCGATATTTGGTTCGTAATTTCTGTGTTATGTTATCAAATCTCAGCTGGCGTTAACTTTAAGCGGACCACGACAAACGATCAAAATATTCAAATATATTTTACTGCAAAAAATAAATAAGCTTACAAAAAGGTTTCACCCTCATTCGAGATAAGTTGACAATAAAGTAAGGCATATTTTTTAGATAATTTAAATTAAATTCTTTACCGTAAGATTATTACTTTAAAAAAATATGTCAAAAATTATTAGTGGAATTTTTTTTTGAACTTGGAAGTTTTTCACACAGATTTTATTGTTATAACCTATGTCTATATTTTAATAGTGCATTTCAAAGGACAGAATAAATTAAACGAAACAGATATTGAATACGAGGCCATCCATCGCATTTGACGATTCTGTGAAATGTAGCAATAAATAAAATTAAAAAAAAAACATGAAAATACTGCAAATGAATCTCGAGACGGTGTTGTCTCGATCGGTATGTCGATATTTCTTATAAAATGTCGCCATCAAAAAATACATCATAATTATAAATAAACGAGTGGGTGATTTTTATCTTTCTGAAAATAATACTACATCATTAAAAAACTCATCAATTCTGGAACCTGTCAATATTGATATAACAACTCTTAGCAAATTTAAAACATTTCAATTTATCGCAAACAATTTTATAAAAATATGTGATGGTTGGTATACATTCAATATTCGATTTTGGTTTATTTTTAATACCGAAAAACTGGTACATATTACAATCTGTAATTGCAATGTGAATCTACTAAGCTCACTTTGCTTTTACGATACTTTTAATACATGCAGAATATTATAACGTATCTTAACATTTTTTTCCTTAAAACTCCTCAGGGGCTCATATATCGTACTTATATAGAGGCGTCCTAGTCTTTCAAGCGACAATATATTCCATTCACCTATTCAATATTCGTTTGTCAATAATAATTACATCCCACTAATGCATTCAATTCAACTCAAGTCTTAGATTTCGCTCAATAGAACGCTGACAAAAACGATTGGGAAACAAACCAAGCACTTTAATCAAGTAAGTACTAAGTTACCTGAATAGATTGTGTTACGCAAATTCCGTAGTGTTTTTAACATAGGCGGACGAGCACTACGCAACCAGGTAAACATTTTCTTAACTGATATTAGTTATTGTCTTGCGATACTTGTGAGTCTTCTCTAGGGCTTAAAGGCCGGCTAAATTGCCACTTAGGGGATTAGTCTCGGGCGAAATTGTCGACCCCAGGAGACCTAATCGCGGCGATATCCCAAATTAAACGCCGGAACGACTGTTCAGGTCTAAGCCAGTACACAATTAAATCCGTTATAATTGACTGCAGTGAATTCTATCGATCTACTTTCTTAAGTTGTTGCGCGACAAAGTCTTCCCTCGCCCCCCTATTTTTACTTATTCTCATTCTCACTTTTAATGTGTTCGCTGTCAATACTTGGTGGAAAGGCATTATGTATATTCAAAAATATAAAACACTCATTTTTACTAATTCTACTTTTATTTAATTATGATAAGTACCGCTTTCACTCATGACGAGCATTATCAACTGATGGGATATAAACAGGTACAGAGTTATTGTTACAAAAATGAGTGCGGCTTAATAGCAAGGAGTAGCAAATAAGTGGTGAAAGAATTTATAAATAATGATTGTGCAAATTGTGTTTCAAATTTTGATTTAAAACACAATTGCGATTTCAAATTATTTATTTATTTCTAAAAGGTAATATAAATTTTGATTATAGTCAAATTAGTGCCGCTTATTCATATTCCGTATCTTTATCAGTAAATTCCAGTAATATCTGATTATAGAATCATATCATATAATATATCTGGTTTAAATTTTCTACAAAGCAAAGAATTTAAAATTTGGTAGAAGGTTACGCGTGAAAGACACATTTATGACTGATTAAACGATGCCGAAAAAATTAAAGTAATATACAAAATGGAATTGGGCCGCCTATGATGGGTAAATTCTTGCTCGTCGATAATATTGACCGCGACAAGATATATCGTTTGAAAAAACAGCTGTTAGGTTCAACACTCCGTCAAAAGGGTGGTTGAGAAAACCACAGATACACAGCGCTGGACATAGAAACATTCTACACGCAAAATGGGGCTCAACTATTATAATGCGAGCGAAAAAATATTCTACAACCTATTATTTATTACAATATGTACATATGTACAATGCGAGTACGAATATAAGCTCTTTTAAAGTCGAAAAAATGATTTAATAGGAAGTTAATTAACATAATACTTATTCAAGAGTCTAGACAACTGCAGCAGTTGTTACCCTCGTTAGTTAATGTTTTGACGTTTACTTGACTTGATTTTAAACTTTTAAATTTATTTTTAGATTTAAAGTCTAAGCCAGGGGGGGCAAACTTTTCGGATGGAGGGCCAAATTCTGGAATTCAAAATGAGCGGCGGGCCGCAAGTAAAATACCATTTTTATATGTACACTATTTGTTATCATGGAAAAAAACAATCTAATGAGAGGAATGTAACTGATTAACGTGTTTTAACATTTTTTTAAATATAGGTGCTAATTTTGTAGGTCATGTAAATGTCCATCGGTGATGTTTAATCGTAGAGTTTTTATTGAGGTTCATGATTTTTGTTCACATATATACATAGGTTGATCCAAAAATAACGATTATTACATTTATTTTCTTTTTCATAAATATAATATTGCTCGCGGGCCGCAGAAGAATACACGGCGGGCCTCAGTTTGCCCGTGCCCGGTCTAAGCGATTGTGTGTATTTACTCGCGTTACAGTATTGACAATCTTTATCTTAAACAAAGGACACAATAACAGATTAAAATAACAAAGTATTTTAGCTCTACAGTTTTTAATAATTTTATTCGTTGATAGCTATTTCGGCTTGCGCCATCGTCAGAACTATGTTTAAACTAATATTTTGCTCAGCTATATATACTGGCTCTGAAGAGATACACAATGCATCAAGTTATTCGCTCTAACATCCTAATTATAATTACAACATCTTAAACGAACAAACGATTATTAATCCATCACCGTTGTTAAAACCCCTATTGTAATTAATAATAAATATTAGTATAATTTATCATAATTTACTTTGAAAAAACCCATATTGCTTAGTGTTGTTCGAAACAATAAAGCCATAGTTGATAAATTTTATGTAATGTCATTAATAATAAATATCATTTTAATTTTATCCTAATTAATGTTTTAAGAAATAAACCCAGATTGTTAATCGTTCTTTGATAAGTGTAATATTGTAATTATAATTAGGATGTTAGAGCGAATAACTTGATGCATTGTGTATCTCTTCAGAGCCAGTATATATAGCTGAGCAAAATATTAGTTTAAACATAGTTCTGACGATGGCGCAAGCCGAAATAGCTATCAACGAATAAAATTATTAAAAACTGTAGAGCTAAAATACTTTGTTATTTTAATCTGTTATAAATGGAGTTCTACCAAGTAAATGCCAAATCAATTAATAAAGGACACAATCTTTTCAATTCACCAATTTCTTCAGTATCACATTCGAGGAAACCTGCTAAATTATATAACGGACACTACATCTCCTGCTCTACACAACATATGACAATTTAAAAAATAATTATTCATAATAAAGCATTCCAGAACTCTCTTTCAATACAAATTTATTACTGTATCAATTGTATCAATAACATATTGTATTGCAGTATTTAAAAAGGCGCGTTATGTTTAACACGCATCTTCCCATACCCCTCCGTTGCACCTTTTTTACACCACATTTCATTAGTGTCAACGTATAAAGCAAAATTTTATCTCCATCGCCCAAAATACCGAAACTCGGTATCTCCCGCATAGTTACTAAAATTTCGAGGGACCTAATAGCCCGACATTCAATCAATAAACAGAAAATTCAAAGACTAGACCGAGCGATGGCAAACCTTCCCCCATAAGAGAGACGCAATTGAATTAGAGTTGTCAAACAAAAGTATAAGTGGTATAACGGTAAAATCAAAACAACAACGCATACATTTGGGCCCTTGAGATGTGAAGTGAGCCAAGTAGTAAAATGGTAAAACATTTCTATTGGCCTTTTAAGTATCACGTCTTTACGTGGTGTTTTTAATTTTAGGAGGTTAGTACTATTTACTGTGTGTTCACTTTTACGATACTATATATAATATTATTACGCATTTGACACATTTTTTCCAAAACACCACATGGCTCACTTCACCTCTCAGGGGACCATTTATATGCACGTTCATTTAGCGTTTTTTTCAATGTAGTTAATAATGACGCTTTTATTCGTACACGTGTAGCCGTTATTCCTTTGCCAAGTCATTTTCTCAGCAGATTTAAAACAATTCTTTGAAAACAACTGCTCGCACATATTTATAAACTTTTGTTTAACTGTTTATTATTTTAATAAAATGAATAAAGCTAGAAAAAATCATTTTTTTCAACGATTTTTTAAAAATCCATATCCGCATCTTATTCTGAGCATATGTCAATCACGCGGTTCCTTTAAGATTCTCTATCCCTCGCCAAACTTTACTTCCTCCTAGCTAGGTCATCCCAGCGTCCCGCAGCTCCGCCAAGTACGACACATCCTATGGACAGTGGCTTTCTACGACTTTTTTTCAACGTACATTGTAATAATTACAAAAGCATGTATTTCTAGATAAATATTTCATTTAACAACTTATGCGGATACGGTTCAAGTTCTCTATCGCTAGAATTAGGAAATTTTTGAATTAATTTTAGAGTATAATAATACATTTACAATGTTTATGAATTCTCGACGCAGGTAACGGGGCTTATGGAGTAGAATTATGGCGATATTCAGTACTCGGCGTAATTCCGTGCCATGCCCTCCCTCTCCCTGTTCAAGAATGAGATATGACAGTTTAGCGTCGTAGCGATATTATCGCAAAACTAAAACCCAAACAATAGCGGAACGGCGATCGATTACGGAATGGTTTAGCGGCGAAAGATACGGGCGCGGTGTCACGTAAATAACTCAACCGAGCGAGCACTACACACATCACAGTATAGAACCATTGTAACCGAACTACAATAATAATTCACGTTTGACATTGCAAATGTCATACGTTCCGAGGAAACATTTTAGGATGTTGGCATACATGTAGTTATTTTGTATAATATGTCCTCGCAAAAAGTGGGGCATATGATTAATTATTCTTCAGCAACAGTGTACAGCCCAAAAGAGCTTTGGAAAACAATACCGTTTTCACTGTATGTATCGCTTCCTTCAACGAGCTACGGGGACCTTTTATCGTGGAAATAATTCGAGGCAGAGAGACGTAACCGACCGTTTTTTTTCGATAATCACAATGTACACACGTTATATCAAAATAATGCGAGCTGCAAATGACGAATTCGTATCTAAATTTAGCTTTTAAGTTTGAAAATAGGGCCTGTGAATATTGCGACCAGGAAAAAAGACTTTCAAAAAGTTTTTTTATTAAATTGATATTAGACTGAGTCCATACAAAACCCGTTTTTAAGTTTTCTTGCACTGTAAGGATTTGAAAATTTAATATTTTTAACATTGTGGACCAAAATCATCAAAAAACGTTATCGTGCTTACTGTTAAATTTGTTGTGTGGGTCACTTGTTTTTCCCATTCCAAAATCGATATATATATAATATCTCTGCCATACACACATTCAAATACTTTAATATACGATGTGTCCACGATAAGTGATTATTAAAGAAGCGTTCCGCGTTGAGATGTAAGCACAGTCAAGAATCTCCGACATTTAACACCCCTATCCTTGCCGGGTCCGTATTCCAATGGTCAACATCGTTGGCTACGGTTACGGTGCTCACCACACTTCATCCGATCTTCAAAAACAGGGAACATCAAGAGCGATTAGCTTCTACCCCCGAATCCCACCGAAAAAAAGAAAGGTCGAGCGACTGAGTAACAATCAGTTTACAAAGAAATAAGCTTTATTAGCAGTCCATACTCTTCACATTGGGAGCGGAAATGGTTAAACAAAATCCTTTCAGACTTATCGCCATAGTGAACGTTTTCAAATTACAATTTGTAAGAGATTGAGTATATTATATAAACGAAGTACGAAAGCCGGAACTGTAATCTCATGCAAGAAATCATTATATCTATACATGAAGCCTAACCGCATAAAATATTGCGAATCTATATCGAGCTCACGTTTTCGAATTCCATTACATGTACTGCGAAAACGAACTGACTTTTGGATGAAAATATGTAACCCATATTTGCTTTCCCTTCCCAAAAAAATATAAGGTCACGTCAACACTTTTTTAAATTGCTAGAATTATTTTAAGTTTGTCCGTTACTAATTTTTAATTTGCTATCTCCGGCATCGATATAATCGTGCAACTGTGAAAATGAACTTTCAGCTCCGTCAAATAATGATTATGAATTATAAAATCAATCGATTGTATTCTCTTGTAAAGAATATTTTTTTTTCCATACAGTGATTCGAAAATCGACTAGCAGAACAGTGGGTAGCCCGTATACATAACTAGCGATGTTATTGGTCGGAAATAGCGATTGGCTTTAATATAACTACATATAATACTATTCTTAACCTAAACATTGAATTAAAATACCGCAGACAATTTTCATGCGCCACAAGGAAAATACGATAGCATCAAACTTCATTAAAAATCATACGAAAAGAACTTTACGGTAAAAAAGCTTTTCCGATACAAAATTGAATTACCGACGGAAGTTATTTACTGAAAACGATGTTGGTTTAGGCTTCCTGTGAGACAGTTTAGATATTATTAAGAAATTCATAGTAAAAGCATCGAAATATATTTTAGGTCTAATTTATTGATGTTATTGAGTTGGTTCAATCTTATAATAATTAAATAGATCTCATTGTTTAATAATTTTAGTTACATTGAGATAAACAAATCACGATTACTATTGATCGCCACCCAGAGTCTTGACGTGCTTCAGTATACCGACGAAGTGAAAACCTTTCGGTTGAATTTGAAATAAATCAAAAATAATAAAAAAATATGTAATTATTTTGAATGTGGGGATGGTGTGATTATATTTTGTGACAATCGTTAATATATGCGCGCGCAACCTTTTTGTCAATCAATACGATTTGAGGAAATGCGATTTGATAACGCGTTTTATACTGGGTACGAAATTTGCGTCAAACGAAAATAAATATGAGTTAAATTTTAAGTAAGTAGGCGGCCGAGCGCGAGTAGTTATATTTTCATACAGCTATCCATCCACCCGAGATTCCACGAAGGCGCTATCATACAATACATACAAAGTGAGCTTCGTCACTGTAGATAATATAATAAATTAAATTTATTATATCTTATCTCACCTTTAATGTTTCCGCTATCAATTTTTGGTAAAAATCCCCTAACAATAAAACACTCTTTCGTACTAATACAATATTTTTTTAAATAAAAATCAAGACCGATTTCGCTCAACACGAGTATTTTCAACTGATGAAAATATAAATCAATACGCGGTTATTTATATAAAAAAAATAGTTAGATTGGATGTAACAAACTTGAAAAAAAATACGGACAGAATTTTATTAATAATGATACAAATTTTATGAAGTATGCTATTAAATTACCTATAACTAAATAATCTTTTACGAAAAAATACTAATAACGTGTAATTAAAAATTAAGGCAAATAATCGGATAAAAAAAGATATAATGAGATAAAAGGTAATTTTTAAAATAATTAAATAATCATTAATTTTTTTTGCAAATGGAAATTTTTTAGACAATAACAATTAGTGTGCAAAGTTCAAATACATGATTCTAAGCATGTTTAAAGATTTCAGTAGCAAGATCACGTGCTGTTATATATTACAAAAGAAAACAAGGCATAAATAATAATTATGCAAGGGTAAATATGTATATTAACTTTTACGACCAAAGGAACAACTGATACAGTTACCATACTGACCATCCAAATAATGATAAAAGCACACATTTCCAGTTCACTGACATTTGAACTGTTCGTTAGGTCAAATAGTAACTGAGGCTAAGGGTGGTACTACACACTATCCTTAAGTGAGATTTGAATACATCAAAGGATGTGATCAAGTAAAAATTACGTTTATACTTAGCAGTGGTTTTTGTTTTTTAAAAATGTGAAGTTTAATAGAACGCCATGTGAAGGGTGAGAAAAATATTTATATCATGCCTGGATAATAAATAGCATAAGATACATTATCGACCTGTGACCAAGTGGTAAAAGATTTGTCCTAGAGATCAGATTACCGTATACATAGCATTAATTTTGAACAGTCTAAAATACTGAACAAAATCACGTTTTAAGTATACAGACTGCCCTAAACAATCAATTGTAGAGTATTTCAGACTGTCAAAAATAATTGCTATAATAAGTTCCAGCATGTCAAATATAGAACATTGTTTTTTTTAAATTTTAATTTCAGATTTTGTTCGTATTTAAGGTCATTTACAATCAAGTTGATCTCGAGTGACATCAACATTCTCATCGAATTTACCTCGTATAAAATTTCAGTGATAAAAAAATATTTGGCGAGTTGGCATTATCTGTAATGTTGAATATTTAGAGCAATAAAAAATAAAAATTATAATTCTTAAACTCAAAAGTTACATAATATTTGATTTTTATATCATTTTTAAGATATAAGAAAATTAAACATGCATATAACCATAAAACGATGAGTGGGAAAAAAGAACAAGTTGAAAGCATACATCATTGTTTATTTATTGCGATAAAAAAATGTTGTCTAATGCTGTTTCTAAATGCAAGACGTTTTGCATTCACATACCCTACCGAAGTAACCGTACTAGTAATTGACAGTACTGATAGATAGATCTCAATGCTAAAAATATCACATTTGATCTGTTTATCATATTTATAGAATCTGTTTCTGAACATTTCCTCACTGATCTACACTACAAACTGCCGTTACGCGTAAAATAACAAAAACAATGTAGGTACGGTTCGCATCGGCTCAGTGATACAATTGATATTAATAAATAAATTTTCTTCTGCGAATTCCGAGTTGACAGCGGAGAGTTATGATAATCGCAAAAACATATGACCCGACCGACCATATCATTCAATAATATTGTTATTCGTATTTCTAATAATACTACATACATACGTACAAAACAATCAACAAGATAAAATAATAAATTTCTCTCGCATCCGAAATAATTTTGAATACCGTTCCCGATCCGGCCTCTGAGCCAAGAATTATTAGGGAAAACACTTTATGACAGTTATCCACAACCCTCGACTAGGATTTTAAATGAAAAATCCCACAATCATAAACACGGAGATGACGGTTGGAGTCACAAAAGGAAAGTGATTTTTTGTTGATTAAATCTTATTTTTCATAACATTGACATTTTGTTGAAAAAAAAAATGTTCTCGATAAAGTAAATTAAAATACGAGTAATCAATTATTTTGTAATAAAGATCAGGACCGTTATCGCTCATCACGGGCATTGACAACTGATCGTTCATAATCATCAATGCTCGTGGTGAGGGAAATCGATCATGATCTTTATTTAAAAAAAAAAAACATATACATATTGCCTTCCTACCAAGAATAGACGAAGAATAAATCATGTGCCCTGTGGCTGTGACTGAATACAACTATGAGTCCCTGGCTTCCCGCATTGAGTTAAAGGTCGCTTCAGTTATCAGCTGATAATAAAATATCTAACAAATATCTTAAAGTGAAGTGTCGAAGTCAAGATATTGAAAAAGAAAAGTTTACGTATTGCTACTGCTTCCACACTTTTTATCATTCACACATTCCTCTCTTTTCTTTGGTTTTCATAATCCACTTTTCCAACGTAAACAACATGAATACTGAATGTGTTGTTTGGGCCGGTGTTCCTCGGCAGTTTTCTCTTGCGGTGTGTATGTAGACTTCAGCGTTCATTTTTAAAACGAAACACCCAGAGAAATATTGTAATTGACTCTCGCTGGAAACTGGATTACTCTGTTAGATTACAAGCAACGGAAATTTATGATATCCAACTAATGTCCGATACAGATAACATTCATATTGTTTAAAAAAGTAATTCTAGATTGTGGTCACAAACTATTGGCTATTTAGATTATATAAATGTTCCTATCATCAGAAATAGTAGATAATGATAGCATTACATATTATAACGTGTCCTGTGATTGAGTCATTTATTTATTTAATTAAGCACTGTTAGATATATATATACTGAGTGACATGATAAGAAAATGTATCAAAATGTATCTAGACTTATGATTTGTCATAAGTCTAAATAAATTTGACAAGTATCATTATTATATTTCATGTTGAAAAACCAACAGAAAAGGCGATGAAAAAGAAAAATAAACAGCTTACCACGACGACTGCATACCAGGAAAACTATATTATACACTTGAGAACAATACAATGTTTTATTATAATGATACTACTATTTAGCACTCTTATCGGAGTTACCGGGTGCCAAGTATACAACACAGGTCTGTAGCGCAGTGGTCAATGTCGTTGGTTTCCGTGAAGAATCTCACGGGTTCGAATCCCAGTGCGACAAGCATATTTTCTATCGATTTATTGTTCAAAGGTTGTGTAAATATTTCCTACCACTATTCCAATTATAAAATAACGAAGCGTAGCAAGAGCGATTAGCTAACCACTAGTTCTATCCTAACCTCATCCTTTCAAGCCCTACTATATTTGAAAAAAAGAGAGGTTAAGCAACCGAGTCAGTAACAGTTAAATAAAATACCTTAATCATGCGGCCATATAGTCCACATTGGGATTTAAAAAAAGTATATACATACGATAGATGGTATTTTTTTTCATAAAATAATCGCGTATTATATTCACTATATTCTTCGCAGAAAAATGATAGCACTATACAAAGATTTTTCCTCAGAACACTCTGACACTACGGAAATTTTCTTCAATGGTTGTTCGCTAGGTCTCCCGCAGTGGCGTACAGATTAAAATAAAATGGTGATATCTCGTAATAAAATAACAACAATGCAACAACGCTAACCCATTCTGTGTGCAGTTTCCACATTTCCAGATCCGTTCTATTTTAATAGCACTCTCTCCCCCAGCGTCTCAAGGCATCGTCTGGTTAGCTGTTCGCTTCGCCTGATCCTACAGACTCTTCTATCGCATGTGTGTTTTACAAACCCGGGTTTATAGTTTGCAAATGGCTTGCCGTGGAGAGAGAAAAAATCCAGACGTATTTATTAAATATGCATAGTTGTAAACAGCGTTGGGTATTCGCAAATAGTCACCAAAGTTGAGAAAATAACAAGTAGGCGCTCCCAAGAGAATACAAGAAACGAAAGAAAATTGACAGGAAAAAAAACATTTTCAATGTAATAAAAAATATTAATGTCATAGTCGCCTGTGTGGTCGAGTGGTCAACGGTGTTGGCTTCGGCTACAGTGGGCCCGGGTTCAAATCCCGGTACGGACAGTTTTATAAATTGATTTTTCAATCGATTTATGAATTTCTGTTCAAAGGCATGGATGTATGTGATGTCTTGAATTCCCCCCTCTCACCTTTCCTATCCTATGAACGGGACGTATCGACAGCGATTAGCTTACCACTAATCCTGTCCTAGCCCAATCCTTCTATCCCTACTCTCTTTGGAAAAAGAGAGGTTGAGCAACTGAGTAACAAGCAGTTCTCGTAGAAACACTTCTGTTGAGATAAACTCCATTAGGAGTCCATATGCTCCACATTGGGAGCGGACATGGTTAAAAAAA
The DNA here is from genome assembly GCA_030503985.1 of Himalopsyche tibetana. Taxonomy (NCBI): domain Eukaryota; kingdom Metazoa; phylum Arthropoda; class Insecta; order Trichoptera; family Rhyacophilidae; genus Himalopsyche; species Himalopsyche tibetana. Next base: position 21,101,774 of record JAPJYX010000024.1, read on the forward strand.
AAAAAAAAAATGTCATTTATGTAGGCAATATAAGAAGTAACGGGTCTCCAGCGCAGTGGTCAACGTCGTTAGACTTCCGTGACGGATTTCACGCGTTCGAATACCAGTAAGAACAGCAGTCTTCAATAAATAACTGATTTCTGTTTGAAGGTTCGGATGTCTGTGGTGACTAAATCCTTTCAATATAAACTTTCATTGAAAAAAGGGAGGTTGAGCAACTGAGTAATAAGCACTTCTCGTATAAAAACTTCTTTTGAGATACCTCAATCAGGAAGCCATATACTTCGCATTGGGAGCGGATATGTATTTAAAAAAAAACTATTTGAAATAAAAAAATACATTTCGACTGTGAAATGAAAAAGGGCGTAACTCACAGTTTTTTCAAAACGGCTTTTTTGCAATAATCACAATATATACAATTTATATGATACACGTTCCATAAGAAGGATGTAAGCTGAAAATGCCAAATTATTATCTAAAAATAGCTTTTAATTTTTAAAAAAGACTTCAAAAAAGTTTTTTTTTAAAATATATTTATTTAATATTAGATAGGGTCAATCAAAAACTAATTTATAAGTCTCCGTGCACTTCAGGGTTGTGTGCATTTCAAAATTTGTCTTTGGCCCAAAATCGTCAAAAAACGTTTTTTGTGTCTCCCGTAAAATTTGTTATGAGTGGGTTAATTTTTTATTAATGTATATTTTCTATATCTACACAGTCAAAAAAAAACAGTAGTACACGTAAATAAGTAATAATTTATATATATTTTTTTAAATATATCAGCCTAAGTTGTAGAATCAACTATATAATGCCAATTGATTGACATTTTGTGATAAAAAAGTTGACAAACTTATACAGATTTATGCGAGAAAGATACGCTACGAATTATCCTTACGGTGAGCGAGCTTAATGTAATTCCGTATTCGTAGACGTGAATTTTGAATGAGTTACGTAACACTTGCCCCACCGAATGGTAAAATGAAAATGCCGCACCGCTGTTCGGGCTCGGCTTTGAACTTGACATTGGCAATGTGTTGGTTGCCTTCCCCTCTGACCCTCCGCCGATTCCCCTCCAACGGGCCAGGAGCATCGAATAAGCTCAGTGGAAATACTTCGTAACCCCACGCGCTGAACAATAATTATTTACGAATTTTAACCTTCTAACGGCGAACGCAGCGTTGCGGAAAATTACGGCCAAGTAGATATTTTCCGGCTCGTAATTTAGGAATGATACGTATACTTGACGAATTTTACAGACAAGTCGACGTTTATCAGAGAATAACATATTATATTTGCTGCACGTATAAATATACACGTAAGATGTATGCCGACGGTTTAGTGCGAAGATATTGTATGCCTACCTTGCATAGTGGCACTAAAAGAAAAACCTAATTTCTCAAAAAATGCAATCAAAGTTTTCGATTTTTTGGATGATTAAAAGGAAAACAAACATTTGTTTGCGTTATAAAAAATTCCCAAATTTTAATTATGTTTGTAATTACTTTCAATCGCATTCTGAATTTATGAATCTGGGATGACTTTTTAATTATATGTTAGATGTGTTGAACATTTTAATTTTGTGTTATTTTAGAATCACTATAATGTAATTGGCAATTTCTTTTCAATGCCAACTGTTGTGTATAACTTTTCAATTTTGTATAAATAGCATTGTTAAAATATATTTCTTATCAGTTGACAATGCTCGCAATGAGCGAAACCGGTCCTGACATATTAAATAAAGTGGAATGAAGTACAAAGGATTATTGTTTTTATTATTATAAACATTATATTCAACTTTGTATTGTTGACCAAATAAAGGAAAATTATGACCCAAAATGACAAAAACGTCACTTAACAGAATATACCACTGTATGATTATTGCTGAAGCATGCGTACGAATGACAGATATGGGAATAGTGACATATTATACGACATTTAATTTAGGTTAGAAGAAGTCTGGTGTTTTTTGTATCGGATGCAGTGAAGTCACCAATAAGTCAATTTTTCGTACAGTGCCACTATTCTAATAAAGGTGCGATATGTCCATACTGGAAATTTAATAATATAATACATACATATATCATAATCCGTTTGAAATTAAAAGTTTAATGTGGGCGTGAATAAATACGCATTTCATTAAATAAACACGCCTTATCTCGTATAACAACAACTTGGCTGCAGTTTGTGCATCTAAATATTTGATTAAACGTAATGGATGCGTCGTTATCACGTAGCTGGCGGCAGTGGGATGATAACGCGACAATTAAAATTATTAATATATGTACTTTAAATTATTATCGTACATAATAATACACGACTGAACCGCTCTTTGAAGGAATCAGAATAACATATTGATAAAAGAAATATTAATAATGACAGATGCTGGTTTGAAAGAAGTTTAAATAAATCAGGACTGCGAATTTCTTTTTATGTTGAAGTCGAAAATTTTAGGCATTTTGGGTAGATGAGGAATCTGAGTCAGCTCGAATCAAACTGCCTCTATCTGCTTGAATGTTACCCCCGATGACTTTCCAGAAGTAGCAACAAAGTCGCACACGCATGACTAAGTGGATCACGACACGTTTCGCGACATGATCTCAAATTATACCTAAACAATAAAAAAAAACTTACATGCGGTTCTCACGGCTACGTAAACCAGATTTCATAAATCGATTTTATGGATTTCTGTATTAAAGCATATACATATGTATGTGGTGCCGAAAGAAATTTGTTAACCACTAGATTTAAGCTATCCTTAAATCCCTTCTCTCCTTGAAAAATTACAAGCTTAGCAACTAGGTAACGGACATTTCTTGTTAAACAAACTTCTGTTGAGGTGATTTTCTTTAAGTCTATATGCTCCACATAGCATAAAAAGCAAAAATAAAAAAAGAGTAGAGTGTCAAGAACAAATTCCACAATCGGAAATAAACAAGACTTTGTATTAACTATTTTTATTATCATATAAATAAGCTCAGTAAGGATCTTATGTATTTTTTTCGATATCAGGAACAAATTAATCATAATAGATTATCACTAAACGGTTATATTAGCGATCGTAGTCTTTAGACCAGTGTCTGCCAAACTTTCTTACTTCACGGCACACTGGTGAATGGGAATAGTACCGCGGCACACCAAATAAAAATGCTTTAAAAAAGGAAGTGTACAATTAAAAAAGAAAATACGGAAAATGTGTCGCGTTGTCCACTATTTATGAACGTGACAAATACTCGTTTGAATGCGAAGATGTTGAATTTATTTAAAATTGAAACAATTTAAATGAATAAGCATTATTTAAAATTTTAAAAATTAAGGCTTCTTCCACCGCGGCACACCTGAGACTTCTTGCGGCACAGTAGTGTGCCGCGGCACACAGTTTGGCAGACACTGCTTTAGACGGATTATGGTCGTTCACTGATCACCTATTGTAGTGCATCTAATTTGAATAAAAAAAACACTTTTCCACGTTTTGGGTCACCTGCTGATTTAGTTTGAAAATTATAAAATAGGCCTTCAGTGAAATCTTAGTGTACGTGTTACAGACCCAGTTTTGATAATCAACTACGCCTATGCTTAACACGCATATATTACATATTTTCCAAGGTTTTCCACACAAACGATGTAATTAGATTATCATCGGACGCTGACATAACTGTCGATTGAAAATGTGCATTTATATACAATGCGTTTATTATATCGGTACTAAAATATTATTTATTACAAAGCAGGTACATATTACATCTCCCGTGATTTGATATTTTTTGCTGTAAGGTCGTGACATTTTTATCCATATGCGCTCCCAATGTGGAGCATATGGCCTCCTACTGGACGTATCTGTTTGTTACTCAGTCGCTCAATCTCTTTTTTCAAAGACAGTAGTAGGAATATAAGGATAAGGCTAGGACAGGACTAGTGGTTAGCTAACTGTTTTCGCTATATTCAATTATTTAAAGTTCGGAAAGGGTGGGAGGGAATTGCTAGACATCACAAACACCCATGCCTTCAAACAGAAATCGAAAGTCGATCGAAGAAATCTGTTCGTACTGGGATTCGAACCCGTTAGATACGGCACGGAAGCCAACAACGCTAACCGCTGCGCCATAGTACTCGGCAAGACAAGACAAGCTAGGGAAAGAGATTAAAAACAAAAAAATATTATACGTCTATTAACCCCAAATTCCTCGTTCTCATGCATAACAATTTTCCGGGCATAGTTTAAATATAAATTGATAATTTCAATGTTCACGGTTTAGATTACACGGCGTGCTTTATGAAACAGTATTCCATGTAAATCGAGGAACTTGTACATTATTACAGTAAAATATAAGCTGTTGTAAATATTTTTGGAAGAACCCAGTTTTTACAGGATTGCTATTTATTACTGTAATACAATAAATGTGCGAGTTAAATTATTTTACATAATATATTCCCTTTCCAATCCAGGTTTATTTTATTCACTGTTACCATATTCTAAAATTGACCAATGTCTATGGAACTAATATCAAACAGAAAGCTAGTATAAAAAGTAACACATTAGTAGTACTGAAATTAGTTTACCTACGCAATTCTATAATTTCTCCATGGACAATTAATCGTGTATTGTTTAACTTTCTGCAATATTTTTTTTATTCTTGGTAGGTACAATAAAAATAATTGAAAACATGAATACGAATCTTAAGTCATTTATATATGTTAATTTTAGTAATGAATAGGATAAAGAAATTACTATAAAATTACAAACATCATTATTAATAATCAATACAGTTTGCTTATCACAGGTATTTCGCAAAATAATTAAATGGTTCAAAACTCTTTACGCAGTCTTACAAAACTAAAAAAAAAATAGAAACGTTAAATGTCTGCGATAGCAAGACAAAGACAAAGAAAAAGAGAATGATTAATAATTTTGCCTCTGCGTTCCTAGAAGAAACATTAAAATACAGAAACCTGTGTAATTATTTTATTCGGCTAGCTGAAAAAGGTTTCCCTGGTACGTTTTCTTATTATAAGGATAGGGATAATAATTATTAAATGTATACCTACAGAATGCTTACTATCTATAAACTTAAATGCCAGAGAAAAGGCAATAATAAACCTGTTTTTTGAGAATTACGTAACGTCAGAAATCAGTTATACCTACAAACTTTTATATTCAATAAAAAAATACGGACATATTTCGGAAAAGTCTAATATAATTTTATTGATATAATGGATATGGACGGTAGATTTTATTTTTTCTTACTAATAATTAAAGGTACATATATCGACTACACACTGTGCTTCTTTAATTAAAATTGATAATATTATACAATGTGTATTCTCAATATGGGGAATATAGATCAGTAATAGAATATTTTTGAATGGGTAGGGTTGAAAAACACATACAATATACCAATATGTTGTTCTATTCGCGATTCGAACACTGGATAACACAATAACTGTTATTTTTCGTAATCTATTAAAATTCATAGCTTTTTGGCGAAGTATTGAGATATAATTTTATATGCGTGTGCTATTTCTTCTGACAGCTTTATGATGCTTAGCTTTCTCAATAAGTATAAATACGGGCAGGAATATTTCAGAGAGATCGACACCGGAGGAGGTCTACGGAAATCTAAAGGAATTTTGAAACGAGCTGTTTCTGTATGCCATCAGTGTACCTACATACGTTACAGCTCTTAGATTATCTTTACGAATCAAATGACCGCGAAGATGATAGAAAACAGATGATTCGATTAAAAATAGACACAACACGCTAATTGCGTTGCTTTGCAAGAGACGAGATCGGCCGACATGTGGATTGTGTCATCAATTCTCAACCAAATAACATCAGATTAATGAAGTATGTAGTTTAAAATTTATATTTATTACAAAACATAATTATTCGACGCTTTTATATTTGCTGTAACCACGAAATGAAACACATTATTCTGTATAATTCAAACAAAACGTTGAATTCATATTTTTTTGATTTCATATCCAGTTCATCGGAGGGCTTCTGGTGTATCATAAGTCCGGGTTATTTAAGAGAATATATTTCCTTTCATGAAAATATTCGAATCGAGTCAACTTTGAATGGTGGGCCGTTATTAGTTTAAAGCTAATTTAAGACAGGTATTCGTAGAAACTATGGCATTAGAGATTTCATTTTCCGGACGAATATATGGATATCGCAAATAGCAATACCGGTACAACAAAGATAAAGAAAGCAAAAAAATGGCCAATTGGAATCGCAAAACCGAGAAAGTATATATGCAGATATTTCGTATAAAATACCGCTATTGAAAAATATATCACAATAATAAACGGGTGATTTTAATAAATAACTTACGGTTTCTTCAAATAATAAAACATCAATAGAAAATTTAAATTAACTTTGATTATTCCACGTATTGTGTTACTAACTGTGACACGTGTTTCGCCTCTTTCAGAGGCATCTTCAGACTTACTATCGCAAAGTTTGCTTAAGTAATGAAGCAAGATTGATTCTAACATTTTAAAATTATAAAATTACAAAATGGAGGTTTGGGTTTTTTTCCTTTTAAGAGGAGCAAGGAGGGGGGTGTAGAATCGAAATAAAGCAAACAGATAATGATACTAATTATACTAATGAGTTGTAAACAATCAGAATGGGATTTTTCCTTTTTAAGGGAAGCAAAGAGGGGATTATAAAATCGAAACAGTGCAAACAAATTTAATCATACTACTAATGACGTTAAACATTACAAACTATTAAACTAATGAGCTGCAGTCAATCAGCTAGGTTTGTGATTACTCTATTAATTGGAAACAATTTGAGTAACGGGGAACCGCCTGTGCTATTAAGAATATTATTTAATAATATTTCTTTTTTGTTAAGAGTTTTATTAATTTCTAAAAATTCTAAACTATTCATCTTTAAACCCTTTTTATCGTGTCACAGTTAGTAACACAATACGTGGAATAATCAAAGTTAATTTAAATTTTCTATTAAAATGAATTTCCACAAAGTTACCGCCGAAACCATCGAAAGTAATAAAACATCATTGAAAGGCTCGTCAATTCAGGAATCGGTCAATAATTGATACAACTCGCAATTAATTTTAAAATATTTCAATTCATAGCGAACAATTTTATTAAAATAATTGATGGTTTTCATTTGACTAAATTACAATATATACCAGGTTTCGGTTATACCTACTACATGGAATTCTTTTATAAATACCTATGTATTAGGGTTTGACAAGAGATATCCTATATAAGGAGCGGACATGAATCAAGAAGAAGATCCCCATTATGTTTTTATTCACGATTGATTTATATTGTTACCTTACTTCATTGAGACGTGAAACTTTACAAGTCGCCTTGCGCGTTCTGGAGATAAACGTCGCTCCAGAAAAATATGTCGAATCACCGAGAGAAATTGAAAAAGAGAAGAAATAAAGAAATTTAATTCTCGGCGCGAACGAAATGCAAACAGAATGAGAATAATAAAATGAAAGGTCCCATGGCGCAAGGAGCGTTATCACGGACAAAGGAAATATTTTCCGGCGGTTTTAAAATTTGTTATATAAATTATCAAAAATATATTTGTGCAGTGAATACTTATATACTTTACACCAGCGCCTTCGTTGCTCACAAAGACGTTGCGTTCCCCGACGTCATCATTAGCATGATACTGAAAATATGTTCTCAAGTCGAACAATAATGTGTATAAATTATGTTGCAACACGTACGGCCAAAGAAAACGGAACGAAAGAGCCAAGAAAGAGAAAAATTCCATCTGTTACAAGAGAAAAACGGCGAAAATTCATTGTAATATAAACGATTGAAATATTTCAATTACAATTTTGGAATTTTGATAAAAATGATCCAAGCAAACATGACAATTAATAACGTAAAATGTAACGAAAATAGCTCATTGAATTTTCAAGGGTTGGAGATTTAAAAATAGATTAATTTTACTTCGGAATATATGTAGATTAAAAAAAACTGTATAGCAAAGTAAAATACCACCGATAAGACTCAAATTAATTTTATTACGGTGAGTACATGTTTTAATAAATTTCTCAAATAAGAAATAATCAAACCGTACAATAATTAATAAGACGAAAATAAAATTAAGATTAGTTATTCTAAATGAACTGAATACAAATTTAAACACTTTCTCTAAATGAAAATTACGCACGATTTTGAAAAAAAACTTTCTTAAACTCGCCTATACAAGTGATCTTTTAGGCCTTACCCCGTCTCAAAATTATGCATCGGTAAAACGCTGAATTCTAGGAACCGAGAAACAAGATAAAACGTGCATATGCATATAATATTATAAGCTGCACTCTTCAATAGATATCTCTGCAAATTGGACCGTCTTTACCTACTGTACGGCTCAATTTAAGAAAGGGTAGTATAATATATCTACACATATAAAGATCTTCGTTCTCTGTATACTTATGTATTGAAATTGAAGCATATTTTTAATACTATTGTATGTATAAAAACAATATCTTCGAAACAGGGAAGTTGTTACACAATACTTTACTAAAAAAAACTGTTGTTCTGTTTAATAACAGTTTGATGACATACTAACGTAACTGATATTATACCGATTTGAAAAGCGGTAAAGTAGATACCATTAGTGACGCACATTTCACATTAAATAGTGTTTTTCATTTATAAATAACAGTACATGTAACTAGCTGGATATCAAAGCTGGCATGACAAATGGGTGTGCAATGAATGAACAGTAGCACAAAATGCTCGAAACGACATCTACAAAGCTAATAGACTCGAAAGCTCGTAAGTCACGTGCATACTCATACAGAGTTAAGGTGTTATGTCACACCGAAAAGCTCACAAACACTATCCGGCGTGAAAAGCTTTTATCCAGTCGTGGGAGAACTTTTCTTTAATCAACATTTTATACCTTAGTAATTATTATATTTCAACAATGTGTAATGCTATATAATAGTATTCTTCATTAATATGTTATACATACTGAAGGTAAAATATGATATGATGCCGTGCTGTTTTGAATTTATACGTTACGGTCATTCATCGACGCAAGTTCATAGACAATCACTGATTAGTATATTTAAGCACTCTTCAAATATTGAAATACTTCTGCAATAACCGAATACCTACATAATCATAGTAAGTAAAAAGAGAGCCAACGGGAAAAAAAATATTCCAAATAATGAAAAATTAAGTTTGGTTTCAATCTTTCTTTTCATTTATTACTCATATTCATGAATAATAAATACGACAATATAAAATAAAAATGCAGTTAGTCAAGTGGTCAAGCTTTGTTTCGATTGCAGTATTCAGGTACTCGAAGCAAAGTACGGACAGTTTCATAAATTGATTCTTCAATTGATTTTTGATTTTTCTTCTTTAATTTGATTTTTCAAATGATTCTTTCAGTGGATTTTTAAATAATGGATGTATGCGTCATTTATTTTTCTCTCACCCACTTAATTCTTTAAACATTCAGTTATCTTATCACTTGTTATGTTCATGTTGAATTCTTTTATCATTACTCTATCTGAAAAATGTTGCAGTGACTGAGTAAAAACCAGTTCTCGTAGAACACCTTGTCTAGATATAAGCCGCATTAGTCGACAATGGGTTCGACGTGGCCTAAAAAAATCACTGTTTCAATACTGCTTTGCGAACTAAATTTTAATATTAATGAATTAAAATCAATCACAAACCACGACCATACGACCCCAATCGAACGTTTCATAATATAATCCTTACAGTATATAAATGTAATATTATTATTCAATTGCTATCAATAGTTGGCAATGACTGCGCCATCGGCTGAAGCATGAGGCATGGCGAGAACATCGAAAGAAGAAGTTGAGTTAAGAAAGAAAGAACGAGCGAACGAACACAAATAAAGGCAATAAGAAACAAACCACTCGTTGGGTTTATTTTTTGTTCTGTTTGATTCAATTATCATTACACGTGTTAGGATTATTTTTATCTGGAGAACGGATCGCCAGTCACGGCTGGGCGGGGCACAGAATGCTTGCAAGCCTCGAATTCTAATAACGAATCGGCCATTCATATCTTGACAGGTCGTAAACATACAAAGTATCATTTACAATTACCACTGCATTCACACGGCGGCCCAACAATGAATGTATTATAGAAGACGTTTTTGTGTCTTTATATCGTAGCGGCCCGATCCACCGATACCTAGAAATAGTTCAAACTGGAATCTATAATTTGAGTAGAAGTCAATCTTAAATGTCACGGTCAACTGATTCGGCATTTTTATTAGAATACCCTCTCACTTCAAATTACATTTAAAGCAATATATCCGTGTTTCTCAATAATAAACCCCCAAATTACAATCTCAATATACTATAACCATTTCGAGACAGATTTTGATGATAAAATATCTAATTTCAGGCCTAATTTGTATGTAACCGTAATTTTTTAAATATGAAAACGTATATAGTTATGTATAGTATACAAAATGGTTCAATCAATAAAATATACATTCCTCGATGAAGCATCAAGGAATGTATCTGAAACATAAAATCTTCCGACTCGACTACATTAAAACATCGATCTTTACTTGGATGGAGTTTCAGAAAATATTGCACATCTTTAGTGGGTAAACAAAACAAGAGAAATTTTCACATTTATTGATTGTATTTGCAGTTACTTGGCAGAGCTCCATTTTAATCAGATCAAAAAAACACTGTAATTAGTTTAATTTAAGATTTCGACTGCTTGGTGAAACTTCAATATTAAAATTGAATCGTTCAAATTATGTACATTCACACAAATTTTGTCACTAACGACCCGGGTTTCGCCTTTCGGCATCTTCAGGCGTTTAAGCGCACGGATGAACTTGAACAGACGTTTAGAAAATGAATGTATAGTGTTTATATACGAAATAAATTTTTACTCACAAAGTTTAAATTTCGCCAGCAATGGCTTTATTGTGATTCAAATATTTGAAACAAAAAATGTGCTTTATTACAGTATAATAAGTTAACACTTAAATGATATATGTATATAGAGTTATTTATTAATGAAATATTAACTGCTTTACCTCCCGGCAGAAGTTGCAGTCTGAAAAATAAATTGTACAGGCAAATGAATACGAAACCACTCCTAAATAAAAACAAACACCCTTCAAATTTGGATGGAAGACATCGAGATTAAAAATAATGTCAGCACACAAAAGGCAGGAAAGGCATTTGTGAAATTAAAAGTCTAGCCCGAGCCGTGTTTTCACAACGAAATCCTTTTGGGAATACACTTAGTAGGTACCGGTGTCCACGTGTATGGGTGTTACGATTGTTTCTGTGAAAACTAATACCTACGAGAAATACGACGGTGACGGCTTTCAGCGGGAAATTTTCATTCCAGCGACTTCATTAAAAGAATGCAGCCCTGTTGTGCTGAGTGACATTGTTTCCGAAAAAAAACAAAACATGCACGGGAACCAAACGAAAAGAATACTTGATCGTAATGCATATATCATGTAACATTACAAAAAAATATGCAATGTGCATTAGTGATTATTTTGATGTTGCCATGCCAGTCAACTAAACCTGCTATTACTCAAAAAAAAAGACTACTGATAGTATAATCAATCAAGTAACAGAAATATGCAATGGTTAAAATTTCGATGTAGATTTGTATTTTATTTTGTTGAAAGGTAAAAAAAAGAGTTTCACATTTAAAGCAATGGAACCATTAATGGGAAAGGTAAGATTTTGTAAGCTATATTTTCTCAATTATTTTTTTATTTTAACGCCGTTAGTACACTGCTGCAAAAGCGGAACGGAAGCGGACCGGTACGACGCAAACCCTATGGTAGTACGGTCCGACTGAATGAATTGGCATTGGCCGGTTAAAGTTCCATTTTAATAAAGTAAAAAATAGCTTATTAGTATTGAATGTCATGCATTGTATTATATTGTTACATGAAACAATTATCAAACAGTATTAAAACGATTCGACAATAGAAAATGATTAAAATTTACGCATAAAAACTAATAGGATAAAATATTCCACTGTACCATAACAAAAAGGCGAAACAATAAACAAAAATCAGTATGACACTACAATTGGAAACAATTGAAACTCTATATGATTTAGTTAAAATGAGTCGTAATTTATGCAATCGGAAAAATAGAGCATTAAAATTTAAAATACTAAATAAAAAGGGCACGTGTAGCGTCAGCGAGGAAGTAAGCACACCGATATCAATATCAACACGTGTAACTTATCAAAATTACTCACAAGTAATAATTGTTTTGAGCTGTTTCTGAAACCTAGTGATCTTCGCTTTTGGGCGTTCGACTTATCCAGTTGCGTGGTCATGGGTTCGAATACAATAATGCAGCTGTTGCCTAATAATAGCCCACAGAAACAAATAAAATCATCACAATAAAACAAGTGTTCTTACTATTTTACAATAAAAAAAAATATAACTCAAATGATGATTCAGAATCGCGAGTTTAGTGGTCGGTACGGTCTGAAAGGTTGGCGACCGCTCTTTTAACGGACACTTTTTAAAATAAAATTTTCAATCGATTTAATTTGTTTCAAAATATATACATTCTTTCCGACTCGCCACTTTCTTATACGATCCAATAAACTAGAGATTCACTTGTTCATTACTGGTATGTTATCTTCCTCGTCCTTTGCAAATGTTAAATTGAGCGAATCAATTACAAACAAGTACTTGTAAATAACTTCTGTCAGGATGATACTAAAAGAACACCGTATATATATAAATATATATATCATGAGGGTATGCGTCTGGTATTGCTCTTATCATTTTTTAACCTTGTGTCCGCGGAGCTATTTTCAAGCGCCCCTACAATGTGTGAAATGAAAAAAAATCCTTAACATTCAGATAATCATCTTACACTCATTGTCAAAGATTGCAGAAATCGTGCTTTGTTATTTTTTAAAATATGTTAGTATTCTTTATTGTATTTTATCTCTTATTGTTTTGTAATTGGTTATGTTGCCTCAAATGCGCCCGCTACCACAATCAGATTAATAACACCTGCGGTTTTGAAACTAATGTCAAATTTTGATATGCTCTCTAAAAAAAGGAAGTTAGGACGCATGCGTCGATGAATCGTCTGCCCTACCCCAAAAGGAGGCCGAAATTAAGCCACTCCGGCGCTGAAGGAATAATCTTATGTGGGGCGAACATTAGCGCATACCCGCCTGATGCGATTACGCTCAAAGTTTGCATACATAAAATGTAACGAGCTCGTACGAGAGCATTACGCTCCGAGTTCCGACCGACGCGATGCGGTAAGGCGGTCGTCAGTCGCGGCCCGCTCGTGTAAAACAGCCCCGCCTGAACTTCGAATGATATTGAGTTAAACACCCGGTCGCAGGAGTCCCAGCATCCTTATCTTTGGAAAATGTTTCTGTTGTGCCGTCGTATCTCTCATAAATATGAATTAAGACTTCTCTCTACGAGAACAAAGTTTTATTCCCAAAGATCGCTGTGCTTATAACTTATGCAGGGCGATGATGTAGGTATATCGACATAGGAAAATTTAATAACGGTGGTTGCAGAATGCAAACGCGGTAAAGAAAATAACTAGATTACATTACTACTTGAACCGAGTAGTTAAAAATGCGGGAAAAAAAGAAAGCGTAGTGTGTCATGCTTAGGGCGCATCCACCCTTTTGGTAATCACAATTTTTCGCATCCCGGGATCGATCATTGAGAAAAAGGTCAGAAATTGAGAGATTTTAAAATAATCTAGAAAAGAAGGTTTTTTTTAGCTCGCTGGCCATTTTTGGAATTTACGGAATTACAAAAGTGAAAAAATTTGAGAGTTCGTTTAGCTCTCTGGGTCGTTTCAAAAAATTTTGCTCGCTGGCAGATTTCACGGATTTATCAATATGATCCATCTCTTATCCTTAATCCCAAAATCCCGGGATAAGCACTACCACAATCCCGGGATTTCGGAATAACAAAATTGGTCAAGATCCGGCATCCCGGATCGAGACCCTAGTCATGATTTATATTTTTAAAAAAATACTATGATGACGGACGGAGTTTTATATTTAGTATTCATTATCATTATAAAAAAAATGGATTACCTGCAATTGATAATTTCAAGAAATTCCTAACTGTTATCCATTAGTCGTTCTTAAATTCATTTTTTTATTGTTAACATATTGAGCGAAACACGCGTCGAACGTGTCACACGCAAGTGTGATATTTTCACAGAGAATTTAAATTTAAAATTTCGTCGTTTAGTTCATACAAAGTGAATTGATAATATTACGTTAGAAGTAAGAAGCAATTCAATAGTACAAGGCATCGTAGATGACTCGCGTAAAGAGCGGGCCAAAGGTGAGATGGAGATTAATGTATATAGAAACCATGAATTATGCTGCCTTTTGTCTCACTATTTCTCTCAAAAGTCAGCATTAGAGACGTCAAGTGGAAAATTATCGAGTGATTGATCATTTCTCAAATTGTATTTATTTACTTGCGGAAATTATTTACTATTATTAAAAATTGGCTATATTTATTAAGTGTGTCCTTTCATGACTAATAGTTTGTTACACCCTAGTAACTTTAGTTTACCCTAAATAGGACCCTATTTTATTATCCATGTCCGCTCCTGATTTGGAGCACAGAGCATCCTAATAGAAATATCTCAACATAAGTTTTCTACGACAACTATTTGTTACTTAGTCACTCAACCTCTCCTATTCAAAGAGAGTAGTAGAGATATAAGGATAAGGCTAGGGCATGACTAGTGGTCAACTAAATGCTCTCGCTATGCGCAATTATTTAAAGATTGGAAAGGATGCGAGAGAATTTTTGAACATCACAAATCGATCGAAAAATGCTGTCCGTACCGGGACACGAACCCTTGAGATCCGGCACGTAAGCCCACAATGCTAACCGTTGCGCCATGTGACCTGACTAAACATCCTAAATAGCACTGTTTATTTGTTGAGTGTAACGCCTTTCCACCAAGTAGTGACAGTGGAAACCCTTAAAATGACAGTCAGTTTAAAATATTGACCAAACTTGGACTCTACGATTATGTCGATATTACTGGATATTCCAAGTTAGTGAAGTGTAAAAAAGAATGTGCTACGTACGTGGTGCATCGCACGTAGACACGTAACGAAATATAATGCATTTAATGTTACTGGCGCAATGTATGCATATTAATTAGCTTCACACAATAATATAATTATGCGTCATGTTCAAAGTAAATACCAGTAAATTATAATATGCTGCACTCGACGGTACGTTTTGGATATTTCCTCGGACCATGTGTTTGAATGTCATGCAAAAGAAAACAGATAAGTATTCGATGCAATAATAAGACGAGATTGTTTATTTAACCATTTTACCATAAATATACGAATGTAATTGTAAAATAATTTAATTGTTTCTGTTTATTTTTTTCCACTATAAGCCTAAATTGTTAATATATTTTTATGATCAAAAGAATCAAAATAACTTGGGTTACTTATAGTGGTGTTTTTCACAGTTTACCAATAAACATTTATTATGTAATAATATATGATATGCTTTTATTTTGTCTAGATTTGCAGCGTGATCAAAAACGATCAGTGTGAGCGTACAACTTTTTGCATTATAAAATAATTGTTAGCGAATTACGAATGTATAAAATGAGAAACGCAACAGAGAATATTTCAAGAGGTAAAGGGATAATGAATATAAATAAACTTCGCAAGAAAACAACGGCACCACCTAGCCTTGTAAGGCTTCCAGTGTTGCAATTTAATGCAATGAAGTGGCTTAAATATTCTTAACGACTTTGCTGGGTTGCAAAAAACAAAAAATAAACTAAAAACAACTAAGATAAAATAAATGCTGACTTTCTAAAGGTGAAGAAAAAACAGGTCCCGATTTTGGGGATTCCGTAAATTCCTGGCTTTTTCAAATTGCAAAAAAAAGATCTCGCATCTTTTCATTTTGGGAATTTCGCAAATACCTGGGTTTTGAAATCGACAAAAATTAATTTCAGGATTTCCAGGATTTCAAAACGGCCAAGAAAAAAATTCTCAATCCCGAATTTATTCACGATTTAATGTTGAATGTTAATCCCGGGATCATAAAATGTAGATGAGAGTTTGAAAACAATCTGGAGAAAATAATTTTAATTAAACTGAGTTTTTGGAAGGCTATTGATAAAATGTGACAATGGGCATGAATGCCTGAAGATGCCGAAAGGCGAAACCCGGGTCGTTAGTGACAAAATTTGTGAGAATGTACATAGTTTGAACGATTCAAATTTAATATTGAAATTCCACCAAGCACCTTCAGTCGAAATCTTAAATTAAATAATTCAACTTGTTAAAAATTATTCACATTGTTTCAAAATATCGATTCCAAAATATCTACTATTGACGTAAAAAAAATGTTCATAAAATGCAAACACAATATGCGAACATTCGCGTACATTCGATATTTTTATTTATAGATAGTATTTGCATTTAGATATTATTTTTTTTGCGCATATCGAATATTGCAGAATTAACGATGATATAATAACTTCATACTTTAAAAAAAAATCATGCATTTTTAACCAAGGCCTTGAAATTATTCAATATCGAAATTAAAAATTAATAATCAGCGAAAGCTAGGCAGTCAAGGGTCAAACACCATTTTAAATTCCATCACATGATAAGTATTTATTTTATTTGTGATATTTCCCGTTAATATTTTTTACACAATTACCGTAATGATTACTTAAATTTAAAACGATAGTATTTAAGTTGCGAGTAATAACATCGGACAAAAAATATTTATAGTAATAGTAAGAAACATAGTATAATCTTATAGATATCAAGCAATGATTGATTATCGAATTACGTACGTTACGTAATTTTCAAAGTTACGTTTTTTTTTTATAAAGTCGGGTGAGTGGCGAGGTTTGAAAGTGTCTGATTCATTTAATTGATAAATGTTTACAGTATGTGATTCGAATCCGCAACCCCACAACAACGTTTACCACTCGACTACAGAACTGTCTGTAGGTCTCATAAATATTAAATTATATAAGTAACGCATTTATAATCGTAGTGCTTCAATACGATATATTTCACTATGGTAGGTCAGTGCTTTTTCGAATATCTCTCGCAACATGTTTGGATCGAGTTGCGAATCGAAATACGACTTATCTAAAATCGTGATATCATTAAGTTAACTGAAACAAAGAAAAAAGAATGCGAAATCGCCAACGGGATAGTTTTTCCTTTGTGCGAAATTCGAGCGAAACCTACGGAGCGGGAGAACAAAGAAGGGCGAAGTTCGCAACGAGCGCAACAGCGGAGCGGCGAGCGGAGAGCACTGCCGTGCTTACAACAACAACACGGGACCAGGCCTGGAGGCTCAGCCACTTCTCTCGAGGGGGAGGGGTGGGCGAGCCATGCGCGCTGCATCACTATCGCCCTACGTCAGCCACTCCCTACGCGAAATGCCCATTATCCACTTGTCAATTTGGTGGCGATCCAACTCATTTCTCCGTGTTAACATATATATTTCCCATATAGTAGTATCCTTATTCCACAGAAATTCATCCAACATTGAATATCTGTTCAGAATTAGTTTTACATATGTCATGGAAATTCTAAGAAAACTTTTCCACATGTCAGTCGTGGGTTCAGTTAAGAGCGGGTCGGCTCAAGCACTCGTCTTCCCAATGGTTGATGTAACAATTTAGTTAGAACATGCATTTGGTTACATCAATACAAAACCATAGAAAACCACAGAACACACTTTAAAAAATACAAGCTAATCGAGTTGTCTTGAAGCCTTACAGTAGGTACGTAATATTCTATTTATTTAAGAATTTTATTTTGGCATTAATAGCAGATTTAATTATTCGTATGACACGTTAAACAATCTTATTGAAATACATGCATTAGAAAACGTTAGAAAATAAAAGTGACGAATCCTACTATAAAAATACTAGCAATCATTTCTGATGTTATTTTGGCTGCAATTCCTATTTTGCAATATAAAATAAAACACAATTACAGATAAGTAATATGAAAAAAAATACACAAGTATCTGAATGAAGTTTTTACTGCAAAATAATATACTTTTCAACAACATAATCCTAGTTGTGTAAGGAAGGCCACGGTTTGAAATTCACTTTCCATCCCCACAGCTCGCCGATTTTCTTGCCTCGATGCCCTAACCCACCCCTCCGCCATACAAAGCGGCGCTCATTATTTCCGATAGCCGAAACTCTCGCGGCTCGTTAACTTCGAATGGTAACTACAACTTGCAACAAAGTTTCTTGTCATTTCGGTCGATACTTAAAGGTCCGTCGGGTGATTTTCTGCGAAAGGTCTGCGACCATATCTCCAGCCCCGGTTCGATTCGGGTCTGCTACATTAAATGCATATTAACTATTTGGAAGATAATCGCCTGAGCGAATTTCCCAAGAGTATGGCCAAATTTCGATTAAGTAACTATGTTACCGCAAACCAAAATATGGGTAACCTCATAAGAGAGATTAAATAAGTGATTGCTTTAAAAGGAATAAAATTGATTACTAGTGAATTTCTTCTGCTAACTCCTTAAAGGTATTTCATTTTAAATATGGCTTTCATCTAAGTATATTTATATATTTTTTTTAATAAGCAATAGAAATTCGTCTCCACCTTATTAAAAATAATTGAAATATATCTATTATTTTCGAATACCACTGAAAATCTACAATACGTATTACTTTTTCGACTCCGTTGCAAGATCAATCGTATGTTTCTGTCACCGGAAGATTATTCAATATTTTGTGATTTAACACCGAAATAAGATTTCATGGTAAAAGGTTCCAGCACGTTAGTAATTCATTGTAAAAGTTTTAACTTATTTTCACCATATGATCATTTTCTATAAAAAATGACGGTCTGTAAAAATTACCTGCATAGTTGAAATATGTGAAATAATACGCGAATTTCGTAATGTAGTAACATTATTGTCATTGGCAACTTCGATTGTCACAAAATAAATACATTGCTATAATGTATTTACGTAGAAAATCGATAACCTAGTTTTTTTTGCATGTAGTCGCTTACGAAATATTGGTTCTACTTTATATTGTCGACAAAGCTTTTTTTTCATTTCAGAGAGTATTTAATATAAAAAAATGCAGATACGTTGAAGCATTGCTAAGCACTGCTCTTCGTCTTCGCCAAATCACGGGGCAAAAAAGCGTATCGAATATAAATTCACAAATATACTTGTAATATTTTTTCCTTGACAATTCAAAGGTTTGTGTTATATATGCTACATAAAAGCAATGATCAAAACTCTGTACTCTGTGAGGCAAACTACAATAAGTAAATTTTGACCAAATTTAACTATCGACATAGTGTAGTATATACACTTACCAGTGACATTGTAGAAAAACACCTTAAAATAAATGATTTTTACAAATAGAAGAAGAAGGCCAGTAATTTTTTAACATAAACTTCATTTTTAAACACTGAAGCCATAAGGAAAACTGGCATTTTTGAAATAGTGTAGTTTGCCTCCCATATACAGAACTGGAAAGTCAATGCATATTGGTGGTGATCGATAACAGCATTGTGCCGCAGGAAGTTCCAAGTGTTCCGCGGTGGAAGAAGCCTTAAAAATGGCAATTTTAAATAATGCCTATTTGGTACAAAATCGAGGATTTTAAATTCCTCGGTGAAATAATAAGAAAGGGAGTTTCGGAGATAATCTACAGCATCTTGGTGTGCCGCGGTACTAGTTCCATTCATCACTGTGCCGTAAAGGAAAAAAGTTTGGCAGACACTGGTCTAGTTGGTAAGCGTTTGCTCTACCGACCAGGTGGGTCTGGGTTTGATTCTCGGTAAGGTTAATGACAAATTTAGATTTTTCAATTTGAATTTGAGACCCAAGACGTGGGTGTTTATGATGAAAATTTACCTCAAGTTGATCCCGAGTGACTTACAATAAATTCTCATCGAGTTTTTCTCGTACGATCTTTCAACTTTTAAAAATTTGGCGCGTTAACTGTATTACCAAATATTTAAAAAAAAACAGTTTTGACTATAGGTCAAAGATGAATTATTATATGAACTTAACAGGAGATAATATAGGTGCAGGCAGAGTTGTATAAAATAGAAACCAACATTTATAGAAAGATGACAGAGCCAAGAGAAGAAATTATATTTAATATAGCGCAATTATACAATCAAAAACTAAACAGAAAAATGCGTTTAAAATTAAATAATTTATTAATCAACAAATAAATTTAAATAAACGTAAATTCGCACAGAATGGTGACACTTGTTTTAATGCTTGATATCCCTATCCATTCAAATAAGTGAGAAGAAAATGTGTATGTAAGTGAAATGTCAAATGCACACTTATTTGTCCTGCGCCGAGAACAGAGAAAAAATTGATAAGCTATACACGACCGGTTGTATAACACTGTAAGAGCTATTATTTCCTGACAAATACTTGAAATTTACTGAAAACAAATATTGAATATGGATAACAAATATTCAAAATAAAAAGGGCAACTCAAATGCATAATAACAGAAAACGAAGTCTGAAAAAAAAATTGGACTGGTAAAATTATAAACTTACTCAAATTTTATAAAGTAATTCAAATATAAATATTTTTATAAAAACATCATTTTAATTGTAATGAAAATATCGTTATAATTTTCATAAGATCGAATGCTGTTATCGATGAGAAAAGGGTAAATGGAACATTCAATGAAATAATTGACCAAGAAGAGATTCGTGCCAAATTCATTGGTTTGTGTATAAAAATATTTTGAAAAGTCTACCGTGAATCTTGTAGTGTGTGGTTTTGAATTGGATGTTCGGTAACAAGTATAGCGACTGAAAGCTCCCTTGAAACGAGTGCTAGAAAAGTGCGAAAAGCAGAAAGCGAGAAGTGCGCAACGAGACAAAGAAACCCGTCGACAGGCCCATTCAAATATTTCAGCTATTGCGGTACTCCAGAACGATAAAGTGCTTTCGGTCAAGCAATAGTCACTGCGATTAGAGTTCGATGACATAGCATAAAATAGAAATGCCATTAACACTATCAGCTGGATTAACAGACATTTTATTATTATGATATGACTCAACTCACTCGCAGATAATGTCGGATATAATCGTTCAATTTTACACACTTATCATGCTTTGGTTTAGAATACATAAACATGTTTGTTTGTTATGAGTCGGGAGGAATTTTATGCAAATTGTGGAAAAAACAGTCGAATGTATGGATGACTTTGGTGTTTTAATTTTTTTATCATATCTATGCGTTCTAAGCTAAGGTATACAAATGAAATTATTTATTTATACAAAAAAATCTACGATATACAATACACATGGTGAACGGGTTCTTCCAAACACCAATTCTCAGTACAAGAATACTCCGTACATCGATTCTTTAATTGTCATAAAACATTACAAATTATAATGAAACAATGATTTTTTATTTATAAAATATTCAAATGCACGGACTATTCTGTGTACGGAGTATTATATGTACGGAATAATCTGTGTTCAGAAGAATCGGTGTACGAAGTATTCTTGAACGGAAAGTTTGTGTCCGGAGTATTTTATTCGGAGACGGATACACTGTTGATAAATATTTCGACTTTTCGCCACCGTCAAACTAGTACCAGATGTAATTTTCATTACTTCATTACAACGGTGTACTGCCAATATTTATTTTTTTGCCATTCAATCCTTTTTTAAACCCATCCTTCTATTAATTGTGAGCATAATATCTTAAAATACTTTTTTTTTAACATTATTAATAGTTTCTTTGCATAATGAAAAATTGCAAAAAATATTATGAAATATACTGATACAATTTCACATATTATCATATGAGAAGCTCAGGATCAAAAATGAAACGGAGAAAAACACACTTTGTAAAAACTTGGACAGTTTTGATTGTGAGGTCATTTTGACCCTTAATTGCATGGCAACTACAACGTTTTAAGCGACGTTAAAAATTGAATTCTGTTTTTTGAATCAGTACTCCAGTATTGTATCAATATCTCATATTTTTTCAAAACTGGATTTGAGCGTGTTTGGTTACAAGGGCTTCCAATCCCGGGATTTTGGGATTCACTACGAAACGTAGAAAAACTGAAACAGAGCTAAAAAAAAGTCACTGGCAGAAGTATCTTTTTCAAAGGATGGAGCTCAAAAGAAGAAAAATGATGTCTTCGATAAATAGTGATATGTAAAAAAACGAAAACATGAAATTATGGTAAATGATCAATATTGCCATTGAAAGATTGTGAATCCCGAAACCCCTGGATCACAAATCTGGGCCCGGGATTGGATGCCCTAGTCCAAAGCTCGTCAATTAAAATGATAGTACGTAGATCAGTGCAGATTTCATTGGTATGAAAAGTTACGTAAAAAATGTTTTAAAAAAATCACAGGTGTATTTTATTTATAAATAATGTACCACTACCAACCCATCCCACACCTTTGGATATAAACCTTAATTAAACTGAACAATCAATATCCATCCAGGGGTTCGACCCTAATCGCCGAGTCTAAGCAACTATTGTCATTGAAATAATAAATAAGCGATTGCTTATTTATTATTAAGCTTAAACGTAAATATATTGTACATATAAGGTTTTGAACGTGCCTGTGCTCAATACATCTTATTGAATTTTAAACGTTTACGATACAAACGCAAAATGATATCAAATGCATTATAACATAGTATCAATTTAGTTCAAAAGCAGATAGACAATTGTGACAAAGGTATAACTATGCATACGTGTGTATGGGTTTGAAATTTTCAATGCAATTAGTCGGGTCGAAATCTGAATAGAGCCTGTCTTTGTTAGAGCAGTCAGTGAGTAACCGAGTCCGTTGGCCCTCGGGCCATCGTCCCTAGAACCGGTGCCGCTCACCGGTTGATCACTGCCATGACACTTCCTTTGTGTAGAGCGGAATGTAGGACAAATGTTGAGGTATCGGTGGATATTATAAACAGCATGGATACGACATCGCATAGAAAAACTTAAGTCAATAAATGCTCAGAACAATTATTTACTGAATTAATAGTGGTATATCTTAAATCTCTTTTTGTTGATTTATATATAAAATTGAACCGGTTGCTTGGTTGAGTGGTCAACGTCTTTGTTTTTGGTTATGTAGGTTTCAATTATTATAAAAAAATCTCAATTTTACTTTATATTGCTGGGACGTGTACCAGAATAAAGACCTTACAACTAAACCTCGGAACAAAGCAAAACATGAATTTATATACATATACCGAATGAAAATGAAACTTTTTGCGAAATTAATTTTACGGTTTTTTAATGTGGCCCACGGCAGAGTCGCCTGTGGGTGCCGTCAACATATTCGGCTGTTTTTGTTTACACTGTCGCATCTATCCGTCTCGGTATCCGAGTGTCGAGAGTTGTGGAACGAGCGGCGAAGGCAGAGCGCTCGCAAGGCGCAAGGCCTGCGCTATCGATCGGACCAGCTCCAGCTATCCGCGCGCCTAGCATGGCCGCTCTTCCGCCCGCTCTAGGGACGAATGGCAGCGGTTAGCAGGGCTGTCGGATTTTATTGGGAAATTATCCGCGATAAGAGATTTAGCTGCCGGCAACGTTCGCAAGACGCGCCGCGCCAGCAAAACAAAGAAAGAAAATTATTTGACTTTGCTTTCGCTTCTTCCGCGCGGCAGTATCGGCATCACTGACTCAACTCAATTGTCGAGAACCCAACCGCGTTCATTCAAAAGAAAAAAAAGCAACTTTCGACTCAAATGCATTATAGTGAAACGATTAAGCCAATACAATATAGTAACGAATTACGTAACCAAATTTACAATTTGTTATTGTATGAATAGTAGATAATATAAAGTAACGTGGGTACAATTTTAAGCAGAAAAAAACGCTATCAATAGGAGAAAGAAAGAAATCGCTTGATAAAACAGTTCAATAAAAGAAATATGCTTCTTAATTTGGAAACACACTGGCAAGTATAAATATAAAAAATACAATTTAAGATTTCGACTGAAGGTGCTTGGTGGAATTTCAATATTAAATTTGAATCGTTCTAACTATGTACATTCTCACAGATTTTGTCACTAACGACCCGGGTTTCGCCTTTCGGCATCTTCAGGCGTTCAAGTGCACGGATGAACTTGTAAATTTATAAATTTACATTAACAAATAATATAAATTTGTAAATTTAAAAAATATTCTAGCAAATACGTATTGCTGAATTTGACAGACTTATGAGAACATTATTTAAAAATATTGATTGTCCATAAAACACTATGTATTATAATATTTAAAAAACATGATTAATCTTTAGTAGAATGAAATCTTTCTTTAAACTAAGTAAACCCTTTAGTATTGATGTATTAGGTGTTTTAATTTTTCCGCTTATCTTATAAACCTTATACAATATTCACCTTATACAAGTTATTGGTGTAATTTAGTAATTTCTAATTTTCAAATAATGACAGCTTTAAAGCGAAGATAAAACGTAAAATAATATTCATTTGCATGACCACGATCACACGGTTAATCTTACATCAAACTAATAAAAGAATACAAAGAGTAAATAAATACATAAAGTTTCGTTTTGAAAATGACAAATAAGGTGATATAATGACTGGATTGAAATAATAATGTGTATACGATTCAAATCATTATACAAAAATTTGCTACATTAAAAAAAATGGACGGAATTCTCACTATTTATTATACAATCATTTTAAAATTATTCATAAATTCATTAACTTTGAATACTATTACAAAAGTGTAATGGTTCCAATGACCCCCGGAAAACGTGGCGAGAGGCCCCGAATCCTGCAACCCTGCAGCGACGCGGGACGCCGGCGTCGGGTCGAAACTCCGGCGGCCCACGTGGCCCGGCCGAGTTAACACGTGTCGGGGTGACAAAGGCAGGCGGGCGACAAGTGCCGAATAGCCAGACGATGGGTGGCACTCCATTCGCATTACGTACATTCGCTCGTCGAGGCGAAATAAGAAGACATGACGCTGTGTCGATTATGAAATCAGATTCCTGGCGCTCTCATGACACTGAAAGGAGCCACCTGCCAGTTGACCGACTGCAAATGATTCGCGTCGACTGGGAGCCCGTGACGTGCGAGAAAGAAACAGCAGTTCAATGAATGTATTACATACTAAAGAGTTTGTATTAACATTTAGTAAAATAAGATATTCAACACAAATTTTCGTGATCTCCATTTATTCGATTGGTTTGGAAAAGGTGAATTAATTATCATATTTTAATGGTGCCCAAGAGTTTCAATATGAATATTAGTATAAGTTAAAACGTCTCCAATCACAAATTATTTGAATTCATACGGGGTACACAAATACATTATATACGATGGTTATTGCAACGCAGTTCGTTATGCGTCAGTTGAACTATTCTTGTAATATTTTGGAGATTCCGATTTTCTCAAAATCAAGAGAATTGTCCAAAGTGCATATATGTTTTGTCTTCACAACGTTAATATCAAAAAGTGAAGCTAGGACTTCGCAGGCCGCAAGCAAATACGTGGCGGGCAACATAGCATAATTTATCCAGAGCTGTATTGAAGTTATCAATACAAGGAATAGTAAATGTAAGTAATTTATATAAAAATCAATATTTGCACATATACGAGTGACGAACGTTGTTGGATTCGGATACGGTGCTCGTGGGGACAGATTGTTTAAAAAAATGGTTTTTCAATCGATAATAGAGCACCTCACCATAAAAACGGGGCGTAGCAGTAACGAACAGCTTACCAATTTACCTGCCATCCATCTATCCTAACTCTCTTCGAAAAAACAGGTAACCGACTGAGTAACGAGCAGTTCTCGTAGAAAATCTGATGAATTGAGTTCGAATTAAAGTACATATATGTAACCTATGTACATTTTTAGTGAATATGGTTTTAAAAAATTGTATAATTGAGATTTTTCACTGCTCAATCACTCGAACTTGCTTTTCAACGGAACGAAGCACATGTAATTTATAATTTGATATTCTTTCTTAAACATTAGTACAATCATGATATAATATTCATTCATGTGTGCCGACACGGACCAAACATTACATGTATAATTTCAGACCAATTTTAACCTAATTTCTTGAGATCAAACTCGATACATCCGAGATTTGTCAGAGTTCTTAGAATAAAGATGTTTCTTTTTATTTACCTTACTGTATACTTGTAGTCTACAGATATTGAAAGGTGTCAAGCATCAACATACCTGGAACAAAAAGATAAGCATATTTTTTATTAAAAATGTCGTGGATAGAAAATTATTTAAATTATGTTTTGACTTATTTTTTGAATCAGTCCATTGTTTTGAAATGTGAATTGAAAACCAGTAGGCAATTATAATGTGTAAATGATTTCATGTTTGAAATTCAGAAAACGGATCCAGAAAGTCGAGGAATTTTTGAAGAATGGCATTCGTCGCAATTGGTAATACTAAGCCCGCATATAATACAATCCCCTTTGATGTATCGACAGATTTATACAACACGAACAGGGAGAGGTTGCCTCTGAGGACCGCACGTCACTGTTAGTGAATTACCAGTTTGGCTGCATTGAAAATTTGAGTCGAAATACGAGCTCACTTCGGTGAATAGGATAATGCAAATTGGTTTTTATTGATAATCGCCCCCAAAGAAAATCCCCAGTCCCATGCGGAGAAAATCATTTCCGCTCGTGCCACAGTACATACGGAAAGTAAACTAATTATGTATGCCGAGGCTTTTCCGCCAAAAAGGCGTAAGGAAAGTTACGACGAAAATGATCAAGCGATTTCTTGGAATATTTTTCAACATGGAAATGGACATCAACACGAGTTCTGTCATTACGGGTTTTGCCACTGGGAGAACGCCTTATTTTTGTATTATAATTATTAAAATAAAACCACTATTGTTTCCATTTTCATGCTTATAAGGCATTTGTAATTATTGCGATCATTTTGATGAGAATCAAAAAAATCTAATCGAATTGCATTCCATCGCTGCACTATGAGTGTGATAATAAATTTGCAAACACAATGGGATATTCAATTGGTATACATATTTGAGACGAATTCACTTCCTAAAATATCCAATCTCGAAATCCGGCAATTGAGATAACGTTTCGTTTACTAGTTAACGTCCCTTTCATCTTTTCCTTTTATTTTTGTCAGTGCGGCGAAAATTGCGATAGGACTTAATAAATAAAAAAAAACATCTTCGAAAGAAATATTGATGGAAATATTTAATTCATTCAAAAAATAAAAGTAATTCTCTACTATTCTATTACTATGTCTCTTGTCTCTTGTCTAGATAATTAACAAAATTGTGAACGTAATTATTTTACGTACGTCGGCATAATTTGCATTCGGCTCAGGCAAATTAATACGTGTAATCGATACTTGTCAAAGATTAATTAATCGTACGTGGAAGTCTCATTAAAGATAACCGGATGATCAGGAATCCACCTTCCGGTGTAATCACGTTTGAGAATATGTATTAACGGACCTACACGGTGGCTCAATTTCAGACATACTCGAGATTAGTTATATTAGATTTTACATACATATGTGTGCGTGACTAATATTAATTTTACAAAGAAAGTCACGATATGAATAAAAATCGCTTAATATTTATACAAATTCAATTATCCAATCATTTAGAATATCTTAGAGTTGATTCCTAAATGTTTTGAAGATGAGTTTCACAAAACTGCAAACTGTGTAGAACTTTAAAGCCAGATAATTTGTTGATATTATTCCTTTATTTTTGAGATTCATTTCTAAATAAATGTTTGATTTTCTATCCACTTCTGTAAAACTATAATGAATATTATTCGGAGACCGGTAAAAAATGAAAAAGTTTTCGCGAACCGGTGTCAACAACGATACACATATTTACATACAGTCAGTTCTCATCTTACAATTATTCGGACTTACGAAAGTGTATAAATTAGTAAAATATATTTTTTCTCCAGTTTCTTTCAAATATTTTACTAAAAA
The DNA here is from genome assembly GCA_030503985.1 of Himalopsyche tibetana. Classification (NCBI taxonomy): domain Eukaryota; kingdom Metazoa; phylum Arthropoda; class Insecta; order Trichoptera; family Rhyacophilidae; genus Himalopsyche; species Himalopsyche tibetana. The sequence continues at coordinate 21,129,785 of JAPJYX010000024.1, forward strand.
ATATTTGGCCGGGTGACCCATATATATGAAAGTGTTAACGGACCGGCAATAAACTCTTGCAGACCGGTGCCGGTCCGCGGACCACAGGTCGAAGAACACTGGTTTAATGGAAAAACTCCATGCGTCTCGTCAATCGCGAAGCGGATTTGTTGCCAACGATATAATGGTCGAGGAGTGCCGTGCAGTGCTCAATCGATACCTACCACATACGCCTTTGCATATTTAATATGCAAATCAAATATTCCATATGTCTGCCTAACAAAACGAACGTCAAACAGATAGTCAGTCGTTACGGTTCACGAATCAAATAGCCGCGTAGGTGTTAAAAATTCAGGCATATTATTATATAAGGGCCGCGCGCATACACGTGGCTTCGTATGTGTAAATTGGTTTTTTGTACTTACATATATTAATAGGAAGAAATTATTAACGAAGTTTGAAGTGGTTGATTATTTGGTAAGTGTATGGGATATGCAAACTATGTATTGACTTACTCTTGCCTACAATCAAGACCTCGAATGAAAAGTTGACTAGTGTAATAAATGAAACGTAGAATTAATACAATACATAAAATAGACACTAAGTACCACACAAAATAAATAAGTGAGTATGCAGAAGTTTTCTATGTGCCACGTAAATCATTTCTGCATGCTCGCTTTATCAATAAATTGTTTGGTACTGAGTACCTTTTTTATTTCCAGTATTGAAGTACATATACTTTCAAGTTCTAGAGATATAACAAAACGTAATATGTATACGTTTATAGGGAACGCACGGCATTGATGAGTGACTTGACTGGGGTAGAAATACAAGCATCAGTTTGTTACATAAAAGGTTGAAGCAATGTGAAAGATATAATACATGTGTGTTATTTAACTCTCGTAAATATTCCTGAAAAAGTGTTCGGATGTAAAAAACGAACGGCTGTATAAAAATATAATATTATTGCATATAACACAACACGGCACAGCGACGAAAGTCAAACAATCTAATTTCAATTTTTAAATCTTTTAAGGAATATTTCTAGCAATATATGACGTAGAACCGAAGATTATTGGAGATAAACCGGAGACGCCCACACCAAACATCGTTTAGTTCACACTTCATATATAATATAATCGATGAGAAAAGACTGTTACACTGAGAATATTCACAAAGATCAAACTCTTGAAAATACAACCCAATGTTTCAAAAAGTGACTAAAATATGTTTCACTAGAAAAATTTACCACAGTAGTACACTTTGAAAAAAAGAAAAAACAATAATACATACCCAATTTTTTCCATAGAACAAAACAGGTTGGCAAATGTAGCCCTTCACAAGTCAAACAGTTAAGCCTGATATATTTTAAAGCGAGACCCGTAAAGCGAAAAAAAATGCAAACCTCCTTTGTCTTACAGGGTGGATTTTATATTATTCTATTCCCAAAATAAGTAAAGCAAAGTAAACGAATAGAAGACAGTGGGGAGAAAAATGAAGCAATCGAGAGGCGACTGACCTCAATCCACCGAAAATTTGAACAGTTTTTCTATTCCTATTCTTATACAATATTATTAGATCGACCTCGCATTTGGAGTATTTTAACGTAGGGAATAATTACCCAGTAAGGGTATAACAAATTTATTTTATTTGGGTGCTATTTTATTTATTTATCATTTATCATTTATTTATTTTTTATTTATTTATTCAATTAACATTGTACAAGGTTGACAAATTATAAATTTAAAACTTTTACAATGGAGAAAAAAATAGTATAATTTAATATTAAAAGCAGTAAAAAAAAAGTGGCAAGGAAGTCAACTGAGTAAGATCCGACGAACTCTACTTTAATACATAAAAAATAGTATTCGTCGGAACTCACCCACGTCTACGTGGAATATGTCGACATCCGAAGCAATATTATTGAACACCGTTAAAGCTCTCCCCAGTGGCATCCCCATTGGCAGGCTGGTTCTACACCTTGGGAGAACAAACAATTCATGTCCACGATTTCTCAAAAAATAATCAGGAACATTTAGATTCACATTCTCAAGAATGGTGGAATTCTCATTTTGGCCTCGTATAAGTCGAAAGAAATATATGGCCAGATATATTTCTCTTCGAACGTTCAAGCTATTAAAGTTAAGCATGCCTAAGAGAAAGTCAGTTGGATAAAGCCATGGGTAATATCCATACACCCTCATATAGAGAAGTCTCAAAAATTTCTTCTGAATCCTCTCCACCATAAGGGTATATTTCGAGCATCTTGGAGCCCAAACAATTGACCCACTCTCAAGTCTGCTTCGAACCAAAGCGTTGTACATTAATATTAGAATTTTAACTCCCGAAAAGGCTCTGGTGGTACGGATGATAAAGCCCAACATTTGCAATGCTTTTTTGCAAGTAATCTTAATGTGATTATTGAATGTTAGTTTGCTCTCAAATTGTACGCCAAGATCTTTGACTGATGAAATTCGCGAGAGAATTCGGCCATTCATTGAATAACGGAAAAATAACACTCGCGACCTTCTTGTAAAGGATAAAAGATTGCATTTATCAATATTGAAATCGATTTTGTTACACCGCCCCCAATCTATTATATTATCTATATCAGACTGAAGACGATGACAATCATCTAAGGTGACAACCTTCAAAAAAAGTTTCAAATCATCAGCGAATAACAAGAACATAGAATTTTTAATAACGTTTGCTATATCATTTATGAAAATAGTGAACAGCAATGGCCCCAGGTTTGAACCCTGCGGAACACCAGAGTACGTGCAAAACGGCATTGATTCGAAAAGCCCATACGATACGTATTGTTTTCTGTTCCTAAAATAACTACCAAAAAGCCTAACAAAACCGTCAGACAAACCGATCAATTGGAGTTTTTCCAAAAGAATGTCATGATCGACCCTGTCAAATGCCTTCGAGAAATCATTGTAAGAACAGTCAACTTGCAGTCCTTTATCTAACGCCGTCGACACGTAATCCGTAAACACCATCAAGTTTGTGTCGGTTGATCTTCCGACTCTGAACCCATGCTGCTCATTAATTATAAATGGTTCAATCCTTTTTAAAATCATATGATGCATAATCATCTCAAGAACTTTAGCTGGCGCTGAGAGAACAGCCACCGGTCTATAATTTTCCACTGATGATTCTGCGCCATTCTTAAAAATTGGTGTAATCTTAGATATTTTCCATATTTCAGGGAAAATGCCCGATTTCATAACGAGATTAAATATATAACACAAAGGACTTTTGATGAGGTCAATACATCCTTTTAAAAAACATGTAGGCACCCTGTCGGGACCAAGCGAGCGGGTATTTTTAAGTTTTTTGGTAAAAAAAATTAAATCTGATTCATCGATTTGCATGGCATCAATGCATTGGGCACCATTTGTACGACTTTTCAAAATTGATTCAATATTAAGACGTGGTATATCATTTGAGTATACAGATCTGAAATGGCCAGCAAATGCTTCTGCCACCCCTAGACCTGCCACTTCATGACCCTTCCAATTCATTGTCTCAGCGAATCCACCATCGTTTCTAATAGATTTGATATAATTCCAGAAAAAAATTGGATTTTCGCATATGCAATCTTCCATCCTTTTCAAATATGTTCGGTAGGCTAACCGAATATTTTGTCTCAGCTTAGATCGACAACTACTAAAAATTTGATAGTCTCGAGGACTCTTAGAAGCCTTCCAGGCTTTATGATATAAATGCTTTATTTTAATGTCCCCGATAATCTTTCCAGAAAACCACCTCGGATATCGCCTTATACCACGACATGGTGACTTCCTTGTGAAACATATATCAAAAATATTATATAAAGACACGTAAAAATGATTAACCGCCTCATTCACATCACAATATTCATAAAGCTCACTCCAGTCCACTTCACTCATTAAAGAGTAGAGCTTTCCAAAGTCTCCGTTCTCAAAATTCCACCCCCTCCACAGATTAGTATCATGCGAGGGTAATTTGTTATGAGAGGTGTGAGCCTTATGAACATCATATAGAAAAACTAAAGAAGGGTGATATATATCCTCCCGCACAAGCGGGGACATACACCGTGAAATTAAAAAACTACTGTTACTAAAAATCTTGTCTAATAGTCCACCGTTGTAGTTGAATACATCATTGTGCTGAGACAATCCGAAAACTGAACACAGAAATTCTAGGTCATTACTGACACTGTAACCACTGCGTGCAGAAATTGTGATTATAGAAAAAAAGCTAGTTTGAAAAAAACTGTAGGATAAAATTATCTATTGCGAGAAAACGACACTGCGTAAATACATATTGTAAAACTCGATTCGTAAATTAATTAGATATTAAAATATTATTGTGCATGAATAAAATCTGATATACATTGCATTTTAGAAGTACGAAAATGAATACTATTAAAACACATTTTTCGTCCTAATTCCAAAATTTTGTAAGTCATCTGTACCGGTTTCGCATATCTAGAATGATATTTTATTTGTATTGATGTACACAATACCGTGAAAGTGTCATATAAAGTAATATGCATCGGAACCATTCAGTAATTTTTCCATGTTCAACATATCTTTTTCGGCACGGAAATATCTGGAACGTATCCCCCGTGCAACATAGGAGACCCGGGTGTATTACGAAATATCCCAATATATTGAATTAATCCCCGTTCCAATCAATTCCCCATACGCTTTATCCTGTGAACTACGATAAATGTGCGTCATTTACTTGATAAATTCGTACGTTATTCATCTGTTAGATATGACAGGTTTTCGCTTCCTGGTACGCTCGTTTGACGTATATTTTGGGAAGATAGCATTTAAAGAGTTAATGGAAATATATATATATAAGCTTCTAACATAACCTTCAGTAAAGACTGTTACAGTTAAATTCACAATATTGTTTTAAGGGAGAAATACACTTAACTTGTTGACTTAACGTAATTTTCTTGTTCTATAGAAAGCATTAAAGCAGTGGTCGAAAACCTTTTTTGAGACTGGATAAAAAAAAAAGGTTTTGAAAAATAAATTTGATTAGTGGGTAAAAGTTAAAAATATTATTCTACCTTTTATTCTATTAAAAAAACATTTTTAGAAAATAATACATATATTTATAATACATAGTATATGTATATATGTATGTGTAAATACAAAACACACATATAATATTGTTATTGGTGGCTTTCTTGGTCTTCTTAAATAAGTAACTTGATATTATAGTTTCTTGGTGGGTAACACAAAATGCGAAGTGGGTAATTCAATTACCCGCGGGTAGTAGATTGCCGACCACTGCATTAAAGTGTACATTTATATTTAAATTGATGTATCTATATATATTTATATTATATTACAACTGCTTAGAGGCATACTGGCATGTCCCTGGATATAAAATCAAATATGCATTAAGAAAATTACAGAATATCTATGAATACCATGTAAATACTATAAAATTACACTTGCAAAAAAAAAAAATCTTGAAATACAATAATTTTTATTGGGAAACCCTGATCTAGATAACTCTTTATTATATATATGTACTATTTTATGAAAACAATAATCACCGTTCAAAATTTCAAATTTGCAATCGAATATTTTCATTTTTCAAATCTGTATGTAAATGTTTACAAAAAGTTGAGTGTCTGTAAGTCAAAAGAAACCACAACTCAGATTAGAAATCAATGTGCCGTAGACGTATTCAATATAACGGAGGTCCCTAGCTACTTAGAGATCAATTCGAAGGAGCATCCGAATAGTTTCGATACAGTTGCAAACTTCTTCGCTTACTGCCTTTTGGACACCACAAAGGAGCAGATAATTGCCTACTAAATTTCCTCATAAACAACGCGGGGGAGAGAGCGAGAGGGGTGGGGGGTCGGTCGAACTGCGGAAATACTTCCAAGAAGAGTGAGGGGGGCTGGGAAAGCTCTGCCGGACGTTCGCCTCGAACTTCGAACTTAATCGCGCGGCTCATACAAACACTACTTGTACTACGAATAAAAAAAGTTTCTAAAGAGAAAAGTTTCGCATGTAAAAAACGCTAGATGTTTTTTGCAAAACATATTTCATACAAAGTTGAAAGTGTACACACTTACTTCGGTTAAGGTAACAAACAACATAGAATATTACGTTTTTACGAATCTGGGGTGACGTATATATAGTACCTAGAATGTCTACCGAATGTATTACACCGATAAACGATAAAAAATATTCTTATCCAAAGCATTTTTATTAATGGTAACCATTTTACTTTTTACTTTTACTGAGGAAGAGCATTATCTCACGAAAGAAACTCCAGGTCAAATAAAATAGAAGGCTAGACTTTGGAAGATCCGGAAAATTATACATCCGTTTATGAAAGATTATCTTCAGCCATTTAAATATTAAGATTTAAAAATGCACCCTGGAGCATAATGTCTAACTAAACATAGGTTCCAATATAAAAATATGGCGAGGTTCTTCAAAAAAACTGTACTGCTTTTCCAACGAATAAGCGGGGATAACGCAAACAATAAATTCTGAATGTCATGTAATAGATAATTTTGAAAGCCTAATATCGCTCATGATAGAACAATACAACAAATTCTACGTGACACCAATTTTACACGAGGCAAAGAAAATTCTGTTGTCACTTAAAAAAATATTTATCAGTAACCAAGAATAATTTTAATATAAGAATCACAGTTTCTCTGGACATGTGGCATAATAAATATTGCATCTATAAAACTAGCAATGAAGGCCATTAAACGTATTGTTAAAAGTTTAAAAAGATGTGGTTAAAATATTTTTTGTGATGTGAAATGAAGCTAGATCGTGTATTTCTCATTTTTAGGATGTATTGTTTTATCATGAGCAATATGCTGTTCATGAGCAAAATAATCAATAAAACAGTGTTAAAAGTACTTAGTGAAAAAATGGTCAGCTGTTACACCTAAGAATATTTACTTAGCGAAACGACAGGAACTATAGTTTCTCAGAAATTCTGAGATTATGCCATTTTTTGCGAAAGTTTGTCACTGCAATTTTCCATGGAATGCCAGTATGTTATATCAACATTAGTATAACATAAATGTTACCCGCTGTTATATTTCTCTCGATGTGCCTTATGATAACTCTATAGATGATATACCAAGAAATAGATCGATTCAAATACTTGTATGACACAAAACAGCAAAAATTGCGGTTTTACTTGCGAAATTACGATGATCCCTTCCAAACCATCACCAATACATCCAGGGGTGGGCTGGAGAGGGCTCGGAAGCCGGCGATCCCCTTTTTAATTGATGATAAAACAATATTCTCAGATCAAATTAGTATACAACTGCAATGTATGACTTATATGTTATCTACGACAGCTTCAGTATACACAGTAGTACATTTTTAGCCATTTCAATTAATAAGTTTACGGTAAATTGCATATTCTCACATATTATTAGTATATTAAGTAACAATCGATTGCATATTTAAGGATTGCATATAATTGCATACGAGTGATAAAAAATTACTGCTCCCCAGAACACCGAGAATTGCTTTGCAATTAAGCGAGCCCCTTGTTAACGTATTGGCAGCACATCGCTGAATACAGCCCCAAAGGAGGATCGATAGCAAATTCTGTCACATCACTAACGCCGTAATTCCCCCGTCTTATCCCGGTGCCTGATTCTCGCGAGCCTGCTGTGTGTGCGTCGCTTAACGAATAATCTGAAATAATCGCATCAGCGGAAGAATTAACGACGGGGCTCTCTCGCGCACCCGGCTGATGATTTCCCGGCCGGTATAGATTACACACAGAAAATAGGATGAAGCAAGAGTGGAAATGTGTAAAGGTCTCGTTGTTATTTATGCTTAGTTTTTAATCTCAAATGGTAGCGATTTTTTTTCACTGCTACCCGAGCACTAACAATATTAATACTGCTAACGACCAGATTGTGTTACATGATTCTGAATTTTAGCACAACGTGAAAGCAGCGTCTGTTTTACTTGTTTTTTTTATTATTTAGTTAAAAAGCTTTCATGCCACGAAAAGTACTGAAAAGTGTGCTGGGAATTATTAGAAATTGTATTTCAATATTTTATTTCAATCATGTTTTTTTAATTCCGTTGTATTTTGTCTGGATGTTGAAGTCTAGTTTTAGTAAAAACAGATTACTAATATGGATAACTTTTTGAACATTAGTAAAATTATTCAGATATAAAAAAACTAGATAAATGTGTTGTGATATGTAAGGTTTTTGATGTTTTATCGATCGAAAAGAAAATTTACGTAGGAGTGTTATTTGTTATAAAATTAAAGTAAGCAATTTTTTACGAGGCAGTGACAACATTAATAGTATTTGTGTTTTCTATTGTAGAGTTTAATTGGAACAAAAACAAATAAAATCGGGAAGAAAGCAAATCTAGGGATTAATTATTTATTAAAAGCTTTTCAGTTACACGCAAAATACTGAGTTTAACAGGATTTCTCAAAAAAGATAAATAGTATATTATGTGAATTTCATATTATTCTGACACATTTAATTAAATTAAACGTGTTTTCATTTATTGTCAATCAGTAGAGTCAACGATGCCAACTAATACGGTCTTACGAGTTGTGTGTTACATTTTATGTTAAATGTCAACGCTTTCTCTAGTGATATTGAAAATAACAATCATGATAATTCTCAACTCGGCACACGCCATGTCAGTAAACATACAAAAATTAAAGTTGAGGATTAAAATTTTCAAATTAAAATAATTAGTCTCAAGAGTGCCAAGAGTCAAAATGGATTATTAAACAGCATTGATTGATCCTTGAATAATATTACTTCTTAAATTTTAATTCGAAAATTCTTAAATTTCAACTTGATACAATAAATTATCAAATATATTCTGTTGTGTATCGCTTGAGCATAATATCAATGGTCTAACATTGACACCTCGTAACTGATAATTGTTTTTTTTTACTGTGAACAGTTGTGGAGGTTGTGGAGGATTATTTAATTACTGAAGAGAAAGAAGGTTGACAAATACTTTCGTATTATAAATTTATACCGAAATATATTAAAGAATAAAAATAACGAATTGTAAATTTAATAACAACTAGCTGTAAGCCCGTTGCCCAGCAACGTGAGATTTTTGTTGCATAGTATTTAATTTAATTTAATTTTATGTTATTTTATTTTATGGTATTTTATTTTATTTTATTTCATTTCATTTCATTTTATTTTATTTTATTTTATTTTATTTTATTGAATTTAATTTAATTTAATTATATTTTATTTTAATATATTTTATTTTTATAGTTAGCAGATATTTCGTAAATTATTTAATATTTGGAATAATGTTTAAGTTTGCTAACAACAATTTTTCGTATTAGCAGAAACTTCGTAAATTACTTAATTTTTAGAATAATGTTCAAGTTTGCTGACAACTATTTTTCGTAGTAGCAGAAATTTCGTGAATTATTGAATTTTTGGAAAAAAAAAGTTTGATAACAACCATTTTTCGTAGTAGCCGAAATTTCGTAAATGATTTAATATTTGGAATAATGTTCAAGTTTGCTAACAACCATTTTTCGTAGTAGCATAAATTTCGTAAAATATTGATTTTTTGGAATAAAGTTTAAGTTTGCTAACAACCATTTTTCGTAGTAGCAGAAATTTCGTAAATTATTTAATATTTGGAATAATGTTCAAGTTTGCTAACAACCATTTTTCGCAGTAGCATAAATTTCGTGAAATATTTAATTTTTGGAATAAAGTTAAAGTTTGCTAACAACCAATTTTCGTAGTAGCCGAAATTTCGTAAATTATTGAATTTTTGGAATAAAGTTTAAGTTTGCTAACAACCATTTTTCGTAGTAGCAGAAATTTCGTAAATTATTGAATTTTTGGAATAATGTTCAAGTTTGCTAACAGCCATTTTTCGTAGTAGCAGAAATTTCGTAAATTATTTAATATTTGGAATAATGTCCAAGTTTGCTAACAACCATTTTTCGTAGGAGCAGAAATTTCGTAAATTATTTAATTTTTGGAATAATGTTGAAGTTTGCTAACAACCATTTTTCGTAGTAACAGAAATTTAGTAAATTATTCAATTTTTGGAATAAAGTTTAAGTTTGCTAACAACCATTTTTCGTAGTAGCAGAAATTTCGTAAATTATTGAATTTTTGGAATAATGTTCAAGTTTGCTAACAACCATTTTTCGTTGGAGCAGAAATTTCGTAAATTATTTAATATTTGGAATAATGTCCAAGTTTGCTAACAACCATTTTTCGTAGTAGCAGAAATTTCGTAAATTATTGAATTTTTGGAATAATGTTTAAGTTTGCTAACAACCATTTTTCGTAGTAGCAGAAATTTCCTAAATTACTTAATATTTGGAATAATGTTCAAGTTTGCTAACAACCATTTTTCGTAGTAGCAGAAATTTCGTAAATTATTGAATTTTTGGAATAATGTTTAAATTTGCTAACAACCATTTTTCGTAGTAGCAGAAATTTCCTAAATTACTTAATTTTTGGAATAATGTTTAAGTTTGCTAACAACCATTTTTCGTAGAAGCAGAAATTTCGTAAATTATTGAATTTTTGGAATAATGTTTAAATTTGCTAACAACCATTTTTCGTAGTAGCAGAAATTTCCTAAATTACTTAATTTTTGGAATAATGTTTAAGTTTGCTAACAACCATTTTTCGTAGAAGCAGAAATTTCGTAAATTATTGATTTTTTAGAATAATGTTTAAGTTTGCTAACAACCATTTTTCGTAGTAGCAGAAATTTCGTAAATTATTGAAATTATTGAATTTTTGGAATAATGTTTAAGTTTGCTAACAACCATTTTTCGTAGAAGCAGAAATTTCGTAAATTATTGATTTTTTAGAATAATGTTTAAGTTTGCTAACAACCATTTTTCGTAGTAGCAGAAATTTCGTAAATTATTGATTTTTTGGAATAATGTTTAAGTTTGCTAACAACCATTTTTCGTAGTAGCAGAAATTTCGTAAATTATTGAATTTTTGGAATAAAGTTTATGTTTGCTAACAACCATTTTTCGTAGTAGCAGAAATTACGTAAATTATTTAATTGTTGGAATAATGATTAAGTTTGCTAACAACCATTTTTCGTAGTAGCAGAAATTTCGTAAATTATTTAATTTTTGGAATAATGTTAAAGTTTGCTAACAATCATCTTTCGTAGTAGCAGAAATTTTGTAAATTACTTAATTTTTGGAATAATGTTTAAGTTTGCCAACAATTATTTTTCGGATTTTAAATTATTTAACAATTATTTCCAATAAAAATCAAAAGATCAAATCCAATTTTTCAATAAAAAATCAGTTGCACATTTTGTCCAAGTGTATGAAAAAAGCAAAATATTATTCTATCATATATCCATATCATAATTTGAATATTCTTAATGTATTAAAGAATTCTAACAGATTTTCAAGGTCAGACGTGAAAAGATTCATCATTATGATTCAATTGATCAAATCCGCTCCAAAAAATATTAGTCTCACATCGACTCACACGATCAGACGATTCATTTCGATAGCCCTATAATCATAGTTTGCAATAGTCGAATTAAAGTCTTTGATTATTCGAATATTATGATGTATGGTGATACAATACTTTAGCTCTACACCAAGAAATATCAAATTTTCAAACGTGGCGATATCAGAACATTCACGCCCTGTTTAAAATAAGCCGCTTCCATTGGATAGAACAACATTTCAAAAATGTGCTGTTCAGAATAAATCGAAATCATTGGTCTGTACCTTACTGCGGACGTCCTTACAGACAGACCTTATCGGCTATTAATGTTAAGATTGTCAGTAGGTTGGCAATATTTAAGAGATGGTGTTGGAGAAAGTAAAAAAGACTGATACTGAAATAAGACAAGGGAGAAATGGTTTCGCTTTTCGTGGTTAACTCACCTGGTAATAAACATAAAATGACGACACGTGTGCATTAAAAAAAACACTGCTGTATCATTAAAATGTTACCCACGCATGTATTTATGGATAATCTATCCAAGAAGATTTATACAAGTGTAAGTAATTTTTTCGCCTAAGGCAAAATTAGGTTAGTGAAAACAAAATCAATATAGATGAAAGTTCCGGTAGAATTCACAAAACAATGTGAAAATGTCTATCTTGAAATTTTTTATATTTGTTCAAAATAATCTCGATTCATAATGTGTGAAAATAGTCTTTATCGTTCGCTTCTTAAGCTGTTGACTTTTTCAAGAACACGGAGATAAGAGAACGGACTGAACAGCCCTTGTCCACGTCTAAAGTGAAGAGCGACGATGGATTTGGCTTGGCTTGCGGATGTCTCAAGAAATCCTGAATTCTGCTTATCTCTTTTACCAGTCAAATGAAAATCTCACCGTCGTGGATGGACGCTGATGACCATCCATAGGATGTACACGGCGGAGCTACATGACGCTGAGATGACACGGGCGGAAGCAAGACAATGTCCGGGGTCAGAGAATCTTGTAGGAACCATGTGGTGGGCATATGCTACCGATAAGGAGCGGATATGGATCTTAAGCTGTATTTAATAACTTACAGTAGATATGTGAAAAATTACTACGGATAATGAAAGTCAATAATCACTGATATACTACACTACGCTTTAAAGAGCACAAATATTAAAAAGGCATAATATTTATTATGATTTTTCTTGGAATGATACTTTTATATTATGCTTTATTAAAATGTAATCATTATTAATCGACAACACTCGATGGTGAAGTGAAGTCGTTTCTGGACGTCTGGTCTTAGGAGAAAAAGTGTGACAATAGATGGCAATATATGATTATTTTATAAACATTATTTATCTAATACTAACTTACATAAATAAATCCCATATTTTTATTTCATTATTGAACTAACTAAGTCTAGAAAAATTGCATGTAAAAATATTTTGAAAGGAGTAAAATGTTTTATTTTCAAGAAAAAATATACCGCATAATTAAAATATTCCACAAAAAATCCAATCTCTTTAACGTTGGTTATTATAACCGTTACGAGGTAAGTTAAGCGTCATGAAAAAAACATCGTTTGCGCAGAATAAAAAAAAAACCAAAGGGTTACTGTGATTAATTTTGTTTGCGGCCATTTTCAAAGGAAACTCAGCATCGGGCCGGCTGAAGAAGAGAGTTTTCAACAAAATATTATATTCCCAACGTTCCGATTTATTTATAACGTTTTCTTCATTCTGTTTGTAAACACAGCGGTGTCAGCTTTAAGAGAATTTTCAAAAGACCAACGCGAAAAAATCCCAAACAGCACGTCACTTTCACTTTATTTTAAATATTTCAACGGTTCTATTATTATACATTCAAATGAGTTCAAGTTAGGACGCGAGAGCTTGTGTAAAGCATTACAGTTATGAAGGACCATAAGCGCATAATCGCTGTGCCTTTGGGGATTACACATTCGAATCACCAATGAGAAAAATCTCGAAGCTCGTCATCACGAAAGTTTTAACATCCGACTCCGAAGTATTACATTGCCGAAAGGATAGCGAAACAATATAGGTCCGATCGGTGTCTTATACTGAAGTTCTAACAAATACATGATAATAAAATCAATTTAATAAATTATCAAGCAGATTATCGGTGAGGCAAAATAAAATAGTCCAAGACAGCGCTATTCGATAAATACTTCTACTATTATTCAAATTCAGAAAGAACATGTTTTTTAGTTTTGATTGTAAAATAAAAATATTACATTTATAAAGACACTTAAATCATCAAAAAGTATGCTGAATGTATACGGAAAACACTGTAAACAGTTTTCAACATTGGAGCTTAAATTGTATTTTTTTTTATAATGATTTAATTTAGGCTGTATTGCAGTCATAGTTAATGCATGTAAAAGATAAAGCAGGAATCTCACGCCTTGACAATTTATGCAGTGCTGATAATTAAGAATTCGACTGAAGGTGCTTGGTGGAATTTCAATATTAAATTGCCAATTGCAAATTTTGCCAAATCGACCCGGGTTTCGCCTTTCGACATCTTCAGTCGTTCACGTGCACGAATGAATATGAACTGACTTTTAGAAAATAAGTGTATCGTGTTTATATAAGAAATAAATGTATGTAAAAAGCTTTTGATAGCGACATGGATTAACTTTACATATGAAATTACCTACCATTTAAATCTGTTAGCATTCCCATATTATAAAATTTGAAAGATAATCCTAATTAATTTCAAAAACCTACAGAGACTTTTTGTTTAAGTAAATATGTTCCCAGCTAATTGAACGTCATTAAAATCAAATCATAAGTAAAGTTAATCCATGTCGCCATCAATAGCTTTTAACTAGTGATACATTTATTTATTATGATGCACTTATTTACTGAACTTCAGTTAAAGTTCATCCGTGCACTTTATGCAGTGCTGTAAAACAAGAAAGATTTAAATGATGTCTGCCAATAACGTGACTTCAAAATCAAATGACTTATTTTGAATCACTTAATGTTACAGTAGTAAAAATAAAATAGCCAGTGTGTGAGCGCGCGATGAAAGTGCTTTTATTTTAAACCAAATCCAATTATTTAAGCAAATCAACTTATTACCAAATAAAACGAATGCGTGGCTTGAATGATATCCACTGTGGAAAGGAAAAAGGACGTAACCCACGCATATCAAAATTTTACAGGAGGAGCAAAAACGTGTTTTGATGATTTTGGGCCATATGCAAATTATGAATTATACACAACCTTGAAGTGCACGGAGACTTCTAAACTGGTTTTTAATTGACATAATATAATTTTTTAGGAAAAACCTTTATTTCAGTCTTTTTTCTTGGCTTTATTTTTTTACAAGGTCATCTTTTTCAAACTTAAAAACTAAATTTAGACACTAATTCGACATTTGCAGCTTCCATCCTTTTGATAAAACGTGTATCAAGTTTGATACATTGTAACAGATTAAAAAATATCTAAGTAGTTTAGATCTACAGTTTTCTACAGTAAAATACTTTGATATTTTTAATCTGTTATAATGGAGTTCTACCAAGTAAATGCCAAATCAATTAATAAATTGATACATTGTGATTATCGAAAAAACCTGTTTTGAGAAAACTGTGGGTTACGTCCTTTTTCTTTTCCACAGTCGATATACATATAATAAAACAATTATGTCTTACTTTAGGCAATGATAGCAATTTTGATTGGGATCGAATATTGTTCAAATTTAACAAGAATATATTTTGTTAGAGCAAGAACGCTATTGGGTAATTAATAGTATGATCAGATTATGGCACACCAAGCTAAGTTTCTTGGAACACCCGCATTTTGAATATGAAAATTCTATACCACATATAATATTATCAGGAAGCTTGACAACCCCGGTGTTACAGATGGCATCTAAAAGACTTCCAAACGACAACAAAAAACATTTGCAAAACCACATTGATACACATTGTTGCGCTCTCGTATCGGAAAGGTCAATTCGCGTTGCATTCCTGAAATGATGCAACGGTAGCCATTTGTTTTTATTTAATAAAATAATTGGACGGCAACCAAAAATTTTAGGTAGATATTACGCTACGCCTATAAGCAAAGGCGACAACATAAGTCGGAGCGCAGCGAGAATTGATCACTGCCACTGAAATCAAAGCTTTGAATCAGCATATGAACTAGGGCCTCCAATCCCGGAATACCGGATCTGTGATAGTACCGAGATTTCGGGATTGAGAAAATTTGCGCGAGGGCTAAAAGAGGTCCCGATTTTTTTCATTTTGGCGATTCCGCAAATCCCTGGTCTTTTTTATTCATCTTGCGTCATTTTGAAATCGACATTTTTTTTTTGAAAAATTCTAGGATTTCAAAATCGTCGAGCAAAAATTTCTCGATCCCGATTGATTGATTATTTGACATGATTTTATGTTGAATGTTCAATCCCGAATTCCCGGGATCACAAAAAAGGTCCGGGATTGGACGCCCTATTATGAACCACCGCTTGCTTACTGAATAGCGGCTACTTTTATTGATATTTCGAAATTAACAACTATAAATTCGTTTTACAAATACAAATAAAGTCTGTTGTATTTTTTAATATTCGTCTCCATTGTCTTTGAGGTAGGACTAAAACAAAGCCATCTTTGTTATAAAATTTAGAATCAAAATAAAAAAACAGTTATCATTTAAATAACTCGAGATATGGTTCAATAAGATATTATACACACATTACGAAATGCCATAAAAATGACAATGATGTTATTCATTTGGATAAATATTTGCTCGACATGAAGGATATGATTTACCACAACAAAAATCAGACAGGAAGTTAAATGGCATCCACAAATAATATAATGCAGATGCCACCCACATTGTATATCAAGTTTTGTTTTTAACTTTAAGTTGAGTTAATGAAGAGTAAGTATGGCTGGCAGTTCAAATATAGAAACAAAGTAAGTAAGCATATTTAACTTTTTTCATTTTTATATACACAATATGAATCATATTGTATTTAACATTAGTCCATTTATTTGATTTTTATTAATCAAAGAAGTTTCGATTCCAATCTTCGAATAGACACTTTCATGCATTTAAAAAAAACTGTCAATTTAAGTTAATAAATTTTGATGTTTTGTGTAAATCATAAACGTCAAGTATATAATGCATTACAATTTAGAATTTTGACTGAAGGTGCTTGATGGAAATTTTTTCACATTTGAATTCGAGTGCATTCGTGCACTGGATAGAACCAGAAGATGCCGAGAGGCGAAACCCGGGTCGTTATCGACAAAATAAATTATGGAACTGTACAGAATAAAAATAATTCAAATATAATGTATTGTTGATATTTAAAAAATACATATATACCCAGTTTTCCTCCGGCAACCTTCAAAGCAAACTAAGATTTTCTATGGATCGCTCCTCCGAAAAACGAATGATTATTTATGACTATCGTTCATGGCATCGCGTAAATCGAGTCTTTTGTTATTTTTCTGAAACTCTTACTAGATTCGTCGACACACAGTCCGATTGGCAATTCTTCACCACATCGTATATTAAATTATTTTAATATGTGTCCTAAAAACCGTGTATATTTTTTTTATTTTTCAATATAGATGACTAAGTTTTCATTGAATTTATCAGATTTCGATTTTTAAAAAACAGCCCACTAGGCAGTTAACAAAATTATTTCAATTATATATTTGAATTTATCAAAGCGCAAATTTTATTTACTAATTTTTAAAAAAAAGTATAATTGAGTGTGAATTTTCGACATAACAAAATAAGTGAAGTTTTTTACTGGTATAATTAATTAATATCAATTTAAAATTTACATAGATTGCCGACAGCAACTCGCGTCATTTAGGAATCGACAATATTAAGTATTTACTAGTGTTTCAACAGGTGCCAAATTGTTGTTTTTGTTTTATTGTTAAATGACAAATTTAATTATTAACTCAAAGTAATTCAAAGGGAAATGCGCCAGATTTAACACCTTATCAAATGACTTACATAAGGCAGGAGAACGCGAGGTGTTCTTTGTTCTGAAATGAAGGCATTCATCACATCGAGTTGACACGGCATGCTCGGCGGGTGTAAGGTACCTGCCGCAAATCGATCCGAGCTCATTTTTCCCGCCGAAGCGCCTCGCTAAAAGCGAAAACAACTTCGAGCGTCGGAATAAAAAAAAACCTCGCACCAGAAAGAGAACGCCGTGAAAATAGAGGAGCAGAGCGTACATTCAACAATTCTATTGCAGCGTGCATTAAAAACAGCACGTCGAACATGCAACGCATACGAACGGGCGCGTTTTAGAGGGAGATAAAAACATAGCGCTGTTTGCGCCTGAAGTGGAACGGAAGGAAAATGCATTACAGCAGGGCCGCACCGGAGATTTGCAATATATCAGTGGTGCCCACCACTATGGAAACGGCATCAAAAAACAATCTTGTATCAAATTATTGTTCACAATAAGAACAAATATAAAGCGACACGTACAAAATACGCTGGCGTATGATGTTTCGAAAAAGAGGGCGAATCAAACGTGTTAGCGAAATTTATGTGTATAAAAAAACACTTTTTTTTTGAAAAAATCCCACTTTTGTTTTGTATGATCAGGACCAGTTTCGCTCATGATAAACATTATCAAGTGATATAAAATACATTAATACAGTACTATTTACACAAAACAAAGTAAACTTATTGGGATGTAAGGAATTTACAGATAGATACAAAATATGAAGAGGTGATACTATTTCTTTTTATTCTATGTCCGCTCCCAATGTAAAGCACATGGCCTTCTCATGGAGGTATACTAACAGACTGTTTTCTATGAGAACTGCTTGTTACTCAGTTGCTACGGCACTCTTTTTTCAAAGAGAGTAGGAATATAATGATAGGACAATAGCTAATCGCTCTCTTCAGACCTGTTTTAGGACAGGATGTGTGGGAGAGAATTAAAGACGTGCCATACATTCGTGCCTTCGGACAGAAATACATAAATCAATCTATAAAAACTGTCCGTAAGTGAAAGACGTTGGCACTTGACCACGTAGCCACTATATTGAGAATAATTAAAATGTTTATTACATCTTACAAACTAATGAAAAATTTGCAAACATATCAAAAAAAAATTGGTCACTAACAATAAATTCAAGGGTATATATAATTAATTCAAAAGAGTGTTTAATTTTTTTAATATAATGCCTTTCCAACAAGTATTGACAGTGAACACCTTAAAAGTGACAATTGAATGTAAGCTAAGTAAAATCATGATTGTAATATTTATTGTCATGTTCGATCGCAAACTTCTCAATAATTATTGCCCCTAGCTATTTATTATCTTCCCACATGTTGTAGAAGGAAGATAGTTTCTAAGTGGAAAACTTGAAGCGAATATGTAATAATTATTAACCCTCGGCTTAAATGACTTACCAATAATGTCACTGCAGTTTAACCCGTTACTGCCTTCGCGCGACCCCGATTGCAGCCCATGTGCAAACATAGAAGCGGCCGGACCGACCCTGAGCCGACCGGTTGCGATTTTCCATTGCACTTTGACGGCGGGCGAGCGAGAGGGACAGGCTGCGACGCATCACTCCGAAGGGTTTCGCGCTGTCAACGTGACAGGATAAAATTAGACCCGCGGTTGAGTCCATGTGGGCGGCGGGGGGCGGCGCTCGACCGTTCGGCCACTATTCCATCGCTCGACCGCCATTTTACTATTTGCATTTTCAAATATCGAACGAGTGCGTCCCGCTGTATCGTAATTTACAATATCTATCGACGCTCAATAGCTCGCTACATGTGTATATGACGAGGGGCCAAGTAGGGTGAGAGTAGTAAATCTGTCATTAATTTTGATTGAACTTTAAATTTAGAACACAGATCGAAGCAGATTTGAATTTTAACGGCCATAAAACAGACAAATGCTTTGAATAATCATTGAAAGCATTGTAGATAAATTAAATAGCACTTTCGTCTTCGTGTGCAATCATCCACTTATATTAATAATGCAACACACGAGTGCTTTATAAACAAACTCTTCTCTCGCATAATAGGCTAGGATTGATCATAATTATTCTGTTTTCTACGGTAGAACGGCATTTGGCAATCAGTTGTAGTCTAGTTAGTAAGAGCTTGGCTCTGCCGAAAAGGTCTGGGTTCAATTTTCGCTAAGATAAATGTAAAAACTTTTTTTTTTATCAATTTAAATTTAAGATCTTATACGTCGTTGTTTGTTATGTAAATTATTCACGAGTTATTAATATTTACAAAGTTATTTACAAAAAAAATCTCATCGATTTCATCTTCAACTTAAAAATATCTGGCGCAAATATTTTTAAAAAATCTGATAGATCGATAAATATTATTTTTGTTTTTTGACGACTCCAACAGTTTATGAATAAAACATTATTTTAAAAACGGTTAGGTACTTTTAAGCATAAAAGGATTCGGCTACAAGGGGAATAGTTGTTAAGTAATCAATCAACGTCACACAAACGATGTTAAATATGTTACATACAATTATGAATGTGTGATATATGAAGAGCAGATTGAAGTTTTTTTTTTGTAAAAATCTACTACACCAGAAATATTTACATTTGATAATTTAAAAAAAAAATATATTTATTTACCTTAAATTACTGCCAATAAAATTTGTAGACATACCTGGAAAAAAATAAAAAAAACGTTATTCAATATAAATATAAGAATAATAAATTACATAGTTACGTACTAATAACTTGATACATGCTTTTAGTTGGTCGAACATTACAATTATTATTTATGGCATTATATTATATATTGGTATTTGAATAATCTCTTATTTTGACTATTACGAATATACTGTATAATATAAATGTGTACCTACTTAAAGAAAATATTGGTAAGGATTGTTAAATTTAAAAAACACTTAATGTAGGCATTTTAGTTAGGATGAATGCTACATTTCGTAATTTATAGTTAACCTTGAAACACGGCCATATTATGTTATTGTACCTGTGTCGAATAACTAATTGCGTGCAAGCAGGGATTGCAACATCGGATGACTAAATCAATACTCGTATAACAAAAAGAGTCTAAATAAAGCTAAGAAATGCTGCCAATTCGTACAGCAATACCGTCAGAGTCAATCAAAATCTACATATGTCTATATTTCATATAAAATACCGCCATTAAAAAACATATCATAATAATAAACTGAGCGATTTTTATGAATAACTGTTTCTAAAAATAAAAATACGTCATCAAAACGATTATTATTTTGGTAGATGTCATTGTTAATACAACTTATAGGAAATTGGAGACATTTCAATTCATCACAAACAATTCAATAAAATATGTAATGGTTTTTATACCGGTAAAAATCGATTCTGGTTGATTTAAAAACCGGTATTTCGGTATTAAAAAACCAAATTAAATACCGTTAACCCGATTCCGGTAATACCGGTATTGCAATCCCCACGTGCAACTGATTTTTGAATGTTTTTTAAAACCTTTTACCAACATAATAGACTAACCATAGATAAGATTTGGCATGCACGTTTCAAGATATATTACACAATTTCGATACTTATAATAGGAAATATTTCCTATTATACGTACACTCATTCAAGATTGAAAAGCTGGAAACTACACACAAACCGAAAATGAGATCAAATTGCCGCACGGAGGACTTATTTCAATTAAAATATTATATAATATAATAATTGTAAGTCGGATCATATCAAAAGCAGAACTATCCACTATCAAATTAGCATGTGGATGGTGAGTGAGGTCAATTAAAAATTTGTGACGTATTATTTTGAATCAGTTATAAAGTTACGCTAACACATTTAAAAATGTTGATTTATAAATACAAACTATTATTTTCAGTGTGTTAAATGTCAATTCTTTGTGAAAAGGCATTAAAAGAATTTTCTGTCACCAAGAGCATTGGCAACCAACCAATGTAAGATTAATTCAGTGTTATTAGGTAAAAAATATCAACGTATTTAGTTCTACATTTTTTTTTAGTAAAATTATTTGATGGCTATTTCGGCATGCGCCATCGTCAGAACTATGAATACACATATCGACTGTGGAAAGAAAGGACGTAACCCACACATATCAAATTTTACAGGAGGCACAAAAAACGTGTTTTGATGATTTTCGTCCATATGCAAATTTTGAAATATACACAACCTGTAAGTGGACGGAGACTTCTAAACTGATGTTAAATTGACATCATTTAATATTAATTTAAGAAATTTTCTAGGAAAAACCTTTTTTTCAGTCTTTATTCTTGGTTTCAATTTTCACAAGCTCATCTTTTTTCAAACTTAAAAGCTTAATTTAGATACTAATTCAGCATTTGCAGCTTACATCCTTTTGATAGAACGTGTATCAAATTTAATACATTGTGATTATCGAAAAAAGCTGTTTTGAAAGAACTGTGGGTTACGTCCTTTTTCCTTTCCACAGTCGATATAGTCAGCTGTATATACTATCCTAGAAGAGATAAGAGACACGCTGAAATAGCTATCAACCCATTTTATAAAAAAACATGTAGAACTAAATTTGAACATTGATGGTTTTAACCCAATTGAAATGAAGATCTACCAAGTAAATTCCAATTCAATCAATAAACCAGACAGTGTTATTTTAGCTAACGACTAGAAGACATGCCTGAGCCCTATTCTACTATCCGCTACTCACTTCGAAAAAGAGAGAAAGAGAGAGAAGTTCTCGTAGAAAACTTCTGTAGAAAGCTCCAGTGATTTGAAAACAGTAGCAGCCGGTCAATGTGGCATTTGATCAATGCACCCCTTGTATATGCAGGGGCGGCTATATTTCATGAAATAATATTAAAAAAAAACTATACCGTTCCCTTACTTTAAATTAAATTAAATATTTTTATCTAAAATATTTATTATAGACAATAAATACATGAAGAATTTAAAATGAGTGAATGGTATAAATGTTATGTTTGAATATTATTTCATGAAATATAACCGCCTCTGCATATACAAGGGGTGCATTGATCGAATGCCACATTGACCGGCCGGCACTGTTTGAAAATATATGTATATTTTCATTAGCAAGAGTGCAGAGAAGATGTTATATATTCATACTATTTATAATAGTTTTTTTAATTATTATTTTTTATTCATTTTAATGATTTAGTAGAAATATGTACCTAAAAAAGAGAAAGAACACGAAACGGAATATCGTAGGGTACTCGAGTCAAAAAGCCCGAGGCAGTGAAATGAGATTAATGTTAAAACCGCAATCGCAGTCAGATTGGGAAAGGAAAACACTGCCCTTCCCCACCAGAACGCAGATAGATAAATACATATAATTTATTTATATGTACAATCGTAAAACATAAATCTTCTATACGGCATAAACAGTTTATATGGAATGAGCCATTACCGATGTGCGTATGTCTGTGTATGTGCGGTGTACCAATAAAAACGATATCACGACGGAGCTTTTATTCGGCTGTATAAAGCGTAGACTTGGGCCATATACACAGTATGTAATAATAAAATATGGTCACCATAATTTTGTCCTGTATCCGAATCATGCATATCGACATTATTGTTTTGAATATAAATTTACGGCTGATTCCGATATCACATTATTTGTCAATTTATGACACTTCTATTGAGATCTTAAAATTGATACGAGCGGACTGATTTAGAACAAAACTTTATTTATTATTAAAACGTATTTTTTTCTGATGGAGTTTATTATTAATCTCGATAGATTGGGGATTTTCAGTATTTGCGTTTTTTTTTTGTAATGTAATTAACTTTTAACGTGGTATCTGTAAATTCTTGGTGGAAATGTATTATATTTTTTAAAACAAAACATTTTTGTGTTAATATTTTTATTTTTTTCCAAATGATCAGAACCTAATCGCGACCATGATCACTTGTTCATTACGATCAGAACGTTATATGTGAATATATGAGCCCTCTAGAGGTGAAGGAAGCCAACTAGTAAAATACAATCAGTATTAACTTGGCGTTTTGGTGGATTTCATATGTTTATGTTACGGAAATAACACTATTTCAATGTGTATTAAGTGAGGTTACTTCGTTATAGAATATTACAACGCGCTTATTTTATTTTCTTTCTGAAATACCACTTGGCTCACTTTACCTCTAATGGGCGCATAAGTAATAAGTAATTATAATATACGGGTAGTTAGAACAGCGAAACGGACTGGTAAATCAAAATTGTTATACGACATTTCTAAAGTTCATATAAAATATTACTTCTAAAAAATACATCATAATCATAACTGAGTGTTTTTCATAAATAGCTTACGGTTTCTTAAAAAAATAATACACTATTGATGGTTCATAAATCCTGGAACCTGTCAATATCGATACAACTCTTGGCAGATTTTAAATATTGCAATTCATCGCGAACAATTTTATAAAAATATGTGACGGTTATATTATGTGATACGTTCGAAATTCTGTATTGTTTCATTTTCAAAACCGATATTTCTGTATTGAATACACACCATGAATACTGGAATCCTGGTTTCAGTACTAACGGTATCGCGACCCCTACAGGTAAGGTCAAAAGAAATTTATGCTAAGCGACCAAACCGTCTCAGATAATTATAGCAAAAAGACTTTCCAGAGTCCCACATGCGTGAAAGAAAATATGGAAAGCTCACGAATAACATCACATCCATATTATTGAGTCACGTTGAAAAAAAAATAACAAAAAAAAAATAACAAAAAAAAAAAAACACCGACAGGCGAATTACAAATGACAAGGTCGTTTGCTTTTTGATAGCATTATAATTGCTCCGTCTAAAAAGACTCGTTATTGTGAACGCTGCTTGTAAACCGAATCGACAAACAAACACTGAACGTTAACGCTGACAGTCCAGGGTTTCCTCACCGCCCCGGGGTTCGTACTCCGACATAACAATTTTTTTGCAGACCTACATCTCAGAATATCAATTCATCACGGTAAATTAACGCGATAGTGAGTGAGAAGTATTAATTATAATGAATGAAATTTCCTTGGTCTCGACCGTATCACAATTACACACTATTTATTATATTGAATGGTAATGTAACTGGTAGTGTTCCATGATAAAAAAAAAAGCTAGGTATCTAATTCCATTCCACATGATTTCATGAACTATGTAAAAATACCAAAAGTCACTCGATCGAATGTGACGATTTTTAGTTAGACATTTTAGATCCGTCACATAAAACTAAAAGTAATAAAATAGCCATAAATAGAAAGTTAGTAAAATATTAAATTCCACCAAGCACCTTCAGTAGAAATCTTAAATTAGTAGAATATTATTCCCTGCAATTACATTAAGCACGTCGTATGTGGTATGCATTTGAAATTGAAATTTCAAATCCTCCATAACCCTTCGCAGTAAAGTAGCATCAGTAGCCTTGAAGCATTAGTTAAAAGTGATCAATTTAAGGCATTCCCGAAGGAAGTATTTGATAGTTTTAGGCGATCTGGGCAATTAATATACAGTAATCCTTCCATACAAAGAAGTTTCCTAAAGCGTAGTTTTTACAAAACGATACATTTTCATAAATATAAAATATAAAAAAATACACATTTTATATACGTGCATTAAAAAGTCATAAGGTCTTTGCTCTTTTATTGACTTAGACTAGACGTATTCTATGAAATATTTATAAAAATGTTTTTTTTTATTTCGTTAAATTCACAAAATATAATTGAAAGAATCCAACCTCAAATTCCGTATTCAATTCAATGTCTAAGCTACAGGGGACCGGTGTACCGTAATTAGTAAGCATGGATTGCGATCATTATGTTGAATCGATATCCCAATTAGTAGTAACGCCACTAGCTCGGAATAACAGCAACGAAGTTAATTTTTTACACTATTCAAAATATAGTTTTTAGTCTGACTTGACGGTAAAAATAAGCTTGCATATCAATAATCCTCACGACGTTAATTTTAGGGAAATATTATGAAAAAAAAAGCATTTTATTTTGGATATCAAATTTATGGAGCTTCAAGTACCAGGACGCGCTAACGTCAAGGTTCTTCTAGTCTCCTTCATCGATAAAGTTTTTGAAGAATTGTAAATTGCATCCCCTTACCATAGTTTGCAGACAGAAGGGCGCGATCGCTACAGAGATAAGAAGTTCACGGGAACTTCCATATGCATTATTTTGCAAATCACATTCTACATGCTTCCCCATACTGCATCCGTACACACACATACGCATACATACATACATACACACATACAGTGCACAAAGAAAGTCAAACAAAGAGTCATTTTCGTGATGCTAATTTCGTTCTAAAAGTGCCAATTTTAGACGACATAAGATCTATGGAGGGTCGTCGAGCAGAATTGCTCTCGGTCTAAAACGATTCTCAGGCAGTGTCTCGTCATAGTTGTGGAGATTAGATATCGTTGGGTTAAAACGTTTTCCTACTTCGCTGTGAAAAAAAAAGCATAACATAATATGTTGATGATACAGAATAAATAACAGATATTTTCATTGTGACTTTGAGGAGCCACTGTACGAATACATTATTTTATATCATAATTGCTAATATTTTCATGTTTTTTTTCTCCTGTTTTTTTCAGATAATAATATTGTATTGAGTAGCTGCGTTGAAAATGGAGTCCGAATTATTTTGTAATATACCGCAAATTATAGATATCACTCGATTTAAGTAGAACATTTAATTAGGGTATTGATGTTGATTTTATGTTAATTCGACGTAACAATTGTAACCGTACTTTCTCGAATAAGAGGATATGTACTTATTAAATTAAGGTTGCATAAAATACAATAGATCCACACACTGTCGCTAGGCTATTCAACAGAACACAGTGATGTCATTGTTTTTGCATTTTAATAAGCGATATTTAATTTGATGTTCGGTGCTTAATAATGAATTCACAAATATGTATTATTTTTATAATTACGGTGATCATTATTTTAATTTTCATTAACGATCATTCAGCGGCGTAATTATAAAATATTTGCCTATACACAAAACATACGTATTTACCCACAGGATACGTATTTTTCCGAGAATTTTTAGCTAACGATAAAAACAAAAAAAAAAAAAAATATTTCGCATGTACAGACAAAAAAGGCCTTTGCCATTTACTTCACTGTCAAGGACTTAATTATTCATTTGTTAGTATTGATTTTCTTATTTTTTTGTCGAAAATTTAAATATGGATACAAATTTGGCCCCACCTGAGCCCATGGGAAAATATGCGTCGCATATGCCTCGTTGTATGGTAGTTACGCCAATTTGTTTATTTCAAATCAAAATTAAACATTCTTTTCGCAACAGCCAATTGACTTCCATTTTTTTCTGTAACAATTTTACCGAGTTGTTTTTACATAAATAGCTTGAAAAAAAGTAACCAAAATAATTTCTCTGAATTGACAGTTTGTGGTTCTACTAATAGTCGACATGAAAAATGCTGTGTATTTATAGTATTACCGCACCGTGTCGGGCAGCCTTCTCCTGTAACGACCGTGAATATAGAAAATTACCGAAACTAATTCTCTATTATTGTAATGACTGTTATACTTCTGCGACCGTACTTAGTCGCTGGAACTTTTCCATCTGGTCATACAATTTCCGTGAAAAAAAACCAACAGGACAATTCGATGATTTCTACAAAATAAAACATTAAAAAATATAATACACAGGGCTGCAAAGCATGTGTTTGCGAAAGTCGCGCTATTGCACTGGTCAGGAGTAGGAGTCCAAATACCAGACGAATATATCAATACTAGTATTTATTCATATTAAATAACAGCATCGTTATGACAGAAAAAGACCCTTTTATTGAAGTGGTATACCGGGAAAAAATGAAACCGGTTTCGATATTTCAAGCAACATTATCGTCATAATCATAAACGCCATTAAAAGAAAAATCAATTAAGGAACCTAAAAATACTGAATTGTTACAACGAAAGAAGTAGGGATAGAAGAAAAGAGCAACGACAGGACTAGTGTTTAACTAATCGCTCTTAGCTATGCCTTGTTATTTAAGTATTGGAAAGGTGGTAAGGAATATCTAGACATCATAAACACCTATGAATTCTAACAGAAATCAATAAAACGAATATGCTGTTCCTGCAGACTCGAACCCGTAAGATCCGTCACGGAAACCAACAACATTGACCGCTGCACCAAGGTCCCGATACAATTTCTATCAGATATAAATTACTTCAATTCATCGCGATTTTTGTATTTAGATCTCTATACATTGTAATGTCGTTCTGTTTGCTCTTTTAGAACCGTTAACTCGATATTTTTTAAAAAAAATACAATGAATACCGGGAATCCGGTTTAGGTAATACCGGTAATGCGATCCCTAGTCAGGTGGGATCAGCCGAAAAGATACCGTGGACGTTTGCCGTATTTCAGCGCTGCACTAATACCGTTGCGCGATTTAATGGTCCAACAGTAATCGGCAATAAAATGAACAAATAAAATACATGTCGCCCGAAGCGTACGCCGAGCACCGAAACCGCAAATTTTATTATTTAATTCAGTTTTTGCTGCAGCTGATTTGATCTTTAGACCTTGCGGTAACACGGCCAGGCGAATGGGCGAATAACACACAAAACAATAATAATGTGGCCACTGATTTATTTTTATCTCCGTGTACCAATATTGCTGAACACGACAAAATATTTGGAAACTATAAATGCATATCACAAGATGAAATTGTCACTTGTCATCATACGATTGATGCGCACTGAGAGTGTGTGTGTGTGTGTGCTGCGTTATGGATGAAAAGATAAACGAAGACAAATCATAATTTATTTTATTTTGTGTCTTATAACACGTTTTCAATATTTGGGTTAGTCACGATTTATTATCCTCTTATCGCTGAATCGTAAAAACATTATATATTTACTCAAAATACAAGAAAAACAACAAGACTCAATTTCTGCGTTATTGTATGTATACATTTTTAGTCTGAAGATACTTTATATTTAAAAAAAACGGGAAAGAAAATAATCATCGAAAATAGTTATTTTGCAATACAAAATAATCTCAAATTTTTGCTGTAATAAACAAATTATCGATTGAATAAAATATTTTAACTAATATGTATGTGTTCGTGGATTTATTAGTACATACTATGCCGAGTCATTGGAAATCAAACAGTGGTTGGTAATAATTATATTTGTATGTTATTTCGTTAAGTAGAGTCGAGTAAACGATTTGGCTGCGAAATAATTTCATCAATTTGACCCGCAGAACACGTCAAATACCATTAAAAGTAGTAGCAAATAAAAGCCAGGGTGAAAATTAATTGACACGATTCCATATAGTAATCATTATCGTTAACAAAAACGGCGATTCGCTTTTAATTCGCCGCCACCGAACGAATAATTTGATTTGATAACATAATTTGGAACATTCAAATAAACGAGGGTAACGGTGGTGGTAAACAGGGGACGGGGTCTGGAGGATCAAATAATCGAATCGAGCGCAAAACGGCAAACAGGGTGTTCGCGTTGCAGGCAAGTGAAGAAAAACGTTTTCCAGAGGAAGAGGGCCTCCACCCCCGGTGCCGCGAAAAACCGCTTTAATGAGTCCCCCCAGTGACTCCCGCCGCGTGCGGTGGTTAATTGAAGCTTAATTAAAGGGGACGCTTCCGGAGTTTGAGTGCGGCCCTGTTACTGGGAGACTCACAACGCCACGATAGTGAGTGACTAACTATTATAAACTGCCAAGGTATTTTCATAACAAATCTATCAACTATATATAACTTTTGAAATGCAATATTTGATCGAAAAAATAGGTGGTAAAGACCAAAATAGTTTACTTACAATCTATTTTTCATAATGTAGAAATAATTGATCATTGAAATGTCTTTTTTAGACTACTTATTTATGCCTTTAGAACTAGCTCTTAGCAAAAACGGCCTTCATAAACTAAGTATGCATCAAGAAGTTGGCGTTGAAGTCATTAGGTGAAAGTAACACGATTAAAGATAATTATGACGACAAATTACATTTTCAAACATGCTATTGTTACATTTTTTTTCAGTCGTAACTCATGATAAGCAAATGGCAAGGATTTTTCTCATTTATACGTACTATGTAGTCATGAATAGGTGTTGCAAAAACAGTAATACCTAAACCGTGATACCGGTTTAAGAATGCCGGTATTTAAAATCAAGCATAATCGAAATACGAATAAATGTAACTTCTTATACAATGTTTAAAGAGTGCAGCATTTTTTTTTGTCGCGATTTTTTTTTAAAATACCTTCAAAACACTTTATGAAATTCATCTGATATACAAATTTACTGTTGTTTATTTCACCGTTTCTATATATTATTGTCGTTAATTTGTCTCTATTGATACCGATATTTTAATATTTAAAACCGGTATTGCAATCTTAAAGGATTTATATTCGTTATAGATATTGGTTGAATTGCACAATATTTGTATCAATTTTAAGAGTATCTCAATTTTATATAATCTTTAAAAAGGTAATATAAAATTGATCGTAATTCTTGGCAGAGTTATCTAATAATTTAAAGTATATTTCTTTTTCCTGAACTCTGACCAACATAACAATAGCATAATTATAACTACACACTCCGTTATAATGTAACATATTATATTATATAATGAAGATCTCCCCGAGACACAGCTAATTAAAAATATGCATAACAAAGCAGCATTGATTGGAAGCCATCAATAACTGTCACCGGTTCGAAACTTTTGCTTTTG
This sequence comes from Himalopsyche tibetana, assembly GCA_030503985.1. Taxonomy (NCBI): domain Eukaryota; kingdom Metazoa; phylum Arthropoda; class Insecta; order Trichoptera; family Rhyacophilidae; genus Himalopsyche; species Himalopsyche tibetana. Next base: position 21,159,978 of record JAPJYX010000024.1, read on the forward strand.
TTCTTTCGTGAAATCTTTCGAATTGAATTCATCAAATCTCGGTGCATTCATTATTCGATTTAAGTTTTGACAGGTCTTTCGGCGTGGTGAACAATCTCATAACGGTGAAGGCCATTTTTCAAATTGGACGTAAGTGTTTAACGTCATCAATAAACTAATCAAATGAGTAAAGGTTTCCATCATCTCACTTTCGAAGGATAACTTACAAATATTTTAAGTGTCGATCAAAAAACAAAATAAACACGATGCATAATGAATGCCAATAAACAATTTGATTTGCGCAAAAAATCTTCGAAACTATTTAGCCACGTTAATTCAAGCCAAGTAATTGGACAGTATATAACAATATTAAATTATAAAAGAATATTTGTTTTCCATAGTAAGTTGATGTTCGTTCTTTTGTTACTAATGAAAGGACAAAGTAACAACTAAAGGGAGAGACAAATCAACAGATATCATAAGGACATAATACAATATGTATCTATTTTTTGAACAGAAAATCTATTATCCATAGCATAACAATCTTTTTATTTTTAAAAAGTACTTACCCAACTTATATGAATGAGTCTAGGCTACCCATTCTGGAATTCGAATACTCGATCTTAATTAAAATCGGTAGATGAATTTGTTTCCAAAAGTTTGTGTGAATTTAATGTTTTTAGGCCATTTATAATACTTGTTACCTCCATCATCTCTCTGTTCATAAGCTTTCCGAAACCGGCGGTAAACGATCGCTTACTAGAAGTATATGGACGGATTTTTATCCCTAATTGGGGCAAGCATGGCGATTTTATTTCTTGGTCAGTAAATAAAATAACTGATAATTTATCGTAAACCATGTCTTCTGCTAATGTCGAGAAAAATCAATCGTAATGGAATTAATCTGAACAGAAGATTTTTTTAAGAGAACTGCTTGTTATTCAGTAAGTTTCGAAGACAGTAAGGATAACAGGATAGGGCTAGGACGGGATTATTCAATGGATAATGACTCCATTTTTTCAGGTTCGGATGGTTGGAAAGAATTTTTAGATAGCACATACATCCATGGATTCGATCAAGAATACATAAATCGATTGAACCATATATATATTTCACTGCCGTGCTAGGATTTGAGCCCATGAGCTCTGCAACTAAAGCCAACGGACTTTCACCACTCGACGACGGACCCGGCAAGTGATCAATTATAAATATTTTAAAATGAGTTGTAAATATTTCAAAACGAAAGTATCCACGGTTCAAGTTGTAAGTGGTTAGTTACTAAACTAATCTCTCAATAATTTGAAGCAATATAAAAACCTCACCTAGGTACTGAAAAATAATAATAATGAGGCGCTACAGATTCATGATTATCTAAATTTTCGTTTCTCAATTAAATGGCATTAATGTGGAAAGCTGTGGTTTCAACAGCACGGCGCAAAATGCCATAAAACGCGCGCCACAAATTGGCTGTTCGCTGGAAAGTGTTGCTGATTCGAAAAAAAACCTTATATGTAGTTACTCACTGTTTGAATTAGTTAATGACGCTTCATACAATAAATTGCCATATTTGAATTGCAGAGATGCTAAAATTTGTATTCTTATAATTTGAAAGTATGGCAGTGATGGTATACCAAAACGCCACAAAATTGCACAAGGTTTCGATGAATATTTTGATTGGCAATTCTCTTATTACTGCGATAAATACATTTATTTTTGAAATGTCACGACATAACAAAGTGAGTGGCATGACATTTCGCAACGGCTACAAGCACACATCAGTCTGTATAAATTAATATAAATATAGAAAATGAAATCACGAAGAATACTCCGATGCATTAAATGTTAAAAAATAAGAAAATTAAAAACATTTTTGATAGTTACTAATTATTATTAACGATCTGTTTCGACAGAACTAATAAATAAAACATTCGTTTTTGCAATAACTACTGGCATTTACTCGCAGCTATGGGATTGCAATACCGGACGAATATATCAATTTAGGTATTTCAAATATCAAGACCGGTATTACAAAAAAAGTTTTAACAAACCAAAATTACGGACAGTGGTAATGATCGCAATGCCGGGGGAGAAAATCAAACAGTCTTTCGATATTTCATATAAAATACCGTCATTGAAAAATATCATCATAAACGGGTGTTTTTTCATCAATAACTTACGGTTTCTTAAAAAAAATATTATACTAATAGATCTGTCAATATTGATACAACTCCAGACAGGTTTAAATTATTTCAATTCACCAACAGCAATTTTGTGATATATGTACATTAAAAATTCGATATCGGTTGATGTTCAGCACCAAAATACCGATATGTATTTATATCTTCGAATCCAAGATTTCTGATATGAAAAAAAACAACACGAATACCGGGATCCCGGACACCGGATTGCAGCCCCTACTCGCAGACGTTGATAATATTAAAACGGATCAAAATAATTATGAAACACAGTGTTTTTTAGTAAAAATAAAAATGTCAAACAATATCATATAGAGCAGTAGTCCGAAACCTTTTCACTAAGACGATCGCAGCAAATGATAAGTTTCATTTTATCCTAACTTCTTTGGATGAATAAGTGGAGAGTTTAAAGCGAAATTCAATCGAAACATGAGTAAGTACGTTATAAAAATATATTATTGTGATATCTGAAGATCTGCTATGTCCATATTTATTTGCTATTATCTCAAGATAGCCAATTTTCAGATAGATACGAGAAAAAAAATGATTAAGCGGTTGCTTATTTAAACGAAAGGAATAAATAAATAATGTGCAAACAATGAAAATATTAAAAGGGTATTGAGCAGGGGTGGGGAACCTTTTATTCTCTAAAGGCCGCATTCATTTTTCTGATTTGACATAAGGCCGCAGTACACCATTGACTAGGGAATCTTAGGCCGCAAACAGGACTTATCGGTCAGAATATATCAGCAATTTACGAATTTACATAAATTTACAGAATTACAGAATTGGCCAGAAGGCCGCACCAGAGTAGCTAAAAGGCCGCAGGTTCCCCACGTCTGGTATTGAGTATCTATAGTAAACTTCATGTATTAATTTAACTGCGTTACGTATTTATAACGATTACTTTTAAGCGTTACAACGAATTAAAACTAACCCAAAGTTTGGAAAAAAATAATAACTCTCAAAAAATAGATAAACTGAAAGTATTTATTTCAGATGTATACTAAAATTATGTCTAAAATAATCGAAAAATAATTTCAAAACAGTTTTTATTATATTATTTTAAAAAAAAATGTACATATTTATAGAATATTCGTTTTGATAAAAAAAAATACTACAGTACTACGGTCTCGGATCGCGAAAAATTCCCTGGACAGGACATTTTATGTCTTGTGTCCCGGGAACATGAAATAGCGAGATTTAAGAATCCGTACCCAGCATGCGAGAATCACCTAATCTATTTTCAATGCCGAGAATTTCAATAAAAATTACTCATACTTATTGGATTGCGAGTTTTAAAGAAAAACAAAACAATTATTTATTTAATCTTCGTGATTATATATATACAATAGTTTATGTTATATATTATAAATAATATATGTTAATTATTAAAGTTTATATTAAATCACGTGCGAAATTCAACTCTGGAAAATAATTAGCATTCAACATTGATAAACACACCATATTAATAGTCAATACGATTTAAATAGTAACAAACGCTCTTTTTAGTAAATATTCACAAATCACCATATCCTGTTTACTATTTTTAGACCCAATATATAAAATATGTACACGAATATATTTTTTACAATTAACTCGTCGGTGACGAAACACTCAAAAGGCAATCTTACTTATTGAATTATACAAAGGACAAAATAATCACACTCCTTAACCTTTTAGTAGCCGTAGATAATTAATAGTAATTACCTAGCAGGCCGGCTATAATTTGCAACTATTAATTTAATTAGCTATTGTTGAGCGCGAAAAAAATTACGAGATATCTCGTCTGTGGCAACCATTAAGTTAAAAGATACCCGCGTCGAACCCAGTTACACAACCAGTTGAATAAAAAGGTAATAAATTTTAACTGTTTGTATTATTATTCATACAATACACGCATTATGTATTGACATCAATTCATATAATTTAAACATATTTGACATCACGACGTCGACCGCGTAGCCGTTCCAAGTCGCCCGCCTAATATTTTGAAAAAATAATTTAGTGTGTCTTTTATTATTAATGCATTTTGATTCCCTTTCATAATATTTTGCTTTGAATTACTTCTTACTTATGTATGTGCAACCGCTGTATGGAGCTGCACGGTACCGAACCTTTTAACCATGCACTATTTTACTTAAAAAAATAAAATGTGACTTGCTCAGTATCTGTAGAGTAACTGCTAAAAGTTTAAATGCAAGTTACTACAATATTAATTGCTCTCGCCAAATGCATGCCATTACTGCCCCAATATGTGTATAGAATGTACACAATGGGCATGCAACCTTAAAAGTACTGTATTCAATTGGCCTATTTTCGTAGATATAGGTCACCCACCGCCGCGCGGGCAAAACTGTGTGCAATAACTGTTAAAAGGCAGTATTTGCATCGCGTCGGTAAGCAAACGATACAATGGCAATCGAGATTCGATCGTGCAACTGGAATCAGTTTTCCAAATAGACTTATATACACAAAGTTATTTATTATGCAGCACAGTATTGTCAACCAAACATTTGAGCGAAATTGCGCAATATGGGAAACATTTGGTGTGTAAGTACATAGGGACTGCAATCCCGATATCACACCCATTTTTCTTGAACCAAAATTTTGTAAATTGAAAACAAAACATCCCGGGATTCTTTACATTTTAGTATAAAAAGTTTTTTAATAATGTTATGCTCGGGTAAAAAAAAATTGCAGTGAAAATGCTAGCATTGATGACCAGGAAAGCTCCACCTGGGGCCCACGAGCCACATGTGGTTCATTTGTTATTTTTTGCTGACTACGATAATTTTAATATCATTCTTTAGAATTATCTTTCAATTTACAAACACAAAGATCGCATTACTTTTTGGATTGTACTATAAATACAATATACATTTACAAATATTTTAGATTAAATTTCATTTTTTCTTGCGGCCCGATCCCATCATATTTTTCTAATGCGAAATAGCATCCGCATAAACGAAAAATGCATTAATTTATGTATACAGTCGTAATGGAGTAAAATTGACTATCTAAATAGAATGTTGTAAGGAGGTCGATCCGCGAGAAAAAAAATGTTGTTAAATATCTAGCAATCGTTCAAAATGAAGATACGATAGCTATTGTTAACACAGTCTAGTACAGAAGACTGATTGATGGAAGGAAGTTAACGATCGTATCGTTTATACGTTTTTCCACGATATACATACATACATAGGCTAACGAATATGTTTAAATTTAGAATGCCCAGTAAGCCGAAAAGCTGACGAAGAGTTGCATATTATTCTTAGGGAGTTTCAGAAAGGTCTAATGAAAGTGATGTTATTTTTTTTATGAACGTTAATTATTATTGATTCAAATCTGCATTCATCTGGTTTTTATTTTTATTCGTCAATGATTTTCGCATTTACACAAGTGACTTATATGTACCTAATATGCATTATTCCTTATTTACATATATCGCCACCTTAATAATGCAATGAGGCAACTTAATGTTCAACTTTTTTGAGTTAACTATTAATTATTGTTTTACAATTTCTTCTGCAAAATTCAATTGAACATTATCTAATTGTTCCCAATTATATATAAAAAAAAAACTGTTTCATTTGTTATTTTTTACTAATTGATCGCCATATTGTACAAACAAGTTCAACAGGTACAAATAAAAAATATATTTATTAACAGATACATATGTAAGGATGCGGATGACTTGCCGCAGCGAGCTCGGAACTCAAAACTAAATTGAGAGCGGCTCGCTTCATAACGACGGCAATATAAATTGTATAATATGTACGTGGTAAAAATAAATATTTGTCTTCATGAACTAGAATAATTTATGAATTCGTTGTTATTTGTAACAAATTTACAGAAACAGGATATTAAAAAAAAAAACCCCCCAAGAGTGCCACTGAGACCACTTTTGAGCGTCACAAGTGGCACCCAAATGTGTATGTTCAAATAAAGCTTGAATTTAATTTTTCTAACAATTATGTAACTGATCAGAAATACATAGTTGTAGGATAGAAGCGAAATAATAATTTTAAAAAGTAGTGGACACTGTACAATCGGTACGATGCCTACAAAATAAAATAAAAGGCACGCATACATATTCAATTCATTTAAGCGAAAAATTGTCTGAGCATTGAGGACAAAATCTTGCGGGCACATTTTGAAAGGTCAACTTCAAAGAATTTAAGTAATATGAATGAACGAAAAAAAGGCAGCTCTGTGCTACGGCCGTCGTAGACAAAAGATAAAGCGTTCGGCCGAAGAGAAAATATAATAAATAGTTCGAGGGAATGTATCGCAGTGTAGATAGAATCATATGGAATAAAATCAGAGTGACGGGCGTCGTTACCAAGGAGATAACTCGACGCTGCAAATAATGCCCCGTCAGCTGGTGTGGGGCATCGGGTGTCATTATGGGTAATTGCGGGCAATGAGGGCCATTTAGATTGCACGTTGTTTTTATTGATTGATGATCGTGCGGGCTCGCTACAACGCTCTCGCCAGTGTGATAATACATATATTATGTACCGAAATACATAGTACCAATCGCACATACATTGTATGCAGCGATTACGTTACTTGCGCTAAGAGTAAATATGCCCTAAGTGGGAAATGATCAACATTTTATTTATTAGCACCGTACCCAGCGCCAATTCAAAACAGTCGAATTATATAATCAATCTGTAATCTTACACCCATTCAACAGTAAACAACATTCAACTGTTTATATTGCATTGGTCGAAATATTTTTTAATCAAAGTAAGTTGATAAAAAATAAAAGTACATATCTTGTTATCCAGAATACATTAAAAAAAATCCATTATTTAGAACATTTAAAATAAATTGTTTGGTGGTAACTTTGTGGAAGTTCGTTTTTAAAATAAAATAAAATTTGATGACTGTTATGTCCGCAGGTGTTGTAACAAATGGTGTCACGTGTTTTGTTACACAACCTGTGGCATAACAAAATTACCAAATTATTTTTTTTATTTTAAAATAATTATTATGACAATTGATACTGAAGCCGAATTACAACGGTGTTGGGCTTCCGTCAACTCGGTTGTGATGTCACGGGTTTCAACCTTTCAACTGATGTATGGATTTGCATCAGAAGGCGTGGTTGCCTGTTGATTTTCTTTTTTTTTTTCATTTAATAATGAAAATCCTTTACCCTCTGCGGAGATATTTTGTGCGACTTACTCCATTATGTGTAAATATATGCTTCACATTTGAGAGCGGACATTGGCTTTTTAGAACAAACTGTTGAACATATGGCTGGATATGTGTAACAAAAGAATAAAGGATATTGACGGGAACAAAACTACAAAACTTTGATATTGAAGTCAGTAGAAACACCACTTTATATGGCGAAAAAATACTGAAACAAGTATAAAAAGTTACATAGATAAGATACTCTCTCGTGACTTTCATGGTGTATCTGTCAATACTTGATGGAAAGGCATTAGATTAAAAAAATAAAATACAAATTTGTACTAATTCCACTTTAGTGCAATATAGAATACACTACATATATTGTAATGTTGTATTCTCATATCAGTTGATATTGCTCTTCATGAGCGAAACCGCTCCTGATTAATTAAAATAAAATTGGAATTAGTACAAGAGTATTTTATTTTTAAAAAGACAAACCGGGTTGAAGCGCTTTGAGTAACGGTTAGATTGCTTTATTAACATTGTAACACAATAAGCGCCAGTGTTCGGCAATCCGGGGCTCGCGAAACATATTGTAAGTCCCACATGCTCACAAAAGAACTGAACAGTTCAACAACGTGATATCTTTTAAAATGATGCATATCTCAAGTAAGCACGCGTCTATGTTATAATAGGGTGACCAGACCACGCGGTGACTGCCGTCTGTCTTTTTTGTCAGTCAAGCATTTTCGTTGATCTGCCTGAGTAGATCGATCAATTATCACTCATGAGTCATGACGCATGGCAGTACACTGGTGTACTTCCACGCGGAAATATACAATCATCCGAGAATAAAAAAAGGCTTATGCAATGTCAAAATAAAACTCTAACATAACGAATTGAATTGTAAATCTAACATAACACGTGCTTTCTCTCAAATCATTTTCATCTATCAAGTTATATCATGGTCCCATTTGTGTTAAGCATGCCATTCAGGGTCCCCGTCTTGGTAAAAAGGTTGACGACCCATGAAATAAGATATCTTCATTTTGTAACAAAACTCATTTCGCGATACATCGTTATAATGACATTTAAACAATACAGCCGGCTTAATGTATTCCAGCAAAACTGACATACATTATGTTATTAAAGTTGTAAATCGTGCATGAGTGCAATCCGAAGAAACGGATAAACACGATCGTGTTACAAAATGTTTTGCGTTTAAATGTAGGTTAATAATGCTCGAAATGCAATGAAAAATAACACCTGACAAGATTATTTGAAATGTTCCTTGATACGTACCACCGTGCGTGATAAATGTGAAGTTCCGATTTTCCCGGGCTGAGAGATGACATGCCGAAAATTATTACTTTTATTCAAATATCTTTGACGAATCTAAAAAAAGGCGAAGAAGGCGGGAGGGACCAGGATTTCCCGAAAATAAATCATTTCTTACGATTAGGATGTGGCGGACAACCGGTGGGTCGTAATAAAAAACATGACATGCCTACAATATTTACTACCAAGTAAACGGGAAAAAATATAAAAATATTGTAGTCGTGACACTGCGCATTGACACAAAACGATTATTGATTCAAAAAATATATTTTTTTTTAAAATTTAGCAAAATAAATACACTTAAATTTGGCTTTTTTTGTTTTGGTTCGGCATTTGTCTACTACTTATACTTTTTTAAGACTCGAATGCGCCCGTGACCAAAATAAGGTTTGCAATTCTTGCTATATATAGATACCGATAAATTTTGAGCAAAGCCAAAATTTTTTTAAAAAAAACTTGGATGTACACTTATTATCCATTCATAAATGAACGGCTGGCGTAAGACCCGACCGAGGTTTCGACTTGAGAACGAGCCAATCGAATAAGCAATGTTTGTGATACGTATTTTTTCCGGGCAATATGGGCGTTCAACTATATAACATCATGAATGTTTTCGCAGCACTGAGGGGTGTTAAAACGTCGAAACTCACTAACCAGCAAAAATAAGCAATGTTCGGATAAAATTATTCTTTGGTTTGACATCGACAATAGTCATTAACGTCAGTTTGCCGCTAGCCAGCAATATAACGTCGAGTCGAGCGGATTGAACACCACTGCGTTAATGTCAAAAGACATGGCCGCGCAAACAAACTGAACGTAACGTGGCGAATTTCTGCCGTGACAGTTTACCTATTCCCGGAACGGGTCGCTTGCCAAAAGCGTGCGAGATGTGTGTTACGGTACAAATGCCAAGATGCAATTATTTCGTAGGCGTTATTACTACATCACGTATTTCAATATTGTCAGCATCGGGGGAGACGGGAATATTATTCGGCGCTATGTCGACATGATGATAATTTATATTGCTGACAACACTGAGGCTTTAAAATGATCTTGTATTCATCATCTCGCATACCTTTCGTAGAGTAGGCATTCGAGAATACAACATAATGAGATCTTCCTCACGACAATCCGCAAGTATGTTCACAATACAACGGAGCATATTTGAAAGTGTCGCTTTCAGCCTACGCAGATTTTGGTACATGGCTCCACTTTGACAATAATACACTGAGTACAATAAATTTAAAAAAAAAAACTGTCCATTTATTGTACTGAGATCTTTGAAGGATGATGTTCGAAATGCCACGCTTCTGTATATATTTAAAACATGATTTAAAAAAAACATTGGGAAGAGGCTGGTGATTTGAAACAGTGAATACGAAATGTGCAGAGAGTGACAGTTGGCGGTGACGCTTAGACATGCGAAATCAATTAGAAATGCAAAATTCTCATTCGGATTTTGAGATTTATGATTCTGTTAAAAATTCAAAGAAAAATATTTCTCAAAAAACAAAAAAAAATCCTTTATATCCCGGCCGATTTCATTTTTGTTTTTAGTCTGAAATGTATCAAAAAAATCAAAAAAATCAAAAAAGAAAGGTTTACCATTGCTTATCAACAACTGGGTTTAACATTCCACGTTTTCACTAGATTCTTTCTTCAGTTTCAATAATCTCACCCCACACCAAAATGACGTCCCTGATGACGACACTTGGCAAATAATTTACAAGATGAAATAGCAAAAACAAATCAACGGTTCATGGAATCAGAACAAATGCCGATGTAAAATACGATGTTTGAAAGGAAATTTCAGCATCGTTTTTCAACGAAAATAAAATGAGCGAAAAAAAATGAAAAAGGCACAATTTCGAACAATAAAAAAATGATAATGATGACGAATCCGGCGATTTACTTGTGTGATATAGCCCAGATGTGTTTTCATTTACGAGTTGGCATACTAAAAAAAATCAGAAGCGGGGTATGCGGCATTTCCCAGCAGCTCTGTCGGTTATTCCAAATAAGGGTTTTAATGTTGCTTATAAACTCGCCTAATCATCATGCAGGGTTGAGAGGGCATCCATAAACGAATCTTGTTCGAGGCAAACGACCCGAGAGGTCACGAGTTCGCACGAGTCCACACGAGCCTACGCAGGCTGTACCAGAGTTTAACCCATACTCTCGGGGCAGAAAATTAATCCTTCAGAGAAATTCGCTACAAATTCTTGGTTTTCATTCGAGCACGAAATTGCTACAAATACAAAACCGCGCGGGAAATTACAGCCGGGATAAAAGAAATATTATCGAATTTGATTAATTAATTGGGTAAACCAAAAACGAAGTTTATATAGTAATGTTGATTGATCAATCAAGGGAAAAAACAATACTTAGCTAAATATTTAGTACATAGTAACATCGACTATAAACGTAACATAACTAGTCGGGTCCATGGCACAGTAGTCAACGTCGTTGGCTTCCATGCCGGACCTCACGGGTTCGAATCCCACTATGAACAGCATGTTTTCTGTTCGAAGGCATGGATGCTTGTGATGTGTAAAAAACCCCCCACCGTTCCAATTCTTAAATAACGGGGTGTAGCGAAATTGATTAGCTAACCACTAATCCTGTACTGCTAATCTCAACTACTCTCTTTAAAAAAGAGAGGTAAAAACAAACAATTGTCATAGAAAAACTTCTGATACGATATCTTCATAAGGAAACCATATGCTGCACTTTGGGAGCGGACACGGATACAAAATCATTAACTTTGTTGTTGTTATTTTATAATTGTACACATATTATCATATAACGCCAATGCACTCCGGGAACTCGCGTTATATTTTTTTCTTTCGAACACAAAAAGTGTAGACTCGTTAATTTTGGTCAAATGGCAATCTGTACATTGCCACAATACGATAAAAATATCGCAAGATGGAAATGTGCTATTTACGAACTGCAATTTTAAGCTTGAATGATTTTCTTCTTTCTGGCATTAAGATTTACTGCAAATCTACAAATTCTATCTGAAAGACAAGACGTAGTTAATATCACAGTCAAATATAAAAGTATTCGTTCATTAAATTGGCAATTATTACCTTTAAGCTGTTCACTGACAAAACTTGGTGGAAAGGCATTATATTCAAAAATAAAACACACTTTTGTTCTTAATTGACATTTACTTGATATTGATAGTTCTACGTTATAATAAAGAAAAAGCAATGCGAATGGTTGTATATAAAAAATGTATTTTTTTATTTAATCCATGTTCACTGTTTATAGATTATTTTAACAGTTTTGTAAAATACAGCTATACAGTTCTTCGAGAATTTTTAAATTGTGTTGAAGGCTTTTTCAGCACCAAGAACAATATACAATCAACAGTTTTGTTTAGCTATTTTCAAACAAACATATAATAAAATATACGCTTAATTAATAGAAAAGGCCTATAGTTATATTTATTGCTGTGTTTTTTTTTTATCTATACATCGATATTTTAAAATATATTTAATTGGATATACATAAATATTACCAATGTAATCCGCAGAAAAATGATAAAATGTTTAAACATAATGTTGACTTACGTAAGACAGTTTGAAAATTTCCCATACAGATTAGTTTAGTAATAAGTGTGTACGTAAGCAAGGAGAGACATGTTTTCCGGATCCGTCCAACCATGCCACACTGCTTACTTCAAGTGTATCCCCAAGTGTGTGTGAGAGTGATTATGGCAAATGTGTACATGTGTGAACCTCAACCCTTTCCCTTTCGGCTTAAGACGTATTACGGCCATCGACAACGGAGACGTAATGAAAGAGAGGTTTACCATCCTCGGTTGGAAGTGCTACATATATCTTCCAAATGTACACTTCGAGCGTTAGTACATGCCTACCTTATTATACGAGTTAATTAGGTTCAGACTCGCGTCTCATCGGAAAATATGAAAATAGGCAAGGGAAATATCATTGAATGTGTAGTTATACTATTATAGATTATTTCACTGAAGTATAGGTCGGTTTTTATGTAGATGAGAGATAAACGTTTGAATCGCATTTCTATAACACCTCATTCACTTATATACTTAAAATAAATTGCAAATACAAAATATATTGTATTACATTCATAGCCAAAAATAATTATTATTGTATGTGAAAAAAAACAACACCAGATAAACAATTATTTTGATTTCTTCGGTGGTAACTTTGTGAAAGTTTATTTTTAATAAAAAAAAAAAGAATGGCTTTATTATTTCACTTGTTGTGTTACAAAATGTGACACGTGTTTTAATTATTTTGATTGATAGACCGTTACCACAAATCGTTTTCTATATAACATACTGTGAGCTGCAATGCAACGTTGGTCTGCATTATCAACACTTACAATAACATACCATCACATCACAGTCGTAATTGACTACTGTCACAATTGCTGCGGTAAATTGTAATAAATATTTTTTTAAATGTTATTTCTCCAGTCCTTTAATAGTATTAGTAATAATATGTACGTGTATACAAATTAATAACAAGGTTTAAAATAAAAATAATCCACCAATGATCTTCAATGCGATGAACCTATATACATTAATCATCACAACACCAACGTAAACCATAGATAATTGTTAATGTTTATAATTTATGAATTACAATACGTTAAGTGAGATTGACACGATGAGTCATTAAAGCAGATTAGCAATACACAATCAAAAATAAACTGTATGTATTTCGAAATGATTGCGTACGTACACATATCCTTTTAATGGCTTGAAATTAAACACTAATAAATCAATGTTATAAACTAACGTGAAGTTTTTCATACAAATGTAATGGTACAGCATTCTTACTTAGCCAATTCTAAGAAACAAATAATGGCGTATGCAGCTAGGCCTACACTATTCACAATTGCAGATTGGTTTCAGTTTTTTTTCGCCTGGCAAACCATGGAAAGAATTCGTCCGTTTCGTTGAAGCAGGCAGCGAGGTAACCAGCCAGCGCGTAGGCTTTTGAGGCGCTACGCCGCACGTGACGAGACACATGACACATCGACTGGCCAAGTCAGACGGTGCAATTTGCCGTGACGACGGACAACATTACACACTGGCAAGGGAACGCATTTAGTTACCGCCTTGGACACTATATGTTGCAAAAATTCCAGCTATCAATGCGAGCAATATTTGTATTCTCACTTACAATAATGTTTGAGAGATTTATTGTACATATTATATTGTTAGTGACAACGCACCCAAGTGCGGGCGATGTGAAGAATAAATTTCCAGCCATCTATTTTTTTACGGAGAGTAAAAAGACTTTTGGACCGGCCATTCGATGATTTTTTTGCCTTTCACCGGAGGGGCGTGTAACGGTTAATGAAATCAATCAATTCGAAACTGAACCTGAATTAATGTGTGTTTGTAATTTATTCTTTGAAATAGTCTTGCTCGATTTTGTAACTCTTAATAATTTATTTTATTATATGCTATAAAAATCTTATACGGTTGAAAAAAAAGGGCATAATATTTAAACTAAGCCGAAAGTTGCAAATAAAAAATCATATCTATCTCGATAAGAGATACGTCACACTAACATTGGACTAGTACCCGAAGAAAAGTGAACCCCGTGTTGTAAATTTGAATTATTACATCTAGTTGTTACTTACGTTAGCGAATCATGGCACCTGACGAAGGCTTTATGCTTTCGTCGAGTATTAACTGCAAGGTGGTTTGATTTCGAGAGGAATCCGACGGGTAACAACAACGGGTACTATCCATAGGACGTAGTCGGCAGAACTGAAAGATGTTGACATGTCATGGGCGGAAGCAAAGCAATTCACGGCTGACGAGGAATCGCGGAGGCGCAGTGTGGTGGCCATACATTCCACCATAGGGATCGAAAATGTTCCAAGAAGAAGATGAAAAATATTTAGCCGTTTCCTGAAAAATGATAACCGTATCGAATATTTCGTTTTGAGTTGGATTTTTGGATAAATATCCTCTCGGTGAATTGAAAGAACATATTGTTACTCCCCCCTTCGAGCAAATTGTTATGTATGTTTTCCGAGAAATGTCTCTCGACCACCTACTCTAAGTCAGAAACCTCGGTTCCAGTCATGTTAACCTGAGAGGAGAGCGTTTCGCATCCGTTATGCCTAAAATTATAATTGAGTTAATAATAACGAATAGGACGGGAGGACCTTTCGGGCCCGGTCGGTGAAGAGGAGTGAAGGGGAGTGCGAGGGAGGTCGATTCGCATTAATCAAATTAGTCTCCGTCCATTGCGCAACGATCCTCGTTCCTCATCACTCTTCGCCAAAAAATGCGATGGGAGTGGAACGGAGCGTACGAAAGCTTCGGTTAAAAATTGTTACCGGACACCAAAGCGCAAGAAATCAAATCGGTCAGTGTCGTACTCGTATACGGTTTGGGGCGCGCTATGAAAACGTCTGCAGTAAATGCCGTCTGTTAATAATATCTTACAGCTTACACGACTTCCCACGACGATATTCAATAGGAAATAAATCAAAGTTTAATAAAAAAAATCGATTTGTGAAAAATTTTGTAAACGTTATTTTTTTTAATTCTCAGAAATACTAAGTGTTCGGCGAAAGCTTGTGGCAGTTATTAAGTTATCAACGTGACTAAAGAAAATATTTTGTAAATAAAACACTACATTGAACTGTTAAATATATTTTTTTTCATTTTTTTCTTATATGAAACGAATGCGTGTTCGTTGTTTTCTAAGAAAAATAAATTGAAACAAGCACAGAGGAAATCTATTAGACATTTTGATATTTAGTAAGTGCCTACAAAATATTCTGCTGATGTTTGGTTGTTAAAAGAAATGTCAGCATTCCTCAGAACGTTTGTAATAAATATAAGTACAATAAGTGGGTAGCATTTTTATTTGACTATTTCATAGAGGTAGACTTTGAGCAGCCAAACACTCAACATTAAAATTGGTGGAATACAATGGATTTAATGAGGGGGCCAAAAGCAAAGACAGCATTCTGCCATGGATTTTTTTTGTTGTTGAGAAAAACGTAATAACTGAAAAAATCATTGTTATTTAATTTATGTGAGTAGAATATTTTGATTCGCAATGAATTTGAGAAATCTGTTGAGATTGTCACGTGACTTTTTGTATTCGGCGAAACTTTTAGAATGGTAGTGCAAAAGCTTTTTCAAAGAAGGGCCAATTTATACATTTTCTAATTTTTCACAGGCTACTTGCTATTTGCTTCCCCCTCAAATGAGTAACGAATTTACAAGAAAGCTGTAGGAAAAGTTAAACCAATATTCGTTAACATAGTAGGTATTGATTGTGAGTCCTGACAAATGCAAAAAGTATTAAAACAGTAATAAAAAAATATCTAATCTGTTGCCACATAAATATCTGCAATATTATTGGAATCGCATTTTATATTATCTTGCACCGTTAATTGTCAGATAAAATAATATATTGCAGGTACCGCGATAAGCTGATGAAAATTTTCCGACTTTATTGCGCATTTGGGATCCCAAAATATACTTACTTAGCAACGGATGATTCATCGCCAATAACAATCACTTTTATGATAGGATCGCTCCGATACTTTATTGATCACTACGGCCGATGTGATCAATAAAGTATCGATAAAAACCAGAGATAAAACGGGATAGATCCGACAAACCAATAAAACGATATTGCATTTTTTTTTAAATATTAAACGACAGTTTCTCATCACGTTTTTTCATCAGTTTAAACTTTGTTAGTGACCTTCTTTACTTAATTGTGGTTTAATGTGGTTGTATGATGTTTTTTTTTACAAATTTTAATTATAGCCAATGTAGTGTCAATTATTCATATTTAGTTTTAATATATATATACATGAATTCGATTTTACATTTCAATTTCCAATTGTTTGTTACACCCTTATTTGTCTTTCCTGCTTGCGTATGAATTGCTCTGAATCAATATAATTATAATATATATTCTGTATCAGTTAAAAATGCTCGTGAATAGCGAACTGATAATAAACTAATAAAATCAATAAAATTGTGTAGGGCCTCCTATTTCTGGATCTCGGGATTCACTATACCAAGTGAAAAATGAGTGTAATATTTTTGTATTGCAGTCACTGGCAGTCGTAACATTTTGAAAGGATCTAGCTTTAAAAAAAAGCTCTCACACTTCTGAATAATTAATTGTACAGTCTGTCAATTAGAAAATTTTCTGAGAAAGGACAAAAAAAGATGTTTGACATTTTTTAAAGATTGTAGAATCTGTCCCAACTTTTTCAAGTCCCGAAAACCTACAGCCCGAACTAATTGTGAATCCCGAAATTCTCTGAGATTCTCAAACAATTGTGGCATGAAATCCCGGGACCACAAAAAAGGTCCGGGATTAGATGCCCTAATTGACAGTAGACACCTTAAAAGAAAATATGATATGGAGAAAATACGAAGTCCAACTAGTAGATCGATTATAATTTGAAGACCACAGCTCGACAAATAATATTTTACATATGGTTGATAACTATTTCGGCCCTCGTCAGAACTACGTTTTTTAATTTAATATTACATTAATTTCGCTATGATATATATACTGATTTGATATACAGTAAATATTAGCTGTATATGTTAATGAAATCAAAGGAGTTAATAATGTACAATTTGTGAAAAATAAAAATGATAAAAAACAATACATATTATATTTTAATTCTAACGACGACTGACAATCGCATATACATGTATGGAAAATAAATTTGAGAAATAATAGCAAAGCTATACAAGGTAAATTAACAAAAAAAAAACAACTAACCAATTAATTACACGAGCGTTACTTAACACGCTTGAATTAAACGTTACGTGATAAGGGCAATGTGAACTTTGAAAAAGGAGCACAATGTTAAAATTGAAAGATCGGATTAACGTGCCACCATTGATATCCAGAGACAATCACGTAGGCTGGCCATTCGTATTCTTGGACACATGTAGGGAGGGAAGGTCATATTAACAATTTTGATATATCTATTGGGGATCGGGTTGAGTATAAGAGCTGGGCCCTGGAGTGTGAGCAACTTTATTACATGATTTTTCATTCAAGAAAAGTGGTATGGTGTATGAAAACAAATAACTAAGATTAGATACTAAGTTTGAGATATTTATTACGTGATAGTTGCAACAGTGTAATAAAAAAGTCTATTCTGTAAATTACCATTGCCGAATTCGAATCGTTACATCTTTTATCACTCTGAGTTTCGCCGTTCGACATCTTCAGAAGTGAGCTACCGTCTGTTTAACAATTGATCGTGTATATATAATATAAGAAATACATTTATTTATCACTAAGTTCAAAGTGATGTCGACGTCAACTTATCAGCCTATAATGCTCGTCGTGAGCGAAACCGGTCCTGATCTTATTAAATAAAGGTGGGAATTTAACCAAATGAGATAACCAGCTGAATATAGTTTCTTTTTACCGAGTATTGAAGTTGAACACCCTAAAAGTGACTAATGTACGTTATCAGGAATATATATTTTAAAAACAATGTAAGTTCTGTTATAGTTCGAATAAGCACGTTTTTTTATAGAACAATACAACGTTAAGATTACATGTAATATTTTTGCATACACGTCAAAGAAAAAACCAATCATCTTGGCTTGAAAGGAGGACTGAGTGATGTCTAATAACAATACAAAATTACATAGAAGATAATACAACTTGGGTACGTGTTCAAGAACAGGGATTTTAAAATATACTTCACAAGATCATTGCTACTTTCAAAAAAATACACGATGCTATCATCAAATTAAATAACAGAAATAACTTATAGCCTCTACATAAAATACTAGAAGCTGTTAAGTAAGGTTTTGGTATTTAGAGTGTGTCACATATGTTGACGAATCATAACAAAAGCCATAATTTAAATCATACCCAAGCCGCAAAACCAAAACTATTTAGTCTCAAGGAAAAACCAAACCTCCCGGAAACATTCAACACAGAGGAAAGCACAAAAATATGAGTATGTGTGACGAAGCGGGTGGAAATGAAACAAAAATGTTTTGAAACAAAATTATTGTGTATATAGACAATTAAATTTGTAATCAGATTTAAGACATTTTGATGTAAAATAATTGGTGAAGTTATTGTCGATCTATTGACGTTCAATGATAGGAATCAGCTTACGTCTGATTAGTACTTTAGGTGGATTGAATAGAAAGCCTAGCACTAGGGCATCCAATCCCGGACCCTTTTTGTGATCCCGGAATTTCGGGATTGACAATTGATTGAACATTCAACATTAAATCGTGTATAAATTAGGGATTCGAGATTGAGAATTGTTTTTTGAAAGATCTGAAATTTAAGAAACCTAGTAATTTACGGATTTACCAAAATAAAACAATGGGACTTTTTTAAGTCCTCGCGCAACTTTCTCAATTTCGAAATCCCGTGATTAGGACTATCACAATCGCGGAATTTCGGGATCTCGGGATTGGAGGCCCTACCTAACACGTGACTGAAATAAATTGAGCCTTAAAAACATTAAAATAAAATAAATAAATAAAATAAATAAATAAATAAAATTACCAACATTAAAATTGCCGCCCGGTTTGAAAGGTCATGGCCCTGCGATACACTTAATAATATTTAAACTTACTTATGTATGTATGTTTACGGAAAAAATAACCTTTTTTTCATAATCCGTATTCGCGTATATTTTTTTTACCCGAATAAAATGTTTATAACGATGCTAGGACTTTTATTCTCACGCAATTTAAAAATAAATTGTATACAAACAAAATAAATCTGTTATTTTATTCATGGACACACTTTGTTGATACCCCTTTGGCGAGATGAAAATAACATTCACTAACCAAAGTTAACAGATAACAGAGAAAATAAGTTATTTTCTCCAAAATTTTCCTCGCGCCGTTTCCGTTTAACCAACACGATATGTTATAAGCGGTTAGAAACAATGTCTATTAATAATTTACTCCCATTTCAAAAGGGCGTAGATCAGCCATACTCAACCTGCAGCCTGCGTCCCAATCAGCACTTTTGTGCGGCCCAAAATAATTATACTCACCAAATATTTTTAAAAGATAGTTAAAAGTTTGACTCAATATCAAAATTCACATTAAGTTTACGATTTCATATGTTGGATACATTGGTATTTTTGTGTACTTTTTACTTATTTTTTATTTGTTGTTCATTGTTATTTTTTACTATGAAAAATACATTAATACATAAATGTATATATTTACATAAAATAAAATTATTTTATTTTGACATCATAATACATACATATGTGTACAGTATAGTATGTGTTATATTTACAGTTTACTGTAAATATTTTGCGGCCCACGTAGAGAAGCAAAAATCGGAATGCGGCCCGAAGGAAAAAAGGTTGAGTATGGCTGGTGTAGATGGTAAGTTGAAATCATCGGTTTAACAATATCATCTGCCATAAATAAGTACGACAAAGATGATTTCATTATTCTATTTCGGAGCAATCAATATCGCCAGTACATATTTACACAGCTCGGTGGCCCAACGGTAAGCCACGAAACCATCATCGCTATTTTTACCACTGAGGAATCATGTTTATATCTATTACACAATACATGACAGCCTGTCAGAATCAAAGATAAAAACAGCAACAAAAAGTGACTGACACCTACAACACGCATTCGTGTCGCGGGTTACACGCGACTCGGAATTACGAAAACATGTACGGGTGCCACGGCGGGGTTAAACGAGTTCAAGATTGGGCAATTCAACAGTGAAGATACTGATGATGATCACGATGGTATCGAAAGACAGCAACGACTACACCTTGCAGCGGAGCTAACGGTTATTTTGACAGCCGCTGAGAGATAACCTCTCGCTAGTCTTGGGTCGGCTGGAGAGGCGTCGAGCTTAGGGATTTCAATATCGGTATTACAGTGACCGGGTATTTTGTCAATTTTTCAAGCAGTCTGACTTATTTGCACGAAGATTGTTCAAAATTGCTCGATTGTTGCATTGATGAACTAACGTTTTTTTTAATGTCAAAAGAATTTTTTTTTTTAAAAAAATAGGGTATTACTATACGAGATGAAAACATTAAATTTTATTTCATGAGTAATATTGTAAAAACATCAGGGCTGTGTTTTTTCGTTTCTGTGTCGTCTTTTTTTCTGCGACTCAACAGCCCTGAAAAACATTATTGATTTATTCGTCCAATTTGCCGTATTTTATAATTACTATTTTTCATCTATTTTCGTTATACCGGTGTTGATAGAGTCGTCCGGAATTGCAATCCCTAGTTTAGCTACGATCGTTGCGTATCGTACGATACGACTGATTATTGTATTCAACTTCGCTGGCACAATGAAAAAAAAGGTAATCACTAAAATTATTATACTCAACAACAATATGATGTTGTTTATTCAAGTGAAAATTTTCTATGAGCTGCTTCGTGATTTTGTGAGAAAAACACCCGTCTATTGTATTATTACCATTCCATGATCCAACAACACTCGGTACGTGATTTATCTTAGAATTTAGCTCCATACATTATATTCACCTTGAGAAGGTTCGGCCAAGCCATCACTTACGTGCTGTTTTATTTTCAAATTCAAGCAAAGTATTCCATGCTCCATGTATTGACTTCCACAAGGTTTGTGCCACATTGTTGATAGTTATTTTGATGTCAAATCATAAAAGAACAAAGTAAATACCGATACAACCAATGAATCATTGGATATTTTTAAAATTTTGATATATGACAATCCCATATTGAATTATAGTATAGGAAAGATTTATGGAATCGAAAAAATGGTCAAATACAGCCAAGCCACTGAAAATTTAAAATTATACATTATTTACGCAGATACACAAATCGATGCTTTTTGAACTAATTTATTGTTGTTAATTAATGATAATCGAAAGACGAAACGATATAAAAAGCGGTAATTGTAATGATTTGAAACCAAGTGTTTAAAGGCAATTAATTTGTATATATTTGATAAACTGTCCCTTAAAATGCATGCAATTAAAATAATCGCGTGACAAAATACTTAACAAGATAAACAACATGAAACAAATACACAGCAATACGTATTCATACTTACAAAGAATATTTTTTTAACGCCGACAATCGATATGGGAACATATTTAATACAACGATGTTAGGTAAAGATGGGAAAAATGGCAACTGTCGATTTGAAGTTGCCTTCATTCATGATTAATAAGTTGCAAATAATACGAGCAGCATCGTACGCTATATATTGAATGAATTAAATATGCATGATAAGAGGACAACAACATTCAATGTTTGGTTCGGGTAATCGCAGGGTTTTAAAAATCAAAAGAAAAGAGTCATTATTTTATTGAATAATGTGTTACCAATCAATTTGACATTTACTACTCCTGAATTCAGAGTGATATTATTATGAAAACACATTGGTCAAAGGGAGCCCGACGAAATCTACAAGCAATGAAGAAAAGACATATTTCGTTTATATTGCCGCCATTTATTTAGAGTCTACCAAATAATTCGATAATTTAACCATCGACTGGAACTGTTCAAGGAGAATTTAACATAAATTAGAAACAAAGAAGAATAAAAAACAATTAGCGGTTAAGTGCGGAGTGAGTAATCGTTTCATGTTAAATGCACGGCATAATGAAGTGATATTTAAATGTAATTCTGATGTGGAACAGAAAGCAATAAGTATAATCATTCATACAACCGGCGTTGGCATATTATTCCAGGTAGGTAGGGGGCCAGAGAAGCGAGGAAAAGCCTTGGAACCAACTCCGCGTGCGTGGTCATTCAGTTCAGTTCGTACAAGTTCATCGACGCATGGCGAATGAACTGTAGTTTACTTTCGAAACCGCTAATATCGTACAGAAAATTTGAAGTGAATAGTTTTTGCAGCAATTCTGTGGCATGTTACTATTACCACGAATTATATTAAACCAGATTCTGAATCAATAAAGAGATCGGGCCACATTAATTGCCTGCTGGGCCATTGCACCTATGCGAGATCTAATACATTACGTATTATATTATACGTGTAGAAATTTTCTGATACATAATTTTTATTTATTGATTCTTTCTCTGTAGGAGGTTGAAGTCGGAATACTTAACATACAATGCAACTGCTCTAAAACTTGCACATTTAAAAAATAGCTTCCTGTTGTATTTTTATTAAATTTATTACATAAAATATCTACTGCCATAAATTGTTAAAGTAAAGAGTATACAATGCATATTTTTAAATTACTGTATCGTCGCTAAAACAGTTTAAATGCAAATAAATAAATACACATCATGTTATTAAAAAAACACACAATACATACGCCTTTGTACTAATTTCCACTTTTATTTCAAGATCAAGATCGATTTCGCTCACGGCGAGCATTATCAACTGATTAGAAATATAATTTAACAATCTTATTTATACAAAACAAATTTAAACAAAAAAATATGTAAAAAACAATTGGCATTGAAAAGAATTTACAAATTATGAATAAGAGACTCAGAACTAACACAAAAAGTTTTTCTTAATATAATGCCTTTCCACCAACTATTGAGAGTGAACACCCTAAAAGTGACATATCATATCAGGCGACAATATAATTTATTAATAACATAACGAGTTGAAAAAAAGCGTGCGATTTTCCATGAAAAGTAGTTGGAAATTTAAAATTTATAACTTAAAAGATTTTCAAAATTAATTATTAAAACAGTAGAACGGAAAATAAAAGTCTAAATATAATAAAGTATTTCTACTATCCGTTAACAGTCTTCAATGGATCAAACATGCCACATTAGTATCAGGAAAACACGTGAAAAGTATTATTTTATAAATTGCTGTGGTTAAAATAAACCATTCAGTACAAGACTTGTTATAGTGTTATACATCAATGCAAGTATCGTAAATTATAACAGGAATGTAAAATAGTATCTTCATAAAACTATGTAGCAATAAAAAAAGATTATACGTACAATTGTGCAATTTTCATAGGCATGATAACATTCTCGGTTACCAGAAATGCACATGAAATGTTTTTTTTTGTTGTGCACGTATCGCGATGAACGTTAACGTTACCAAAGAAGGCATCATAAGCCGAGTACAGGATACAAACTACGTTGTAATAATAAAAAGTGATGTTTCCTAGAATACAATTTCCATATACATATAAAGAGATTTTGGTTTCACGCGCTCGTAAGAAAATGGAATATGGTAATTGTAATTATTTGCAATCTTTTTCTGTACAGATAAATTTTATCAATATGCGAGGTCAATTTTATCACTCAATCAATATTAAATATTATTATATTATAGGGATTTTTTCCCTTTTTAACACCTTTTCCAGCGTTAGCCAATTTGAGTAGCCCGCTTTGCAACGTTGAAACGTTTGTTGAAACTACAGCTCTTCCACATTAATGCCATTCAGTTGGGGAGTGACAATGTGAGTAATCATGTATCTATAGTGCTCTCCATTTACTGTAACGTTATGGCCGTCATCACTTTTGAAGACATTTATACCAATGATTCCACCAACCGATAAAACACACCAAACAGTGACTTTTTATGGATGTTACGGCGTTTCAATAATGGCCTGTGAATTTGTTTACTCCAAATGCGGCAATTTTGCTTATTGACGTAACCAATCAACCAAATATGCACCTCATCGCTGAATAAAATTTTGTCGTGAAAATGAGAATCACTAGCAATCTTATTTTCGGCCCATTAACCAAACGTACGCCGCACAGAATGGGTCAAGCGGTTTCAATTATTGAAATGGCAAACCAAACTGCGCACAAATCAGCTTTTAGCTGGCAAATTTCTTATTCGAAAAAAAAAACCTGAAAAAAACACCTTACATAAACTACATGATAATTGAAAGACAGTAACTTTAATAATCGGAAACTCTCTCGTCAAATCCTTTCGTTGATTTACTTTGCAATTGCAAAGTTTAGTAGGGTCTCATGGTGGCCACGATCATCAGACACGAGGAATACGACAATAGTAAAGGATTACAAAACTTAGGTTAAATCAATGCTAATAGAAAATTTAAATTAACTTTGATTATTCCACGTATTGTGTTACTAACTGTGACACGTGTTTCGCCTCTTTCAGAGGTATCTTCAGACTTACTATCGCAAAGTTTGCTTAAGTAATGTCATTACTTAAGCAAACTTTGCGATAGTAAGTCTGAAGATGCCTCTGAAAGAGGCGAAACACGTGTCACAGTTATTAACACAATACGTGGAATAATCAAAGTTAATTTAAATTTTCTATTAAAATGAATTTCCACAAAGTTACCGCCGAAACCATCGAAAGTATTAAATCAATGCTATTCACGATTATTGAAGCAGGCGAAAAATCAATAGTTATGGCGTATTATTGATTGGATTCGATTTAGATCAGATAGTAGAAGTAAATTGTAATAAAGTAAAAACATCTTTTAAAATTTGTGAAATCTTGAAATGTGTACGTACAACCGATAGTAATTTTGTCGAAGCAATCTTGGATACCAGGATAACATAACATGATGGCGAATAAATATCGTTACATTCGTTTTCTGTGTACGCATCTCGATGAATGGTATCAGGCGATCATGAGCCGAGAGAGAACAACAACATCATAAATCGATGCAATTACAAGCGATTTTATCTAATTGTGCAATTTTCATAGGCTCCGACGGATTGTAGGCGAGCCTGTACCAGGGCGGGATGAGCGAGAGGAGAGCGAGCGGAGAACCGCAGCGTCAGCGACCACACGGTCAAGCCGCAACAAGGCCGCGCGATGTGGAGAGCGCCGAGCAATAAATCGCCACTACGATAACGCTACAAAGCGGGCATAGAACTGACTGATGTGTGTATTTTTGAAACTATCGCCTGTATTAGGATATAAAAATGCCAGTGGTAATAAAAATATTATATTTTACATTGAACATATTATTTTATCTTCTTGTACAACATTTCTAATTAAATGTCAACTTAAAGTTACATTGCAGTTAAGCATTCCTTATCATTTGCAATATTCTGCTAAGCGGGTCGACCCAGCGCGTTGATTCATTGAACGCGCTCGTTTTTTTCTTCGTTTAAATCTGAACACATACAAAGTGTGAGGTAATGGATGCCGATACACCCATGGCAATCATTCAAATGCATTCAACGCTGCTGTGTTACGGGATACTCCAATATAACATGTTATTTTACAACGGATCGTGCCCTTGAGAGATTCGGATAGGTGCCTTTTAAACTCATCGTCTATCGATAATATATACGCGAGTATTTTATTTTTATAAAAATAAAACACTTTTAACGGGCAATAATTCATTGTTATTGAATTATTGAACTTATGAACAGGACCGGTTTCGCACAACGTGACCATTTTAAATTGATAACTTAATTACCCTCTTCCTTAGCAAAGGTGTCTGACCTTGAACCTTGGTTTATGTGATACACAAAGTATATTTGAGGCATTGATTGACTTGGCATTTACTTGGCATTTACTTGGTAGAACTCAATTATAATAGGGTAAAAATAGCAACGTATTTAGTTATACAGTTTTTTTATAATAACATGATGCATTGTGTATCTCTTCGGAGCCAGTAAGTAAGATTAATCATAGTTCTGACGACGGCGAAAGCCAAAATAGCTATCAACTGATTAACTTTAAAAACTGTAGAACTATATACAGCGCTATTTTATAGGCGTTCCGTCTTGTAAATAACCCATATAATGGAGTTCCGTGGATAAACACAATACTTGGGGAAAACGATTTTAGAAAATTAAGCCCGTCTTTGAATAGAATGTCTACAAACCAACCGTATCATCTAGTAAATAGTCATAAATGGATAAAATACCCCAGTATATAATACCCATATTGTAATTGCATTGATGTAGTTAATTTTAATAAGACGACGTATGTGTACAATAATATAGGTACACGAACAGTGGTTGAACGGATAGTTCTATTATTTCGATTGGACAAACAGACGCGAGTACAACCGGAGGCACTTGTCCACCGGTCGATAGTCCGCCGCCCTGTCCATATCGGCCGCCTGTTAACCAGAAAATCCGGTACATATTATGACTATAATATAAACGCAAGTAACAAACGAGGATTACTCGACGATGTGAAGACAGCGTTGACGTAGAGATTCGCTAACAGCGCGTATTAAGTGATTTGATTGAATTGTCATTCACTTTTTAGAACGCCATTTCAACTAAGCAATGTATAAAATTCCACAAGAATTTTTGAAATACTGTCGACAGCTTACATCATGCCATCGCTAAGCCTACCTTAGACATAGCATTACAGTTAATACAAGAGACGTCAGATATTGTGTTATTTTAATGTCACTCAAGATTAACTCGAAAAGACATCTGAATAATAACAAATTAAATTGAATAAAACTAATTTTGATATTGACCTTGCCGGAAGTTGAGCCCAGACCCGACTGAACGCTAAGATAAAGCTATTGCCACTAGGCCGGAGGCTTGGAGGCCGAATGTACATTTAAAAAATATGCTTAAGATATACATAGTATATTTTACGATGCGAACACATAATATGTATTACAATATATTAAGCCGGTTGCTATGGAAACATGAACAAAATAACATAATAGGGGGCGCTACTCTATTATCAGACACAAAAAATTGTTCTTCGAGAACTGGTCGATATTTAGAAACTCAAACATCATTGTCTAGACGAGAGGGAGAATGAATGTAGACATGTATTTTAAAACAAATCAGTTGATAAAACAATGAATGTAATTTAAGTACTATGAAAATAGTTGTATTAGTAAAAACATCGACACATGCATTTCGCGTACTTAAATATAACCGCATTGAATGGTATAGTGCAGGAAAATGTTGTGTATACGCACTGAGACAGCCGGGGGGGCAAACTAAGCCCTTAAAGTTTTCCTCACTCAGGCGAACCGAACAGGTGTTGATGTTGTTCGCGGCATAGGGTGTGTAGTCTATCGCCGGACGTGACACGAGCGAGTGTCCAATATCACAAAAACGTCGTAGCGTTTTGCTTGAAGCCACGACGTGTGATTCGGATTACTTCTCGGACCGCGTTACGTCGAGTTGCACTAGGTCGCGTGGCAACGTTTCCTCGTAGGCGCTGCCTTATTATATTATAATTATAGTGTCGGCATATTTAATTGTAGAAAAAGTGACACCTTACTAGATTTTATTCAAAAATATTTCTAAAAAGAGATTATGCGATACAATTTTGTAGATAGACCCTTGTGACTCTATTCCCCCGAATTATTCACATTATAACTAGCAAGACTGTTATTAGTGCTGTAGGATATTGATTGAATCGGCATTTACTTGGTAGAACTCCATTGGATTAAGGTAAAAAATATAGTATACGATGCGTAGCGTCGTCATTTTGTTAAACATCGCTAAAAAAAAGATTTTTATTCAAAATAACATTCTAATACTAATATTTATATATCCGAGGTCAAGTGGTCAACATCTTTGACTTTGGTGACGGTGATCGATTGTTCGAATCCCACTACGGACAGTTTCATTTTTCAATCGATGAATGCATTAAATTCAGTTCAAGTTCAATGCAAGTTCAGTTCAGTTTAAGTTCAAGAATGCATCAATGTCAGTTCAAGTTCATCCGTGCACTTGAACGCCTGAAGATGCCGAAAGGCGAAACCCGGGTCGTTAGTGACAAAATCTGTGTGAATGTACATAATTTGAACGATTCAAATTTGAATGCATTTCTATTCAAATGCATGTATGTTTGTGGTGTCTATGACTCCCACTCATCCGATCTCTAAAACTCTAGCGAGAGTGATTAAACATTAAAAATTCGTAATTAAAATCAAACCATCAGTAAAGTTAATCGATGAGGCCATCAATAGCTTTTAACTTAGTGATACATTTATTTCCTAAGCGTTATTTCAATTTGTGTAACTTTGAACGATTCAAATTTAATATTGAAATTCCACCGAAAGGACCTTCAGTCGAAGTCTGAAATTACTACACTTATTTAATTATACTAATTGATAATAGATAATATACGTGACTCGAGCACAACCGTATATAAATTATAAATGCTGTATGAATAATTCAGTCCCCGAAGTTTGTTGTTTCATATTACGTATTATGCTCGCATGAAAAAGTCATAATAGCGAAATACGAATTATATTCAGCGTATTAAAACTATTATCACAACCCTATGTAGATATGTGTATGTTCTTAAAGTACCCTGAAGTAAAAAGCAAATATTTACCCTACAGATCACGCAGACGGGGTCCTTTATTTGCAGTGCATTTTGCTCTGCGGCGCGATGACACAATGCGAATAAACAAAACAAAAAAATTACATCAGATCAAATTGTTTTGCGGAGTTGCTATGAGGACAGAAAAAAAAACCTCTGCATACTGACGCAGAACTAATACATAATGACTGCAGAGTTCAAGGCAAAAAGACTTGCATTATGTCGGTACGTACGCTGAAATATACATAGACATTTTCCAAACGGAATATTCGTAATATGGTATATAAGGGTGCGGATAATATACGACTAGCGATGACTTCGTAGCGAATACGAATGTAAAGCGAAGTGAATACGGCGCTACGACGAATCTCGACGTAGACATACATGCCACACTGTATAGCAACAGCTATCTGTACCTACACCTACACAGTACACGGGCTTCTTATGAGTGAGTTTTAATTAGTACAAGTAATGTGGTGAATGAATGGTTTCAGATAATGTTTTATCGATTTGAACACATTTTATTTAGACACAAAACAATCTACACTAATTTATGTCTGTGTTCTCAATTTTTTCCATCGCCTATTGATTAAATAAATACAAACGAATTGATTTTAATATACATATATACGACCTGCTTTGAAAATTTCCATCAGTTTAAAATGCCTTCCTACATCAATACAGAGGGAATCAGAAGAGGGAAATCTTGTAACACCCCTAATCATATTCTAGAAATATAACACACCATATATATAACATACCCTGGAGACACTTATAGCTAGAATTTTCAACATATATGTAATGATGTGCGGTGGCTGCTGACAGCAGCTTTATAAAAATAATTGCATTTAATTTTATAAAATCACAACAAATCCGCGATTTCTAGATTTAAGTGCGTGTCGACGAATGATTTCACATATACTAAGCCACGCCCAGCCAATGAGCAGTTTATTAGTTTTCTACCCTGTTTAAATTTGGGCACACGGAGGAGGACAAGATGGTACTTAAATAAGAGTAAAATAATGTATAGAAATCATAAAAAAAGAAGTTATGAAAAAGCTACGTATGTGTTTAATACTCGAGTACCGAAACATTGAAAATAGGATCGAGGAGCGACGGAGTACAAAGTCACCCCAAAGTGAGTAGATTACAATAAATATAAGCTAGATATTATTGGTATTTAGCGAATGGTTGAAACAAGAAAAAAATGCAATATGAATGCACCCTATAGGAATCCTAAGGTTATAAACAACCTCGACTGCATTACCTCTTCGTACCGAATTTTATTAATTACGCTGTAATGATAGACAGCGCAGCGTTGGATTCGAATGATAATCGATGTACGTTGCCACACGGCTACATAGATCACTTCGGTGACTGCATCCTATTTTCCTTGCCAGGTCTTCTACGCTCGCCTTCCCCTTCGTCGCTTCTCGTCAACCCGTACAGCAAGATGCAATTACAGAGCTATATGACGTCATTGGACAATTAGAGCAACACGACGGTCGACACGACACGGCTATATACTGTGGCTAGAGGCAGACAAGCGGGAACCGCACACTTCTCATTATTATTATTTTACCGCCAGGTTTTACTTGCCTACTTGTTTTACACGTCAACGTTGCCAAATTGCGATGCATCCGTCTATTTATAATGATATAATCTGAAACATGGTGCCAACATTTGATTAAAAACATTGTAGCCATACTGTGTTCGATAACGTATCATCAAATACAACTTGATAACGTTCAAAAGCAAAATTCTTCAATAAGCCATACAGGTTTTTATAAATTTTAGATGATATAGATCAGAGTTTTCTAACACGTGGTATGCGTACCACTTGTTAGTACGCGGTTGATGGTCGGTGGTACGCGACAAAAAACAGTAATGGCGGACATTGAACGATTTACAAATATAAAAACACAGTGATTTTTTTTTTTTTATATGATGGTACAATTTAGCGTAATGTGCAGTGGTACGCGAGTCAAAAAAGTTGGGAAACCCTGACATTGACTAACATGAAACTTTGTAAAATTCCTAAAACATGTAAAATGTTTCTGTTATGCATCAATTATGAGGAAAGGCTTAAAATACACCAGTTTCAAAGTGCAACAAGTCTGTTGTTTTTTTATAATGACATTGGTAATTATTTTTTTGATCCAAACTGAAGCAAAAACGAAAATCCTGTGAAAACGTTTGAAAACTTCTATTATTAAAATCAGATAAAAATAAAAGTATACACATAAATACGTTTTCTAGATAATCCTATAATTTTCAGTAAATTATAAGATAAAGCTTTCCCAAAAATCTTGTTTCCTAATTATCTTGAAACTTTGCTTACCAAAAAACATGAGAAACAGTAATGCTTTTCGACTAATACGTGGATGAGCTAAAATTAAAATTTCAAATCATTAGTTTATTTAATAAAAATAAACTAGTGTCTTACAGCGGTAACGAAATACTGTTGTTTATGAATGCAACTCTTTTAAATGTTACAGGTTTTCTTTCAGCTTACTACAGCACAATCGATGCATTTATATGTGGTATAGCTTCGTAAAAAAGTTTAATGTCGCAACTCGTAACCTTGTTTTATTACCAATAGGGGTATACTTTTCTAAGTATAAGTTCAACTATTATGTCGAAAGAAAAATAAAGGAATTTTAATTGTTTTTATAAAGTAAATAACGAGTTTATCACTGACCAGTGACCACCATATATTATTAAAATAAAGTACAAATTAATAATACATTTCATTATATTGCTTAGGTGACTCCTAAAAATAACATCGCTAAGTGTTTATAATTGTCAACGTGTATACATTATACATAAGTCATTCTTCCACCGAGGCTTCAAAATAATCAGTTTGTATCACATTTTTTACTCGGGTACCGGTAAATTTGAATAATTGATAACCGAGCATTAGGTTCAAGCCATATATGTTACCACAAATTAACTAGACCACACCAAAATGGTTTTGCAACGGTGATAAGAATTGAAAGTTATTTTGAGAAATCTATATTTATAGAAATAAAAAACGGCACGAAAATAATATAAACACTCATATTATTATCACGGCCTCTTTTCAATAGAGAAAATATAGCTCGAATTCAGATTATTTTGATACACATATTATAGTAAATCAAAATGAGTCATCTGGCGTTTTAGAAATATAGAATCACAAATACAAGTGTACATAATATTATAACAATTTTGAAGTTACACAACTGTGTTGTCTTTAAATTCAATTTATATGAATCTTGATTATAGTTTCCTTATACGTAATTGATAAAATAAGATTTGATAACATTGTTTTTTTACTTATCTATTTTTTTGTTTTTTTTATTCATGCCCGCTCCCAATGTGGAGCATATGGTTTCACAATGAAGGCGTCTCAGGAGAAGTTTTTTCTACGAGAACTGTCTGTTACTCAGTCGCTCAACCTTTTTTATTCAAAGGGAGTAGTGGAGATAGAAGGATAAGGCTAGGACAGCATTAGTGGTTAATTAATCGCTCTCGCTACGCCAAGTTATTGAAGGATCGGAAGGGTGGGAAGGAACCCGTGAAGTCCGGCACGGAAGCCCACAACGCTGAACACTGCGCCATAGGACCCGACAAATAAGATATTCAGATAAGACTCGTTAGAATAACAGTCTACGCCCAAATTTTTTGCATACATCCGTAGTAAACAAGCTTACTTATCTATGATATTATATTTATAATTTCATTGTAAAAATTATCTATAAAAGTATTTTTTTATAATCCAGGGCTGTAGGTAGAGTCGTGACTCCGAGTCAGATCAGAGTCGCCCGTTTCATTCCGACTTCACAGCCCTGTTAAAATATTTTTTTTTGTAAATTTACTAGAAAACATTTGGGGATTGTTTCTTACTGGTAACAGTGCGCGGATGGGAAGAGGGACTCATCCTTTATTTTTATTACAATAATTGTTATGTGAAACGATAATATTTATAAAATGTCTTTACTACATAACTGGCAATCTATGTAAATCCATTACTGCAAGTATGTACTTATCGTGCTTATCTTGCAACACCTATGATTTTGTCTGGGCAAATTTCTTTGACGAAAGATCACTTAAGCAATTCAAAATGAACGGCGGGCCGCAGGTAATTTAGAAAAAAAAAATTGCATTATTTCGTGAAAAGTAAAATTTTAAAATAAAAATCATAGGCTTTCACAGTACTGTTATTTCGACATGGGGAGGAGTTGTGGCGTTGAATAATTGTACTGCTGTAAACGGGGGGCGAATGCTTCAAGAAGGTTAAGAAACACTGATTAAGAACTTTTGAATCGTTCAAACTATGTACATTCTCACAAATTTTGTCACTAACGACCCGGGTTTCGCCTTTCGGCATCTTCAGGCATTCAAGTGCACGGATGAACTTGAACTGACGCTTAGCAAATAAAAGTTTCGTGCTTATATAAGATACAAATGCAAACGAAATAAACTTTAATATTGAATTGAAAATCATCAAACAAATCGCCATAAACAATGGATACGATATGTCTCTTATAGACAATCTTTTATCAAAAAAACAAGCTAAACTTGCAGAAAAAATGTTATTTAAAGGTATAGTGTCAAAGGACATAGATCATACTAGGTATTGGCGTAGAATCATTTTTTTAGGAAATACAAGTCTCAAAATTAAAAAACAGCTAGCTGATAGTGTTAGACCTGCTTTTTACTGTAAAAACTCTTTAGGCAAATTATTAATTAATAATAAAGACTAGCTGTAAGCCCGTTGCCCAGCAACGTGAGATTTTTGTTGCATAGTATTTAATTTAATTTAATTTTATGTTATTTTATTTTATGGTATTTTATTTTATTTTATTTCATTTTATTTTATTTTATTTTATTTTATTTTATTTTATTTTATTTTATTTTATTGAATTTAATTTAATTTAATTATATTTTATTTTAATATATTTTATTTTTATAGTTAGCAGATATTTCGTAAATTATTTAATATTTGGAATAATGTTTAAGTTTGCTAACAACAATTTTTCGTATTAGCAGAAACTTCGTAAATTACTTAATTTTTAGAATAATGTTCAAGTTTGCTGACAACTATTTTTCGTAGTAGCAGAAATTTCGTGAATTATTGAATTTTTGGAAAAAAAAAGTTTGATAACAACCATTTTTCGTAGTAGCCGAAATTTCGTAAATGATTTAATATTTGGAATAATGTTCAAGTTTGCTAACAACCATTTTTCGTAGTAGCATAAATTTCGTAAAATATTGATTTTTTGGAATAAAGTTTAAGTTTGCTAACAACCATTTTTCGTAGTAGCAGAAATTTCGTAAATTATTTAATATTTGGAATAATGTTCAAGTTTGCTAACAACCATTTTTCGCAGTAGCATAAATTTCGTGAAATATTTAATTTTTGGAATAAAGTTAAAGTTTGCTAACAACCAATTTTCGTAGTAGCCGAAATTTCGTAAATTATTGAATTTTTGGAATAAAGTTTAAGTTTGCTAACAACCATTTTTCGTAGTAGCAGAAATTTCGTAAATTATTGAATTTTTGGAATAATGTTCAAGTTTGCTAACAGCCATTTTTCGTAGTAGCAGAAATTTCGTAAATTATTTAATATTTGGAATAATGTTTAAGTTTGCTAACAACCATTTTTCGTAGTAGCAGAAATTTCGTAAAATATTTAATTTTTAGAATAATGTTTAAGTTTGCTAACAACCATTTTTCGTAGGAGCAGAAATTTCGTAAATTATTTAATATTTGGAATAATGTCCAAGTTTGCTAACAACCATTTTTCGTAGGAGCAGAAATTTCGTAAATTATTTAATTTTTGGAATAATGTTGAAGTTTGCTAACAACCATTTTTCGTAGTAACAGAAATTTAGTAAATTATTCAATTTTTGGAATAAAGTTTAAGTTTGCTAACAACCATTTTTCGTAGTAGCAGAAATTTCGTAAATTATTGAATTTTTGGAATAATGTTTAAATTTGCTAACAACCATTTTTCGTTGGAGCAGAAATTTCGTAAATTATTTAATATTTGGAATAATGTCCAAGTTTGCTAACAACCATTTTTCGAAGTAGCAGAAATTTCGTAAATTATTGAATTTTTGGAATAATGTTTAAATTTGCTAACAACCATTTTTCGTAGTAGCAGAAATTTCCTAAATTACTTAATTTTTGGAATAATGTTTAAGTTTGCTAACAACCATTTTTCGTAGAAGCAGAAATTTCGTAAATTATTGAATTTTTGGAATAATGTTTAAATTTGCTAACAACCATTTTTCGTAGTAGCAGAAATTTCCTAAATTACTTAATTTTTGGAATAATGTTTAAGTTTGCTAACAACCATTTTTCGTAGAAGCAGAAATTTCGTAAATTATTGATTTTTTAGAATAATGTTTAAGTTTGCTAACAACCATTTTTCGTAGTAGCAGAAATTTCGTAAATTATTGAAATTATTGAATTTTTGGAATAATGTTTAAGTTTGCTAACAACCATTTTTCGTAGAAGCAGAAATTTCGTAAATTATTGATTTTTTAGAATAATGTTTAAGTTTGCTAACAACCATTTTTCGTAGTAGCAGAAATTTCGTAAATTATTGATTTTTTGGAATAATGTTTAAGTTTGCTAACAACCATTTTTCGTAGTAGCAGAAATTTCGTAAATTATTGAATTTTTGGAATAAAGTTTATGTTTGCTAACAACCATTTTTCGTAGTAGCAGAAATTACGTAAATTATTTAATTGTTGGAATAATGATTAAGTTTGCTAACAACCATTTTTCGTAGTAGCAGAAATTTCGTAAATTATTTAATTTTTGGAATAATGTTAAAGTTTGCTAACAATCATCTTTCGTAGTAGCAGAAATTTTGTAAATTACTTAATTTTTGGAATAATGTTTAAGTTTGCCAACAATTATTTTTCGGATTTTAAATTATTTAACAATTATTTCCAATAAAAATCAAAAGATCAAATCCAATTTTTCAATAAAAAATCAGTTGCACATTTTGTCCAAGTGTATGAAAAAAGCAAAATATTATTCTATCATATATCCATATCATAATTTGAATATTCTTAATGTATTAAAGAATTCTAACAGATTTTCAAGGTCAGACGTGAAAAGATTCATCATTATGATTCAATTGATCAAATCCGCTCCAAAAAATATTAGTCTCACATCGACTCACACGATCAGACGATTCATTTCGATAGCCCTATAATCATAGTTTGCAATAGTCGAATTAAAGTCTTTGATTATTCGAATATTATGATGTATGGTGATACAATACTTTAGCTCTACACCAAGAAATATCAAATTTTCAAACGTGGCGATATCAGAACATTCACGCCCGGTTTAAAATAAGCCGCTCCCATTGGATAGAACAACATTTCAAAAATGTGCTGTTCAGAATAAATCGAAATCATTGGTCTGTACCTTACTGCGGACGTCCTTACAGACAGACCTTATCGGCTATTAATGTTAAGATAAAATACATTACTTAAATAAATCCGGGATTTATAGATTGCAATGCTCTTGTTGTACAAAGTTTTATATCGGCAAAACAGAAAGAACATTGAACATCCGAGTTTTAGAACATATGGCAGCCTTTAGATTGAAAAAAGACACGTCTACTTTTGCTAATCACTTAATTTCGGAAGGACACGTGTTCAATCAGGAACAAGGGATAAAAATGTTACACCCAAATACGGACAGTCATAAGCTCTTTTTCCAAGAAATTTTAGAAATCAATAAAGCACAGTTGCAAAGTCTTCCGATTTTAAACGAAATAACAAATTTTCCCACATCTCCTCTTCTATACCCTATATAACCATAAAATCATATAATCATAAAACCTTTGCCGACAAACAGATTATATAATTCTTGAAACTGCTCACTACACAAATCTGTTGGCATTCCCATGAGCTCATCCTTTTCGCCAGCAATGGCTTTGGACTCAGTGATGCATTTGTATCTTATATAAGCACGAAACTTTTATTTGCTAAGCGTCAGTTCAAGTTCATCCGTGCACTTGAATGCCTGAAGATGCCGAAAGGCGAAACCCGGGTCGTTAGTGACAAAATTTGTGAGAATGTACATAGTTTGAACGATTCAAATTTAATATTGAAATTCCACCAAGCACCTTCAGTCGAAATCTTAAACTGATTAAGAACGTTCATAGTTTCAAACTGTAAATGCAGCTTCCTGGGTCTCGATTTACGACTTTCGTATTGAAGTAGGACTGCAGTCAGATCAGATGTAATTACGACCAAAGCATTATAACACAAAGGCGAGGCCTCGGAGCGCGATATTTACGATAAAAATTGCCTACGTGAGCGGAGACGACCTTGAAATATGCGCCCAGAATAGCTCAACTGCCCTGCCTAACTCCGGAATCAATCGACCGCAATAAATAATAACGCCCAGTCATAATAATGATCTGCCTCTACATAGCACTAGATAGAACCTGGATAGTCGCACAAGGAAAAACCGCCATTACACCGGACAGTCTCCGAGAACTGGCTGAATTGGAAATGGCGAACACAACAAGGAAAAACACTTTCCCGTGTAATAATAAATTCATGGGACTTTTAATGGAAACTTAAGGAAAACTCGAGATAAAACCACGGTGTTTTTTTGGTTATTCGGTTGAAAAATATTTCGGTATTCCATAACATTAGTAAAAAAATGTTTTTAGTTGCTTCGATAATATCACCACTTCCGATATGATATTATATGTTTTCTGTAATTGCCAGCGTATGATATATTTATTCAATATAAGGAACACAACACATTTCATAGAAGGGTTTATCAAATTTCAGCATGACAAATAATACTTTTGTTAATCTCTACATTTCTTCGATAAACATGATCCGTTGAAATACATATCTTGAAAATATTGTAAATAATAAAGAGTTATGAATAAAAAACTTGATTTTTTTAAAAACCAATAAAGTCATTAATAGAAAAGAAACATTCGTAAATAAAATTTGAAATAAGACGAGCGGATCACCATTGTTGAGCTTGTTTCCATTGGGATTTGCCGTACCTAATGTAAGTAGTTAAATTATAATAAGTACTATCAACGTTTCTGTCTAACCCCTTCCCTGCGTCGAATAGAAAATGGCAAAACCCCGACTTTTATTTCGTATTTTATAACATAAGAATTATTATCATTTTTTAGTTTATTCGTAAGCCTTGCCGATGTGCTGTCTGATGGAACAAGTGGAATAACAAAGTTATCAAATGAAATTTAATGACATAACAAACATTTTATTTTTACGAGACATGGAGGGACAACTACATTATTGTATAATATCAATTATTGCCAAAAAAACTAAACTTTAGAAACATTGCCATTGCATGAAGTTCGAATCATCTTGTTTTTCGTTCTCAAATATGTACGCCATATTATTTTCTCTCAATTAAACCAGCAAATATTATCAGTCTTAAGAGATTTATGCATAAACACATAGTGCTGTCTGTTGCCGCCCACATATGCATACATGCTGTGTGCAGAATCATTGGCTGAACGTAATATATTATTAGATCGCTGGCGAATAAGGCAATATTCATTATGCCAATCGACCTTGTGTGCCTTTGCATTTACTCAGATAATAAGATGACCATTTACAGCAGAACTCAGCTCCACAGTGTGTGTACACTGCTGCGACATGCAAGCGAATAACTTATAAACACTTCAAAGCGGCATTCAACATACGTGAAAAAAACACTAAATCCAAATCACAACCATTCGCAACCAAAGGTTACTCAATAGCTGTTGCTTAAATAATTGTGAGCAAGAACACCACAGTTCCGATTAAATACTCATTGCATTCATTAAATAAAAAAAATACTTATGAATTGATTTGATGTGATGATGACATAAGTATGTTGAATTTTCAATAATATCATCGGTGGAAAATCAAACTCTTAATAAATTGTAAAAGTGTGAATAATGTTAGGTCTGTATATGAGGCTACTATTTGCAAGCCCGGCCCGTTCCAAAATTGTTGAAACATGAACCGAGAATTTAATTTAGTAAATAAATATAAACTTTGAAAGTATTTTTTAAGTGTGTATTGTTTTACCAAATGAAATTCAAGTTTCATTGTTTAACCATTTTGGAACGAGCCGTGTTTGCAAATGATACCCTCATATGTACTAGGCTTAGTTGCAAACTTGACGTATTGTTTTATCGTCGAAAGTGTCAATTAATTGTTTCTTTTTTTTATAATAAAAGCAAAATAATTAAGTTATGAGTTATATATATTTACCAATTAATCGAATTACTAGCATAGTCATAATCCTACCTTTTCTGTGACTTTAACAGTGAAGAATTTTATTGATTTGGTGTAAACTGGATTTATATTAAAAACCAGTCATTGTAATGTTAGACTCTCGGTTTCCGCAGAAGAACAGTAACGAAAACTAACGTCAAACAGCTAAGTAACGCAAACATATCAAACTATTGCATTAAACGTAAAGAATAACAGAATTACTTGGATCTCATATAAATGTGTCAGTTAAAATTGTCAAATAAACGTCGAAATAGTCAGACCAGCAGTTTTTGTTATTAATCGTCGACTTTTTCAAGTCTGCAACCTAAATGTGCAGCGAACATAATGTTGAATATAGCAATTAGGAACAAGGCTGTATTGAAACAATTCATTCGTGAATGGACATCAGCAGCTGTTGCATTTAAATCATTTAAATATAAACCCCAACAACGCAACTACTTAATAACTTGATTGATTGAATATAAGGGTTGGTCAGCCGTAGGCAAATGTTTACAAGACACACGATTATATATTTGAATTAAAACAAACGATATAATTAACTATGGAAAATTTGAGATTTGTATTTACTATGTAAATTCAAAAAAAAATGATTTTATGTATTAAAGTTGTGGAAGGATATCGAGAATGGGCTTAACCACCTAAGCAGGAATCTACTAACCCGAGGTGTAACACATATTCTTCCATTCCGTAAAACAAAAATCATTTGGGTCCAACCTTTTACTCTATTCTAAATTTCAAACACGCACACGCCGCGAAGTTTTTAAGGTTCTCTATAAAACCATAAATAAAAAAATAGTTTAAAATTTAAGATCTGGTTGTTAATCAGTCGCACAGTCTATCTTCTCAGAAACGATAAGAATATTATAATGGGCCCAGGTAATTACAAGCAATTAGCTATTGCTCTCACAGTGCCCACGTTGTAAGGAATGCACAGAAGGTTTGTGGTAAGCAATGGACATATAGACGCATGACTGCATGCATATGCATTTAGTATATTATGTGGATAGAAATCCATCGAAAAACCATTGCATGGAAGTGAATATTTGACACATCTGATCATGTAACATAAGAAGGACAAAATTTGAACTATACTTTCAATAAATTGACGTGAGTGCGTAAATTTTTGTTGAATACATTATCTATTTATATTATATATATTTTGTATGTATATAAACTTCTAAAAGCTTTACAGATACCTGGTGTACCGGCTATTGAATACAAAACTAGCGTCACTGCTAGAGATTCTGAAGTCTCGGGGTTTTAAAAGTCCCGGGACTCGAGGCGTGATAAAGTCAAAGTCCCGGGACATCCCGGGACTCGAGACTTTTATTTCCTCTTCAATAAAATTATAATTTTATTCAAATTAAATATTTGCTTTTATGCATGTATGTATGTATGTATGTATTACATACATACATACATACATACATACATGCCTTATACGCCTTTTGAAAGAACGCACTAGTAAAAATCGCTTTTTTAATACAATGTTTAATAATTATTATTTTTCTTATGTAATGGATATCTGCAATGCTTACGGTTAATTTTTACTAAGAAGGGGTGATAACGGCACATGTAATGAAAAAACTGATCCCGAGAATAGATACCAAAGTCCCGGGTCATTTTCCAAAAAAGTCCCGGGACTTAAGACAGCAAAAAACCTGAAAAGTCCCGGGACGTCTCGACACAGAATCCCTAGACTCACTGCATAGTTCGTAGGGCGGACAAGCTCGGGGATGATGTAAATAATTGACGTAATGTTGTGAATAGAAACGCGTCCCATTCATTCGGCCGCGAGCATTCGTCAAAACGAAAACGAACGGTTAGACCGAAAATAAACGTCGTCATAAATTTCCAAAATCGCATAAATTATGCCCGGGGTGTGGGGTTGAATAACGTCCAGAAGCGGGACGGTCCGTAGCGCAGGTACGACGGCGTGCGGCGGTGCCCGAGCTCGACAACACACAGGCATCCCAGGTGGT
The DNA here is from genome assembly GCA_030503985.1 of Himalopsyche tibetana. Lineage (NCBI taxonomy): Eukaryota > Metazoa > Arthropoda > Insecta > Trichoptera > Rhyacophilidae > Himalopsyche > Himalopsyche tibetana. The sequence continues at coordinate 21,201,145 of JAPJYX010000024.1, forward strand.
ATTAATACTTTATTCATAGTATAACTACGGAACAATAATAATTCAAAAATATGCCCGAACGTTAGATTAACGTGAACGCAAGCACAAACATTTCCAGCAGTGTGAATATTTTGAAAGTAGACATCCGATATCGTATGCGTAGAAATATTTCGAAGACCGGTCTTGAACGTTTACACGGGACTAATCCGAAAGCCACGAAATGTCGCGCTCTAAGCAAATTCGTTAGAACCTGCAACCTTTCATACAAAGTTTGTATAGAAATTCACAGCGCTTAACAAAATTGCTTGTTACGTAGCCCTCTGGAAAGGATTGTAATGCCGTATGAACACATCGTCAATATACTGGCAGAAGGCAATAAACTGATAAAAGTCAGAAAACCTTGTTATGAGATAATCGTCATTTTCGATGATAACAAAAAGAACAGCCAAATGGAATCATGATACCGGACGAGTAAATCAGAAGCGGTATTTCAATATTTCAAATGAGATACCTTCATTATTATATATTTCATAAACAGGTGATTTTCATAAATAGCTTACGGTTTCTTAAGATTATAATACAGTATTGAAAGGTTCATAGATCTTGTCAATATTGGCAACGATGAATACCGGGATCCCGGTTTCGGAAGTACTGATATTGCAGACCCTACACAGGAAGAGCAAAACACCTTTCGGTTTAAGTTACTACGATATTCCTAAAAAAATGACAACTACAAGAGAATTGAATATTAACCATTCACAACAGAATAGTATTTTTCACGTAGATTTTAAAAAGAAAATGTGGAATTTTTGCTATTCCAAAATTTTCATTGCAAGTTAAAATAATGATTATTATAAAATATTTTTTTCTTGGATGACTTGTCGATCTATTTGTAATTTATTAATTGTATACATTTTATTTTTGTTATTGATATATTCCATTCATTTTAAGTTTTCTTCGCTATACGGTTTAAATTTCCTAGTGAAGAATTGTAATCCAATACACATAAATAAAATACAAGATAAGGTGGCAGGTACTACCCTTCTTAGAGATAATTTTTTTATTGTTTATAAAATAACATCGAAATATTGATTAATAGTTCTAAAAAGCTATTCTATATCAGCCGAATCCTGAATATTTTACACACCATTAGGTCAGAGGTCACCAAACTTTTAGAGAAATAAGCTGTTTTTTTTTTGTAAAACGTTGAAAACGTGGACGAAAGAAATTCTTGTTGGAATCCTATCCGAAGTTTTTATATAACAAAATTTTACATACATATAAAATCAGGCCGTGAGCTGTTGTTTAGTGACCCCTGCACTATGTCATTTCTAGTTTAAAAATATAATTACATGTATTTAGACTTCGCCATATATGAAAAAAAGTTTTTTTACAATATATGTATGTAATTTTATATTTTTTATTCACGGTAGAAAACGAACGGCCAGCACGGCGAGCTCTATATGAAATAACATTATAATAAAAATAATAAAACATTTTTAGTACTTTTTCCACATAAAATTTATTAGATCAGGACCGGTTTCGCTCATGATGAGCATTGTCAACTGATCAGTTGACAATGCTCATCATGAGCGAAACCGGTCCTGATCTAATAAATTTTATGTGGAAAAAGTACTAAAAATGTTTTATTATTTTTATTATAATGCCATTCCACCAAGTATTGACAGTGAACACCTTAAAAGTGATAAATAACATTATATTATAAATTACCTTAAATGCATTAGTTACATAATATGTTGTTTTACCTATTTGCTTGGAAATGCTTTTCCGAAGCGAGAAACAGCAGCAATATCAATCTCGCTGATTAATGCATGTAAAAAACCTCTCTACGAGTGAAAACTTTTTTTTGTTCCGACATTAACTAATTATTCATATTTCCCGCCCACGTTTGCAACGTTCTTATACCACGGATTAATGCGAAAATTAAAAACTTTATACCAAAACAAAATAAATTACGCAAAACTCTAAAAAGTTGCAATGATTTTCCTTATATTGCCAGTAAATAGAAACAACTTTTTTAACGACGTCCGCTCTAACAAAATCTGGTTGTTACGCAGTTTTTAAATCTCCCGTTTTCGAAGAGAGTAATGACAGAAAGATGTGACTAAAACAAGACTAGTGGTAAGCTAATCAATCTCGCAACGATTCATTTTTAAGATAAGATGGGTAGAAATAAGTATTCGCTGCAGATTAATAATGTTTAAGTATAAATATATTTTATCAGAAGAAATTTTGTGAAGATCTGGTATTTTCACGATACATATGTTTTTATTCGAATCTTCGTGACTCCACACTTATTCTACACAAATGCACGAATGCAAAATAAAAACAAATACGAATCAAAAACATTCGTAAACACACACATTAGTTTTAAGCAAATAAATAACATCTGATAATTTATGTGATACAAATAACGAAGTACACATGTATTTTTCCTTGTGTCAACAATGAAAATTCTTCAGAGCGTCTTGCTAGACAGTCAGACGCCCGCTATTTAGTTTTTCACAGCACTAAAACGTGCAATGTAACAGGTAGACGGATCATATATACAACGCCGTATAAGGAAACTAATATTAAATTGGTTATTTTATGTGTCCCTAATCACACTGCGTTATATTTCTGGTAAGAGTATGCACGTCGGCGCAAAATTTTCGGTAAGTAAACATATAACTGCAGAAGTCTTACAAAATCATCCATGGGAGGATAATAAATCTGTTTAGTTATGTACATATTGTTGAAAATATTGCAACTGTTGCATCATCAGAATATTTTTTCGCTATCTGTTGTTTCGGTGGAATGATAAGATTGCATATTCAGAAATACCTACGTGATTACCAAAACATTCAATCAATATTGATATATGTAAAAAAAATATAAATTGTTGCGAAAACTAAGCCTTGATATCTTAATTATTAACATAGGAAAAATAAGAGTTGATTTTTACTTCAACTATTCGTTATCATCGGACAGGTGATAAATTACCAGTACATCAACGTTTCTGTTATGCCACTGTTTTCCGTCGACTTGTTAAGCCCTAGGGTTGACTTGCGGTCGGTGTGACAATATCCTTAGGACAGGGGTTCTTAACCTATTGCGGTAACGGGCGCACTTGAGATTTAGGAGATAAGTGGCGGGCGCAGGCCAGATTTAAAAAAAAACAGATTTACATACATAGTATTATATACATACATAAGTATTATATACTTATGTATGTATTAATTTTATTATTGTTCCCTTGCTGCTTTAAAATAACATTGATATGGTTATATTTATGCGAATTAATAAATCTATTAAAAATAATTTTATTAAAAAATATAATGGCTTTTTAAATTTTATCTGATACTTTGCCGGGCGCACAAAAAAGGTCTGCGGGCGCACGTGCGCCCGCGGGCACGGGGTTAAGAACTCCTGCCTTAGGATGATCTTATTTTTCATCGATTTCCCAGCATACGAACAATATAATACAGACATTGTAATTTTACTTTCTTGTCTTGACTCACGATATTAACAATTAGCTTGATTAATCAGGGCAATTAGGATTCAACCTTACCCATATTATTTGACAGAATACTATTTTGTAATATTATAATTATAATAAAAACCGAGCAGTGAAAATATTGAATATGCTCAAAGATCGACAGGTGTAAGCAATACAAGTTGTCATTACAAGCAAGCAATACAAAGCTGTGATATGTCAAGTTTAGTCACGCAGGGAATACTTATTATTGAAAAACTGTAGTACCTGTCGGCACACTTGAACTTATACAATATGAAAGATATCATTATCAGGCTTATCTCTCTCAAAATCAAACATATTTAATGATTAATTTACGGACTTCGAAACGATAACTACTACGTTTTTTGAAAAAGAGAATCGATAAAGATTAAAGATAAATTTAATTTATACGAATGCAAAAATCAAAGCACAATATGTCAATATGTTAAATAATAAATACTTCAGCGATGGCGACCCTCAGCGACTTCAATTTACTATGACCGTATAAAACGTGAACTTTTACAAATATTGAAAAAAATATATCAGCGGAAGAAAGAGTTATAAATTGTATTCTATAAAGAAACCAGCACTTGTATTTGAATTGACATACGCGTGATCTGCTATTGTCTTAAATGAATTATATTAACATTTCAAAAGACGTCGGCGTAAAGCAGAATTCTCATCGAGTAACAAAGGGCCTGTTTCTAACTAGGGATGGCAATATTGGGCGAATATAGCAATACAATTGTTTTCTATTAAATACCGCTATTAAATAACAATAAAGCAACAAAAAATGCCCAATACCGTGCGAAAATAAAAATGGGTATTTCTTTATTTTATATAAAATATTGCCATAAAGAAATATGACAATCATAAGCGGGTGATTTTCGTACATAACTTACAGGATTTTATAAAAAATAAAAACACATCATTGAAAGGCTCATCAAGTCTGGAACATGTCAATATTGGCACAAATCTTAACGGATTTTAAAAAAAATCATCAATACAATGGTTTTCACGCATTGAAAAATTCAAAACAGAAATACCGGTATTTCGGCATTGAAATACAACATGAATACCGAGATCCCGGTTGTGGTAATACTGGTATCGCAATCCCTATTTCCAACCATTCCAAATAATCCTTTCTCGCTCACAATATTAATATATACAAAAAAAACTATTATATTTTATTGTATTAACGCCTGTGTGGCCGAGTGGTCAACGTCGTTGGCTTCGGTTACGGAGGTCCCGGGTTCGAATCCCGGTACGGACAGTTTTTATAAATTAATTTTTCAATAAATTTATGAATTTCTGTTCGAAGGCATGGATGTATGTGATGTCTTGAATTCCCCCATCCCACCCATCCTATCCTCTGAACGGGGCGTATCGAGAGCGATTAGCTTACCACTAGTCCTGTCCTAGCCCTATCCTTATATTCCTACTCTCTTTGGAAAAAGAGAGGTTGAGCAACTGAGTAACAAGCAGTTCTCGTAGAAACACATCTGTTGAGATAGACTCCATTAGGAGTCCATATGCTCCACATTGGGAGCGGACATGGTTAAAAAAATAAATAAATATTGTATTGCTGTTTTCGATAGTATAATAATATAATTTTGAAAATCGAATTCGAAAATTGTGATGTATAACGATAATCGAATAGCTTTTTGTTCATCTCAGTCGCAAAGCGGTCGCTTTTAAGAAAATAGCGTTTATGTCACGTAAATGGAATCCAAAGCAAATAATAATGAATGCCCCGTAGTTTTCTGTACCTTTATTATTACCTGCTACTTCCTTTACCGTGGTATATACACATGCATACGTACAGATACCGAAAAAACCTTTGACAAAAACAGATACACTCGCATACGGAATAGTTAAGCGATACAAAGGTACGGAAAACTCAGCACTATGTAATTAACAAAAATGAAAAGATAAGCGCTTATCAACGTAGCAGGTCGATTGTACCATAAAAGGGAATAAAATGGAAGGTCTAATTAATTAACAATCTCCTGGCGAACTGTGCACGTGACGTTTGGGCTAACGTCAGAATAAACAGTCATCATCAGCTTAATCGCACTGACTTAAACAAACTAAGAATGTTTAAGAAATATAAATAAAATAAAACTCTCTTGATAAATATATAAATAATTTCTACCGGGGCTGTGGAGTCAGACTGTTTTTACTGGAGACTGAGTCGAAATATAGCAAACGACTACTTTTTTAAAAAATTGTTGTGTGTAAGTCGAAAAGGTTCAAGGTGAGAGTCAAAAATGACTACAAGAAAATATTAGAGGTCCGAACCCATTAAAAACGATTAAGCTCTTTAATAAATAAATATTTTTTTCATAAAACTACTGCGGAGAAAATCTCAATTCTTTATCGAGATGGTGAGAAACAATACTAATATGAGGAATTTACACCCTCGTTAGCCTAGGAAGTAAGCCAGATATATTTGAAAATTAGCCTATGCATCGTATGATTGGTGAAGTTTAATTTGTTGTAGAATAAAGGAAAATAATTGAAGAACATTTCAAGGGAGGATTTTTTTCGGAGGCGTATGAGTCGTGCTTTAATTAAAGATAAGAGACATGAAAAGCAACGATAAATAATTAACTCATGTTGATATCTCAACAGAAGATTTTTATACGAAAACTAATTGATACTCAGTTTCTGAACTTGTCTTTTTATCGAAGAGGGCAGAGTTAACAAATTATCGCTAGTAAATTGATATAATTTCAATAATAAAAAAAAAATATTATTACAATAGAATGTTACTGTTTTCATATATATTTAGATCACATTACTTTGCTCATTTGAATATATATCTCGAAAACATTCATTTTAAATTATATGTAAATAATGACCTCGACGAGATCAGCGACCAGTCGTCCTTAAAACATGCAAACAATAATAAATATGTAACAATCGTTCATGATAATTTAGACCGCTGCTGATGTGTGTATGTATTCTTGTTCATTTTGCTCGTTTTCCATCGCATACACTCAGTGCATAGTCGATGAAAGAAGTTACTGGAATATAACAAAATGAATCGCTCACCTCTTCACAAAACGCAATTTGCAGAATCGGCAACCTGACGGCAATAATAATAAAATAAAAATTGCTTCAATCGACGCGTAACAATAGAATTACTAACGCAAACGTGAATAGATAGGTAGGTGGGAGAATGTACCTGCGAGTCGCAAAAGACACCCAACCAAACTGAAAATGGGAAAATAAGGGCGCGCCGCAAATTGTCACTCATTAAAACGTCGCGGTCCCTTTGAAGAAAGAGGGAAAACCCGAAAGGAATAAAGGAAAGCGGAAGTAACCAACTATGTGGCGGAGCCTTTTCCTAGTAAGGTGGGGCACCCGCTCAAAGGCGCAGGGGCACGCCAGCGATAAAACGGCACGGAGAGCTTACTTAGGAGGCTTTAACAGCGGTAATAAATAAATTATTTACAAGTGAAAATTTTGATTATCAACAATGTTTAATGCAAACGATTTAACAATTGAACATCTAATACAAAATATTTTTAATTATAACATAAAAATATAGGTCATCTGTTGTCAATTTTGATTAATATTTTCGGGTCTTATGAAGTCGGTCGTGAAAAATGTTTATTTGAAGATTAACATTTTTTAACCAAATACACAACATGTTTGATCCATAGTTATTTAGTAGGCAATAACTAAAATAATGCATCTGTACACATATGCAAGCATACATTTAAAATATCTCCTGTTTCGCGAATAGTGTACTAATACGTTTGTCACAAATACAGATGCAAAAAAAAACAAAGGAAATTGTAGAATAAACGCAGAATATTAGCAATTAATTGTTTAAATGATATTTGTTGTTGCCTTTTTCTCAATTTCCGGCAATAAGCCCAGGAATTTTTCCGCCTCACAACACTAGTCACAATACACATATTATTGTTAATTATATAAATGATTTACACGAAATTAAAATGCATTTTTCTTTCTGTATCTGATACCTGTGGGTTTAGTTCTGCTAGAAGTGCCTATTTCAAATACACCAAATTTTCAGTAGAGACAATCTTTTGATTGTTTGTAGTATCTATGTAGTCTAGTAGAGTAGTGATTTTTCGTACTTCAAATGCCCAAGTGAACGTAGACACTTCTAAATGATAAATCTCAACTTCTGATCATATATATGTTCATATGTGAACATAGGCATTTCTTGGTGCAAAGTATGCTGCGACATTATTTAGACATACAAATTAGCTTTCCTTCTATTTCATTAATTTTAAATCGAATAACATAAATATTTCTAGCATAAAAAGAAACAGTTTTTTAGAGAATTTACTTATTCTTAACTCCAAATGGACAAAAAGCCTAGTGTCAGTCTAGGGGCGGGGAACTGCAGGTGCGGCTTTTTGACTGAATCGAAATTTTCGACCTCACTGGTTTCAATAATTTGCAAAATATGAAAGTACATACATTTTCCATTGTATTAGATAATTCAAGCTTTTGATGTGGCATTATTAGATAACAAATCAATACATGCCGCCTTCCAACATGGAAAGGTTTCCAATATTCAGTGTACAAGGATATATGTAATTGATTATTTTGTTTATCAAGTATGAACTCTTGACAGTAAAAATAATAATGATTGGATTTGACACAATCAGTGGGAGATTGGAAAAGTTAAGTTGACAATTCCTCTAAAAAGTTTTAGGAAAGAATATAAGCATTTTAAAAATATTAATCAGAGTGTTCAGAACATTTGCGTCATACTGCAATAAGAGATTAATTACTAATTCTTATGGCATAAAGATAAATGAATGAAGATCACATGACTTTAATAATCAACCTTATATTATCTCGTTGATAATATTATTCATGAAATAGAATGATGGGTGCATAAATATATTATTGTTTTGCGAGATTGTGACGTCAAACAAATTCCGATAAAATAAAATAACCTGGGTAAAATAACATAGGGTAATCAGGCCATAAAATACTTTTAATCGCCCGACATCCGTCTACGAGTGAGAACTTTTTCATTCCCAAAATCAAAACTCATTATTTATAACTAGTAAACATACGTGTATATACTGCCCTGCTGAGTAAAAACGCATTAATTACAAATCCGATAGTTTGTCCGAATCAGGCAACAAACATTAATTCTTATACCTTTTAGGATGGTATTATATATTTTTGAAAATTGGTTCTTTGGGATAATGTACTTATGTGGTATGTCTTCTATTATAATACAAGGGATAGCCGTATACAATTTAACTCACAAAGCCAAATTCACTTATAAACATAATAAATCTGTGGTATGACTTAAAAAGGTCTGGTTGATTTTTTTAAGAAGTACCAAAATACCCTTCTTTAATACAACATTTAAGTTTAACCGTGTTTTTTCTTACGTTAAATATTACAAATTCTTCACGTTATCATACCTTATTACAGAGGGTCGGGAAACCGCGGCTCTTCAGATATCAAATAAAAATTTATATATATATATGAGACTCTCTGATACCTTTCCTATCCTGTTTTCATAACAACTTGACCCTTCTCAGTTGAAAGTTTGCCGACCCCTACCCTATACTTGTCATTTTCTTAAATCACTGTGTTTTAACTTATTAAGGCATAATAAAAAAAGCAGGTATGATTTGGTAACAGTACGTTTAATTTATACTAAATCCAATTTTAATATCAAATCAACAAACACAAAAACGTGACTACGAAACCCTTTAAAAATCATTATAAGAAAAAAAAACTCGTTTGTGTAATATCACATAATTATTTTATATAACTCTTTCGCTCGAAAACTTTTTTTCATTAACCTTTTCTCCAGCACAGTAACTTTGGGGTGTCTCTTTTTAAATTAATCAACAATAAATATCTCGGTTAAAATCTCCCAAACGACTTAACCTGATTTATGAGTGTTGGAGCCGAGGGACGTAGCCAGACGAGGCCAGTTTTAGGTTATGCTTTTTTTTTGACAGACATGATAAAATTTTATTCTGTCATAAAAAGTCAATCATAAATGCACCAAAACATTCTCATGAACGGACTTTTATGGTGGTCTCGATCAGGATACGAGTATGCTGTATATTACGTCGCGGCTTGATGCAGTGAATACCTGGCTTCACATAATAACCGGCTTTACATGCAAACGCTTTCACAAGGGATTGGGTCGTTGTGTATGCTTTAAAACGATTGAAAAATTGTGTTAAGAGATCTCTCTCGTTTTAAAGCATATAGAGTAGTGTGAAATAATTTTTGTTACTCAATCTTTCTCGATCCAATCTCGTTTTCAATCATAAAAAAGCCCCAATCGTTTCTGAAAGCACCACTGAGTAAAGCCGGCTAATGGTCCATAGACATCTGTACATTAAATTCGGCCAGCAAACATCAAGATTACGAATATGAAAATTTTTTACCACTATTGACAAAACAAAATACTACTTTTTTATATTCGAAGTTTTTTTTATATTCTAAGCAATCTAGACATTCTAGACTAGTGATGTACAACCCCAAAGCCCAAGATAAGATTTATTGTGGTCCACGGACCAAATACAAAGTTTCCCTTGACTAATTTTTAATACAGCCAGAAGTTAAATAACAGTTATTTATTTCGACATCAACTCTCTGTCCTTAATATCATCAATAACAAAAATATATGTCACACTTATTGCAATAATGCAGGTGAGGTCAATTGTTCTATGATTTTTTTAAAGCACCCATGAAAGAGTCAGTTTTCCACAAAACGTTTGTCACAGGGCTGAGCTTTGTGCAAGTTTTTTTCGGAAGTAAATACACAATGCTAAGTTTACGAGGGCTGGACTATTTGGTGTGTAGTTATTTATTAAAAAATATATATACTTTTCACCTGCGTAGACATTAGTAAGATATTTTACATCATAATCCGTAAATCTTATAACCGCTATGGACCGTAAACAATATTAGAAAATTTATAAATTGGCCTAGAATGTTTTCTTCGCACTTTTTTATACCAAGGTGACCCGACCCTATGGTGATTTTTATCTTAAGAATTTTTGGCACATAAAATATTTGTGAATCAAAAACTATTTTTTTCTGCAGGAACTAGGTATAAATGTTCGTTAAAATGATTAATCATAAAAAAATCTTATAATATATTAAAATATATCGAAACGAGTCCTTTTACACAATTTTATATCATATTATGCATACATAAATTTTATATATTTTACGATATATCGTAAATCATTCAGGTAAATAGGATTTCTACTGCTTTATCTGAAAACCGGTCAATTTCAATCAAGACGCAGAATAATATTATATTTGCCATCCAACGGACTTTGAAAACATAAAAAAAAAATATTCTGTTTAATTGTTAAATTATTAACTTTTCAATCTACTGTTAAATTTACCAGCTTCGCGAATCGCAAACATTATCAACTGATAACCGGTATTGGTTTTGTATATAAAAAATGCTTTATTTGAGCATAACAAGTTGTTAGATGTATGTATTTAAAAATAATAACCCATTTGTACTAATTGAAAATTTATTTTATATGATAAGGAGACCAGAAAGTAGTAAAATCGACGTTTATTTACTATCTTTTGTAAATGTAACATTACAAACAATCTTGTGAAAATTGATCTTAATCGTTCTTTGACTGGTTTTCAAATTATTCCTTTATTTGTAAGAGCTAATCAACATTTCAATTACAGTCGATTAGTACCACCGATTCATATTTTTCACTTTTAGGGTGTTCACTGTCAATACTTGGTGGAAAGGCATTATATTAATAAAAAAATAAAAAAATAATCCTTTGTACTTCATTCCACTTTATTTAATATGTCAGGACCGGTTTCGCTATTCACTTTATTATTGTAACATTTTATCACTTTGTCAAAAATTTCCCAAATTTTAATTATGTTTGTAATTACTTTCAATCGCATTCTGAATTTATGAATCTGGGATGACTTTTTAATTATATGTTAGTTGTGTTGAACATTTTAATTTTGTGTTATTTTAGAATCACTTTAATGTAATTGGCAATTTCTTTTCAATGCCAACTGTTGTGTATAACTTTTCAATTTTGTATAAATAGCATTGTTAAATTATATTTCTTATCAGTTGACAATGCTCGCAATGAGCGAAACCGGTCCTGACATATTAAATAAAGTGAAGAATGAAGTACAAAGGATTATTTTTTTTATTAAGATTCATATTTTGTATCTTCACCTGCAAATTCCTTACATATTTACATTATAAATTGTTAGTTACACCCTAATAATTGTTGTAATATTTTATTGCCTTATCAGTTGATAACGCTCGTCATGAGCGAAACCGGTCCTGATCATATAATATTCTTCCGCCAAGTGTTGACAGTGAACACTTCAAAAGTAGTTCCATGTTTTTTGTGTGACCCACATCGATCTAAAAAGTCTACCCTGACCCACATAATGTGAATTAATAAAAAAAATATATGGATATATATTTCGATCAGTTGGCCGAATGCAGTGCTGCGCAAACGCAGTGACTTTGATTTTCAGATGACCGACAATGTCAGACAATGGCGAGTATCGAAAAGCTTCTGCACATCTTCTACCTAAATAGATCTTTGCACGCAGCGACGATTTATGTGAAATGAATTCGCAAGTGAACTGATTGTGCTCCTGCCGTAGGTCCCAGCACGCGACTAACACATGTGCACTCCTACACCCACAATTATTTCATAAAAGCCAATTAACTACGAGCGGTTATACAATAAAACTCTACGCGGACTGTCACATCGCGCCATCGGTTTGCATCGAATCGTCAAACGGTAGACTGACTATTCGCAATGAGCTGACAGAACGAGAGACATACATTGTATAATATAATATACGGCTTCTGCGTTAACTTGAAAGAAGATAAATAATAATATGCAAGTGGAATAAATAGTATTACGTCAATGAGCCGTGTATGAAATAATTGTAGGAAAGTTTAGCGATTTGAAGAACGAAACATAAGTATAATAATCGTACGCTACAAATCCTTTACTGAAGGTCGTTTTAAAAATCTTAAATATGTAGAAATAAGTCACATCTAAAAAATACATTTTGTATGGGAAAGTACGGAAAGACGATACGGGTTAATTGGGGGAAATGATACCCAATTTCTATAAGGATAGAAAACTCGTGAGAAAACATCTACATATGTATTGATTGGATTGGCATTCACTTTATAAAACTCCATTATAAAAAAAATGGTTACACAAGAATAATTGAATATAGTCAAAAGCAATTTCGTCACCACGTCATCGTCAAAGCTGACGATTGAACGTGTGGTTTAAAAATGTTATCGGGCTCGCCCTGCTTGTATTATTTCAAATAAAAAGAAATAAATAAATTTAAAAAAGAGAGTATTTATACCAGGGCTTCGAACCGCTATTTTTTCGTTCCCGTTTTCTTTCCGGTTCGAGTAAAAAAATATACATCGGTTCCGTTCCGGTTCGAAGCCCTGATTTATACTACTCAGCGTGTAGCCGATTGTCCAACATTGTTGACTACGTTGCGGTGTTCACGGGTTCGAGTCCCAACAGTCTCATAAATTGTTTTTTTTTTTCAATCCATTCATTGATTTGTGTATGGGCATGAACGTATGTGTTGTCGAAAATTCCTAGCCACGTGATCCTAAAAACGGGACGTAGCTAACTATTTGTACTGCCTTAACCCTATCATTACTTTACTCGAAAAAAGAGAGGCTGAACGAACAAGGAGTCATCGTAGAAAAATGTACATAAAGATAAGCTTTTGAAAGAAAATTGAAACAAAACGAAAGCGACTTTTATTTGATACGTTTAGCAGAATTTATATAAGCAAAAACAATGGAAATTATAATCACCAAGCAAGTCAATAAAAAGAATTTAGGATACAATTAAATGATCGAAACTAGAAATATCATCATCTGAGAGTCAAGGCCGGGTTGTCTCTAGCGTAAAATGATTGGTTCATACTGTTTATAGCAAATGTCTTGTTTCAATCCCAGTACCCGCTGCCAACTCACGCTAGGTGAATAGTAGTGTGACACACCTTCGCGAGACGAAAACTCTACACAGGCTTGTCTAGCCTAAAGGGATATATTGTAAGATAAAATGAACAATTCTATACGCACCTCGCGTAAACTTGTAATGCTATATTTATCAGATGTTTTACTGTGTAGAACGATAGCGTTGGTACACGCGAAGATTGTATAACAATTGTCAATTAGAAAAATGTTGACGGGTCTCATGGTTGGCTTTAATCGAGATTGGCGTTTGGCGTCTTGCTCGAGCCGCGGACATCGTTCTGACAGCATCCATACACACATAAATAAACGCGATGTTGTTATTACAGCATAGCCCCCCTCTACGCTTCAGCCCCTCGCCTCATGGCATCGGAGCGTTGGCGGAGAAAGAGCGTGAAATAATAATACTGAAAAAAAACTCGACGCCAAAGTCAAGGTGAACCGGATTTGGAATAGCTTGGAGCGGCGCTCGTCGAGAGCGCGGCCACTCCGCGAGCACAAGTATCGCCCCTTCGATAGCCAGTTATTCCAGAATAGGATTCAGCCCAGGTTTCAACTTGATATCGCAACATCAACATTAGCATAACCAAAATCAGTGTCACAGTTTTAGAGAAATAACAACTGTAAAACACATTTTCAAGTGTGAGAAATAACGTTTTAATATTCGAATTTCAGTAAGCGAATGACGAAAGATAGCAACGTATCTTTTGATTATGAATAGAAAAATCCACGGTATTTATAAACCCCTCCCACCTCATATTTGGGATAAGTTTTAAAAAAAAGGGAACATACTGTTATCGACAAAACTTATGGAAGAGTACAGAATCAAAATAATTCAAATTTGATATTGGAGTTCCGTCAGGCACCTTCTAAGTTCTAAATTAAAAGGGAACTAACTGCAAAATTGCAAAACGGAGTACATGGACATGAACGGAATGTACATATTTCTGTTAAATGTTATCCATCATTACACCACTTGTTAATTAAGCAAAACGGAAATTTTGCACCTGGCTTATTTTTCATAACAAAAAAATATTACTTCTAGAAAAATTTCCCGCTAAGTAGAAATGCAATAAGCAAATAAAAAAGAAACTAGGCCAAATTTCAGCATAATCTCTTTATCAAATTTAAATTTTGAATATTTTGCACTAATTCCTATTCATAACTCAAATACCCAAACACGTCACTGGGTTCCATTTTGCTTACCTCAACTTGTAAACAGTTATAATATATCATTGAGTACAAGTTAATGAGGACTCGGTGTTGATTGCATATTGAAACAAAGCAATCGCAGCTGAATTTTGAGGTTTTTGTTACGTATATTTAAGTATATCAAACCTGCTATTATATAGTCAAGTTTAATCTAGACATTTTTATACCGCATTGATTACTCCCTCGTGTATCGTTCTCAACAGATTCATTGTTAATAAAATACTCAAATATAATAATCTACCGAATTACGTACGTAAAGAAACTATGTTTATATTTCATTACAAGGTACGAAAATAATGCTATGATATTAAACCCAAATGGTGCATTGTCCCTGTGGCGTTTTTTTAATGCGTTTCCATTGACCCTACCGCTTGCTTGATCTGTACAATGAACCGGTTGGCGTGAAAAAATTAGATAATAAAAAAAGGGGTCAAATCTTGGACCTGTTAGTTTTTACCGGCATTTAAATAACCCGCGGTTAGCTTTCAATGAAACAGAAAATAACTATTATTTTAAGATATAACAGAAATTGATTGATAGTGATGCGGGTTACGTTTGACTCAACACGACTAATCATATTGGAAATGTGAAATGAAAATAATGAAATGAAATATCGATAATATGGCATGTTTACAATAATTTACTAAATCATTAGTCATATTTATCGTTATTTTACTGGCACTAATTATTAAATAATAAATTTGTTTATAAACTAATTAAGTATAATTACGAATGATGAAATCGATTCAGATATTTTCAACGGTGCATTTTTCATATGCCAGTTTATTATTTAAATAAGAAATTCTCCGTTTTATTAGATTTTTTTGATGTTTTACAGATGTTAATATTTAATTATACCCGATCAACAGGAATAGTAGAGCAATTAAATAACAAGAGATGGATGTATGGGAAAGTGTGCTGCCAATACGTTAACAAGGGTCTTGCTTAATCTCAGAGCTATTTGCGGCGTTCTGGGAAAAGGTTGGATTTGTTTATCATTCGTAAGCGATTATAAGCAATACTTAAATAATCAATAGATTGTTACGTAAAACACTTACAATATCTATAACGTCAACTAATCAATGTAAATAACTGAAAATACACTACTGTGTATACTTAAACTGTCGTAGATAATATATAAGTCAGAAATTGCAGTTATGTACTAGTTTGATATGAGAATATATGGTTTTCTCTTAAATGAACAAGGAGTTCACCGGCCTTAGTAAAAATTAGCAAGGGGCTCGGGCGAACCCCTCCGAGCCTACTCCGGCGTATATAGTCCGTATACGGTCAATTATTTTGTCATTTATGTACCTATATATTTTCTTTTCTAACAAAGAATGAATTTTGTCAAAAGTTAATACATATCGACTGTGGAAAGAAAAAAGGACGTAACCCACAAATTTTACAGGAGGCGCAAAAAACATGTTTTGATGATTTTGGGCCATATGCAAACTATGAATTATACTTACACAACCTTGAAGTGCAAGGAGACTTCTAAACTGGTGTTTAATTGACATAGCCTAATATTAATTAAAGAAATTGTCTCGGTTAAACCTTTATTTCAGTCTTTTTTCTTGGTTTCAACTTTTTACAAGGTCATCTTTTTCAAACTTAAAAGCTAGGTTTAGATACCAATTCGGCATTTTCAACTTCCATTCTTTTGATAGAACGTGTGTCAAGTTGTATAAGTTGTATACATTGTGATTATCGAAAAAAAACTGTTTTAGAAAAACTGAGGGTTACGTCCTTTTTCCTTTCCACAGTCGATATGAACACAGTAAAGATCTAGATTGGAAGTAGTAACTTCTAGAAAAATATTTAAAAGTTTTTCAATTATTTAATAAGCGTTTTAAAATACAAAAAAGAATATTTACTGCTTGATATAAAAAAAAAATATTCTTCCCTGATTGGCCCATAACAAAAAAATGTTTTATATTTTCGTGTTAAGTAATAGTAAAAGAAACTGTGGTCTAGTTGGTTAAAGCTTGCTCTACCGATCAGGTGGGTCTGGGTTCGATTCCCGGTAAGGTCAATGTCGAATTAGATTTTTTTCAATTTTTTCAATTTTATTTTCATTTTTTCAATTTTAATTTGAGATCTAAGAGATGGGTCTTTGTGAAGTCAATTCTCCTTGAGTTAATCTCATGTGACTTTCAACAATTCTCATCGAGTAAATCTCGTATGATCTTTCAATTTCAATATATTTGACGCATTTGCGTAAGCTGTAATGTCAAATATTTTTTTAATTAAAAAAAAGTATACGAAAAAACCTTACTTTATAAAACAAATAACTTACTATGAAAAAGTTTATTTTTTATTTATTTTCTTAATGGAGTTTAAAGATAATAACTAATAATAATAAAATAGATAATAATACGTGTTGGTTACATATAACTTTCAATTTTAGCAAACTTATTTGAATTCTAATAAAAGCGAAAGTCTAAATTCACAAGCAAGAACAACTGAACTTTCAGAACTGAATTGATTTTGACCTTTACCTAGATATACATTATTTTTCGTTGGGGTTCTTAAAATTAAAAAAATACGTTGGTAGTTAAAGTTTAATTAAGAAATTCGTTTTTTTACCACACTATAGAATATGTACACGAAGTAAGTAGAGTTTATAAGTGACCTTTGCAAAAAAATGAGGGCTATAACTAGGGCTGTGGAGTACAAGTCATAAAAAACGGGCAACTCATTTTTTAAATTTAAAATGTATGGATTTAAGTAGATATGTATTAAAAATAAGTTATAACTTTGAAGACACGTGTTTTTTTATATAAAATTTAATGTTTTTTTTAAATTTATGACATTTACAGTTTTTCAAAAAAAATCCAAAAAATCTAAACAATTGAATATGTAGTCAAGAAACACTCGCGCATGAGCATAAAAATATCATACAGTGATAAAGGCAATATTTATTACTAAAAAAAAATCTTCTCGCAATTGCGTAGCAGAAATGACTTATCTCTAGAACGAAAATACATACCAGCATTTCTATAAATATGGAGATTATTGTTATTAATCTGTCTGCAATAAAACGCAACGCAAACAATGCACGCGACTGCGGTGGCCAACGTGGATCAGTGAGCGAGCAACGAGCCGAAATGGACTAAATTCAGTTACAGAAAAATGTTCTTACATGTATGAATTATTTACGTTTATAAAATAAATTGCATGACATTGATAACTTATGTCAATACAGCGGGTGAAAAATCTTCCGAGGCTTTAAGAAATCAGCAAGAAAAATATTCAAATTCAGAATTCGGCTAGAATTAAAAATAATTATAATTGTAATTGAATAGTAAGTAAGTAATTGGTCCTGGGCTTTCGTCTCACTCGATTGGCTGATTAAGAATTCGAAACTATCAAACAGATTTTTCAATCAATTAATGAAATTCTATCCGAAGTCATTGATTTCTATGATCTTTTTTTCCTTCTCGCAATCCTTACACATTTTCTATTTAATAATGAAAACGGGACGTAGCGTGAAGATCATTTAACTATAAGTATTTTCCTAGCCCGCTCCATCTCTCGTTATACACGCCGTAGACAGATAGCTATTCCAGTTTGAAATCGAATTGAATGGCACGAAATAAATTCATTATCAATATTTTAACTTAAAACAAAGCAACTAATATTACAACAGCCCGTTTCGGTTTTGTTTGTATTATTCGAAGCAGGTACAGTGAGTATCGTTTATCCGTGCATAAATTCAGTACATTTTTTTTAATTCACTATTAAATTTATCACACTGATTTACACCTTAGCATATGTTTATAGATATATATACAATTAAAGATAGTTTGAGAATTTTACAAGATTTGTGACAATGATGCAAGTTCTTCCAAGGATATGCAAGGAGAAAGTCTTAGTGAATGTGTGAAACTTTTCATAAAGTTCTCAATCAATTTAAAGAATCGAAATATAAGGTTCCAGAAGTGAGATTTGTATAAAGAATGAGTTACTGCCACATATGAGGAGCAAACATTCAAAAAGTGTTTTGTCACAAATTTTGAAAAATGGCGTTTTATATCAATTCTGATAGCCCATAATAAAACCTATGAATGGAAATCAAAATTAGTGTTCAAAAAGGTTTTTTTTCATATTAAAATTAAATCATAAAGTTGACACATTCATACAAACCGTCACTTTTGCAACACTTAAATCATCATTTTCCAAGCTTTGTATTTGTGTGACAAAACACTTTTTGAATGTTTGCTCCTCATATACGTTAGTAAGAAGACTCGTTGTTCGTGGGGGATAAATTTATCAGATACACAAAGATTTTTTGGATTGTACGGAGCTAATGGGCAAATTTACAAGGCTTTAAAAATGTCGATAAAGAAAACACTTAAAAGTAGTTTGGAATACTATTTATAATATACAGTTTTTCAACGTATGAATGATGTGAATATTATTTAAATTTTCTGTCAACGAGAAGAGAAAGACAATGAGGTTGCAAGAGAAGAAGAATAAATTATTAATCGGAATAGGATACCAACTTCTGTTAAAAAACTTTATCGGACTTTACATCAACCAACAGGTGGTCGAATAAAATGATATAATAGCTCTTAGGAAAATTCAAACTGATATTTCAAAGATTCTTGTAAACACACTTAAATCTCAGATATGTTTAATAAATACTTAGTATTAAAAGCTAGCAAAATTAGTTGCATGATTTATAAATGTATAACAGTATCTTAAAACGAAATAAACATTGATAGTTAAACCATTAATAAGCCCGGATGATCGCGAGTTTACGCTATGGGAATTGCCGCTATTATCTGCCATTACTGGATTGAAAAGATTTGGCATCACTGGCGCAAGATGCACAATAATACGAACACAATATTATCATAATTGTGGCAAACAAACACCTGATAACGATAAGAGACACCCGGGCACACAAACTGCACAATGCAGTCATGTTAGCCAGATAAATGCTATAAATGTACTTGACCAAAAATGCACGCATTTTGCTTTTACTTATGCATATCAAAATTGGTTGTTTATGACAATACCATTTCAATTTAATAGTGAATTAAAATTAAAAAGTAGCTATGTACAGTTTTTACGGTAAAATGTTTTTTTTGTTATTCGTAAAATTTATAATGGTTTTGATCCTTCATTCAATTAAAATTTTAATATTTATGAATAAAGCCAGAATATTAATAACATAACAATTGTAAAGAAATAAATTAAAATTGAATTGAAAATGAACGTTGATATTTTGATGTAAAAAGCATTCGCGATATATTCGGGGTAGCGTGAAAAAATATCCTAGTAACGACATTTTTACACTCATATCGACAATTTGGAGTAGACTCGGTGACTGCACCATCATGTTGACTTCTGAAAGTTTAGCTCAAATCAAATTTTGATTGATACAACCAGTTACAATTTTTGATAAAAGTAATAATTGAATGACTATTTTATAATTATTTGCTATAATGCATGTAATGATTCGTTTCTAAACTAAGTTGCTAAATACCACCATCATGGATCTATTAGTAAGGATAGCAACATCATATCGACTGCGGAAAGGAAAAAGGACGTAACCCAAAAAAATTACAGGAGGCGCAAAAAACGTGTTTTGATGATTTTGGGCCATATGCAAATTATGAATTATACACAGCCTTGAAGTGGTATTTATTGACATAATCTAACATTAATTTAAGAAATTGTCTAGGATAAACCTTTATTTCAGTCTTTTTTCTTGGTTTTAATATTTTACAAGGTCATCTTTTTCAAACATAAAAGCTAAATTTAAAAACTTATTCGGCATTTGCGGCTTGCATCCTTTTGATAGAACGTGTATCAAGTTTGATACATTGTGATTATAGAAAAAAAGCTGTTTTGAAAAACTGTGGGTTACGTCCTTTTTCCTTTCCACAGTCGATATGAAAACTCGGTTCCGTGGCTCAACGCTCGTCTAGCTTATATCACGTGAAAACACGGCCCTAGGACTCAATGCTATATTTTACCGATTAAAACTTTTGGGAACGCAAATCTGAAAATCACGGTTTTTTAAACATGAACTCAGAAATGTGTTGGATCTGTACTTCAAATAATTTTATATTCTAAGCAGAAACCCCAGCGTGTTAACATCGGGTGTATAATATAACACTGCGTCCGCTAGCACTACGGCTGCCATTATCAGCTATAATAGTAATTATGTAGGCGGAGATTCTTGACAAGATTAATGATAACACAAAAATGGTTATTACTGTTATTAGTTAGTTCCACAATTTTATTTGACATCACTCAACATGTCGACGTGAGACATTCTAAGACTGATGACAAATGAATCTTCTCACCTCTCGAAAACAAGCATCGAACGAAATCAAAAAGATACTCGAAACAGAGACGGCGGGATACCTACCGAGCTGTCAGAAATGTTATGCAAGACTTCTGGGAAATTTGATACAAATGGAATATGAAAGAAAACACACTTACTATAAAAATATGCCTGTACGAAATGGCCGATTTCAATTTAGGAAATATTAGAATTAACATAAACATTCTTACGAAATAAGGTGAGAATTTAGACCATCTCTAGGGAAAACGGACAAAACAGTAATAATTATAATAAAATTAGATGATAAAATCAAGATTAAGAATTAAATTATGCTTAGAATTTTGTATACTGGGTCTTTCTAACTAAAATCTCTTATTTTTAAATATATCGACATATGTACATATTTGTTTATTAATATATGTACATGGTTAAGCTGTTGCATATGAAATTGACGTTTTAGTATAAGAAAACTAAAAACGTGATATTTTTATACAATTATGAATATATTGAAATATTATAAAAACCATCCTATTAAACAGTTTTCTCTTAACGAATAAGTCAGTTCAATATTCCATTTTTATAAAATTCTACTTTCATGGAGAATATGAACTTACTTATATCCATATTACTTATGTCTCAATAAGATATACAATATTTCTTGATAGCAGTTCCGGGTTACGGAAAATATCGGACCATACTTTTTTATCAGTCAGTATTGACTGCTCTTCTTTCACTATCTTATGTAAACTATTAATTTTCCGTCAATTTGTTTCATACGTAATGATGCAATATTCTTTTGGGCTTCCACCTAACAGTGATCATATTTAGTGTTGTTGTGCAATTTCGGTTTATATGCATGTTTTGGAGCATGTTAAACATCAAACCACTAATATGAGATCTATTTTTCGTATGCAACGACGCAACGCAAAAGGGGGTTATTCACTGCGAATTTTGAGCGAAGAACACAACCGCTTTGCCTCACATCACGGGTGAAATCGTTCCTGATAATTATTTAAAAAATGTGACTGTTATAACTGCAAGTTATAACTTATGACCATCTATCAATTAAGTGCTCATTAATTCGTCACTCTTTTAGTGCTGATGAATTTTCAACGGCGTATCAATGAAAAAAAACTGTCTCAATCATTAATCGTGATTAACGATCGGTTTAGAGAAGAAAAGAATTGATAGCCGATGACTAAAAATTATATTGTGAAAAGGCCTTCCAAGAGGAACACTTGGCGATCTGTGTTTACTTTTCGTTGGCCCACTTCACTTCCGTGCCCATATTTCGCAAGCGCATCGTCGTTCGCTTTCTACAACACACTAAAAGAAGACCACCGCCTTTCAGTCTGTTCACGCGTCGCGGGAATACACAGAAGATAATGAAACCGTAAGTATGTATGTAGGCATATAGCACGGAGTGACTATAAATAATATTTTCAGTTTTCACAAATAACAAAGGTTACGTCAAACGTGAAATTTAGAAATAGCTACGAGCGTGGTGCAGCTGAAAGACTCGACCGAAACGATATCGTTACGCAACTTCATGAAAAGCTTGCTTACCTGCAAGCCGCGATTGTTGTCGAGTGCGTAAATGCCGTAAATATTTAAGTTACATCGCTTTGCGTTAAGAACTACAAGTTGGTCTTTACTAAGAATTGCAATACCGGTATTACCGAAACCGGGATCCCGGTATTCATTACCCTTTTTAACACCGAAATACCGATTTTAAAAATGCAAAAAACCGGTATTCCGGTATTGAAAAATAATCAAAATCTAATTTTTAATGTATAGAAACCATCATTCACGACATATTTTAATAAAATTATTCGTGATTATAAAAATATGTTAATTAAATCTTTTAAAATTTGTTTCAATATTGACAGGTTACAGAAGTGATGCTTTTTAATGATGTATTATTATTTTAAGAAACCTTACATTTAAATTAACCTAACCTAGGGTTTCCCAACCCGTGGTACGCGATTGATGGTTGGTGGTACGCGAAACAAAATCAGTAATGGCGGATATGCAGGAATGAATGATTTACAAATATAAAAAGATGGTGGTTTGATTTTTGTTTCATATGGTGGACGGAGGTTTAATAAACAATTTAACATACTACCAAGCAATCTTCCCTCTAAGGCAAGAGGTTAGCTGCGCGGAAATTTCAAAGGCTGCGCAGAGGATGCGCGGACCGATCAAATATTAATTGACCAACTGTCTTGTAGTGCGCGCCAACCCGGAATGAGTGCACGAGAGCTTCCCAACCGCTGCGCGGCCGCGCACGCGCGCAGCTTAGAGGGAACGTTGCTACCAAGTGGTACGCGAGTCAAAAAAGGTTGGGAAACCCTGACCTAGCCTGTTATGACTTACTTTTAGGGTGTTCACTGTCAGTAGCACTTGTTGGAAAGGCATTATATTCAAAAAATAAATTTGTTATAATTAACAAAATAAATAAAAGTGAAATGAGTACAAATGTATATTTTATGTTTATGACTATGATATATTTTTTAATGGCAGTAGTTTATATGAAATATCGAAAAACCGATTTACTCGTCAGGTACTGCGATGCCGACTGGCTGTATTATTTTTCTGTGTTTTAACCAGGGATGTGGATTCGGGGATGGAGTCGGAGTCGCGATATTTTGGCTGGAGTCGGAGATGGAGTCGTAAAAATGAGCGGCTCGATTTTTTTTGAAAAATATATTTAATTTGTATTCAAACAAAGTAGTCAGTTGACATATCATGCTTGTCTGACTAAAGATGATCTGATGGTATACATATATTTATGTTAAAATGAAATTATTGAAAAATGTCCTCAGAGTCGTCTTTTTTACACGACTCCACAGCCCTGCTTTTAACTTTTTTGTAATGCCGGTATCGCTAGTTTTAATACCGCAATCCCGGTGTTGATACATTCGTCTGGTATTTCAATCCCTAGTTTTTACATCTAAACAACTATATATAAAATTCGCTGAAAAATTCCATTGCATGGGTAAAACTTTCGCGTAACATATTTGTCGACACATCACCCGTTTCCAGGGACGTCCTGAGGGCATATGCGAAAAGGCAGTTGCCTAGGGGCAGCAAGTCCTAGGAAGCGGCAAATAATCACAGATTTTTAAAATGACTAAATATTTTTGACACGAATTTGATTTAGGAAAAAAATGATGCCTCAATGTCTTTGATAAACAAATTACCAAATCAAGATTCGATACTTATATAATTTAAGTGCATTTAAAATTTGCATTATTTTTTATGATTTATAGTGAAGGTAATAGTTATTATTTCATAATTATTGAATAATAATGTGGGATTTTGGATCATATTTATTTGTGAGGATCTTTGTCAATAATGTAAATAATGATGTTATATTATGAAGCCTAAAATCAAAAACGGAATAAGTGAGAAAAGATTTGTTTGAGTATGTACGTAAGTGAGTAGAGGATTCGAAATTCTATATGTGTACATATATTTATTCCTAGGATAAAGGGAAGGTATGAAAGAAAATGGGCGCTATTTTAGGGGTCTGCCTAGGGGCAGCACATAGCCTAGGAACGTCACTGCCCGTTTCAATCATCATTAAAAAGCGTTGTTCAATAGCATAAGTAATCCAGAATCAAATATAATTTGTACACATTTAAGGTTTAAAAAATCATTAAAGATACCTAGTTTAATTGTTGTTAGTAAGTACAGTGACAATATCTACTAACTAGGTTAGAGATATGAAAAGTAAATACGTACATAAATAAATATTAGATAAAAAAAGAACACAATATAATAATTGGTACTCATTAAAAGGACAGCACGATGGTAAGAGTCAAGTTCAGATGTGTTCAAGAGAAAATTATTACACTTTCAATACTTAATTAAGTACCAATATTGTTTTCTGGTTCCTTTTCACAATTTTCACAAAGTTGTCTTCTTGCATGGTTTTTTAATCAATAATAAAATACCGTTCTACTTAAAATGCAACACATTTTTTGATTGACATTTTATGAAGAGTCTGTGAAAAAGTATTAAATATCAGTTTTGCTGTTTCATGGTTGGATAAGTGTAGTAAGAAAACTGCGAAATGATATTTAGTATAAGCTCAAAAAGCATTGGTATTATCAGTTCAAATATAATAACACTAATGGATTTCGAGGAATTCTTTGAAATGACAGAGGCACCTTACCAGTCTTAATTTGTCACAATGACACCCGCGACGGCGCGAAGAAAAAATGAATCAATTAAAATCTTTTGGCACGCGCACTAATTGAAAATAATAGTATCATAATCTTCACAATGAAAGCCGAGACGAGCGTAGATTTAATAATTTTTATTCGTGTTACGAAACCGAGAGCATTTTCAAGGTCGAAAAAATTAAACTTGAAATAAATGCAAAACGCTAGTTATGGCGACGGATGCCATAACAACAATCACTCGACGATAAATTATGTATCAACATTATTATTCCGTGCTGTGTCATGGTACCAATATGCAGCTGTCAAATCTTTATAACTCGTTTATAAAACAATGAAAATGTATCTACGTGAAACCAGCAATAAGTAAATATCGTATTGCTAGGGTAATGGAGAAGTAATATTTATTATTGTGGCTGGTTTTCTCGCAAAAAGTAACAAGAAAGAAATCGTACATCTACAAGTCTATGGCACAAGTATGTAAAAAGATAAAACAATTCGTTATCTAGCGCAAAAAAATACTCACTAACAAAGATAAAAATAAACATTTCTCGGAAAGATATTTTCCACTGTATGAACGCATTGCATTGCATTCATTGCCTGCTCGATAAGATTTAATGAGCCAGCTTCAATTTCATTGGAAAATAATGCGAGATTGTTTGTACAATTCTTATTGGAATATTGTGACTGAAAAATTTCTATATTGATTCACATTGGAAATCTACGAATATTTCCTTGGAAATGAATAAGTATTTTTGTTCAAAATAGTAATAAAGCAATAAATGATAGATTGTAAAATAACAGGTACCTATGTAATCTATATCAGGGCATAGAGGCACAGTGCTGCCAAAGTGACATATTATTAAGAATACAATAATGAAATAATAATACTATCCACGTCTGTTATTAACTATACGATATTCATTATCTTCCTCTACGACTCAGTGCTCCGGAACACTAAACTTTTTAGTACTCTTGGATGAAATTATGTTTTTATTATTTTCGAATGGTCACTCGGGCAAATGTCATTGGCAATTGTAAATGATTACAGCGATGCTTGTTGCAATACATAATATCGGGAAAAAAAACAAGAAAGTCTTATCTGAACTCGTCATACCTAAAAAATATTTAATAAAACCACGCCCACGAACACTGTCACTGGCGTTTGTTTTTGTTTGAATAAGTCCAACTTTACTTGTGTTAGCGGTCAAGGGCGTCTGCTGGCTGAACGTCGATCCGACCCGACACGGCACACAAACTTTTTCATTGTTTGCTGTCAATATTCAACAGTCCACAAAATATATTATTTTAACTAGAACTAAATTCCAAATCACATTATTGCACTGCACTTAGAAAGTTAATAAACCGATTGGCTATTTATTATTGAACAACTAAAAAATTTAAGAATGTTCATATCGCACTCACCTATTTTTTTCTAACTCGTTGTGTGTTGTCCTAAAAGAAAAAAGAAGCATATTAGTGACGACAAATAATAATGAATTGTATGTATAATATTAATAATAAAATAAAGAAGTGCTTTGTTTAAGGTTATAGATATAAAATGTACTTCTATCAAAGTTGATCGTTTGGCTTCCGCCGAAAGGGAAGAGGTGATTTAGTAGGGGCGGCGGCGAAGCGTCAGGGTGGCGTTTGACGGAAACAAAGAAACACCTTCATAATTAATATCTACGCGACTAACGACGGTTGTAATTAAAACTTTGGCATGTTTCAAGATGATAATGCGAGTTACAGCGAAATTCCTCAGTGCCAGAGTGACTGAGAGCCACTTGAACGTTCGGGGGTGGCTGTGTTATTGTACAAAAATTACAAGCGTCACGCTCACCTGCTTCCCAGTGATTTTTTCGTCTTACTCCGTTTGATAATGCTCCTGAGGTCGTCCGGGACGGGCAGTGTCGAGGCGTATCCGTGTTCGGCTTCTGCAAGCAAAAATACTGTCAGGCCGTCAAAATCAGCTGATTTTAGCATCACAAAAATAGACAGGGGCCATGTTGACGGGAGAGAGCGATGACAAAGAATGTTTCGACGTTCGATAAGCGCTCACCTCTATCTCGTCTCTCAATGAACTCTGCGGCTTTTAACAGGGCAGCGATACTCATATTTAGGATATTCAATTAAAATATTATTAACAAAACGCACAATATAAAACTCGCACTAATAACAACACGGCACAGGTCCTAACCCTCTAAAGTCACAACTGCATTTATCGATGTCAAAAACACACTGAACAGTCGGCCGCCTTTGCAGAGAGCCGGCGTGCGATTGGTCGGTAAACTTCGGGTGTCGTTCGGGCGGCCAATAGTAGATAATCTTTCAAACCCGTACATTACCTGGGCAGTCACGTGAAGTTCATGCTCCTAAACAAAACAAACAGCTGTAGCGGGTAATTTGTAAGATCTCATTTACACGGGTCGAGTAAACCGGACAACCAGAAACTTAACTAGTATTCTCACTTGACTGACGGAATACCAAGGATATATTCAACTGATTTTCTTATTGGTATAAACCTATACTTTCATGGGTAGAATTATCAGCTATCAGTAAATAACCTCAGTGACCACCCTGTTTGACCTGGTTAGGATGAAAACTGTACCTACCCAATAGTTAATCAAGGTAAATCATTTATCCGGAAAATAACAATGCAGTGTCCTATCTCGACATATAATAATGATAGGTATATTTTTTCATTGTACCTTTTCCTATCTTGTACAAGTTTTAGCTAATTAAATCACAATATCCTACCTTAAGCATTGCAATTGCACTATAAAAATAATAGACATATCGCAATATAGGCTAAGTAAAACAAATAATTTTAGCGGAGGGGTTTGGTACTATCAGATAATAAAATCTTCAATATATACTCCCTCGCAGAAAAGTTAACAAAAAAACTTTACTGAGTAATGGGGTTTGAGACAAAAATGTATGTCATTTTTCATAGTTAGGTTATATTATTTACCTATACATGAATTATACAGATTTGACCTTATTTTAAATTTTCTAATATTTGCATAAGTCAATACTTTATTCACAATGTCAATAATAAATTTGTGTAGTATACCTATAGGTAGTATTTATGAGTTAATGGTGAAAACTAAAGAATCTTAAGTACATTATAGCACCATGGATAGCTATGATGAAATACAACTTTATCATAGCAGTTATGATATAAAATAATAGTATTAGTTTGATGCAGCTATTCCATGAAGTTATAGTTAATTGTAATAGTGATATATATTTTATTGAGGAATTTATTTCTTATTTGAATATTTTTTACTGATCCTAAAGCTAGGTAATTATTTCAATATTGAAGGGAAAGCTGTTTTGGTGTGTAAATGAAATGCCAAGATAAATTTGTATAGAGCTCATCAGGAAATTCTGGAACATTGATGTAAATATTATGTTTACTGTGAGAAATAAAAACACAAGAATATATAAAACATACATTTTTAATGATACTATAAACACCAACAAATTAAAAAAAACTTACAAGAATATTTCATTAGTTGTAAAATAACATTAAATGTGTAGAAATAATGCCATTACATTAAAATATTAAATTTTATGTATGATTACTTTTTACATCTTTTAGAAAATAAAACATTGTATCTATTGTATACAGCAAACATAATCAAATTAACAGGTGATGCAATTATTACTTTTATTATTATTCATTAATTAGTTTCAGTTGAAAATTAATGGGAAGGACAAAATCAATTGTGATCATTTGATAAATAATTTTGAATTTAAATCATGAATAATAAAAAAATGTTATCACTAAATTAATAAACTATATTTAAAAATGCATAGTATTAATTATTTTTTAGAAGGTCGTTAACTGTAAATTTTCCTTTTTTATTAAGTTATCGCAAGTGCAGTTTTTTAGGTCATTTATAATAATATGTTTTTAAGCCCAGATAGCAATAATATTAGAACTAGCATTCTTAACGCAGAATATGATTGTTGCTTGTTCCTGTTTGAGCACATATATATATTATAAGATTTTAGTTGGTAGCCAAAAAGACATAATCAAACAAAAATATATTTAAATCAAAACTAAATTTTGTTATAAAATAAAATAACTTTGATTATTCCACGTATTGCGCTACAAACTGTGACACATGTTTCGCCTCTTTCAGAGGCATCTTCGGACAGACTGATTTTTTATTAAAATGAACTTCCACAAGTTACCACCGAATCCATCGAAAGTACTAAGTTTTGTTATTTAATAAACATTGATTTTCAATATTTCTGTCTGTAATATTTGAAAAAAGATGCAAAACGACTGGAAGCCCTTTTAAGATTGGATTACGGATTTTTACCAGACATCTATCTATAATACAAACAATTCTGTTTGCGCAATTTTTTTTCAGTTGAATGATTTGAGTTTTAGATTAATTTAGGCTTAACAGAAAAAATTTTACCCTTCGAGTTTTCTCATGGACCATCCTGGTTTCACCTTTTGGTATCTCTAGGCATTCAAAATTTTCTTTCTGTCAGTTCGAGTTCATCCGTGCACTTGAATGCCTGAAGATACCAAAAGGAAGTGATCAAAACTTGATATTCAAGATCAATTGATATCAAAAAACATCAGTTGAAATCTTAAATTATAGTAAATAGTTAATTTTTATAATGCTGCGATGGTATTGACGTTTCAATTTTTGCTGGAAATAATTAAAAAAAACCTTTATAAAATATTATATAACCAACCAAAACATATAGAACTATAATTTAAAGACATAAAAATATCTTGGTAAAATTAATTGACATTTCATGTAATTATAATATTTATTTAATTAATTCACATTGCATAAGGTTGACAAATTATAAATTTAAGACTTTTACAACGAAGGAAAAAAAAATAGTATAATTTAAAATTAAAAGCAGTAGAAAAAAAATGGCAAGGAAGTGAAATGAGTAAGCTCCAACGAAATCAACATTAATACATAAACAATAGCATTCGTTGGAACTCATCCACATTTACAAGAAATATGTCGACATCCGAAGCAATATTGTTGAACACCGTTAAAGCGAATATGAGATCACTTTTATATACAATATGTCTTGTTTTATCTTAGAAATGAAACATGACAAATTATTGAAATTTCTTCAAGAATTGATTGTGTTGTTTTCCTTTAATTCAATGCAGACCAATTTGCTTGGCTTCAAAAGTATCCTTACGACAGCAAGAATTTAGAAAATATGTAAAACTTTATAAACAGACAAAAAGCATTAAATATGCTGACTGATACAATACGGCACAATTTTGATGAAGTTAATGTGAGTTTCAGTTTTAAGAGATTCTTTTTAAAATGAAATTAAATTTTCACAAATGTTTATTTAAATAAATATATCAGCCATGTATAATATTAGCTCTGTTTTAATTTATTTTTCATCAGTTGAAAATGATGACGATGAGCGAAAGCGGTCTAATTATTTTATTAATTTTGCAACTAGGACAAAAATAATGTGCGATAAATTAATTTAATAATCATTTTCGCTTACTCTTGAAATCCAATATGGTTCAAAATACACATTGTTATTATATATATTTTCATGTAACATTATGAAAGCAATAAACAAACAATGTTTTTTTAAACCAATTTTAGTTGTCCGTTTAGTGAGTGATGTGTCCGCCAACAAAAACTCAAATATACTATAGTGCTCAAATAGTAGACAAAGAAAGCCATCCTACTCGTCTTTATGTTTTTTTTGTATATTATCATCCCTCAGTTCAGTTTATCAGTAATCTTACAATATGCCGGAAGACAGATCTGAAAAACAAGGTATTTAAAATATTATAAAAATACAATCGGTTAGCTATTCATTATCAAATATGTTTGAGGAGTTTTTGAAAGTGATTTGTCACAAACTTTGAAAAATGTCGTTTAATATCAGTTCTGATAGTCCATAATAAAATTTATGAATGGAAATCACAATTAGTGTTCAAAAAAGGTTTTTTCTCATAAAAATTAAATCATAAATTTGACACATTCAAGCAAATCGTGATTTCTCCAACATTCAAATCTTCATTTCCCAAGATTTGTATTTCTGTGACACATCACATTTTTAATGTTAACTCTTCGTTTAGAGAAATGCCATTTCATTTATTTAATCAAAATCTACAAATTGATTGAATACCCTTATTATTTAAATATTTTACTACAGGAAAGCAAATATCATCAGTTATAATTTATACAGTTGGCGAACTTATTTTCCATTTTTATAAATTTCTTATAACTGAAGAAATAATATTATTTTTAGTGAAACTTCAAAGGCGCAAGGAAGTGCAATAATAAAAGGACTTAATTATTTGTTCATAACTCTTAAAATTAAAAAATTCAAATGTCAAAAAAAGGTATGGTGATATTCATCTATTACTTATCGTTAGTGCTACTATATATCATATAAAACCATTTTGGGTTTATTGACATTGTTTATTACTGATATTCTCATCCGATTCGCAATACACTCATACAAACCTTCGGCGTATTATGCTTGACTAGGAAAGTATTACATTATATGTACTTACTTTTCCAACATGGTAACCAAATTTATTTGGTTGATGTGATAATAAGCAATGTGTAACTACGATTCAATGACGGATATCATGTTCTTAGATATTTTCTCATACATCAGTCATCCAGGCATCTTTAAATAACGATCTCTAAGACATGCGAATGGTGACAGGAGCAACATTGTGTAAATATCGCTGCAACTCTTTACGTCTGGTTTCGATTTAGCCCCCAAAGAAACATCTTTTTCCTTTCGACGACATGATATTATTGGTAGCATACTTTTCTATCTCTACACCACAAAAAAAATAATAAATTATATTTGCTTTTTCAAACACTACTGTCACTTAATAAAAGTATGACTGACAGCTGTCATAAATAATAACCTAGCCAGAGACAATAACCTAGCATTCGTTGAAATAGCTGTTAATAAAATTCATTCCTAGCCATTTACATATCTATCATTATTATCTAATTCATAGTTTCTCAACCTTTTTAAGCCCGTGGCCCCCTTTTGAGTCTCATATTTTTCCGTGGCCCCCCTACCCCTAGTAATAAAATTCTCGGGGCTCGGAAAAATGAAAAAAAAATGTTTTATAGGTACAATAAAATTGTTTGTTAAAAAAAAATGTTCACAAAATAGTCTATACTTAATATTACATTTTTTTAAAATCCCTAGGGTACCCAACGTTGTACCCATCACAGCCCGCTATGGTTCACACTATTCTTACGGGGGCGTATTCTTCAGCGTTATTCGTGTTAAATTTGTTTCCGTAAATTTCTTAAAACTAGTTTGCATGCACTGCAGGGTGCAGAATGCTAAATAAAATAACGTTATCAAAAGAGTTTTTATGAAATTAATTCAATCGTTTTTCATATGACGCAGTGAGCTCTTTGAATGCTTTGTAATTTTCCCTACATGCAACTAAGTCGGCATGACCAACAGGACCACCAGGTGCGACTGTGGTCGTATAATCTTGAGCAGTTCTTCCCGTTCGTTGATCATGTTTGGACATTCTCAATAAATGTGATCAGCATCCTGAATCATATTGCCGTATTTATATTTTAGGCTATTTACTATCAGCCAACCTGGAAGAGCTTAGCAGTGAAGTGATCATGGTTAGTTATAAATTGGCCTATCCGAAAATTTGGAGTCGAAGCGTTGGTCTCCATTCGCATTTTTAAATTTTGAAAGAATTTATAAGATTGCCTGTCCTTAGAATAATTTCCCATCAATTTGACCAAATTCGCATTCTGATTCTTTTGAAGGGTCTGGTCGAGAAGGAGGCAGTCAAAGAATTCTCCTCATCTGGGACTTGACACCTATTATGTAGCATTGCTTTTGCGCCTTGAACTTGAATGTACCGATTTAACAAAAGTTTACCAAGCAGAACCGGCAATGCATTTGTAGAAGTAGTTCTGTATGCTTTTGTAAGGGCTATCAATGCACTGCATTATTCAGTTAGAAGAATTTTCTGTATGAGAATAAGGTTATAAAGCTTGTATCACGTACTTTACCAGCCACTCCTATGGATTGGGTGTTTGGCTTAAATTACTTAATATCTGCTACGCAAGAAGTTTTGGCATGATATGCAGTGGTGTAGGAAGGGGTCCTGCTGCCCGGGGCGGTACTTGAATTTGCAGCCCCATGGAAGACCCTAGAGAAAATAGCCACTTAGCGAAGACACTAAGCTTTGCCAATGATCAGTCTTGGTCTTTTGTATTGCGTTTTGATATTTGTGTCGAGCTGTGTCAAAAAATGATTTCGAAAAAGACATTCTTGAAGTCAATGGGATTTTTTAAAATTTTCTGGTTATAACAATATTAGGGTTTACACAAAGGTCCCATTTTTCGCAACCAAATTTTGACTATGAATCACGCAGAGAATTCAAAAAAAATAGTACATGATTATTTATAAAAGTAAAACATCAATACTTTCAACAATTGAAGCGATATATGTTTTATTCATAAAAAATCTTAATTCCTTGTTCAATCTTTACACCTTGAGTGGCTTAAGATTTCTGGCAATGAGCATTGAATTATCTTAATTAATTTTTTCCTCATCAAAAATCTGACACATCGTTTTAGGTTGGTCGATTTGCAAGGCAAAATGTTCAATTAGTTGTTTTTTTATCATCTCATAAATACGTCTTGATACTGAACGGAATTGCTCAAAGGAATCATCTGAATAATTGCATTTTCACTCTGATTCATAACTCTTGAAATTGCAAAATCAAAGATTTGGAAATATAAAGCGTTATTCTAGCTTTTGCAATTAATTTGAAAATTTCGTAAGAAACTTTTAATTAACCCAGTTTTTAATTTTTCACTGAATACTATAAATCCTATTTTTTTGCTGTGGAAACTTCTTAAAGCTTTTTGAATTATTCAAATGGCTTTTCTTTCATGTCTATGTGATTTGTATAAAATGGATAGTAGCAGTAGTAAAGCAAAACATATTTAAAGCACATGAGTTTCATAATATCATAGGGTGATGAAAGAAATCCGTGAACAATCCCTCAATACAATATTGTCGACAATTAATTTTGGATGCAGAAAAAATAGTAAGAAGTTTTTATAATAAATACATTATTTCTGCTACAATGTATTATTGTCCTACTGTATTATATTTGATTTAAGATAAATTTTAGTTCATTATATTTTGAGTGGCCGTGGCCCCCCTAAAGTCTGCTGTGGCTCCCCAAAACTGTTATTTTCTTCTGTGGCCCCCTTGGAGCATGCTGTGGCCCCCAAGGGGGCCACATGGCTCCCGGTTGAGAAACGCTGATCTAATTGATAGAGATAATTTTGTTGAGACTTATTTTTTTGGTATTCGGATTTATTTGTTTGAAAAAAATAATAATATAGAATAAACTAATTCATTTACATTTTAAGACTTGCAATATTTTTGTAAATTACTTTTTTTATATTTATTTCACTTTTTAAATTTTTTACAGTGATATTATGCCTTCTTTGGGTAATTTTTCTAGTCAATAATTATTTTTAAAGATAGCCATAAACTAGAACACGCTCGATTTAAGATAGAGTTTTTTTTATTTGACGTTTACCAAAAATCTTCAAATTTGTCTTTAGTAGAAGTTGACGTTGATGTCTGAGTGACGTTGCTTGCGGCTTTCGGTGTCAGATATCCACGGTTAAATGTTGTTTCGTGTATGAGACTGTGCACGGAAAATATCGGAAACCTAAATATGATATGTCTACTTTTATTCTTCTTGGGAGTCGTCTGCTCCCAAGGCGCGAGTGGTCAACTATTAGAAGGAATCTATTGCGGAAAAGACAATTGCTACGATGTGCTCGGCGTCCAAAGAGAATCGACAAAACTTGAAATTGCGAGAAGTTATCGACTGCTCGCTCGGAAATTTCATCCAGATTCTCACAGAACTACCGAAGCTAAAAAGGAAGCCGAAGAGCAGTTTAAAATAATCGCCACTGCCTACGAGATTTTGAAAGATGAAGAAGAGCGAAACGATTACAATTACATGCTGGATAATCCCGAAGAATATTACGCTCATTATTACAGATATTATCGTAGAAGAGTAGCTCCAAAAGTGGATGTGCGAATAGTGATCGCTGTAACCATTTCGATTATTTCAATCATACAATACTACAGCGCTTGGCAGCGGTACGAATCTGCTATCAAGTATTTTATGACCGTACCTAAATATCGAAATCAAGCTCTTGAATTAGCCAAAGAAGAATCGAAGGAGATTCAGAGCAAAAAAAAAGAAGGGTCGAAAAAAATAAGCAAAGCCGAACAGAAAGAAGAAGTAGAAAAATTGGTGAGAAAAGTTATTACAGAAAAAATGGACATCAAAGGTTCTTACGCTAAGCCTGAGATAATTGATATTCTGTGGATACAGATACTCATTTTTCCATACACTTTAACAGTGTATATTATTTGGTATCTGAAATGGATCTGGAATTTCTCCATGATGAAGAAAGAATATGGTGATGAGGAAAAGTTGTACCTTATCCGAAAAAACCTTTCTATGGGCGTTCATCAGTTCAATGCGCTCGAAGACGACATCAAGGAGAAATATCTCGATGAAGAGTTGTGGATAAAAGAAAACTTCACGGAGTGGAAGGAGTTGCAAGAAGAGATTACCAAAAAATCGTTGGCCGAAAACACTAAACACAAGCAGTACAGAAGATACATGAAAACTCACGGAGCGGGCAGAATGACCTTTGACGATTCATGATAACATAATTCTTAAAAAAAATTAACAAAGACTGTAAATGTGTGTCCTCATTCTGTATTTTGTTATTATTTATTAAGATTTAAATGTTATTTATTTGGTAAGATAGAAAAATATGTTCTCATAAAAGCTTTCGGTACTTATCTGTTAAACCATATGTCACACCTCCAGTAAAATACAGTTGTAAGTTTTCACAGAAATCCAACAATAGTCTTGATATTAACTGAGGTTTGTTTTTATGATTAAACATGCTCGTTTTCTAATTGTTTTTTTAATTCCAAAATTAAATAATAATGGAAACACTTTTATTTTCCATCTCGTCAATTTTTTTAAAATTCGATAACATGAATCAATTTTTTGTTCTGTGACACTAACTTATTTCAAGATATAATTTATAATTTAATACCGGAGTGAAAAATCACAAATTCAACCATATCCACATCACAAAAATAACATTCAGTCTACCAAGACTATTTTACTTAGCGTCAAATGTATCATACTAGACACTGTACATCTATATTTTACTTTTCCGCTTCTCACTTTAAAACTTCCAACTCTTGCCAAGTTGATCCTTTTTTTAGCGATTATGAAACTACAGATGATTCAGTAGACCGGAGCATCTAAATTGTAGTTTTACCACTGGCTCAATATTAAAACATTTATAATTTAGGAAAGTCTATCAAATGATTCCTAATTGAAATCCTGACAATATCAATAAAAAAAATTTGACCTCGAGTCACTTAAAAAAAATACATGGAGTTTGTCTCATGTCATTGACAAATTTAAAGATATTTGGCACATTGGCATTTTGTTATTTGCAACATCTCTAATGCCAAGTGTTTTCCATTTTTATGTTATATAAATAAGTTGTGCATCACTGACAGTTATTCAATGAATTCTGATCTGAACTATGGATACTTATTGTGAATGATAATTATATAAACCCAGACATTTGATTGGCAAATAATTGGCATATTGTATAACAGACAAGTACCAAAAATTCATCTCGACTCCATTCAAATATATATTAAAAACTGTTGTGCGTATGATATTGTGATTTTCACTGTCTAGTTAAGTGTTATCCCAAATTACATATTAATGAAATATATTTATTAACATTGTTAAATTGAATAATTTTTTGAAAGATATTTTATAAACCCCATATACGTAACGAGAAACGGATATTTTTATATCGCAACTCTGCAAAGGCTGCAGGTTGCTTTTACTTAAAAAGTGGGCTTATATATTTTTTTTCATTTAATATTTTCAATGTAACATAGAATATTTTTAACTATATAAGTGAAATAAAATTTCTTTGATTGCCAATTTCATTTATTTGTTTATTTTTATCTTTTTCATTCAATATTATTATTATATTATATATATTGCGAACCAAAATATTGTCAAATAGTTTTTTAAACATCTCGTAAAAAATATATTTTAATATATTTCCTCAATTAATGGATTCATCTTCATGAGACTGTTAGACTCCTTCGAATTCAATTTGAAAGTTAAAATGACATAATTCTCATTGCTGACTCAGTTACAGCTTCGAAAATACTTTCTTTAACCATTGTTATAAATAATGCAATCCAAATAATAAACACAAAAAACTGTTGCCAGTAGAAAGTTCTGTTCAATCATGCATGAATTTAAGATTGATTCGATATGGTTTTTGATAGCTTGACAAGTCAACAAAACCACCAAAAGCAAGCGAGAAGCTAATTAATATAGTGTCTATTTAACTCTAAACCTCTACATTTCTTCTACTTGCCAAAATCTGGTGCTTTTTTACAATTTTCTGATATGGCTGTTTAGTATAAATTTGAATCTACAAGTGGCTTTTATCCAAAGTATTTATTTTTTAATCCAGCAACGTTATGTGCTTAATAAATGTCTGAATTCTGTATGAGTAAATATATTATCTATAAACATATAATCCTTGATTATTAAGTGGATATCTGACATATAATCGACGGTAAGACAAATGATGGTGATCATTTTACTGAAATAATTTATAATGATTCAAGGCGGACGGAACGTCTTTTGCCATAAATCTTTTGTAACAAATATGGATCATTTACATTGTAGTAATCTTGTCTAAATAAAACTGAACACTTTAAAATGATCTTTTTATTATAAAAAACGATGGGTGTTAACACTTCAATGTATTGATCAGTAATAACATTTTAATGGAGAATTGGTTAGAAGTAAAAAAAAAATACCTTTTATAATAAGTATATTTTTCTTGGTAAAAATATAGTTGTGGTTTTAATAAAATAAATGAAGATATTCAATTTGAAAAAATAGTAGATTCAAAATACTTCAGTATTATAGAATAATATTTTCAATAAATCTTATGATCGAATTATGTAAGCATGGTGAGTAAAGAAGCAATGTAAATTTTAAAAAAGGTCATCAGGTAATTTAATCGATATCCTCAAGATAATTCGAATAATGGGCAACATAGTAAGATTGGCATGGTAACATTTCAATTTACTAATTGCTGTGTGTACAATAAATTGATTGCTTGATTATAAAAAATATTCAAATACAGCTGTATCAACAGGGCACGATGCTCAAATGGTTATAGTATCTTAAGTTATCAATCAGGGTTAGAAAATTCACCTTTCATGATTAACGAGTGTTCAAATCAATTCATTGCCGTGGTTGAAATCATAACTCGCTCAATTATTCTTTTATCAATTTTTAATAAAATTAGCATTACAGTCAAATAAATATACAATTTTTATCTGATAACAACATTGTATTTTATCATTGAATAAATTAATATCTAAGTTAAAAATAAAAAATCACCCAGCATTAAATTTCGTAGCATTAAACAGAAACGAAAGATTTTACAAATTTTGGAAAATACATCTCTATCGGCTAGTTGTTATGGTATCTTAATACTGCTGAAATCAATATACAGCGTGTCCGATAAGATAATAAAACACACATATAACAAGAAATTGAAAGAGTTGAAGAACAATGCTGAGATCTATTACATAACTAGTCATCTTTAATCTGCATTGTTTGAAAGTTATTGTCAACTTTCGAGCCTGAATGAATACTAGTTGTTTAAATCGGAATCAAAACTGATAAAAACAAATGAGCAGACTATTTTAGTAATCATCTGCAAAACTGAGCATCGGTAAATAATAACTGAAAAGTTAACAAACCGATAAAAGTATACAATAAGAATACATATAATCAAATCATACTTTTTTAAACATCTTTTAAAGGTCGTGTTATTCTTCAAGTAGACAAAAATAATTTCAGTTGCATAAAACGTGAAATACTCCAGCATTATGTGTTGGTATTTCAAGTTTTTTTTTTTCAGAAGCGAAAACTGGTAACCCTAATCAATCATTTTAATTATTTATCTGTTGCCAATCATGTTTGTGTGAACAGTTAAATATGAATATATTTGCACAAATATATATTGTGTACTGCAAGGTCGTTCATTGGTCTTTGTACAAAAAATGTGGTCATATATTTGAGAAGTTAAGTCATTTTATTGAAATGAATAATAAATGTTTGAAGTTGAAGTTTTTGAAAAATATTTCACCACAGTTGGGAATAATATGAAATCCTTTTTTTTCTAAACTATCTGAATAGAAAGTACAGTGAATCCCGAATATACGTGTATAAATTCAATACAATTTTTAAAAAGTGTATGCATTTTGCTTGGAGTATTGAGCACATTGATTTACACATTAGCATGGATTTGTAAACATACCATATTACATTAAGCGTAAAAATTATAACATAAAATCACAACAATTCAAATTTCAGATTTACACTCATGAAATGCTTAATAATCGCAAGAAAGTTGAATTTATTATCAAGAATTTTAGTTCAAAACTAAATGGGTTTTAACAGTGAAAGATTTTTTTTAAGTAAGGGATTGTCTCGTAAAAGTCAGTAAGACTCGTTGGATCATCTCAGTCAAACAGGAGAGAAAGGTAATGAAGATTCAAGAGCAGAAACAGAAATTAGAAATCGCATTA
Organism: Himalopsyche tibetana; assembly: GCA_030503985.1. Classification (NCBI taxonomy): domain Eukaryota; kingdom Metazoa; phylum Arthropoda; class Insecta; order Trichoptera; family Rhyacophilidae; genus Himalopsyche; species Himalopsyche tibetana. The sequence goes on from JAPJYX010000024.1 coordinate 21,241,119, forward strand.
TTCACAGCACCACACTTACTTCTTTCTGTTGACACTTTGTTAGAGTGGGTAATCAAATATATAGATATATAGTTCTTAGGAAAATTCAAATTGATATTAGAAAGTCATTTAAAGATTCTTGTAAACAAACATAAATCACGGATAGGGATTAAACATAGCAAAATTAATAGTCTGCTGTACAAAAGTATAGTATCTTAACCTTTCCACTGCGTATGACCGCTATGCATGTCCTAGCGAACATGCCCTCAGCGCGCGTGACACGAGTAGATGTCATGGAAATTTCAAACCCTATATAAGAGCTATCTATTGTGTTAGAATTGTATAACTTGGTTGAAAATATTACTAAATGTATATTTTACCAAATTCAATAATGACATTAGTCAAAAAAGATTCAATATAGGCTAAAATAATTTATTTCTGGAACACGCCGTGAACATACGTCACCAATGCAAGATGGCCGCCGTTGATTCATGGCGTTTCTTGTAAGAACTGTGCGCCATGTATTTACAAAATATGCATATATTATTTGGGATAATGTAAATAAGCGATCGAGTGCGGGTGAAATTGAAATTGTTCCGAGAATTTAATATTATAAGCATGGTATGGTTGTGGCGCAGTGTTCTCGGTCGCGCGTGACGGTATTTTACAAAATGGCGACGTCACGCCGCAATTGTATGAAGAATTATTGTTGAATTAAACCGAAAATACAAGAAATATTTTGTATTTTATTATTGAAAAAGTTACTTTGGGTGGCAATTAACATATTTGATTAGTTAAAAAAATATTACAACCAGTGGCGGTTCCTGACCTGAAATCTTGGGTGGGCTAGAGAAAAGCATAGCATTGTATACTATTTACGAAATTTACTTCATCTTATACATTAATGTAAGTAAGAAATAATAAAATAATAACCTTAAATTTGTCTTTCAAAGTGAAATAACAAGTTCAAAAAGCAATACAGAGCTTTCACTTTTATACAATACATCGATTTGGTATTTGTGTATGGCCCATGAGCTAAATTATTTTAGCCCCCAATGAATGACAGAAGCCAGTAAATTTGAAACACAGTCCTGTGGGTTTGATGACGTTTCCGTACATACAAATACAAACAAAATCGAATCGTGTTAGATTGCGTTCCAGTGTAAAGAAATATTGTCTATGATTGCGGGCTGGAAAGCTTTAGCCCCTGAACCTTTAATACATAGGTGTTGCCAGACTGACGTCACGTTGAATGTTCTCTATGAATTATTTATAGGGTTATTGTTTTTTTTATGCCGGCTCAGCTTAAAATTGTAATACAAAACAATCGAAAATATTATTGTAGGTAGACATGGCATTGTTTTATATTGACAGAGGAAAACTTAAGCAAAGATATTATATTCATTTGGGAAAGGTTAGTTACGCTTATAAATGTATTTATTTTGTTCAGCGGCCGAATTGCTGTTCATTTTTATTTAGCCATCTAAAGATTTGGGTGAAAAATGCAGGCGAGCTTAGCCCACCTAGCCCAGTACCTAGAACCGCCACTGATTACAACCTATATTTATAGTCGAAAGCGCGATAACAAAATCCGCAAAAAAGCAGCCGCGTACAGGGCATGTTCGCTAAATTTGGTGACGCGGGCAAAGGGTTAAAGTCGGATTATCCATGCAAACCCTCACCACCATTAACCCGGATAATCGAGTTTACTGCATATTCTTTAATGTATCCAAACAATGTGTTTTTCATAATTTTTATGTTAACATAAATGAAGGTAACAATAAATGCTACACCCCCCCCGCACTCCAGTCAATTTGACACTATTGGGAAACAATGTAAATTAATAATACAATATTTATAATTAGAATACAGAAAGAAAAACTGTATGTGCTTAGGAATGAATACGTGTCTCCGTTTCTTGCAAGGATCAGTGTTCTGATGTAACTTCAATCTTCAGACCAGCCAGTATTCCAAAATGTTAACGAAAAAAAAAAAAGTAGCTTTACAGATGGCTAACTACCCGAACATCCAAAAAAACATTCATTCATAAATATACACTGTAGGAGAATGTGTGATGCATTTTCTTCTCACCGTTTTCTCACATTTATAAGAGCTTCGCTGACATCAAGTTCTTTGATCGCCAACTAAAATATTGAAAAATAGCACTGGGTTAAAATATATTCTTAAATCTTAACACAAAATAGATTAGTCTAGACCAGTGGTTGGGAACCTGCAGCCTTGACTTGTGCGATTTTTTTTTTTTAATAAATTGGATATTTTTGTAACAAATACACAATTTAGGGTGTCAATGTTTTCTTTACTGCGGCTATATGTTGAATCAGATAAATGAATGTGGCGTTTAGAAATGAAAAGTTTCCCCACCTCTGGTCTAGACTAGAAAAAGGAAGGCAAACTGTTCTCTTCAAGTGTGCCAATGAATAAAACATTTGAGTATGTAAAATTCCGAAAAGAGCTAAAGTAATAAAAAGGTCTCGCGTCTTTTTATTTTGGGGATTCCGTAAATTCCAGGGCCAAATTTTGAAATCTACCAGCGAGCAAAATGTTCAAAGAATTGAAAATAATTTTGGAATCTTTTAATCCCCGAGTCTTGAAAAACATATTTGTACGGGTATGGAGGCCACGGAAAAATATGAAACCCAAAAGGGGCCACGGGCCCAAAAAGGTTGAGAAATTATGATATTCAAGGAGCAGCTAGGGATGGAAAAGTTATTCATCTATTTAGCTCAATGTTGTATTTCAAAGGGCCGAATAGATGATATAATACTGGCCTAAAATGTGTAGCAATAAAGATTTCATATTTCAAAATATTGTCATTGTACAACCAGTTAAGATTATCACAACAAAACAGTATAATATGTGCCGAAGCCTAATTTCCATAAAATTAAAAATGTTAGGAAACATGTATCCAACAATGTTTCATGAGGTACTTTTAAAATTATTTTATGTACATTACCATCGGCCTACTGATAAAAATGCTCGTTAAAAGTTGTATCTCTTACTTTTCTACTGATAGCGATTTTAATTTTAACCATAAAATATATTCTGCTGTATTATGAAAATTATGTTTCGTATAAAAAATATGTTAGAGATGTACCATTTTAACTTGACTGTGGCAGAACTCAGAACTAAAATTGTCGCCCTAGGACGAGTTGACTATGGCAACGTTAATGATCCGATGATGGCGCCCTCGTGGGCAGTCAAGTTACACTGGTACATCTATAACGCCCGCTGTGGTCTAGTTGGTTAGAGCTTGCTTTACCGATCAGGTGGGTCTGGGTTCGATTCCCGGTAAGATCAATGTCAAATTGGTTTTTTTTCAATTTTAATTTGAGATCTAAGACATGGGTGTTTGTGAAATCAATTCACCTTGAGTAAATCTCATGTGACTTTAAAAAATTCTCATCGAGTATATCTCGTATGATCTTTCAATTTCAAAATATTTGACGCATTGGCGTTAGCTGTAATGTCAAATATTTTTTTAAAAAAAAAAAAAAATAACATGTCTTGAATATTACTTATGATTACTATGCAATAATAAATCAAGTAGCTAAAATTTTAAATATCAACCAAAGTGGGCACGCTGACACAACCATGAGCTAAATAAACTCTACGGTGAGTCGGATTTGTAAAAACTCAACGCTTATATATCACACAAGGTTGACTTTAAACATACAAAATGTCTCACATTTACTACCCCTGAGGGAAGACAAAATGTTGGAAGACCTCGACATAGCTGGACGAACTGGGACCTGCAAGTGCTGGAGGTCAGCGACTGGTGTAGGAAGGCAGGGGATCGATTGGAGTCGAGAAGATTGATTGAGGCAACCAAAGTTCACCCCAGACTGTCAAAATGAAAGGTCAAGATGAAAGGACTCGATTCGTATAGGCATCATATGATCCCCACGGCGGTGAAAGGATTAGGATTGATAATACTATTGATTGGAGGTGTCTGATAGAACACCAATTAAACATTTCAATCATTTAATGTGTTTCTCTCTTTATATGTTTTGTCCGTCTAGAAACTTTCAACATAACGGCCAGTTAATGGTTTATTAATATATTGCACTGTATTGATGTAATTACAAAAAGTACTACAAGATAACATTCTCATTATATGCTGTTAGTAAGTTAAGACATACTGTTATTCGTTATATTGAATAATGAATATTAGTTTCTTACCATCCAATCCTCCATATCTAATGAAAATATAAATTGGTTATTCTCTACAACGGAGCTATTTTCATCATTTTTCATTTGGTCTTTTGAAACCGGTGATATGTGTGGTAATCCGGTATTTTCATCTGAAAAAATATATTTTATTATTAGCGATATCAGCTATATAATTGGAGATTAAACATGAGTGAAAATATCACTGATTTGATGTTGGAATCTGTGGACCGGGTTTCTTATTCAATTAAATAATTTGTGTCTGTTACAAATGAAGTATTTTTTTTTAAGCACGATGACAAGAATATCCAAAAGTTAGCAAGATCGTTGCTGTGGCAGTGTGAAATCATAACTATGTATTAGAAAAATAATAAAATTTAAAAAAAAAATATTGGTTGATAATGAAAGTTCTTCAGTGTGTTTTTAAAAGACTTCTCAGTCCTGGAGAATACAGAAGACTTAGTTCAGCAAGCTAAGCCGACAATATATATGCTTGCATTTAAGTTGCGTGTTATCATTTTGATAGATATTGATAAAATTCAAATCTAATGAAGACTGGCTTTGATTTAAATGTTTCTCAATGTCTAATGGCGCTGAATCCAATGTTCACTTGCCAGTTCTTACACTTTAATATCAAACAGTAGAACGATAATTACATGAACAGTATACTGTGTCAAGTTCTAATTTTATAATTAGGCATAAGCAGTTACCACTGTCTTAGAATAAGGATGCTACAATTCACAAAACAAGTGCCGTCAAGCTGTGTCATTTAATTAAATGGGTAAAAAATGAGTACTGAACTTAGGTTGACATTCGGGTAATACTCACCAATACCAATTGCAACGATGCCATCTCTCACAAGAAAAGAAATGTGATAAATATTTTCGATTGTCCTCCCAAAACTACTCGGATCTAGTACCAGATGTAGAAAACTTAAAGGCTTGCAATCATTCTTCTTAAACAACTGGTTTATTAACTTTTTGATGTGAGAAACAACAACGGTATCTTCTTCTGATTTCTCGATGATTGTAATATTTTCAGGGTTCTCAGTGGTGTGAACTTTCTGGCGGTCTAACTTTTTCCTGGACCTCTGAGGTCTTTCCGCAGGCAGGCCGGGTAGGAATGTTCCTCGGAGATTGAGAAAGCCCGGTGGATGATTTGGAATGCATATTGATGACCAATAAGTTGGATTACAACGCTGAAATAGGGAAATGAGATTTATGTAGTATTTAAAGAGAAGAACAATAATGAGGAGTATGTTTTTGAAAAACTAAAACATATTATAGAAAGATATACAAAGATAAAGTGGTAGAAAGGTAACCTTTAGGCAATCAACATTATTAGTTTGTATCATAATATAAAGATCGCATGACTCAAATTTACTGACAATGGAGTAATACCCAACAAACAATCATAAAAATAAACAGTGTTTAAATCTAATCAATGTAAATAATTGAACATTATGAACTTAAGGGGGTCATTTTTCACTGAAGAAGTCAACATCATCAGAAACAAAACTGAGTATTACTAGAAATACAAAGAATACATACAATAATTCTACTATTTCGAGAAAAACATTAAATTAGTTACGAGTATTTTGAGTTTTAATCATATCTTACAATGTGGTCTGCCAACTCATCTGGATCATAGACATTGGTGTTCCCACTCATATTTTCTACGCAGAGAGTGGCCATTTCAGAAGTTGCTAATAAAACACGCGAATCAAGCAAACTTTCCCCGGGATGTTGGACCTTTTCTTGGATCGGCCCATCACTCAATAATTTGCCAGCTTCTTTTACAACATTTCGTGTTTTTTCTACGGTCTCAATTCCATATATTGCATTGTCATCTAAAGAAAACATACAAAACCATATTTGTTAGAGACCCATCAGAATTTTCTTGTAAGGATAAAAATAAATATTTCAATATTCTCATCGCAGTCCCCCAATTACCATAACTTTTTTTGGTAAAATTGCCATACTCCCTAGCACGGACTATTGGGGCGAAAAACTTCACAGACTAAGCTAAAAACAACGCCACGATTTAAAATATTCATTGAAGCATCCCGGAAGCACGTTAAAATCACACATTATTATGAAGAACACTGATAAATAAATTGGTAAATATGTCATTCAGTAGCACCGACTATTGCGGCAAAAAACTTCACAAACTAAGCTGAAAACAACGCCACGATTTAAAATATTTTATTGAGGGCTTGATAATCGCGTTAAAACCACACGTTAAAAAGAAGAACACTGATAAATTATACGAAATACGAAATCTTCGCCTCCATTATTCGTAATGGACACGCGCGCGGCAATAGTCGAGGTGCTACTAAATGACATATTTACCAATTTATTTATCAGTGTTCTTCATAAAAATGTGTGATTTTAACGTGCTTCCGGGATGCTTCAATGAATATTTTAAATCGTGGCGTTGTTTTTAGCTTAGTCTGTGAAGTTTTTCGCCCCAATAGTCCGTGCTAGGGAGTATGGCAATTTTACCCTTTTTTTTCTAGCTTTGAATGAGTAACATTCAAGGATGGAATCCACAGTACAACCATAGGTATGGTTTGTAGAACTTTAATTTTGATAAATTCGTACAAGTCAGCTGGTGGAAAAATATCCTTAGTTCCTACAAAATTTGGCGGGAGAATTTCATACAGCTATTTAAAAGGTGTTCGACGCGTTGAATAAAATGTAATTTAGATTAACAGCAAACAAATCACAGGTCCTAAATACATTATAAAACATTGACAACATTCCAACATTATATTGCATTGTAAAATATTGCTTTTTCTTACCGAGTGTTGAAACATTTTCCAACAATAATCTGTATTGATGCTTTCTTTTGTAAGTCCCCATACTGTTGGGAGATGACATTTTGAATTCAGCACGGTATAATTATTTTATTAAAAACTGCTGAACAACAAAACATTCAAATATTTACCGAGATGTCACTTTTTGTTTGATGATTAGGAACGTTTTGTTGGATAACATGAATAGTCCATAGAGAATATTTTAGATTCGGAATAAAACCTAAAATAAGTCTCAAAAGAAAGCGCTGCGTGTAAAACCGGAAATTGTACAGAAATTAAACTACCCTTAGATTTCAGTAAATTGTATAAAATAAAGCAGTTTTGTTGCTAAAATAATAAACATTGATTTAATAAAATTCAAAAAAAGCGGGGCGCTTTCTTTAACAGTTTTATATTAAGTGAAGTTTATTGGTTGCGGACTCATTTGAATACAGCAATACTACTTTTACTCAACTTTTACGCGCGAAGTTTTGCAGTTTTGTAAAGCGCTTTATTTAAAAAAATATTTTATGTTAAAGCTAGTTAAAAAATAGGAAAAGCCGTTTTCTATCGGATTTTAAGTGTTCTATCGATAAAGAAATATTATTTATTTTTTATTAAAAAAACTACTACTAAACTAAGTACCATTCTTGTTGTAGAGCTACGAAGGAATAATATTTTTTTTACTAATTTTACAATCATTATACCATTTTACAAAGTTGTATATTAATTTATTATTTATGTATTTTAGATCATCAATAATACATATGACGTGACTTAAATAAATACTGGTCAGCTCAATAACAACCGCAAAGGATCAATCTATCTGGAGAAGATTTTAACTTTTTTTCTCTTCTTAAACGTGTCCACTCCCTATGGACGATTTCCTAATGCAGCTTATCCTCACTCAGTTGCTCAATTTTCTTTTTTTTGGAGAGAAAGGCAGGGGTTTTTCGGATTATACCCGCGGGCGCATATGCATTCTTATAACTATTGTCTTGAGTCCGCTACAAAGTATTTAACGACGATTTTTTTAAAAATAATATTGTCAATCGAAATATAAGACATACATATTTATTTTGCTTTGCGAAAAAGTTTTACTCCCACACTGTAGTTATTTGGTAATAATATAATAAATGTAACAATGATACTTAAATCTTGTTAATTTAGAAACTTGGGGTGCGCCCACCACTATTACCTTTACTTTCCAATGCGCTCGCTACCGCAATAAGGTTTAGAAACCCTGGAGTAGGGGATGGAAGGATTAGGATGGACAGGACTAGTGGTAAGCTAATCGCTTCCTCTACGGCCGGTTTTTTAGGATAGGATGAGTATGAGGGAGTTTGAAACATCACCGACATGAGACACCCACGCACCCACATGAGACATTTCGGCCATTGCCCTATAAAGGGTTAAATTGGTTAAAATGGCAACGGTGTTCACGGGGGGGTTTGAACTATTGACGAAAAAATCAGAATTATGACGTGACGAGTATTATCAAAAGTTCAATAATATTAATTTTCTCAATAGTGGGTCAACTCTTAACTAAACGATCTTTGATATATTTATGTCAAATACAATCACACAATAGTTTGACGATACAATTATGATCAGTGGACATCAGTGGCGGTTCCTGACCTAAAATCTTGGGTGGGCTAGAGAAAAGCATAGCATTGTATACTATTTGCGCAATTGTGCATGTTTCCACTTTGCCTTATTCATTAATCTACAAGCAAATTAACAAATACTACGACACTACTGCAATGCATAAATTATTATATAATAAAATCAATGCTAATGTAACTAAGAAATAATAGAATAATAATAGGAACCTTAAATTCGTGTCTTTCAAATTGAAATAACAAGTACAAAAAGCAATACAGAGCTGTCACTGAGATTCAATACCTGTCACTTTCATACAATACAAAGATATTGGTATTTGTGTTTCAATGTATGAGTATGGGTGTCATGGGCAGATTCAATTTAGCCCCCCAACGAATGAGAGATGCTTGTTAATTTGAAACACAGTCGTGTGAGTTTGATGACGTTTCCGTACATACAAATACAAAAAAAATCTAATCGTGCTTGAATGCGCCCCAGTGTAAAGAAATATTGTCTGTGATTGCGGGCTTGAAAGCTCTAGCCCTTGGGCCGTTAATACATAGGTGTTGCCAGACTGACGTCACGTTGCCTGTTCTCTATGAATTATTTATAGGGTTATTGTTTTTTTTATGCCGGCTCAGTTTAAAATTGTAATACAAAACACAATCGAGAATATTATTGTAGGTAGACATGGCATTGTCTTATATTGACAGAGGAAAATTTAAACAAAGATAATATATTCATTCGGGAAAGGTTAGTTACGCTTATAAATGTATTTATTTTGTTCAGCGGCAAAATTGCTGTTCATTTTTATTATTTGGGTGAACAATGCAGGTCGGACTTAGCCCACCTAGCCCAGTACCTAGAACCGCCACTGGTGGACATAAGAACAAAGGGAACATTGCTTAAAATCAAATCTGCGTATTAGATTTAAACGTAAAAAAATAAAGAAATATTTAATCCACATATTCTGTATTTCACTGCGCATTGGGCTTAGTTTCGTGTTTTGTGTTCAGTTATTTGACATATATTTGCTAATATGAGATATAATGTAGGTATTGTATCGACTTTTTTCGGCACATAAGTTTACTCATAAAATTCATGATGAAATAATTAATTGTCTTTTACATAGAGTATATACTATTGGAGTTTATACCATTCACTCATTTAAAATTCTTCATGTATTTATTGTCTATAATAAATATTTCAGAAATAGATAACTAATTAACACGCTTCGATATAAATACATGAACAATTTAAAATGAGTGAATGGTATAAATGTTATGTTTGAATATTATTTCATGAAATATAACTGCCGCTGCATGTACAAGGGGTGCATTGATCCAATGCCACATTGACCGGCCGCCACTGCATGGAGTTAACCCCGTGACATATGTCGTTCTGGGAAGTAGTATGACAAAATAATTTACATACATTGCTTACATTGCTGTTTAATAAATTGTGTAGAAACCCATTGAAAGATATTTAGGAATCCGTGACGCTCACCAACTATTTTATGATAAAATGGCTCACTTAATCATCAATAAATAATTTAATAAATGTATTACTCAGATATATATTTAACTCCCCTGTTTTATTTGTATACTGATGTAAGCACATACTTACCTACATGACAATGTTAACTGTTTTTTTTGTCATTTATAGTAAATTTTATGATAACTTAGACATAAAATGAATTAATTGATTTATAATACAATAATAAAACGTGTATATAATATTATTATACTGGGTAATGTTATGAAGATTGCATAGGCTAAAAATAAAAATATATTTTATTTTGTTGGCATTGTTGAGGTGTGTCATATATCAAATCGTATTCAGGTATCACTGTTATATAATGATTATGTTGTTATAGCTTGCAAAAGTTGTAAATTTTCCGTAATATACAAGTACATAAGCGATTTAAGCTATGTTTCCATGCCCGCTCCCATCGCACATGCACTCACAATAGAGTTGATCTTCAACAGAAACTTTTCTAGGAACACTACCTGTTACTAAGTTGGTGAATCTCTCTTTATTTTTAATTAGGAATATGGCAGGACTAGTGGTTAGCCAATCACTCTCGCTAAGTCCTGTTTTTGAAATCCGATATATGGGAGGGTACTATAGACATAACAGTAATCTATGCCGACGTAAAAATAATGCGGGTGCTTAGGATCACAAAGTTTAGCGACAAGGCTTAGATTTAAGTTCACTAAGGTGATTAACCGTTTGAATACCGCGCAAATAATTCATTAATATGTCCCAGAGATATTGCGTCTTTATTATTAAGATAAAATACATTACTTAAATAAATCCGGGATTTATAGATTGCAATGCTCTTGTTGTACAAAGTTTTATATCGGCAAAACAGAAAGAACATTGAACATCCGAGTTTTAGAACATATGGCAGCCTTTAGATTGAAAAAAGACACGTCTACTTTTGCTAATCACTTAATTTCGGAAGGACACGTGTTCAATCAGGAACAAGGGATAAAAATGTTACACCCAAATACGGACAGTCATAAGCTCTTTTTCCAAGAAATTTTAGAAATCAATAAAGCACAGTTGCAAAGTCTTCCGATTTTAAACGAAATAACAAATTTTCCCACATCTCCTCTTCTATACCCTATATAACCATAAAATCATATAATCATAAAACCTTTGCCGACAAACAGATTATATAATTCTTGAAACTGCTCACTACACAAATCTGTTGGCATTCCCATGAGCTCATCCTTTTCGCCAGCAATGGCTTTGGACTCAGTGATGCATTTGTATCTTATATAAGCACGAAACTTTTATTTGCTAAGCGTCAGTTCAAGTTCATCCGTGCACTTGAATGCCTGAAGATGCCGAAAGGCGAAACCCGGGTCGTTAGTGACAAAATTTGTGAGAATGTACATAGTTTGAACGATTCAAATTTAATATTGAAATTCCACCAAGCACCTTCAGTCGAAATCTTAAATTAAAAAAAAAAAAAACTTTAACACAATATATCAGGCATTAGACTCCTGGTTCTGGTAATAAAGTAAGTTTATGGACCTGGTATTGTTCTGTATTATGACCAGTGGTGGTTCGTGAACTAAAATCTTGGGTGGGCTAGAGAAAGGTTTAGCATTGCATACTATTAACGAGAATGTGTATGTTTCCACTTCACCTTATACATTAATCTACAAGGAAATTAACAAATACTACGACACTACTGCAAAGCATAAATTATTATATATAATAGGGTTATTGCTTTTTTTATGCCGGATCCGTTTAAAATTGTAATACAAAACACAATCGAGAGTATTATTGTAGAAAGACATAGCATTTTTATATTGACAGAGGAAAATCAAAACAAAGATATTGTATTATTTTGTTCAGCGGCCGAATTGCTGTTCATTTTTATTCAACCATCTAAGGTTTGTTTTCTCCACATTTCGGGTGAAAATTGCAGGCCGGGATAAACCCACCTAGCCCAGTACTTAGGACCGCCACTGATTATGGCATTGGTAAGCGTTAACGGTACCAAGTACATTCCATTTTAAACGGACAAATAGTCAATGGTTTCCAAGAAAAAAATCGAAAGTTTTCAAAGCATTTTTTTTTTTTGTAAACATTGAATTTTGAGAAAAAATGTGCCGGATCGCCGTTCCATCGTGTTACATCAGAAAAAGGCCCTGCTTGATAATATAAATTTTTATTTAAAATATTAGTTATATTTGATATTAAAATGTCGCTTGATTACTGGTTTTGTTTATGTTTTTATTATTACAACGTATTTAAAAGTGCAAATTTGCGCAATGCACATTTAAATTCAGCTGACTCAAAAAATAAATAGTAAAGCATTCGTGCAGAGTTCATTATCTTCAGACTTGCAAGTAGTTTCGAAGCAAAAGAACAGATGATCCACATAGCAAACTTATTTTTGAATGAACTCAGTGTCGAACGCTGTGCCAGTTGCCGCTAATCAGGCGTCGGAAAACTGTGGAAAACTCTGGTCATGTAACCGCTGTCATCATTGTGCGAGATGTGATGACCGAGGCTTAGGTATTAGTTAATAGCCCTCATATCGCTCAGGTGGAAAATTGTTGTGAGTCGCAATTATTTTCGCGATAAAAGACGTTTTAATCTAGGCAATATTGTGTTATCTTTACGTTGGAAGATTCATATTTAAGGACGAGCTATTCTAAGTTCACACTAGTGCCGATTTTGCAGTTTGCTTTGAACTAACGGTGCATCGTAACGTAATTTCAGTTACCCTCAGTCATGGATGATGATATTTCAGATGAGGTAAGTTTTTTAAGGATTAATTAATTTTTATCTTAGTTTCAACTATACTAATTTTGTTTTTTTGTGACATATAAACGTCATTGGAAATAAATTTTATTCATTTTATGAATACATCGCAAGGTAAAGCGACCTTCAATCAATTAAATAGATATTAATTTATCTTATAAAGTAGTGAACTGTATAGATTGTTTATTTATATTTGATTTAAGTGTTTAATTTCTAAAAAATGAATTTTATTTTATTTTATTCCGTAATGTTGTTTACGTTTTTAATGACACTCAATGTTTTTTTAACTATTTTAAATATGACATGTATGCAAATATTAAAAATAAGGACGGGGTGTATGTTATAAAAACACTGATATTATGTATTACCGAGTTTAAATTCTTATATAATTTGAAAAACATCAAATTGAATAGCATTGTAGAGGTAAGAACAACTACAGATACTGCGCTCGTGTATACGAAAAATAAATGCTATCGAGGAAAATTATTGTTGGGTCGTAAATTATAAGTCACCTGTGGTATTTATGAAGGAAATTATATCGTAAATTGTAAGACGATAAGCTTTTCAGAATATTCATTATGTTGATAAAAGGCTTATGTTATTTAATAAGGTATATTAAATATTCACAATTTCAGAAGATACTATCAAGTACTGCAATATGATTTCACGTAGGCTTGCGACTATTGTATTCAATTTCAATCATTCCAAATAAAAAGGGGAGTACAGAGAATCAAAATAAATAAATATAAGAGGCTGTGAGATACATATAGTAATTATGTTGGTTGACCATTGAATACTATCTAGAATAAACCTTCGTATGTTGTTTACGTTCAAACCGCATTCTTATATTACCTCTCGCTAATTTACCTAATTTAAAAGTTTTTTTTACTTACCGTTCAAGTTTTCAATCTTTGTGAGTTTACTTTACTTTAAGATCAAATCCCAGCTCGAATTTTTATTGGATCCAAAAAGATTTTTGAAATAATATTTGTTTATTTTACCTTTTTCTTAAGATTATTATTTTTTAACACCGTTTGGGGCTATTTTTCCAGATTTACAACCTTAGCTTTACATTCTTTCACAATTTTGTATTACCAATTACTTTCCTAAAAAGTTCGATTGGCATCTGACTTAGTACTTGAAGTACTATATCTTTGTTCGCTTCCATCTATGAGGGATTTATGACACCCTTCATTTTGGAAGCGGTCAAGATTTATTTATCTTTTCTTCCCATTCCTCCTAAATATGAAGACTATATCTCGGATTGCAGGTATATAAAATTCTATCATGATTCAAATTACGTGGCGTTTTGCGGTGCACGCTCCGTATTTAAGAACTCGTTGTAATATTATGAATAAAAAACACGTGATGAGGGGTCAAGAATGCAATCTCAGAACTGTGTTCATATTATTGATATAATCAACTGAACACGGAACTGACGTTGACCCTCCACCACACATTAGTTCTCACGCGCCTTCAATAAAGCAATGACAAGCCAATAAAAAAGTGCTACATTATCAATTCTGTGTTGTTTCAATTGCACTGATACAAATAAAGAGGTGTGATTAAAAGTTATTAAAGAATTTTCGAAATGTACAAAAATAGGAATGCTCAAGATATGTCGCTGAAAGTCTAGCTAGACTCTAGATTAATGATCGCAAATTTTTATCCGTATAATTGTGTCAATCAATATTTCAAATCAATAGGATTTTCATAAATAATAAAAAATCGGTATATGGAGTATATCTCTCTTATAAAATAAAATAAAAATACATCCGCGTGAAATTTAATTATAAACACTGATTGAAACAGTGACAGCGCTAGACATTTGGTCGCCCCATGCAAGATTGTATTTCTCCGCCCTAGTTATAAAACTCCCTTACCTGAGGGCTACAAAACGTCACACTCTAAGAAAATCCGTTAAGCGCTGCAAGCTTTCATGAAAAATTTGTGGCGCTGAACGAATTTGCTTAGATGGTGAAGTTTCATGGCCATTGACTTAGGTGCTAGATATTTGACCGCCACTTCAAATTTACCGCTACAGGCGGTCGCCTGGTCCGCTTCCACGTAGCGCCGGCACTGCTGACTTTCTATAAATTGCTTAATATAAGAGATTAGAAAACACAATCAATAATAGAATTCCAAAATATTTTGGAACTGAAAAAAAAATACAAAAATGTTGAAACAACTGAAAATATTGCTAGAGCTCATACACTTAACACTGCTATGTTATCTCAGTGATTTTGACCATGGCCTCGTGTTTAAGGCATAAGACTTTTAAAATCTAAAAATTGACTACACTTTCAATGCACAGTGTGATATAGGTATAAGTTTCTTTTTTGAAACTATAAACTGGACTTGATATCGAAATAAATAATAATACATTTAACACTAATAAATATATTTCAATTAGTCGTTTTAAGTGAGTTCACTGTCAATTACTCGACGAGAGGAATTATAACAAAAATATATTAATTTCTCTACCCGTTGTTTTTGTCGTATCTTCTTATCAGTTTTACATACTTAATTTTGTATACATAACTCGGTTTCGATGTATATTTTTATATGTTGATAATGCTTGCGATTGATGAAAATCAGTATTGTGAAACTTCTTGTTTCGTCTGTGGGCCACCATAAATGTCATTTAGGGCTGTATGTAGCCCGTGGGCTGGTTGTGCGTCATTCTCTAGAAGCACCGAAATATTTAAAGTTTTTAGGGAATTAATTCAGTCCTGGATTTGACTTAATCAACCTTACGCATGTATAATCATTATCACTAGAAAACAACATTACGATACTTTCAATATGCGATGTTTTTATTTAAATGTAAGTATTCTTTCTCTTGTAGATTTAAAATGGTATGCAACACAGTTAATTTAAAAAAAACATGAGTTTAAATACTTGTGTTGTTACATTGAATATCTAAGCTGTTAAATGTTATGTCATTTTTAACCACCTGAACATACATATTTTTCATCACGGTCGAGACAACTTTTAAAAAATTAACACAATATTACATGTTGATGATAGTACAATTGATGGTTTCATTTTTTTTACGTATTTCAGGTATATACATATAGTTCGGCAACATCGAAAAAAAATCATTTACAATTCAGGCAGTTTCAATATCTATTTTAGATAAATTCACAATAACATTTTTTTACAATCATGTAGTTTCTTATTTTGTATAATTCATATTTGAATAACTTATTTTTTACTGGATTTATTTCTTTATCGAAATTGTTTAAACGTATTTCAAGCATTGCTATCGAAGTCCGATCATTCAACTGTGACTGAATAAATCGGGAAATTATAGCGCTACCTACCTAAATAAAACATATACAATTGGTTAAAATTAATGAATATATGTTAACGTGATGAAATATAGATGGCATTATTACAATAATACTTATGCTTAGTTGAATAGTTTTTATGTATCTTTATAATTGTTTGATTTTTACGATTGAAATTGCTATGAAATTCTTACAATAAATCGAGAAAAATTGATTTGAACCGCAGTAAATATTAAATTTTATGTTTATATTCTTTCGTATCAAACCTATGATAATGGTCATCTAAAAATCTATTTAATTTTATCATTAGATATATTTTGCAATTAAACATTTTCAATTGCAATCTAAAATGTTTACCAGTCGTGTAGTGCTAAATTAAAAACGTACCAGGGCGATGCTTATTTTGATTGACCGTCAACCCCCATCCCTAAAAAAAACAGTGAAAATTGAAACGTTTTTACATTCTCTGATTTTAGCAATTTTCAATTTTTTTTCGGCATAAATGTGTCACTTTAATTTAAAGTGCTCAGCAAAATTTTCTGTACGGATTGTAATTGAGCAGCTCTGTGATTCTCGTTTAATCATACCGTAATAATTGAAGTCTATTATATAGAGATACTAGAAACATGATATTTTAAGCGGAAAGATTAAACATAACATGATTGACAACAGATTTTTCCAGTTTTGTATTCAATCATTTCAGGGTGAAATATTCTTTAAAAAATATATTTTCCTTAATATTGATATACAAATGCGCACGAATGGTTATTGAAATTATTTTTAAAAATCCGAAAAAGAAGTGATGGGGCGGCGCCCCTTCTCCACTACACCACTGATGTTTACCACTTTGGTTGATAACGATATTTTAATAAATTTAGTCGTGTGTAAAATCGGTTATTAAAACACATATTGCGATAAAAAAAACTATGTTGAAAAAACTTTTTTGAATTATATTAAATATTTTAGTAATATAAGTGCTTAAGTAAATATTTTGAAACTCTGCAGATATTTTCTTGTTGCTGAAAAAATGTGCGCTAACACTTTAACTTCTTACATTCTTGATATAATAGTTAAGTATTTTTTCTTTTCAGTTTCCTTGCATTAAGCTATATCAATTTGACATAATATGTTTCTTGAAATTTATCAACTACATGAATAGCCGTTTATGACATCATTATTGATAATATCCCTTCAACAAGCTCGCCGTCCTGCAGTATTCATCAAGTGCCATTACGAGGGGTGATCATTAGAATATGACTCATGCTATAAATGATTTCTCTTGACACGTTTTATTAAACAATTATTAACCCATTCTACTTCTATTACAATGAACTGCCATTCGATATTTAATTATTCTTAGTGGTGGATTAAGTAAATCAACTGTTTTTCACGTATTTTAACAGTCAGATATGAACAAATAAAACATGCAAGTACGCTCAATCCTCTTTTACACGGAGGATATATTCCATGTAAATCAGATGTGCAAAAAGCCGTCGAAAAAAGATGAAGTGAATTTGGATAAATGTATGACAATGGTTTCATAACATTATTTTTACCGTGCTATTTTGAAAACATGAAAATAAATAAACCATGTCAAAAAGTATTATGAGATTTTTTTTGTTAAAAATTTTTTCATTATGAAATATTTAGGTATACATGTTTTATTTATATGTAATTCAAAGATTAATGTGATCTTGGTCTTTGTTAATTTTAAGCGAATACTTTATAACTTTACTTAATATTTGTAGTGTTGAGCCGCACAATCAAATCCAAATTTTTATCAGTAAGCCTGTTTCTATAAACCGATTTATTCTCCTGCATAAAAGAAAAAGCTTGATTAAATTAACTAACTATTTTTTTTACGTGAACAAATATATATTATGTTTAATTTTGAATAAACCCATTTGAGGGCCGCCACAAACTTCAAAAAGGGCTTCGCGGTCTGCGGGTTATGCGTCATTGTGATATAGGGTAAAGATTTTGTTGTTTTTTCACCTTATTACAATGAAGTTCTATCGAGTAAATGTCAATTCAATCAATGAATCAAAACCGTGTAAAAACAAACTGTTTTAAAAAAAAAGTTAAGTGTATAGGGTTCTATAAATGACAAGCGTATATCAGGTTTACAACACAAACTTGTATAATTGCTCAGATGTTATTCTTTTATTTTGTTTTTTCTTACTTTTCCCATTCATTTTACTGACCCCGTCTTGGAAAAAATATTATAATTAAGTACATATATGTAGAGGTAATCAAAGGGTTGAGGCACGGGTCCAAGCGGCAAGTGGGCTTGGCGATTACGTCAATTCAAGGAGCGAAATACAACTGATAGCAATTCAACAATCAGTATTATGCAGTTGCCAATTGCCCACTTAAAAATAGATTCGCGTACAAATAGAAATGCAGCTGCGTTGGTTAAAGAGAAATACGATTCATCTATAGCAGGGGCGGTCATATATTTTTTTATAGCAGTGACTATTTGATAAAATCATTGATGGCGATTGGCTGATAATGCTGATAGTGCTACCACTAGAAGGGATTAGATTTGAGATATTTACCTAATGTCCTATATACCCTTTTAGTGTGTTAACTGTCAACTCTTGGTAGAAAGCCATTGTTTTCGACAAAATAAATCACATTTTTTGTACTTTTTATAATGATATGGTCCGGTTTCGCATATTACGAACATTATCAACTGATACAAATCAGCAGGTAAAAAATTGTCACAATGTTATTTGTTTTCATTTTCCACACTGCTAAACATAAACAGCAATGGTTTTATCATTCAGCAAAATCTTTAACATCCTTTTGAAAACAGTAGTTTATAATAATATTTTTAATTTGATTATAATTAAATATTTTTTATTGTTTGTTAATAATTACTCCGCATTTGTATGAATGTGTTAAAGTACAAAATCGTTACTGTAATATGGGCATTATAAAATAGTATGCATTTAAATATGTATATAGATTATCTAGAAGAGAATAGTTATTAGTATTGTCCAAAGACGTTCAGCATTTGCTATTAAAATTGTGTAATTAAAATCACATTAGCTTTATAATGAACAATCGTGTTGGTAATTTTATTGATGTCAATCGGATTGTTCACAATTAACTTACTACTCTCAACTGTTATAAAGTAATCACGTTACTTAAAAAGTTTACTTTGTGATTAATTGTCAAGGAAATAGTGTCAATTATACATTTATCTTTTAATAATTCAATGAAAATTACTTATTGCCTGTAAAATAAATAGTTTTCGAGTTCGTTAGATATATTCAAATTTTCGAACAATCGTTTGACATTCAGTAAGATATATTTTCTTCTTCTTTTAAATATATACATTATTATTGACTATTAATACATTTATAAACAAATTTTCTACGAAAAGTGTAAATATAATAACAATTTTAACGTAGTTCTGCATGTAACAGGCATGAAAGTAACGGTAGGCGTCTGAGGTGGTTGCGAAATTGTTACAGTTTAGAAATGTATAGACGGGAATGTTCAGTCTTTGCCAAAAGAGTTGTACAATACGGTGACCAAGCGGAAAACGTATCAAATGATTTATTACGAATATATTGCTTAGAGATTATTTTGAAACTAATAATTATTTCAGAATAAATAAATTGGTGTATTTCGAAGGTTCTTTTATTAAAGCGAATAACTCAAAATAAGGTGGTGTCAATAATTGATTTTTTAAATTACCCACATATAATCTATCAACAATGTTTAAAGTTTGCGGAAAAAAACAATTATGTCGTTTATAATATAAACTAAAAATACTTAGATACATATATATATATTAGTTGATTGCATCACTTAGAGAATATGTCTATATATACCCGATTTGTCTCGAATAATATGACTGTAAATTGTAATCGATATACATGTAGGCCGTTTTTTTGTGAAATTGTGTCTTGTATTATTAACAATCTTATTTTTAGACCAGTAAGAATTTTCAGTTTTACTAGAAGCTAATCGATACAAAAAATGAAAATAACATATAAATAGTTGGGAGCATTCACTCATTCCTGAACTGGATATTATCTCATGTAAAAACAAACTTATGATTAGCTTTTAAACATTGTAAAGTTTTTTTATGTCGGCAATACTAAGCATAACTCTTTTGGTTGACATACGAGCTGGAAAATTAAATTCAAGTAAAATCGATTCTAACGGAGCTAATATGAATGGTTATAAAAAGGAAAATTGTTTGAAAATATCTCATTTAAAAATATTAAATATACTTGAAAGTTTAAATCCACTGTTTTTCTTCGTCAATTTATTATCGTACTTTCAAAATATTGTTATTCATCTTAATATGCTCTTAGATTTGCGTATCAAGTTATGTATGAACAATATAATAAGATCCTTTTTTTTAATTTAACCATCACTTCACTGGTTAACATTTTCTGCTGATTCGATTGAAGATTGAAAATACTCACTTGTTGAGAGTGCAGAATACAAATAGTCTTGTTTAATGTCATTCTTAATGGAGCTGTCTTAATTTACATATTATAATAAATATTTTTTTTGTAATATCATTTACATTTAGATATGGTTTTCAACTATACAAACAAGTTTAAAGTTTGGATTTTTTACTCACCTAGACTCACAGGCGATTCCAGTTAATATGGCAAGAATTGCCATTTAATTAAAAAATATAGATTCTTAAAAATAAAATGAGAAATATAGAGAGAATTTGCGATCATTGGTTGCCCAGTGGGTGGTCATGGCCGTCATGACCACCCCCCTGGATCCGCCAATGCCTAGACTGCAATTCATCAAGAGTATAAGAAGGCTTTAATATTTTATTATATATATTATGTAAACCTTTTTATGTATGCAGTTTTTATTTGTATTGAGAGTATCGCTTAATTTTATGCTTCATAAAATAGCTTCCACTTATTAAATCTATTAATACAAACATAATGACAGATTGGTTGATAAGCGGAATCCATTATTTTTTCTTTATGTACGTCGGTTGGTCACATTGTTTTCCCGCCAGTGTCAAACGCACTGACGCAAATCTTTTCTCTTGAGCTAAAACAATATTTCAAATGAGATTTGTTGTGCTTATTTTAAAAGTATACAAAATAAACCAGAATTTATATATCTCCACTCATCACGTTGAAATTCTGAATTATGCGAAATCGTCCGAAAGCGTCAGTATGACAATTCTTTCTTTATGTTTTGACATTCGAATAAAGTTTTGTTTTTCCAACTGCTTAAATTATTGTCACTCAATATGATAATTCGACTATAACATATAAAACTATGAATGAAATCTACACTTGTTATTGTATTGCCAGTGGGATTTATTATAATATCAATAGAGAACGGATCATATTTAGTAAATCAGTTACCCGCTATTTTTAGACACGTTAAGCAATGCAAGTCTATGAAACCTCTAGTCTATGAAGTGGTTCGGAAAAGTCGAGATTCTATATGTAAATGTAAACTAGGAAATCGATATATCTAGGTACCGTTGTTAGGTTAAGAAAGGATATGATCATCACATAAATACATTGAATTGGAATATTGGATACAGATCCACTAAATTCAATTGAAAAATGGATTATTGTAAATTTCTTCTTTCTTATTGTAAATTTCAGGACGAGAATTTGTGATCGGTGAAGCTATTGGGCATCACTACTCAGCCTCTGCGATCGGAAAATTATTATTTCTATTATTATTATGACTCTGACAGCCGACATACAGTGGCGGATTATCCT
This sequence comes from Himalopsyche tibetana, assembly GCA_030503985.1. NCBI lineage: Eukaryota > Metazoa > Arthropoda > Insecta > Trichoptera > Rhyacophilidae > Himalopsyche > Himalopsyche tibetana. The sequence continues at coordinate 21,263,003 of JAPJYX010000024.1, forward strand.
TTAAGTAAATGAGGCGCGCGGGGCCTCAAAAATAGCTTATGTATTATAAACCATATACTTTTTGTTCAGATTTTATATATTTTTACTTGGACTTTTTATGTTATCCGTAAAACAGATTCTCTAAATTTTATTGCGCCTAGGGTCTCCTATGTGCTGCCTACATAGGTGTGTAAGTTATCTTTGATTGGCGAGAAAATTCAAAAATAAGTTTTCACTTAAAAGATATTGAATCTCAAATATTACTCAGAATAGACACTTGTTTCCCAATTATCTCGGTTTGCTTTACTTTAAATAATCTTATTAGTATAATTTCATTCTGAGAAATGAATGTTATCTCAAGTTTATCAAAACATATTTTTAAGCCCGTGCAATTAATCGCATAAAAATCTTAATACGCAAAGTAAATCAATAGAAAGCTTATCTTATATTTTTTCAAATATCTTAAGAGCTTATTAATACTAAGACTTTAAATAGACAATGAAAAGATTAAACGGGTTTTAACGTAACCTCTATTACACCCATTTTTAATCTTTGATCCATATGTTGCTTAAGTTATATAATATTTAAAGTAAAAATCCATAAATTGACTGAAGTATGTCTGAAACGTTGGAGATCCGAACTTTTAACCACGTAATCAAAAAATCGCACACCTAAGATATGTAATTCACATTAACATTCAGACTAAATTTCAAATAAAATATTTGATTTGAAAATAGCATTATTGGGCTTTGATCAAACTCAGTGCTTCCCAAACTGGGAATCCGCAGGTTTTCTTCGGGGATTTTCGAAAATTTTCAGTAATAAGTACAAATATTTACATACCGTATTACATCACTACTTAATAACTTGGAAGAATCCTTGCGAGTTAGCATTTTTGCATTGAACCAGATATTGTTTTGTTATGTAAAAATCATTTTTTTATTTTGTGTAAGCTTATATATCGACTGTGGAAAGGAAAAAGGACGTAACCCACACATATAAAATTTTACAGGAGGCGCTAAAAACGTGTTTTGATGATTTTGTGACATATGCAAATTATGAATTATACACAACCTTGAAGTGCACAGAGACTTCTAAACTGGTGTTTAATTGACATAATCTAATATTCATTCAAGAAGTTGTCAAGCAAAAACCTTTATTTCGGTCTTTTTTCTTCGTTTTAATTTTTTACAAACTTAAATGCTAAATTTAGACTCTAATTCGGCATTTGCAGCTTGCATCCTTGAACGTGTATCAATTTTGATACATTGTGATTATCGAAAAAAAAACCTGATTTGAAAAAACTGTAGGTTACGTCCTTTTTCCTTTCCACAGTCGATATATATATATATTTATATGTATATCCCAAATGACGGCTAAATATCTTTCTTTTTTTCGGTGGTGGGCGTGGATTATTTTTTCATATTTAGTGGGACTGTGCCATAAAAAAGTTTGGGAACTGGCCTAACTGAGACAGTGAGGAGAAAATTAAAAAGTGCTACCATTTGGCCACAATACTATTTTAGGCTTCGAAATAGCTCTTTGCCGACATTAAATTTGGCATGTTTAATAAATTGTTTTAGTAAAAAAAATATTGATGGCATCTGGCATTACTTCATTGTATTGATTAGAATAACTCACCCGATAAAATACGCAATTTCTAGGGAAATATGTTTTTATCAATTGCAAGATAAAATTATTTGATTTTAAAATTTATAAGAAGATAATAATGTACATTGTCGGATATCATAGCTGTCTCGAACTGATAAGAAAGTATTCAATTTCACATGAGTATAGACAGACACATTCATTCTCATATATCCGCGCCGCAATTCGAGGCATGCGCAATTTTTATAGACTTACTAGTGGACGTTACTAAGTAACATAGTTATTGAAATATTAGACCCCGAGTCAGCGGTGGGCTAACAATACATTAACCAGCTAATCTCAAACATAGTCGCGGTGATCATGGGAAGGGGTGATTTCTTTTTATCCATGCCCGCTCTCAATGTGGAGCATATGGCCTCCTAACGAAGGTATCTAAACATAAGTTTTTCTACGAGAACTGTTTGTTAGTCAGCCGATCAACCTCTCTTTTTCAAAAAGAATTGTAGGGATAGAAGGATACGATTAGGACAGGACTAGTGCTCAACTAATCGCTCTCGCTACGCTCTGTTATTGAAGGGTCGGAAAGGGTGAGAGAGATTTTTTTAAACATCACAAACACCCATACCTTCGAACAGATATCAATTGAAAAAATGTTGCTCGTACTGGGACTCGAGCCTGTGAGATCCGGCACGAAAGCCCACAACGCTAACCGCTACGCCATAGGACCCGTAAATTTTGTTACTCTTATACTTATATGTAATTAAATTAAAAGCTATGTACTATTACTATATAATATAATAAATACTTATATTGTGTAATAATAAACGCAATGCACCGTACTACAATAATTGTCAATGGCTAAACATGTATTCACCTAAATTAAATTATATAAGTGAATAGTTCCAAGATTGGCACAGAAATAGGTTATATTTTTTTTGCTTCAATTCCATATTTCATCGGTATATTTAAATATCAAATGTACATTACATTTGGGCCTCATATAACAGTCATATGGTTCCACAAAAAATACAAATCCGTGTTTTACGAGGTTTGAAGGTCTAGTCTTTGCGTTCTAAAAAAATATCAAAGTTTATTGAAATATCCTTTATTTTTTTATTAAACAATCGACAAAATATATACTTACGTATTTATTGAAAAAAACTTTAATAACATACATATATTAATATAAAAGATCATCGCTATCACTTACAATTTTATATGTTCGACTCTTTTTCGAGATCGGTTGTGAGTTTTTATCATCGGAGGACTCATGAGTATTTTCGGATCTAGCCTTTAAAAAATCTGTAATAAGCGATTGTCCGCTTTTAGCGTACAAATCTTTACGTATTTCGTGATAAGGGACCAAAATATTTTCCTCGTAAACTTCAGACTTCTTTCCATTATAGGATCATATGATAGGAAAGCTTGCATCAAAATTGACAAGTCCTGACATGTCCATTATGATTTGTCATGACGCGATCCACGGGCGTATCAAATGAAACATGTTAATTCATTTTCATTCTATTTTATTTTTGAAACCGTGTTATATAAAACGTGTTGTATACAACCGTGTCATACGAGGCCGGAGTGCACTGTATAACGCATAGGTATGAGAAAACTGTTTTCGGGTGAGAAACTTGACCAAGTTACTAAGTACATATGTTGAAACTCGATACTTAACTATGAGTAATTATCGTTCGGCTTTAGGGCCGACCATATCATATGCCACCCTAAAAATAATTATGTTTGTTGTTAAGCAGTGGCGTAACCACCTCGAAGCAGAGTCACGCAATGCATGAGTGCCTAGCGAAAAGTAGGACCCAAATTAATACATACTCAATATTTAAAAAAAATGGACAATAGTTCTAGCGTGACATTCGCACGAGGACCAAAAATTAATTATTAATCCTTAGACTAAAATAATCCAACGCTATCAATAACTAACTAGAAGCAACCAGTTGCTCGTTAAAATAACGACAACTTGCTTAACCATTGTTCTGGTTAAAACTAACGTTGAATACGCTTAAATAACTGCTTGAATCAACGTGATTCAGAACACGTCGCCTTTACTCTGTCCCTCTCTTGACTAAGTCAAGTACCTACATTCGTTGCAGGTCAGGAATAACTGCAAATATTTTTGTTTCAGTCACAGATATGCAGCGTCCTGTCTGAAAGCGAAGACCGTATAAATTAATAATATGATAAAAAAAAAGGCAATGCATTTAGTTCTACACCAATAACAGACGGTACTCGCAGGTTATTTCGCATGCGACTAAATCAGTGATTCAAAAACGACGGCCTATAAGGGCATTTGATGCGGCCCAAAATAACAAGTATTTCATCACCAAATTTTGAAAATGTCACTTATTTATAATGGCAGTAATTAACATAAAAAATGAAGAAGACTCCAAGAAGAAAATAAAACCTTTCGAGAACAATGGATGAACAAGAACTGTATCATTGAATATATATAAAAATCCTGTGTTTGATATATATATATACATATAAACAAAGTATTGCAGTACAAAAGTAATGTAATCTGAATCACCACTATCAAATAAAACAAAGAATTTGACGAAAAGTTTCAGGGAGAACTTCGTAAACAAAAAATTGCGTCTTTAAAAAAATCAATATCGGCTTATCATCTAGTATAATATATTTACACTTTTACCGTCTGCGGCAGATAACTTCATCATTATTATTGAAACAATGTAGCATTTGATAAAAAAAAATGAAAACGACGAAGATAGAAAAGAAGTGTAGAGTTGTATCAAATAAAAATCATCTGAATGCACTTAAAAAACTATTTTCATTTATCCCTAACTCTAAAACTTTCAGTAATATTAACTGATGCAATGAAACACTTCTGAAATGACTCGTTGTGTGCACGGCAAGCCCTTGCACGCAGAGATTCACAGCCTTCGTCGTTGTGTGACGTCATTCCGCTTCACATATTGATCGAGGCTAGGTGGGTGTGCGAAGGGTGTGGCGCCAAGGTGACCTGTACGGAGGCTCGCATGTCTTCCGCCGCGTCGCTTTCCCGCCTCCCAGAAATCCCTTCTCCTCTTCTGACGCCACCGACGTTGTACGCCGCGGATTTACTATTTCCACCTAATACTGGTTTACTTGTACAAAACTTCACTGTAATGTAGGGTTGTCTATTGTTCATATACTTGTGTTGGTGTAATCCTACCCAGAGTTGAAAACATGACGAATTCGATTATATTTACTGTTTTATTAGCTGTCTGCAGTATGATTTTGTTTGATACTTTTTGATGCAGCCGCTTTTTTATTAAATATTAATACAGTGAAATTATTGTGTCGTTTTTGATGGACGCAGCGTTAACTTTTTGAAAGTTTATTTTTAATATTATATTTAAAACTCTGTTATTTGTATATATATAACAATTGTGTAAAAAAAATATGACATGTGTCTTGCCTCTCTGAGAAACATCTCCAGAGAAACTATCATAAAGTTATTTACGAATAAAGTAAATATTGATTCTAATACTGTTCCTATAATTATAATATAAGGAGATGCATATTTTAGTAAAAGAGCGAACATCTAGATTATTATTATGCAAATTTATCAGCATAACACTTCTCGGCTCCGATATATAGAAAACTACAACAAAAAAAAACAATTTATTTCTAATGATTAATGAAACTACATATCTTATCGTTATAATTTTTTATACAATACAGCTTAACTTAACCAAGGATTTAAAAATAAATTAAACAATGTCATGTCCTTCCTCCCAGTTGTATAGCGATGATCTTTGCCGCCCAGGGCGGTTCGTAATTTCCCCCCCCCCCACCCCCACCAAAATTTTATCTAAATAAATAATTTACAATAGTAGTGGGCTTAGGCTATTTTTTCCAATGATCTATGAATTAAAAGATTGAGCCGCATGTGATTGTAATTTATATTTAAAAATCAAGCTGTATGTTGTTAAAATATGTGAAAAATCTTGTTGTTAACTTGTTAACTATGAATTATTATTATTAAAGTATATTAGGAATTTATATAAAATAAAAACAAATATGTTACTTTAAAAAATAAGATTTTGTCAGCGAATCACGAAGCACAAATTAGACGGAATAAATCACAGTGAAAAAAATATAGCTTAAATTGATTCTGTATACAAAACAAGGTATTTTTGTTTACTCCATCGGACATTTTCTACTTTCTATTAAAAAATGCCGCCTTCCAAAAAGCCCTACCTTGATACGCCACTGCTTCCGTCCGAAATTACTATTCACGCCAATGCTTAAAAAAATAGCACAATCTTATTATCTTCATCTCTGTTTCTTAATATTTTTAGCAGAGCAGTTATACTGTTTTACTATTTCTGCATGGATAGATTTTTTAAATCATAAGTAACAAAATTGTCAAAAATGAGGAAAGTAACATATACAATTCTTTATCTGGAATAACTTTTTTTTTTGGCAAAAACAGTACTTTTTCTCGGTAATTATTATTGATACATATTTGAAAACATGTAATTGTCCCTTTATATAAGTTCCTTACTTTATGTGTGTCAGAACAGCATACATCCATCTGTATTTTGATTTTATTATTATCTATGTAACATAAAAAACAAAGCTAAGAGGCTTTACCCTAAAAGTTCAAACTTTTCATTTACTTCTTCCAGTACGGTGACGATGTATTTGTATTAATTTATCTATCCGTTTTTATGTACTACACTGTCATCTGGCATATAAGATGAATTCTTTCACCAGGCGGCATATTAGATTCTGAGTGGTGTATTTAAGACTTTTCAAAACTGTCAAAGTCTTCTTTAATTTATATATATACAATGCTTTAAAAAAAATCTTGTCATTTTTTTTTCTTCTAATCCATGCCCGCATCCAATTTTTAGCATATGGCTTTATGATGGAGGTATTGCTACTCAGTTGCTAAACTATCTTTTTTAAAAAAGAGTATATTAAGCATTAGACGCCTGGTTCTAGTAACAGACTAAGTCTATAGCACTGATATGTTATATGACAATTATTTTCAGTGTAACGGTGCACGCTTCACTAAATTCTAAAAGAATCTAAGATAAGCCAATGATTTCTAAGAAAAAAATCATTTTTTTTAAAGCAAAATCTAATATTGATTTGAAATAATAAAAATGCCGAGGAAAGGTGCCGGAACCCTGTTCCACTGAGTTATATAGGAAAAACGCACCGTATATATTAAATAAACACAACTATTGTATTATTTACTTGCTTCAATATGTGTAGGATAGGTATGTTATCGAATAAATATTTCCTGGTTTACAAACCGCATGTCGAACTACATATAACAATTCAACGAAACCGAATTACAATTTCTGGAAATAGCGCGTCAATTGCGTCAACGTATTCCGCGGTATTTTTTGTGGCGTGCGTGAATAGTTTTTTCAGCGCTTTGTTGGGAATTTGACAACGTCAACCCTGTGTGTCCACAACCGACGCAAAACTTCCGCTCGACGCCCGTACGTCACGGGCGTCGGTTAGGTGGGCCAGCTCGCCAGTGATTACATCGCATTCAGGTAGAAGAGTCGTGCGCGTTCTTGCTCCGACTTGTCAGGACACCGTTATTTTTTGAGGAGCTGTGAGAAGGCGAGGCTATTATTTGTTATCAGTGTTTAATCAATTGCTACGGTCGTTGAAATTAGTATTATATTTCAACGATGCCTGTCGGCGTTTCCAGACAAAACATGCGTCAGTCGAGAGATGTTGTAAGTAGATTATCATAACAATAACAAATCGATTTGAGTCTACAGTCAGCTGATAAAGTCTTCGTAATAATAACGCTTATTACTCATATCAAAATACTTAACATTAATTACTAAAAATAACAATATTTTTGCTCGTTTATTTAATTAACAGTTTTATTTTCGCTGTACAGCTCGACCCTACACGTATTACTGTTTTATATTTTATATTATAATAAAAAAAATGTTAGCAATGAAATTTTATGGAAGGATTAAAGTTTGAACTACTGTATTTTTAAAAATTCGATTGAGGCAACTTCAACAAATTATAACCAAGCCAATTTGCTCTGCAAAAATTGCACACTAAAGCTATGTATATACAGTATAATATAAAGTGATTAATTCAAGAAAATAAATTATGATAAAAAAAGAAGTCAAACTTCAGTTGGTACTTGGGGAAAATTGGAAACGGACATGGATTAATATATATGGAATATAAATATGATAAAAAATCGTTTATAAACGATTCAATGCTAAGTTGAATTCTGTTGAAAAACTTAACCGTTTATATGCCATAAGCACATTAGTACGATTTATATTTTCAGATCCTGTCAGGCCGACCAGACATAGTGATATTATAATTTATATTTGATATACTAGCTACGGTGTCCTGAATGATACAAAAAAACTAACACGTCGTTACGTATCATAGAATGATGAAAATATGTTGGTTATAGTCAAGTAAGAGCTTTGTTTGATTTTTACATACGTATACCACAAAGCATGGCTTCGACAACACTGTTATACACCGTAAAAAACTCAAATGCCATATGTGGTCAAGTGGTAAGAGCGTTTCCCTAGTGATCAGACTGGTCTGGGTTGATGTCCCAACAAGCTCAATCAAACATTTTTTTTAAAATTCCAAGTTCTTGGAAATGGATGTTTTTGACAGCGTTTGTCCTCGAATAGATTTAGAGCATTGAAAAACAATATTATCAGTTTATCTTATGTGGTTTCAAATTGTAATATATTTGTAAAGCCAAATATTCAGTTAAAAAAAAAAGAAAATCTTCAGCAATTGGATATGGTGCATATGCCATTTTCTGAAATACCGAAGCCAAAAGCCTTCATTCTTTTTGTCTGCGGGGCGTTCAAGTTTGTTTGAGGTCTGATGATACATTGGTGTAGCAAGGGGGTGCGGCAGGGGCGGACCACCCCGGGCGGCACATTTTTGGGGCGGCATTTTCAAAAATAAATGAAAATTTAAAAATTTTACATGAAAAAAATCTAAGCCACCTGTAGGAAAAACTCCTGGTTCATAGTTAAAAAATAGTAGAAGTGATAGAGAAGAAGTGAAAAACAAAAATAGAGGAAATATTGGGGGTGGCAGGACCCCTTCCCACGACACTGTGATGATGGTGATAATAATTATATCAAAGTGGCAAGATCATGAGGGTGGTAAGACCAGTCCGTGATTCAGTGTTCTCACCGTTGTTAGTGGCGTCATTATCACCTACTTTTCAGTACTGATGATAGCCATGGCACTTATAAATAAAGACGAATCATAAACATTACGAGCACGTGTTTGATTTCATATTATCATATATTGTGGCGGTATTGCCATAATATAACAAGAGTGTGCATGCAGCGATATCGTATTGCATGCATTTAATAATTAAATTATTATGGATATTATGTTCCACTGCACCTGTGGTCAACTCACCGCCATCGTGGTTAATGAAGTCAAGTTTTATTACATTACCACATAGGTTTTAATGGTTAATATCACAACTTGAGACCAAACTCCATTTTGATTTGGAATCCTTTTAAAAATATTACTAACAACATTAATTACTTATTAGATGTTTGAAAATAAATCACTTAACCATTTATCTTATTAATAGATGTCGCCGTATGATGTTTTACTTACCCTTAATGTTAATAGTTGAAATAAACTTAAAAATGCTATTTTTTTGTTGTAAATATGAGGTAAGACCACTCACTATGTTATAGCATATAATGACTCAACTTTTAACATCTAAATGTTAAGTGTAGATCGACTCCTAACTTGTCCTTGGCCTCGTTGTTACATGTTCATTGGCCAATCGATAGCTGTCGCATTAAATTAATTATTCAAAAAATTGTTACGGCGTGATAAAGTCTGAACTTTCATAAATAAGATGAATAAACCCATAAAATAATAAAATCATGTCCAATAAAAAAAATATATGTTTGTGTTATCTATGTATGTATAATCTAAAACAGAGAATTTCGACTAAATTTAATAATTTAGATAGAATATTTTATCAAAATAGATAAATAATATAATATTTTCAAATGACAAGATGACAAAAAAACATCATGTCTAAAATCTCGTGCTTTAAGCAAATCTAGCAAAATACCCAAATTCATTTAATTGATATACCATAAATAAACACAAACGTCAAAGAAACAATCTTCATTGTAATTCAAAAAAGTGGCTTAGTGTAAAAATAATATATCAGAGTTATAAGCAAATGAAGTTTTACTCCAGTGGCGTAGCAAGAGGGTGTGGTAGGGGCATACCACCCCGGGCGGCACATTTTTGGGGGCGGCATTTTCAAAAATAAACTCAATATTTTTCGAGAAATTATATTTATACATTTTAAAAAATAAGCCACCTGTAGTAAAAACTCATAGTTCATAGATAAAATAGCAGAAGTGATTGAAAAAAAATAGAGGAAATATTGGGGGTGGTAAATTGAAGGACCGCCCCTGGTGGCAGGACCCCTTCCTATAACACTGGTTTTCGCTCATATACATTACATAGGGTTCTTCGACGATTATAATATAATAAGACAAATGGGAAGAATTGTTTAATTTCATGAGAAAATGTTAACACAAATTTAAGAAAAGTGTTTTGGTAATGTTTATGAGAATTTGAACAGTAAATTTGTCCACTAACTGAGTAAGAAAGACTGAAGAGATTCCTAATTTCGTGGTTAGTTTTTCTAAAATTTAAAGGCGATTTGCACACATTTTACATAAAATAAGAAAAACAAAACTATTTTACTTTACATTATAATCACGCATTTCTTGCTGAACCGATATTATTATAAACGATGTTTTTATTTGGTCAAGAACTCCACTTAAATATAGAACACTGATTTAGTCTAAAAAAATATGTCGGATTTTGACAGATACACAAATCGCTGCTGCGTACATATTTTACCCTTTTCTGATTCTTACTGCTTCATATTTGATACGAAGTTTGTTTTTATGTTTCTTACTGAATTGGTTGGTATTGCTTTTAAGTTGTATTTTTAATTTTAAAATGCATTTTCCTCTCTGACATCACGATATATTCCAAGAAACTGCATGCGCACACAATATGTGGTGCATGAATAAATTATCTGTTGAAATGGTAGATTACTTTTGTTAGCAATATAATCTTTACTCAGTGCAGATTATACGTGTTAAAAGAGTTGTTTAGCAAGAACGCTTTATTTCATTATAAACCTAACCTAACCATTACTTTTTTTAAATCTTCCTCGCGCCGAAAGTACACTGTCAACAAACGAATTGTCGTTTATTCTTTATTCAAAATTATCTCGATTCCACATTTCGTGTGTTTGATCTGCATCAACTTGATTGTGGACATTATTGGATTTTAAAACAATTTTGTGAATGTTCCGACGAACGAGTTAAATTATTACCCAATGATATTGATGAACATTCGTTCTTCAAGGATTATGAATATCGAGACTTGTTATTAAAATTTACAGCAGAATAATGATTACGTGCGCAAAATATAACGATCCTTGAAGAACGACACATGAGAAAGTGAAAGCATTATCTTGCCGAGGACTTTTTTATGATTCCTCTATAAATAGTATAAATACCATCGGTATATAAAACACGATTAAGGTATCTAACGGCTTTATAATTATTATATTTAATGAATTCGATTATTTTTCGTAATACCTAAAATAAATAAAACTAAAAAGTTTAATCTACGACAAAATATGAAAAAGTTGACACCCATAATATGTTCATTTTCATCTCTAAGACGACTTACTTAAATTATTTAAATTGTTAATGATAAATAACCAAGTCCCGATGTATACGGAAGAAAATATTTAAATGAAAACCGCGTAATTTAAAGTGTGGCAAAATTTCGGATGTGTTCCAGGTTATCCAAAATTGTAATAATTAGGCCGTATAACGGTTATAATCCATATAAAAAAATAGTAGATCTGTTCCAGAAAAATCATGTAAAATTGATAATTACTATAATAGTTATATTCATTTTTTTTCTTCGTGTCCGCTACTAAATGTGGAGCATATGGCCTCCTAATGGCGGGATTGGAGTTCCTAATACCAAGTGAGGATAGGTTTTTATTTCATTTTATTTACGATATTATGATGTTTTTTTATATAATCTTTACTCTGCTTGTGAGTACTAATTCAAGTATATTTCATGTGATTTAAGAGTGAACAAAAAATATGTATTCTATGAAGTACACTTGGCTCAAAAAGAATAAAAACATCATGTTGAAAAATTGGGATTCCCTGAGGTAGTCGTCCGTCTAAGTTAAATTATTATTTTTACAAAAGTTATAAATACTTTATAATATCAATTATTGCTAATCTTATTTGGATTATTGCGTCTTTTATTAATAAACCATCTACAATTAAAAACATTAATTATTTAATGGCTGTGTCACGATGTCACGGTTTCACTTGATTGAATCTTACTTATAAAGATGTACAAAAAAATAATGTGTGTTGACCGATAAGATATAACTACTAAACTACCGATTAGTAATTATTTCAAAGCATTTATATCAATTAAGGATTATGTTTTCAACGAATTAACGGTAATTAACTTCACTAAGTTGTCCAAGTAATAAATACAATTTTTACAGCGTGTCTATTTTCTATAATGACGACATTTAAATTAAATAAAATGCACGCAGATCAGTTCCGCAATATTTTTTTCCATTCAAGTAGCAATATCCTCAAGTCTTTCGACCTACAAACGTCCTCGCTTTATTTCCGAGAACAATATATTATATTATTTGTTTTAACGATTTCCTGATGCGACTTCCTACAATATAAGTAATTATATAATATCGAATATCGCCTAAAAAATAAGTAATATGTACGACAATGAACTGTCTGACCAGCTTAACCGTAAAATCTGCCAAAGCAAATGGCAACATTTTTCAATTACATAAGTTTAAATCGGAACCGTACTTAATTTAACGTCATGGTAGCAAGCAAAACATACTATTTAATGTTGACTTGTATGAAGTGAGTACGCGACGTCATTAGTAATTATCGCGAAGCAAAGCAAGATAGCGTATTGTGGAGGGGGATGCAAATATGTAATCAGTAAGTTGAACTCCTCTCCAAATTCCAATAATATCCAGAATAAACTCGTACGCCTTGTTTGGCATCGTTATCATTACATTATGCTCTCCTAAATAACAAGTGAAATCAAACCACATGTCAAATTATACAATACACAAAATTATGGAAGCAAAACTTAATAACAAATATCCACGAAGAAAGGATACCATCTTTATGAAAGGAATTCATATTTTATATTCAATCTGGAATTATGACATCACATATAGTGTTTTAAAGCTGTATATGTGGTAACATTCAATTTTTAGACGGGAGGCAATGGATTAATAAAACACTATTTTCATTAGTTGATAATACTCGCGATGAGTAATATCCTGCCCGATTTATTTTAAAAATAACATGGAATCAGTACAGAAAGTGTTTCATATTAATATTAAAAAATAAATATGAAACCACATTAAAGGATATTTTAATCCATATCCGCTCCCTATACGGAGCATATGGTCACCACGAAGTTCCTCCACGAATCTCTATCTCCAGCCAGTCTCCTCGCCTCCTCCCAGGTCATCTTAGCGTCCCGTAACTCCGCTGAGTACAACCTGTGGATGGTCATCAGTGGCCTTCCACGACGCCGGGATCTATCCGACCGGAAGAAGAGACAGGCAGGGTTCAGGCTTTCTCCGGGCATCCTCATCACGTGTCCAAGCCAGGTCCACCGCCGTTTCTTTATTTTGGACTTAAAAGGATATGGTACGGTAAAAAAAACGATGCTACAAGACATTCTCATTGACAGAATGTGATTTAAATACACTTCTCATAAATAACACGGTACATCTACATCACGGTTGTGACAAATAAAAAATATTATTTGTAAGACTCGACTATCCATTTAAATGGCATTGTGAAGATATTGGACGAACGTGTTTATAGCGATGAATATAACAGGAAGAAATGTGCGATTAACCTTACAAAATTAACTTTAAAGCGATTACACAAGCATTAAAAACAATTTACAATTATGAAGGTTAAGGATCGGCTGAAAACATATGTTAGAACATTGTTCTTAGCGGATCCAATATTTTTTAGAACCTTCTAATGTTAAAACTTGCGCTTACTTAATACTTTGATATATTACGTTACTATTATATGATGGCCTAGGGAATGAAAATTCAATCAATTTATCAACGTGAAAAGAAGTCAAATGAAAAGGAATACAAGTGAGAGTGAAAAATGATTGTTGTTAAAAAGGTATTGTTAAAACAATTATTCTTGATATTTTACTTAAATTTAAGTCAATGAAATTCCTATTTTTTTGTATAAAGTAATATATTTTAATTCATTTTGAACCTAGCATTCATTATACATACGTCGTTATTAAGGATAAAAGTTGTACGCGGGCTGGTCTGTGTCATAATAGCTCTGTTCTTCTGCGTACTTCTGACGGTTTGCAAACCGTCAGCAAGCCGTAAGAAGTACGCAGAAGAACAGAGCTATAGTATTCAACTACAGCTAAGGATAGCTCGTCATGAGCGAAAACGGTCTTGGTTTTATGAAAAAAAAGTGAAATAAGTACAAATGAGTGATTATTTTTTTGGTATTTCAAGAAAAAGAAAACGCATTGGCAATTTATACGTCTAATTGGATAGCAAATTGCAATAGAAAAACGATTTTCTATATATTTTTTCAAATATGGTAGATTATTATCACGATGGTGGAAAGTGGCGAATCTATGTGCAGAGCAAGATAGGCTAGCCCGTCCTGAAATTGTCAGCCAAAATATTTTAAAAAAAATAATCTTATGGTGAATGTATGAATGAAAAAAAAATCCATTGTTTGCGTACAACGTAATTATCACAAATTATTGTAGTACCATATTTTTGATCTGGTTCTCTTCTATCATTATAAGGCCAATTCTCGAATTCTCTTGTGCCTGCATATCAAAAATAAGAATTACGGCGGGGCTATTTTGAAATAAGCTCCCAGTTTTTTTATTGACATCTATACATTAAATTCTGGGGCTGGTGGACTGAACTCTAATTTCCCTTTCATCTGGTGTATTTTGATGTTGCTTTTCCCGCGTAGCGTGCTGGATTTACCTGGGCGTAGGCGGGTGCGTGGTCTTTGGTTTTTGTTTTGTTTTTGTGGTGGTATTAGTTCTCATTCGCAGGCATTACATGTGACACTGAGTGTTGTTACACAATAGTTCGTGAAAATGCGTTTATAACTATTTGTTTGAATTTATTAACATAGTCAGAGTTAGTTAGAGCAATATCTCAACTAAATTCTATTTTTCGCTTCGCACAATAGAAGTACCAACTAAACTGGGTTGAAATACTCTTGTATTAAAATTGAAATAAAATAGCCCCTCCATACACGAAAACAATAAAAAACGGTTACAAATTCACATCTACTTATTATTACAACATTATTATATGATGTTGTGATATGAACGCAGACTACGGCTAATTGTGAAGTGGAAACTTGACATACAGAATGCTTAACTTTTTTTAACCCCCCCTAAAATTTAAGGTCACGAACCGCCACTGTGAATACATTATGACACAGACCAGCACATGATTTTCCTCGATCGTGTACTGGTGTCACACTATCGATTCAATAGCGCCAAGTCATGTCATTTATATATATATATATTATATAAATGATATAGTACTATTTTAAAATATGTAATTAATTTTTAAACAATATAAAACTAATTGTGTTACTTTTTTTTTCATAAAATGCAAAAATATAAGCACACAGTATTAGTCTTTCGGCGGCTGTCTGGTTTTTTTTTCATAAGTAATATGCTCGTGTTTTTTTATTCATCTAATATTACACAACCGGTTTTTTGATTTATGGCATGTTTTATGATATTGAAAGAACATGTGCCTGCTTATGACATTTTGCAATATGATAAATTTATCACTTCGGAATTAATTAAAAATTTGCATACCTACCGATTAAATTTGCGGTCTGCATAGCAGGTATTTAAAACAAAATTTCACTGATAATACAATAATTATTCTTAGTTTTTTTTTGTCGATAGCTGTAAAAATAGTTTTCCGTATTTTAAAAAGATAAAAATAAAAATATACAAAAATAATATAGCTATCAAGATAAAAACACAATTTAAATACATGGTTGACATGCAAAAACATTTCGCAATTTATTGAACGAAAACAATGGAAAACGTTTGCAATTTTTTTTAATTTTCCACAAGAATTTTCTAAATAAACATCTTGCTATTATTTGCTTATTTATTTAGTTGATTGTTTATCTCAACCAGTGGCGGGTTACTCCATAAGCGTATAAGGCGCGCTTGGGGCCTCGAAATGGCTCATATTATAAATGACCCATACGTCATAGGGTATTTTTTAGAGGTAAGATTTTTAAAAAAGTAACACTTTTTCCAGCGACAGCCAACAGTTGATTTGTGCTGAGTTTGGTATGCATTTCAAGAAATGAAGTCACTTGACCATCGTGCGCGTCGTAAATTTGGTGAATGGGCTGAAAACAAGATCACTATCAGTCACCATAATTATTTTTTTAGCGATGAAGCTAATGTTTTCATATATAATAGATACTTTAAATTCAGTATTTAATATTTATTTTTCTTTGACATGGAATTTCACGTCACTTTTATGTTATTTGAAAAATGTGCCCTTCAAATTTTATTACCCCTGGGACATTCCAAGTAATTATTTTGTCATCGCTTTCAGCTATAAAATTCATAATCATGAATCTTATCAATGGATATTTTTCTTAATATCTCAGAAAAAAAAATGTATTCTGTCTACAAAGATTTTAAAAAAATACAATTATGTAATCCATCACGTATTGAACGAAACTGTTTTCCATATAATTTCTGTAAATGTCACAACAAAATTTTACGTCAATGTATAATTCATGGAACTGGTGACACTTGTAGCAATAAATTACGTTCGACTGTTATATTGATCCTGAAAGTGCCATTAAATGTATGGAAATCCCCGTGCAATCGTGAATAAATAAGATAAAGACATAATATAGTTATTTTACTGTAGTATCACCGATTCATCGATAATTTTTGTACGAGTATTGCTGAGATAAGCACATAATATAATTAAGTATTTTTTTTGGATTCATATTTTTGCAATAGTATAAGCTTTTTTCCTGTCTACTTTTAAAAGAGTGTGGCAATTTCGAAAAAGCTTGTTTTCCTTTACGAAATCTTTATATGATACGATTGTAAAATAAATGTAAAAAAACGACCATAAGGTGTGAGAGGACATCGAGAAAAAGCCCTGTTGACGAAATATTCCAAAATGCATCGTTTTTTTTTTTGTAATTAATACATAATAAGAAACCTGTATTATTACTGTGAATGTACCTATTGATTTAAAAAATATATGAAAATGTCCTATGGCAACAGTCCAACGTTCCCTCTAATTTTTCTATTGTGTGTGCGCACCATCAAGTTCAGTGAGCAATAAATTTTCATCTAAATAAAAAATGTGCGAAAATATAAAAATTTGTTGAAACAAACTTATTTTTACAATATTTCTGTGTGCGGCCTTGTGCGACGATGGAAAAATGTGTGCGGGCATATTTTGGGAGGTGTGCGCGCGCGCACGCGCACACCTTAGCAAGAACATTGGGCAACACTTTGGCGAGTTATGTTTTTATATTATTTTTTTGCCATGAGAGCCATTCAATATTCGAACGTAGAATTCATTAGCTTAATGCCAAAACTTTTCATTTCAGTAAATTTATTTAAAAGTTTTCTCGACTGGTTAAAGTCAAATCGATTATATTTCCCATTCGAGGAATCTGTAAAGGGCACCCAGGAGACTATTGAAGGGATAGGAACTAATTCAGGTCTCATTGGTCTGAAAATAAACCTGCAAGCTTGAATTATTAAATAATATGCTTTATATATTTATTGGATACAATAGATGATCGGAAAAAACAATCCTGATCGATTGTTGGAATGAACAAGGTGCAATTTTTTGTTTGGTATACCTATTTGCGTGTCGTATCTTGTTTTTGTGCATTAATAAACCAAGGAAGTCAACGATGGCGCGTCATCTACTATTGATATAAAAGAAAAACAGATACATACGCAAGCAATGTATACATTTAATAACAAAAAAATCAAAAACTGTGTGCTGCAACTTTTTTTATTAAGATTGTTATTTCGATATTGATAAACAATAATAACATTTTATATGATAGTTTATTACTTGTGATTCTGATAAAATGTAATACGACATCAACAAACAAAGGTCCAAGGCTCACGCCTCTATTGAACATTGGCCCTTCAAGTCAGGGCTACCAATCATTGTTTTCTTTGGCGGAAATTTTAGCAGTCGAAACTATTCGTCAACTAGTTCTTAACTCAATTCACCAATTTCATGACCATAGATTTCAGAGTAAATCAATTATGACATTATTTTAATTAATATGAAACTTAGAAATATATTTTTTTATAAATGTATCTTATATTTTAAATGGCGTTAATGATGATGAACGTAGATTGCTATCTGCCATGTATTCAGTATATATATTCATCCAACAACCTGATACACGTTTTATACAACGGTTCGATGCATGACTGTAAAATAAACACGTATAATTTTACTCATAGAAAATTTAAGAAGAAAGAATATTAATATTTTAGTTTGTTATTGTAATTAATACAACAAAAATATACATGAATATATCCATTCTTGGAATCCGATATTTTTTTTTTTAATTTAAGAAAAATATTTGGCATTACACCTAATGCCAATGCGCCAAATATTTTTAAGTTGAAATATCATACGAGAAAAACTCGATGAGAATTTATTGCAAGTCACTCGAGATCAACTTGAGGTAAATTTAAATTACAAACACCCACACCTTAGGTCTCAACTTTAAATTCCAAAATTTAAAATTTGTCATTGGCCTTACCGGGAATCGAACCCAGACCCGCCTGGTCGGTAGAGCAAGCTCTAACCAACTAGGCCACAGCGGGATACACTCAAGTAGAACAGAACCCCCTGAACTTACCACTTAGTGATGGTAAAATAATTATTGAATTTTATCAAATAAATTTAATCTCTATGAATAAATAATCTATTTATGCAACATCGTGGCCCAGTACAAAAAAGTATTCTGAACGGAGCAGCGAGAGTCTATTCTTAAAAGTTCATCTTCAATGTTTATGTTGTTTACTTCACATTCCCAACAATCCCAGCCCTACTAAAATCAAAGTATTAATTAGTTGTTCATAAAAATATTCTAAACATTAATTCATTAACCTATCACCCTGGAATCCCATAAACATTAAATTTATCTAACAAAACCTAATTATGATAATAATGTGATAAACTAATTGTATATACTGAAAACAACTGACGTTAGATCGTTCTTAATTTAAAGTAAAAATGAAAAGCCCATTCGTCATTGTTTTACGTGGTCGTCTGTAAATTGTTTCAATTTTAATGTTTTAAAATCGAATTAAAGCTACGGAATAAATACATTTCGGTTGAGGATAACAGATGATGTTCATGTAACTTATTTGAACGTCTTAAAAATTAATTTGAATTGGACGATGAAAACATTAAAAGAAAATGAATGTGAAAGAAACGCGTAGAATTGAAAGACTAACGTATACCGTGTGTTTTTTTTATTCGTTGATCATCTTTATTACGAAATAAATGTCGCCGTAACTTGAAATAAATATTTGCTTCGGTTCAAGGTTATAATTTATTTATGTTACATGGCCTGCTAGAATTTATAACTTGGCGCCAAATTTATCCATCCGATCATTTCCGGTTTTCTCCGCTATCGCATTATCATTGTGGTCGTCATTTTCCGCCGAGCCCGTGAGCGTATGTGTGACGTACTTTCACATTTAAAAGCAGAACATTTGTGCTGGTGTTTCTGCTACAAATAAATAATTAAGTACACATTATCAGTGTTTTACCTATCTTAAAATACTTCTCAATTCAAAATTAAATTTCTTGTCTTACAATTATTGAAATTCGGACGCAATTTTATAAATTTCATATTCATTCATGTGTCACTTGAATATGCCAATTAATTATTGTATGTCCCGTAGTGGAGTGATCATTATCTCTTCTTTTTAAAATTGATTTATATATTTTAATGTTAATGTATTTAAAACGGGACGGTGATTTAGTGATTGCCTGAGTGTTGATCCCATCTCTCTTTCCCAATATTTAGTTTCTTATCCACGAAAGAGGTTAAATGGCTGACTTACAACTTATTGGAAATATTCCATTAGGACATAAAATAGTCAATATAAGATGGCGACACTGTTAAAAAGTTTAAATATGTATGTTATAAATCCTTCAAATGTGGATATTTGATATTTTTGCTATGGATTATTATATCACAAACGGCGGTACGTATTTTTCGGGTTATAATCACAGACTCCGTTGCTCGAATTAGACGAACAATTTAGTACTCACCTATAAAAAAAAACTTTTTTGGCCTGTCCGCTCTTCATAAAGATAAATTTGAACACCACAAGCTCCCTCCAAGGTCAGCTTTTTTTAGAAAATTTTAGCAAAATAGTATCACAGTTCATATATGTATGGTAAGGTACAAGATAAAATATTTGAGAATTTAAAAAAATAATTTGAAATTAACTCAATGATAAAACAAATCACAAACATTCCTTACCCCAGTGCTTCCCAACCTTTTTCATGCCACGGACTCCTAAATCTGAAAACATTAATCTGCGAACCCCAGATTTTTTTTTATTTCACATGTTCATATGTTACCACAAAGAATTTTGAAAGAATGAAAATTTTCGCGGAACCCAGGCTGGGAAGCACTGCCTTACCCGTCTGACCGCTGGGGTGCACCTAGGGTATCCAATCCCGGAGCCTTTTTCCAATCCCGAGATTTCGGGATTGATTAATTTTCATTCGATTGGGATTGGGATTTTCTCACCGAGGAATTTGAAATCCTCAATTCGCTATACTTTTTCCCCGGATTATTTCCAAACCTCGTTTTTTTTTAGCTCACCGAGGAATTTGAAAACCTCGATTTGGTATACTTTTTACCGAATTGTCACAGAACTTCGTTTTTTTTTTTTTTAGGTCACCGAGGAATCTGAATTTCTCGATTTGCCAATTTCATGTCAATTTTCGGGATTTGCTCAAAATTTCTCAATCACGAAATCCCGGGATCGCAGCCGTATCAATCCCGGGTTTTCGGGATCAAAAATTGAACGGGATGCCTTAGGTGCACCCTCTTGCCACTAGACCACAGCTGCCGACAGCGTTATGATAAGCATCACGCGCAGCTCCGTCGATTAAATTCAATGGATGATTATCAGGTTGTAAGAAAACACAGGCGGGATTCAGGTCCCTACGTAGCATTGCCGCATTTTGACTTCGACAAGGGCTACATAATATAATATATTGCATTTTATCAACACGTATCTATGGCGTTATCTTTTTTTCATCGTCAGATTATAGAGTAAAATTCCTTCATACATGTTTGTATTAATAGCTCCAATTAGATCCCACTCGATATTATATTTAACCAAGAGCCTCAAGGCTATTTCCGCTTACCTGTCCAGTTTTTTATTACATACCTGCGACCTGATAATATGGCTTAGTATTAGTAGGCCGACGTATATTTATTTATACATGGATACTAGAGGTCTGCACGGCACGGCCGGGCCCGAGTCCAATACCACAATTGTTACCCGAACCCGACCCGAAGCCCGGATTTATACTCCACAGCGCGGAAAAAAACCGTTTTTTACAAATTTACAACAATTTACGATTCTCTATAGAACTGATAATAATAAAAAAATCATCATGGCTGACTTAAGACACGAACATAGTCTGAAATATTTTTCTAAAGAAAAAATTCTTTACCCGGGCCCGGCCCGAGCCCGAACCCCAATTGCGCTTACCCGCCCGAACCCGGCCCGCGGGCCGGGCTGGGTAAGGGCCCGAGGGCCATGCCCGGGCCCGTGCAGACCTCTAATGGATACATATTATTCTGTATTTATTTATGTATGCTACATGTGCTGTGAAGTATTGAATATACATTACACTTATTTTTTTGATTACAGGGATGTACTTAAATTTTTGCTAAAATGGGTGAAAATAAATATGTTTAACGTATAAGTGTGTAACTTTGTATATCTTTGGAGGAAGGCATATATGCATTTTTTTGACATTAAATGCTTAATGACATATAGAAGAATTAAATGAAATAATCGTAATTTAATTACAAAGCTGGCTGCTTGCATTTGACACATAACTTTTTTTTAACTTATAAAGATTGGTTTTCTCAATCATGACTCAATATGTATCTAAACTTCTGGCCTCAGTAGCAACGTTTACTAAACAGACGTTTCTGGGTTCAAGACATGTCAAAGTCAATAACGTATCTTGACTTTTTCAATTATCCATTAATTGAAGTTCTAGGTCTTCCAGGGCATGAATATTTGACATGTATTTTCTTATTGAAATGGCCTAGAGTGACTTCGATTAATTATCGTTGTGCTTAGGTGATTTGAAATTCAAAAAATATACATGAGCATTAATAGCTTAGAGTGAATACTGTACGAAGGGTTTAAATAACGAGCAACCATGTCCAATATGTGTAGATCGTGTACTTCTCCATCCTCAACTACCATCAAGTTTAAATTCTTATTTAGAATGGTAAGATTCAATTGGGGAAACCCATTCCGCACGGAAGCACAGATCGGTTCCGATGGGGTCACGAAGGTCGGCGACATATTATAATGATCGTGAAATGTAAACAAATAATAATACTTACTTCCCAACGCGAATTGTACATATATCAATTGGTAATAATTGCCAGGTGTAATATGATTTGATAAATAGTGAGGAAACGTTAACAGCGCCCAGAGGGTACGTTTGACATTGCTCTAAGACATTGGTTCCCAACCTGGGGGTCGTTAAGGGTTTTCAGGGGGGTCGCCAACTTTTATCGATTTTGGATTTGAACAACAAAATAACGAAAAAGTATAGCAAATCTAGGATTTCATATTCCTCGGGGGGTCGCCTAGTCACATGGCTTCATAAAAAAGGGGTCACCACCTGAAAAGGTTGGGAACCTATGCTCTAAGATGATTTCAAACTAATGCCTGTTATAACTTCCCTTGGCGATAAACATTAAATATTTTTTTTCCCAGAACAAAAAAGGAGCCACATTTAGAAAAATTACGTTTTTCAAGTGTGTATATATTAACTAGGGTTTATTTAGTCAATTTTTAATTATATATTTACTTTCCAACCGCGGTATCAAGTCTTTTAGTCTCGTTGTATTTTTTTTAAAACTTCTTTCGTCCAGTCGTCTAGTAGGAAAACACGGCAATTTCATTAAAACATAAATTATGCAAACACGTGAGTCGTAAAAAATATTATATAATGCATTTATTTCCCAAAAGGTATTATTATATTTTCACGGCATTTGAACAATATGGACGTGATTGATACGACAATATTCAACATCAATTTACTCAAAACCAATATTCACATGAAATTATATAATATTATGTTTACCAACGGTCAAAGTTGTTAAAAAGGCAAAAATAGTTTTTTACTTTTCCGCAGGTTTAGTTACGGCTCTTACGAATAAATAATGTAAACTACATAATGAAACTGGAAGTTAAGTGGTGTAGTTTTGAAATATTATAATAATTGTTCATTTTTAAGCAATTACTCTACTTTTTATCGTGTGTGAAGCGCAATCAAAGTCATTTAATCTCAAAATTAGTCTCTTGACATCGTCAATACTCGGTCAAATCAATTTTGTTGTATCTATCAAAGTAGAGCGATCACTAGGTGCATATTTATTACATGAAATTAGATAATTATTTACCTAGTTTCATATAATAAATATGGACCTATAAAATGCACCGTTGGTATAATAATAATGAAGATATAGTAAGTATTTATTAAATTCATATATTGTTCCGTATTATAAATTCACATTCTTCTTGATTAAACTATATATCTATAGATCAACATCAAGGATTTTCTTTTTATTATTACTACAATTTTTATACTTTACATATCTTTTTAGAAACCACTGTATGTACTTGTAGACAGTCGGAGAGGAGAAGTAAAACATCTTGTTTTTTAAGAGTAACTAAAAATGTTGCAAGAACAATTGCAAAATATCTAAAAACCTCGTATGTAATTCTATACTTACATAATTCTGTTTCCTTGGTGATGTCACACGTAAAATCCTGTTTAATGTTCATAAAAAAATCAGTGATAATCTCTATATATACTGGATTTTTGTACGCTGTCAGGGGTTCCAGACTTTTTCGGTTTCCGTCGCCCTTAAAATATCAGAATTTTTATGCGGCGCCCCAAGTCAAAATGTCAGCGTGACTCGTTTTTTTTTTAGCTCTTCCGAGAATTTCAAAATCTTACAACCCAGGAATTTACCGATTTGCCCACTTTGTCCATTCTATATTATTTTCAAAAATAAATATATTCAGGATATCGAACAAGTCCTGAGCCTTTGTACTTACTTTTTTAAAAAGTAATCATATTAATAATATTTTGTAAAATAAAATTTTCACCGCGCCCCAATAGAAAAGCCGCGGCGCCCAGTTTGGGTAACTCTGCGTTAAGTCAATTTTGAAAATTTTTCATAAAGTATACAATTTCGCGTTCTTTTTACTTTCTACAATTAAATTGCCACGGTTTGCCTTATAAAATGGACATTTGTCGCCAAGTCTGTAACAATGTGTCCCTATCATTTTTATACGCAAGAGTTTGTGCCATCGTTTGAATTTAATTTTTATTTAAAATAATTATTCGAAACAAGTCCAGAACATTACTGTTTCTTTTCATAGAGTCATTTGTATAATGTCGCCCGTTTTGATCTTCAACTCTGTTTCAATACACAATTTAAATAATAACGTCTTCTCCGTTCAAGCACTCAAGGCAGACCGGTTAATAAACTTTGCATATATTTAAGTACCTATTTTTATAACCATTATGCTTAGTTCTCATTTGAAAGTGACAATTAATATTTCCAATACAGGTTTTCTTTTTTATATGACGGTGTCTGGATTGAACCGGCATGCCGATACTAAATCCGTTTTTTTTTCTGACGCAACAGTATGCAACAATATGCAAATGTTTTTTATTTGAAATCAGAGGAGTTTATTATAGTGTAATATAAGTGGCATTTAATATTAAACTTTTCGATTCGCAACGAGTAATGCAGAAACTGAAATGTTACCATTTATCTATAAATATATAATATAATAAAACGATTTAGAGTTATGTCTAGGAATGCAGTATGTATATGGTCTCGCATAAAGTACGCATGCTGTTGATATGAAGGCTTTGACGTATAATTTACCACAGGTTTGGCGCAAACGTTCATTGACTTTATTGATGTAACAGGAAAGTCAATGCGAAAACATGTAAATGATTAACTCTGATTGAAACTGTTTAATATTTATTGAGAGTAATATCACTCCGATCGATGCATGATCTTCCAATCAATCATTAAATAGTTTTCGGATGATGATACATCTCGATTGCAAAAGTTATGTTTCATTTCTCATTTGTTTGTTTGTCAGTCAATGTAGTTTAATACAATTTTTGTATGTACCATAATCGCCGAAGTCGAAAATCTATAAAACGTAATACATATTATAACACAATGTAAAAATTATTTTTGATGGACTCGGGAGTAACTTTATGGAAATTTATTTTATTTTATATTAACAATGTATAGTATATTATTAGTCGGCGTTTGTTTTCGGTCTATTGATCTATTTAAAAGTGCTATGAAAATGTATACGTCGACTTATGTACGACAAATTAAAAATACCTCAGCTTCTTGTAAAGATAAAAAAAATAACGCAAGTCCTGACTCGAAAAAGAAGTGGAGGAATGCAGTCCACGTATGCTCTGTCGCTCTACAGTGCTATTGAGTAGACATCATTTACATAAAAATAATTGTACGTTATAAACCCACAGCATCAGGATAGAATATATACGTTTATTTTGATTTATATTTACACATACCCCACGCCCCACGTGATCTCTCTGATTCATACATTTTTTCTCTCTACAAATAATGTTCCTTCCAAATTCAAAATTTACAGCACACTTTAACTACCTAAAATTAGTCTCTATTGGCTTTGTTCTATTTTGTTTTTTAGTGTCTATTATTGACAAATTGTGGCTCTTCTAAATTTTTAAAATTATTTATTAGTGTCAATATTATTTTTACGCTCGACTTTATTAATTATATTGAAGAACATTTTTTATTCATATAAAGCTAATAGTAATATTAATGTAATAGAGGTATGCGCGGGCAGAAATTTGACGAAATTAACTGGTTTGAGCCCGGCCAATCCCGAAGCCCAAATTTATATTTTTCGACCCAAAAACGCCCGATATTAAAAAAAAATAGATTACATTTTCTCAAACTGTTTTGTTGGAAATAGTATTGCCGCATGGTCGACTCATGTTACGAACATAGTGAGAAAATATTTTCTGAACAATATATTCCTTATCCGGGCCCGGGCCGAGTTCGGACCTCAAACGACGACCCACGGGACGGGCCTTTGCAGACCTCTAGTATGTATGTATTAAGTAAAGCCAAGATAAATATTTAAACAAAAGTATTGTGTTCATAAGTGACAGTTTATTAAAAATTATAGCCACATTTGTTTGTGCATTTGAAATAAACATTGTAAAATACCAGTTTTATTCAGTATTTATACTTATTATAAAAATATATAAAATTGAAAACAAGGAAATATAAAATTCTTATTAATGAGCAATCCCCAAATCAATGATTTAATTTCCAAACGGTAAAAGTAATATATATATTTTTAATTGATAACAATTAAATAATTCATAAGAATTCAATATTTAAAGTAAAAACGAATCAACGGAGCAATCGTAGTTCTACATTGTGGTGTCAAAATTTTCAATAAAAGAAATTTTCAAAAAGAGTACAATACGATATTTTTACTTTTTTGTTTAGAAACAAAAGGTAACATTTTATGATGGTTCATGGCATAGACTATTATAGTATCCATGGGAATTGAATTAGCGTTCTATTCAACAAAATAATATGTCCTTTTTTGAGTAAAAAAAATAAATAACTATCGATTATTTTAATACCAAGGTCAATGGAATATTAAAATGACCGCTGTTTGAAATCAAAACGTTTTTGTATGTACTTGTTTTACTTCATTGTCGACAATAGAAAAACACAAGGAAAGCTTGTTTGATTATATGAAATTATGTGCACTTGATCTTCATTGATTTGACACTTTCCACGCCAAACAGTAGTGTAAAAAATGCAGTGAACACAGATAAATTGTCGATAAGGTTCCACTGCATCGGACTGTGCAATTTTGAAACAAAGTAAAAATAGTCTGTGCGAAAGAAGATTCGATGCGTCTGATATTGTATTGTAAGAATCGTAATAAAACTACTGTGATAAAATCAGATGCGTAAACGTACGAAGAGTATAGAAATAGAAGAGAAACCATTGAAATAAGAATGAATTTTTGTTTGTTTTTACTGGTTAAGCGTGGGAGTTCTTTCAGAATCCATAGAAGGTGTCAGGCGCGTATCCAGAATTTTCCTATTCCGTTGTTATAAACAGGAAGAAAGCGTATACCAGACGTGGGCAAATGCGACTCTTTATTAGGTTAAATGCGGCTCCCAATACCTAATTATTTATATACTTACTAAGATTTGTGTATAAAAGTAATTAATATATTAGATTTTTTGTATTTAAAATTCGTGAGAACGGGTATGTTGGGACTCTTTATGTATATGAAAATCCAGAATATAGCTCTCGTTGACCTCATGTATGTATGGTCATCCTTGGCATATACAACTAAATATTAAGTGTGATTTCTACTTATTTTGTGTATTTTTTTTCATTTTTTTAACTTATCATATATTAAAAAAAACTACGAAGGTTGAAGTCGTAGATTATATTTTATCGTTCAAAACTGATATTTCACCGTCAGCTGTATTTCTTATTATGGCACCAGTATTTTATGCAATAGCAGTAGCGTAACTAGTGGGTGAGTATTTAGAACGCCATCAATGCATATTATGCAGATATGAGAATCTGAAAAGAACTGTTTTAATGAATACTGTCCGATAACTTTACTAATTTCTATAAAATAATATTATAATAATATTAAAAACACACTATGCAAAACAGCATGATTTACTTGATAATTATGCATATTATTTACCCTAATTATAAACTTAAAAACAATAAATTATTTAATGAAAACTGATTTTACGATCGATTAATTTTTGAATATTTATATCATTTTTATTCATAGCGATCGTAATAATCCTGTTTTAAAATCTTTTAGTAAAAATTGATTACAATAATATAATTTAAAAAATGAGTTGATATGCATAGTTGACAATGGATTCTTACGCTACTATTTTTTATATAACCAATTCAGTTATTTTTTGTAAATAACAATGAGCACAATGTTTTATAGGTTTGATATAAATGAATATGCCTAAAGATTACCCATATTTTTTTCTGTCAAAAAACTATATTTACACAATTCTTTTATGTTGTCCTATTCGAATGAAATTATTTGAATTAAGAAAATTCGACACGAAGAAAGTCGCAAGACATTTCGACGTACATCTGACGTATACAGAAAGAGCGCGTGCGTTCTATTTTTGGCAAAAGCATAAATAACTCTAGTGTATTTTCTTCGAAAAGCTCATAAACAACGCCATGCACGAAAATCTAGACGACATTATTCGTTTAAAACAGCTGTGTTGAAATAATTGAATAATTTTGGTTACATAATAGTCAAATTATATTAACATCCGCAGATGAAAGATATACCAGTATCTTCCATAGTTTTAGATCTTATTAAGTTCATCGGACTAGATAAACGTAGTCGGTCTTGTGCCTATTTCATATATCTTTTTAATCTTATTAATCTGTTTGTTGTGGAAAAGTATTAATATTTATAAATAGTAAGATATCTTCATGATGACGCCAAGAAATTAGTTTTCTATATGCATTTTACGTTAAGTACCCATAGACTTCGATGACAGTAATAATCTACTTTCAAAATAATGATTTAGTAGACACTAGAAAAGCAATTTCACCGTATTCAATCGTAAAAAAGATTATATTCTTATATGACAGAATGTTGTGTTTTTTTAAATTAATTTACAAGGAAAACTCTTTTTCGCATTGTATTAATTTCTTTTCTTATCACCAATAATGATTTTTTTTATAAATAAGCAATATCTTATACTGTGATAACGATCTTTTATGTGATTTTTAGTAAGTAATCATTGTAAACGAACGTTTTATGATGAAAATAAATAGTTGATAACACTTAAGGAACCAAACAAGCAGTGGTTATTTCTTTCCAGTAACGATTTGAAGTACCTAGACAATATTAAAAAGTTATTTCTTGTAGTAAAAAAACAGATATATTTTCCTCAACAGTAAGGAAAAAATAAGAAAATACCGGATGTATGGATTTCCCCATAACGGGCCTCTATATTGTTTTAATTTCCTCACCATTGTATTGATATTCACATTTAAGACAATGCTAGACCACTTATTAGTAGATAATAATTAATAATAATTAAATAAAACTTTGAATGGGTCTAAACAGTAATTTTATTTATGGTAGGCAACCCTGGAAATAAAAAAGCGTGGTCATAATCACGTAAGCAGGTACCAACATGGTACTAACAGATTTTTTTATTATGATACACCATTCTGCCATTAAATATTGATGACAGCGAATGACGTAGTATTTTTCGGATGAATCAACTCGAACAACAATTACGCCCAATTGAACTGACCCGTTTACTGCGAAATGCGAGAGGACTTAAGAATCAATGCTCCCTATAAAATTTAAAGGTCACAACATTTTCAGGCTCTGCATAATTGCATTGTCTAAATTCTTATGGTTCCCTTTTGTAATTCGTATTGATAACATAACAAAAATAAATGTGATTGATTTGAAATATGCATTTATTTAAATACGCAATTAACTAAACAAAACTCGTGCCCCTGGTTATTTGTTGGAATCGAATATTTGTTTTATAACTCAGTGCTCCGCAACCTTTTCTCACCTCCGACACACCAAAATTCTTCCTAGAATTACGCGGCACACCAAAAGCAAAAATATATAGGTATTAAATTGATTCACAAATTTTACAATAAATTCTCGTTTTTTATTTCAAAAGTGTACATACATAAAACTATAATATATTTACTTTTACCCAATCTTAATAAATATTATAAAATAATAACTAATTAATGTGATACCCTGCGCTTGTTTCAACGAACACAAAGGTTTTATATTCGACAGCACAACCCGAAGTTCTTGGTCAAAATATTTTTTCATTATGTATTTGACCGCGGCACACCTGTATCCGGCTCAAGGCACACCAGTGTGCCGTGTCACACCGGTTGCGGAGCACTGTTATAACTCATAGATGTCCTAATCTTTTTTTAATATTCACACAGTGAGCCCTCGCAGTGATGGATTAAGCACACGGGAGGCCCTGTTTTACGGATAACATAAAAACGTCAGAAAAGTCCAACTAAAAGAGTAGAAATATATAAAAATCTGAACCAAAAGTATATGGGTTCAATTATATGAGCTATTTTTGAGGCCTCTTAAATTCGGAAGCCCCAAGCGCGCTCCTCATTTGCAGGCACGGGCAAACCGCGGCCCGCGAGCAATATTATATTTTTGAAAAAAAATCACGTTTTTATCTTTTAACGCATTTAAAAAAAAGATTGAACATAAATATAATAACTTTAAGCTACAACTTGAGATTATTGATCCGCTGTGACCCTGATTTAGTTCGTGTAGAAATCTGCAAATTAATTCGGACAAATTCAACTAGCTTAAAGATGTTGCTCGAAAAGAGAATGTTTAAGAATTTCAACTACAAAACTAACACCTGAATTTTAAAAAAGTGTTAAAAGACGTAAAACAATTCCATTCATCTCATTAGATTGTTTTATTGTAATGTATTTTTTAATGATAATAAACAGTGTACATATAAAATGGTATTTTACTTGCGGCCCGCCGCTTATTTTGAATTCCTAAATTTGGCCCTTTGGGAAAAGTTCCCCCCCCCCCCCGGCTTATAGGATAATCCGCCACTGAGCCCTCGAGAGGTGAAGTCGGCCAAGTAGGAAAATGGTAAAACTCTTCTATTTGACTTTTAAAAGTACAATCACGTCTTTTTTTCTAAGCTCATTTAACATTTATGTAAATGTATTGTAAAATATTATTACGTATCTAACTATTTTTGTATTTCATACGGTGATTTTCAAAATTTCGTTGGCAAAGAATTTCTTTGTTTTATAAGCAGTGGTGGTTTAAGCACTTTGGGCTCCCCAGGCACAATAAATTTTGGAGGCCCTGTTTTTTGAATAACATAAAAGTGCTGCAAAACTCTTTGTTAAATAATAATTAATATTGAAAATTAAAATCTAAATTTTACGGTTTATATAGTTTATGCTATTTTTGAGGTCCCTGAGATTTGGAGGCCCCAAGCGCGCGCCTCTTGCGCTTGTGGGATAATCCACCACTGTTTATAAGCAATTTTCCAGGACGATATAAATCATCCGGTTGTAAGAAGAGACATACGTTATTATAGGTTCACGGGCAGAAGTAAATAACTCAATAACAAAACAATTATTTTTCTGACGATTGGTTTCCAATATGTACAGTCAAAAAACAATTGTCTTGGACGTGTACATTTCAATTGGTTATAATAACCTTTAACTTAAAGAGAAAAAATCAATGTAAAGCGAGGTAACTACTGTGGGCCTGTGACTGTCATGTCGATAGTTAGGTTTAGTAGGTCAATTGTATAACATCGGCATTTCTTGGCTGTTTAGCTATTGCAGTGTTCGTTTATTGATTACAAAACTATTTTATATTCTATCGGTTTCAAATGTATTCTGCGGCGTTGTTCCGCTATCTAATTAATTAGTAATGGCATGTCATCAAGTTCCCGGTAAAATGATTATCGATTATTCAATATGTATTAAAATATCATGATTAAAACACCAATACCACTAAATACTCGTGACACTGAAATAAAAATGAAGATAATTATTCTAGATCGTATATCTTGCACAATGTTCTTTAAAACAATACCTACACTACATTGATATAATTTTATTTCTTTGAATGCAATATATGTGCAAAATATGTTATAAGAATGTGGTTGATCTTATTTATTTGTCACACATTATTAATTATAATATTATATTTATGAATAATAAGATTTTATACATAGTCAGGGCCGGCTCTTCGCGTGTGCGACACACACAGGCGCACGTACGGCGTACACAAGCGCACAGGCGCCGCACTAAGGTGTTGGCACTATCCATTTATTTAGTACTAGTTTTGAGAGGCGCTTAAGGCGCGTCGCAGAAATCCTCGAGCCAGTCCTGCAGAGAAAAGGCAATCTACAAATAAAAATTAGGTATACACTTTGATTACACGATATATACATTCCACAAATAGCCATGTATAAAACCCCGTATTATTTGCAAATATAAAAACATGATGACACATAAAATCTTGATAAAAATGTAATAATAAATGTAAAGTAAATTACACAAAATATTATTCCTAATTTGCATGTATTTTAAAAATCATACTATATTCGCTACTTGATTATATACGGGGACTTTTATCAGGGACTGGACATAAATTGGTTTCATCGCTAGAAATATCTGACACGTGTATTGTTTTAGAATTTAGATTCTCGTCTCTCTCTTCGTCATTAGTGACGCCTTGTATTTACTATTACTGTCTTGTGTTGTTGACTTCCTTGCTATTAGGAATTCCGACATCCGTTTCTGTGTTTTTGAATCTGGGAATCGTGTTAGAACAAATAATTCGTGTAAAACTTTGGTATTTGTAACTTTAAGTGGAACGTGTTATTTCAATTTCGAATAAAAAAATTAATTGAGTGTATATTTTATTAATGAATATTATTTGGACGTAGTTATTCAGCGAGTAGTCAAATACAAAAAAAAAATGATACAGGTAGATCAGATGAATGAAGGCTCATGTGTTTGCTAAAGTACCATTATGTCAGCTCGACATTATTGTGGATTTGCTTCATTCTGAATGACATATTAAATTGAAAGTAACAAAACATAATAATTCAAGTTAGATTCGTACGAGAATCTTATCGACCCATTCTCATTGGTAGAATTAAGTGGATTTTCCGTACAGCTATGCGGAAAAAAACACATTATCTATTGCCGACTGCGATAGATTTTATTTAATTTAATAGATTATGATATTACTTACATAATTTCAGTCTCTTTTGGGGGGAGAATAAAAGTTTCCTCTTTAATATTTGTTATTTTATATATATGTGCAAGCCAGTGCAACAGAAGATATCCCTTTGTATGTTCCTTCAAATTCAGGCCAACCTGCCTCAAACGACGTCCTTACTTAGAATCCTTTCTCAATTGAAGGTTGGGTAGGGCAGTGATATATATCAGCGGTCAGCAAAGTGTGGTCTGCGGACTACCAGTGGTCCGCGAAAAAAATTTGGTGGTCCGCAGAGAAATCGTGACATTATTTTATGAACTTTGTGCATTTTTAGACGCATCTGGTCAATTTTATTTCAATGTGTAATATTTTAACCAAAAGTCCAGTTAGTGGTCTGCTGAATTAAAATTGTGAATTTTGTGGTCCGTGAGCCCAAAAAGATTGCCGACCGCTGATACATATAATATAATACAAGTGAGCTCACGGTAATTCGTTTGAACCGGTTGGTTAGATCTACTGTCTGGCGTCGATCCAGTTGTAAAACCATCTGAAAACAAATAATATGACCTAAATATTTAAATATAAAATGTTTTTTTTTCGGAACTTTCCGTCTCTTTATAAAATAATTAGTGAAGATCTTAGTAGTTGAGCGAAGTAATCTAACAATAGTTCACAAATAAAATTATTGCTATTTGAAAACATACATATATATATATATACTTGAGAGGTTCCAAGTTTAAATGAAAATTCGTCCCTGTGTATAAACAGCGGCGGATTACCCGATAGGCGCAAGAGGAGCGCGCTTGGGACCTCCAAATCTTGGAGCCTCAAAGATAGCATATATTATATAAACCCTTATATTTTAATTTCAGTTTAAAATATTTATTATTATTCAATGAAGAGGTCTATATCACTTTTATGTTATTCTAAAAGCGAAGTCTCCAAAATTTATTGCGCCTGGGGCCTCGAAAGTGCTTAATCCGCCACTGTGTATAAATGGTTACAAATGTTAAAATTGAAATGGCAACACTAAATAATATAAATGTTGGATTCGAAATAATTATTGAATGATTTGAAACTCGTCTTAATTCGAAAAAGGAACACGGAAGACTGATGCTATGATTGTATCGCCGTAAGTAATGTTCGATTAGGATCGAAATTTCCGTCTTTCGAGTGAAATCTATACTATCCCAGTGCTGAAATAGTGTATAATATCACGTGGGAAACGATCAACATGAAACTGCAGTATTGTAGACGTCTGTGACGTCAATCACAACTACACGCAAGCGCAGAATTTGTACATTCACACACTTTCAAAAAAACTTCACCAACACTTCAACGGATCAACATGTGTGTATCAACACTTGCGCAATCGTATGAGGCCACAGGCGCGCCCGATCGTCGACCAATGGGATGACGGTACTGGAGGGCTCGACTACTGACACATACAATCAAACCTTCATTCCAGGATAAAATTCTATTGCTCGTAGGATTCTTACGTATAATAAAAATATGAGTCTTCACTTTGAACTTTGGATCGTTGCAGACATTGATTTTTAAATCAGAATTAGCAATCTGAGATTTTTTTCTAGAATTTATTATCGTCTTACAACTGACAAATTGTAAACAGTGCGTATTTGTATTAATAATTTACTCGATAACAGAAAAATAGAATCTAAGAACTTTGTTACTAGGTATTTATGTGTTTTTATGAAGGAAGCCAACCATTTTCACGGTTGATTATTTTTTTATTCTGTAACGTCATGAATATATCATCTTTTTTATTATTTTAATATTTATTTAGCAGTGTTATGAAAACATTTTGATAGTGAGTAATTTAATATGAAAACTTTTTACTATGTTCAACAAAGGACAATGCGCCACTTTTGC
Source organism: Himalopsyche tibetana (assembly GCA_030503985.1). NCBI lineage: Eukaryota > Metazoa > Arthropoda > Insecta > Trichoptera > Rhyacophilidae > Himalopsyche > Himalopsyche tibetana. Next base: position 21,297,851 of record JAPJYX010000024.1, read on the forward strand.
AATATTGAAACATAAGTGTACTATTCATTAGCATCTTTCCCAGTAAATTGATTTATTACAAATATTAACGAAATGTACGACACATTCCTAAATATACAATGTTTTAAAAGTCTGCAGGTTATTGACCTTACTATAGTTAAATTAGATTTATTGTTCAATAAATGTAACCTTGTGCAATACACGGATTATACTATTAGAGAGCGGAAACTGCTTCCGATTTAATAAAGGTTATTCTTATGGAATGAAGTCATGCGGTACATTATTGTTGTTTTGTATAACTGAATACTGAATAAATGCACTCAAACCATTTTTGTTTTTTTAGAAAATAGCGTTTTGTCTTACGTACGTGATATAGTTTTAAAATAAAATTGGCACACTTATGGAACAAATTAATAGGTTAGGATTTTTTTGTGTTTTGTTTTTATTTATTTATCACGATATTTTAAAACAATCAATTTAAAGATTATTGTTTTTTTAATGCTAATGAGAATCAAATAAGCATTAGTTTCAAAGTAGATATTAATTATTAGTACAAAATATCATGTCATAGTATTAATTGTAACAAACTACACCGGTCTTTAATTTTTTGGCTCTATACAAGATAGTGTTGAAACATGATAAATATATTTAAAAAAAAACATAAACAATGAAAAATTACAAAAATGAAGCTTTTTTTATTTAAAAAATCATGGAATGTTATTCATACGGCGATCATGATACTTTAAAAAGACATATTTACCTTAATATAACTTTATAATTGTTTTTATTCTTTCAGTTGTATGGAATTATTCCGAATGCCTTAATTACAATGTATATATATGTATCGTAACATTTTGCAAAATTGCAGTTTCTATTTCACTAATCATTTAATATAATGTACTCAAAATATAAAATAAGTTTTATGGTTATTTTATTTCGTGACAATAAATCTGCGATATTGAAATGGTAATCCTAATTTGCATATTATCAATTATTTATGTTGTTTATTTATAATTGCTACTGCCACACGACTGAGCCGTTTTCTTTTATCAGCTGCGTATACACGTGCCCAATTATTTCCGTTTAACATGTCGACTCAATAAAGCCTCATTATCAGCGCCAAGCTGTGCGATATTATTTTTGCTGTGACGCTCACGTGAGCCTCTGTACAATAAGTATACCTAACTCACTCTAGTATGGTAGAATTTACAAAAATACTTTGGAAGCGAGAGGGAGAAGGAATACGCACACAACCAGCGTGGCATTTTCTTTGGTAGGTATGTTCGTTTACGATTCGTTCAACGTTCAGTTCAGTCGCAAATTTGTAGCTGAGGGTGTGTGTGCAGAGTGTAGTGCCGCTACTTCAGTGCAAAGAATTTTATATTATCGTAATTTTACCTTCCAACACTATTTTATTTATAAAAAAACAGACGGCGTCGTGTTTAAAAATAATAATAAATTCAATATGGGAATGAAGAGTCACATAAGTCCCGAGGTGAGTGAATCAACAATGAAATTTCTCCATGCATTTCAAATAATTATTCGAAAAAATCTCGTTGCAAACCTATCAGCAGGAAGGGCATGACCGATTTGACCTTGTGAATGCACGCGTATTTTATGAAATATTGTGTAAAATCGGCGTACATAAATTGTAAAGTAAACCAATAAACTTTTATGTGATAATTACGAGTTCATAGCTAGGCAGCTACACTGTTGAAATAAATGTTTCTTTGAAGTTTGTGAAAGTATTATTTTGTAATGTTGGTAGGTAGTTTTAAGTTATCTTTTCTGAGATGAGGGTATATATATTGGCGCCTTTTTGTATGTCACCATGCGATGTGTTGCTTAAATATTTTTTTTTCAAATTACTTGGAATTTATTGCAATACAATATATATCTGCGATAACCAGAATCCAAGAATTTCCCTTCTCTTTACATTGTTGGGCTGCCTATGGTTTATTCTTACAAAGGACTTGTTATATGTAGTGTAGTGAAGTATAGCATATTATTGCCCCACAGTTATTGTTGTCAAAACATTTTCGTTATTCGATAAAATTATGAAATATGCCACAGATACTTACATTATATTATCCGTGTTTATGTTGTATTCTCGTTACAATACACTAATTGCGATTCAATTGTATACATACTGCGCCAATAACTGTATATATTTTGAATGAAATAAATAATAGTAAACTCATTCCCATTATGTATAGGCAAATATGAAAAATACAGCAAATATTACCCCTCCGTTTACAGTGTTTACAAATAAAATCAATTCTTCAATACTTCGTATGAATTTAATTGACTCATTCAACTTAATTATCACGTGTTTAAATAATATAAATCGACAACCCAATAATCACGTGGAACTCTTTGAAAATTAAATTTCACCCAAGTAAACGTTTAAACAATGTTCATTCAATAACTTTCTCAAATACTTTATTAGAATATGCAGTCAAATCTCATTCAACAACAGCCTTGTCAAATAATATATGAATGAATACAATGTTCGTTTTTTACCCCACGCTTGTTAAAAAAATACTCCTCTACCAAAACCACAACTTAGACAGGAGCGAACTTTCATCTTTTGTTTTAATTTACAACTTCGACTGAAGTTTAGTTTTTCGTGCTTATTTTAATAAATTGGAATCGATCACTTTAACGATTTAACTTTCAATTCTTAGAATTCTATATTTATCATACAATATACAAATTGAAAAAAACTCTTTCCAAATTATTTCTTTGAATATTATAGGATCTCATTTTGCCATTGGCGCGAAAATATGAAAACTGGTGTCCAACGCGTTCCTTATTTTTTCAAATTAGGTTTTTTTTACTCACGTGAATTCTACTACTTACTCCTGTTATATATTTTCAAAGTAGGTAATACCTACTTATTTAAATATTTCTGATAACAAATGTAGATTAATTTTTCTTTTCGTGCCCGCATATTTGTACAAAAAATGAACTCAATAATAAATATGGAAATAGAGTAAATAATAATTTATATGTTAAATAAAAAATATTACTTTAATAAAACGTATCTTTGGTTATCTGGATCATTTTTAAACGACTGATATTTTATGTTATTTTATCTTTAAATTCAGATTTTTATTAAATGTATCTTTATTCACAAACCTATGTTTATTCTCAGTACCAAACAATATGATTTTAAATATTGTGTCATATTATCAATGATCTCTTTCAATATTACTAAAGAAAATGAAAAAGTTAAATGTTTGTACGTCATTATACCTCGTTTGGTTTTCCCGGCACGTGCCCAAAACATTATTTTTGAAAACAGTATCAGTGACCGATAAAACAAAAATATATGTATGTATATGGAAAAAAAGTATCGGCTATATTGTTTATAAAAAATGACAAGATTCCCAAAATCATTCAGAGACCTTTTTAAAGGTCACAGCGTCCGATAGCCTTTTGTTTTTTCAGAAAAAAAAACACAATAATTGCAAAGGGATATAGGTATCTCCTGATCGTTTAATTGGTAAAATATTTGTATGAATGTCATATTAACACTTCTTAGTCGGGCGCTTCAAAAAATAGACTCAAGCCTGTAGCGGGCGTTTTTTAGTGATTAGCGCACAAATATATTACATTCTTAAAATCAACACAACTTCTAAACCAAACGATATTTTCGATTGAAATTTAAAAACAAATTATACGTGACATCTAATCATTAAAAATAAAATTAGAACATTTCGATATCATCATAATTTCACCTTGTTTCAAAGCTGAATATAAAACCTGTTATCAATTTAGTAGATAGCACTCCGCATGTTATAAATATTAAATATTCAAAACATTCTATATAACAAAATAGCATATTTATCAATATTTTATAATTATATGAATAATTATAATATATAATCGCCATTCCTACAACTTGACTACCACTGGAAGTGTAAAATCTAATGCCGTAAAAATTACAGCGTAATTACACCCTTACAATCTAGCAAAGAATTAGGACTAATGTTAATTAGTTGCGGCATTTTATTTAACGCCGACAAACAAACCCGTGATATTGTGTCCCGCAAACAAGCGACGATATAAAAAAAACATATTATGCCGTGATCCGCATTCTACCGACAATACGCTAAAAACGACTTTTGCCGTGATCCGCATTCTACGTACAATCAGCTAAAAACGACTTTGGTCGTGGCCCGCCTAAGAAGTGTTAAAAGTTATACATGTTAATCAATCGTATAGTAATAAATTTTATTTTAAAAACAAAAAATATCTGTTGTTCAAAGTTTGGTCCAAATTTAAATTTTGTTTTAAACAAATTTGCAATTACTTTGGATATATGAGAAAAACCGTAATCTTAGTATTTAATAATGGATATATCCCTGCTTATATTACAATCAATCCCTTAACATCTAACGTTTTGCTTGTCTATTATTATATTTAACGATCAATTGTAAGTTCCATAGAGTAACTAAATCATTTTCTTTTCTAAAAATAAATATTGGTTTCGTTGTTTTGCACTCTTTATGTTAAATATGTATTGATAGTAGATGTGTTTTTTAACGTATTTTTTCATATTATGATATTTATTTCCATTTTTTTGTAAGTTGTTTTATATTTATGTCCCCTTAAACTTGTTGATACAGGAAAAACATCTCAAATTTCCCCACACTACCATACATTAACAAATAAGGTCCGTGTAGCCTTATTTACTTCTGAGGTTCCAAGAAGCGTTCAATAGAATCAAAATATTTTCTTTGACTGGATTTTCCTTATTACGAAAAAAACTAATGCATGCTTTGCAGTTTCGTTCAACATAATCTTTTAATCACATTCCGATACTAAATTGATTGGTAGGGAAAAATTCAACAGTCGATAATTATAATTGAGAATAATCATTTATGAATAAAGTAACACACGAGAGGATCTTAGATGTTATATTAACTGTCATTTTAAAATTATTTTGGCGCTATTTTTATTCGTAATGTTGTACATAATTTTCATAAATAAATCCGATTTCTCATTGAATATTTACCAAAGTATTAAAATTATTAATTATTCTTCACTCGTATTAGTTCGCGGAAACATTAGTCATAATACTACGGAAGTAGTTAAGAGATTTTATTGGACGAGCGATGGTCAAGTAGTGAATAGTTTGATGACCGAACAAAAGTCAAGTCTTCGAACTTTGAATTTTCAATAATTATTTAATTATAATATTATTTTAAATATATTTAAATGCACTGTAATACGACATTTAAAATCAAGTCGAATAAAACTCGGCAAACGTTAATTTAACATTAAATTTATAAAAATTTTCAATGCGAAAACTTAAACTTCAATTTGATGTCCGCGTGAAGATAACTAACTATTTATAATGCCATATTAAGCACTTTGTCACAGAGTATAAGAAGTTTTTATTATTATTATGCATTTTATACTACCATTTTTCAAAATCTAAAGATTGTCACTGGATTTCTAATATTATGCATTGTGTAAAATTAGAATATCTTTTGTGTTACGCTGCAGATATAAATTGTTATAAAATATATACCGCGTTATGGCAAAGTAAACGATGTCAATATTTTTTTAACAAAAGTCTGATCGATAAAAATTGGAAATAAAGAGTCGCGGTGGCTAAAATTAGCTTTACATATTTGTATTCCTGCATACAAGTGAAGTTTGTCGAGTCCTTAGTCTTTACTTACCCAACGCAAAGTGTAAAAATCTATCAAAAACGTTTTTGAAATATTGGTTGTGTGGCAAAACTTCGACAATAGTTGTCACAGTGTATTTTGTTCTATTAAGTCTGCCACCAATGTGGAACATGTTGACTCTGTATTGAGCATATCGATTATCAGCAGAAGTTATTAAATTAAAACTGATTAGAGCCCGCCCATCTATGCTGGAAAGTAAATACAAAACTCACCACGATGGAAACACTGGGAATAAATGAAAATTTGAATTTCATTTGGATAGGAACTCGTAAATAAATGTATACAATTGTCCATTCGCAGACTTAACCCTGACTGATGAGGTTGAAATAAACAAATTAATAGGCCCGAAAATATTATGTATTCATATCCATTTAGCGATTTAATAGACTTTTATAATTTATTCGTGATGTAAGATATCACTGACATGTATGTCACGTTCTTTCACTGCGGTGTCCGATGTAAAAAAAAAAACAAACCAGCTGTTCTTAAAATAAACAGATATGTATTAAATTATTATGATATGTATTAAATTAAATTATATAGATATGTATACATTTCGTATAATACATTCATTGATGTTGACCTTTTAAAAACCCGATTTATTTGCAATCTTAATTGTTAAATGGCAGCTCATATTATAGCATGTGCTTAAAAAAACATAGACATGCCAGTTTGCTATCTTGATTTTGATCTCCCGAGACACAGGAAAAGATATGCGATAATTCGTATTCCTAATTATTATCACTGGTATATTATAATACTTTGTATTAGTATATAGCTCCAATATGAATTATCATTATTTTAATATTTTAACTAGTACCACACCTTGTAATATGTCTAATTTTGCTTTCCGTTTGCGGTTTTGTAACCGAGGTCGTATTTATTATATTATCGTTCATACTTATGCCTATGTTGTAATGTTGTTATAAATTATAATGTATGAAGATATTATTATATAGGTTTGCGCTGCTTTTCATTCCCTCGTATATTTTACGGAAATAGTAATCAATATTAATGATTCAATGATTATTTCATAAATAAACTATTACTTCCCTACAGTGAGTACACTCAACTCTTTTTTTAGACGGCTTGGAAATAACACGGTCAGTGGAAACTGGAAAAGAACGAATACTATAATGATTACACGACTTGTTTGTTCTAACACGATTCCCAGAATCGTAAAACACAGAAGGGTATAACAGATTTCCACAAGAAATTCAACAGTACAAGACAGTAATAATAAACAAAAAAATCATTACATCCTATAGCATTAAACGTGTCAAGATATTTTTAGCGATGAAAGCATTTTATGTTCAGTCCTTCATAAAAGTCCCCGAATGTAATCAATAACGAAACGCATATTCTATATTACAATGTTATATGAGATACATATACCATTTCTGAATACTCTTTTTTTCTTTTTTTTTTGTAGTACTTGTGCCATTTTATTTCCTGTATTCTTTATGTCACCGTTTAGAGTTAGCAATTTCGCTTATCGTAGTATGTATTTCTTAAATAATGCTCTTACATGTAATTTTGTAAAGGGACACATTGCTTAGTCCTGTAAATCAAACAAGGGAGTTGTAAAATGGATTTCACAAAACAATAGAAATCGTAATCTTAAAAAAGCAAGACAATACTGATAATAATATTCAGCATCACTTTTTCTTTAAAAGAAAAAAAAGTTTTAATTGGGAGAGGTAAGCGAAATATTTTAACCTAGATTTCCATAAAGTTTGACGTAGATTTTATTTTTAAAACAAACCGTTTTACATGCCAAATTTCGTTCGTAACTTTTTTACAGAACTCAAATAATATGCAAGACAGATTGTCCGGTTCGGGTACGAGAAACCAGGAAGTTAGTAATGTCACTCAACCAGGGCTCGAATTGGAAAATTTAAATATTATGTTTTTTATATATCGAATTTGAATTATTTTTATTCTGTACACTTTCATAAATTTTGTATTCCGTGCGAATACACTTTTATGTTTGTATATAGACAATTCAAACCGTTCGCTGCCCGTCAGTTCAAGTGCATTCGTGCATTAGATAAAACCAGAAGATGCCGAAAGGCGAAACCCGGGTCGTTATCGACAAAATTTATGGAAGTGTACAGAATAAAAATAATTCAAATTTGACATTAAATTTCCATCAAGCACCTTCAGTCAAAATTCTAAATTTTATATATCGACTGTTTATTAATGTTTATTCATAAGTACCCACAATATATTTTATCGGCAATATTTGTTCAATACAATTTTTAGATAATTTACAAACAGAAACGATAAAATATTTTTTTTTATGAGACAGTGCTCTGCTCCCTCCCGACCTCGCAAAACAGAGGGTCGTATTGGTGTGCTCCGGTCGGATTATAGCCCAGCATCTCAACATTATGTTATAATTTATTTCACATGCTTTATATCAACTTTTATTGTTCCATGTCTAAACAGAACATTAGTCCGGTTAAGTTTTAATATACCTTCCGGGTGGTCATAAAATATTCTTTGGTTACATTTTTTATAAATTGAAAATGCTTATTTCATAAACGAAATAAAAAATATGTTTTACATTTCGTCAAATGCACAGAATCATTTTATTCATTGGATGTGTCGCATAACCGGATACGTCATATTTTTTGAATATCAGCAAATAATGTTGATTAAATTTATTGACTAGCCTACAAGTGTGACACAATTGTCATATTGATAAAAAAAAAAATATCACACTGGAATTTTAGATCACTCATTCTCAGATAAGGATTATTGTACTGTAAAATAAATATCAAAAGATACCGTAAACTTATTTATATAATTAAACAATTAGTGGTTTATGTTCAAATTGTAATAATATGCAATTATTAAAGCAATAGTTTCCTAACGCAACTCCTTAAAGTCACATATTCAGAACTCTTTTCAAAAATTAAATTATTATAAACGTCAACAAATAAATGTCAAATTACACATTATTATGGACTCTTTAATTTCACAGGTTGTTTTGTAAAAAAAAAAATGGTTTGTTACTATATTCATGGTCAACAATTATTTTCATGCAATTTACTACTTTACCAACAAGCAGGGTCGGTGCCACCACCATTATTGGGCGCACATAAATGGAGTATTAAAATTATTTTTATATGCTCTAATAATAATAAGCAATAGTATATGTTTGTATTTGTTTGTTGTAATTATGTATCTTTTTTATATGATTCGAAAAAATGAGGTTGAGCGACTGAGTAACAAACAGTTCATATAGAAAAACTTCTGTTCAGATACCTCCATTAGGAGGTCATATGCTTCACATTGGGAGCCGACATGGATATATAAGAAAAAATAATTCTAATGATTCCGAATTGTTCTTTTTTTCATTATTTCGAAAAAAAAATTACAAACGATTTGACAGATATCAGATTTGATATCATTAACAGTCTTTAATGTTTTTAGTTTACCATTTTTTGAATTATTGCAGTCAAAACATATAAACTGTGGTTTGAACCGACACAGTATTAATATCTACTTTCCTTTGCTTCCAGATCCGCGAGCTGTGCGAGGAGTTCATCCTCGGGGAGAAGAAGACGAGAGAGATAATGTCCAGATTACTAGACGACTTGAATAAAGGTTTAGGGAAAAAGTCAAATGATTCAGCGGTCGTCAAGTGTTTTGTCACATACGTACAAGATTTGCCAAATGGAAAAGGTATAAGATTGGTTTATTGTTTATATTTCTAAATAAGCTGGAATGATTTTGTTCTACACTGTGCCATTTGAAAAGCAGTGTTTAACATTCTTTTCAGTGATATACATAAAAAAATATATAATATACTCTCAAAAAGTTATTAGTCTACAAAACAATTTGACATAAAAAATTTAATGAAAGAATTGTAAAATCTCTTGCCAAGTCAATGATTCAGACATTTACCAATTCATGCATGCGTGCGTTGGTTTTTCTAAGAAGCTCTTCCAGCTTGGGTTGGTGATTGATAGGACAGATTGTAAAAGTGGTAGTCAATTACGGGATGCTAAATACATCCTCTGGGGATCTCTGGAGATGAAATCAGAAAATGAGTAGATTTTAACCCTTAGAAATTTGGATTACATAATATCATTCATTCAACACAGTTTTGTGGATAAAATCTTGGGTTATTGCTCGCAAGGCGTTTTTATCAACTATTTGAAAGTGCTTAACGCTAATTAAGTTGCTGAATGCAACCTGTAATAGTACTATGGGTATCCATGAAATGAAAGAGATTTTCTTGGTGACCAACTCACCAAAAATCTATAGAACTGTACATATCCCATTTAATATAAGGCAACTATTTATTTATTTATTTATTTATTTAATTAACATTGTTGACAAATTATAAATTTAAAACTTTTACAATGGAGAAAAAAAAATAGTATAATTTAATATTAAAAGCAGTAAAAAAAAAAGTGGCAAGGACATCAACTGAGTAAGCTCCGACGAACTCTTCTTTAATACATAAAAAATAGTATTCGTCGGAACTCACCCATGTCTACGTGGAATATGTCGACATCCGAAGCAATATTGTTTAACACCGTTAAAGCTCTCCCCAGTGGCATCCCCATTGGCAGGCTGGTTCTACACCTTGGGAGAACAAACAATTCATGTCCACGATTTCTCAAAAAATAATCAGGAACATTTAGATTCACATTCTCAAGAATGGTGGAATTCTCATTTTGGCCTCGTATAAGTCGAAAGAAATATATGGCCAGATACATTTCTCTTCGAACGTTCAAGCTATTGAAGTTAAGCATGCCTAAGAGAAAGTCAGTTGGATAAAGCCATGGGTAATATCCATACACCCTCATATAGAGAAGTCTCAAAAATTTCTTCTGAATCTTCTCCACCATAAGGGTATATTTCGAGCATCTTAGGGGCCCAAACAATTGACCCACTCTCAAGTCGGCTTCGAACCAAAGCGTTGTAGATTAATATTAGAATTTTAACTCCCGAAAAGGCTCTGGTGGTACGGATGATAAAGCCCAACATTGGCAATGCTTTTTTGCAAGTAATCTTAATGTGATTATTGAATGTTAGTTTGCTCTCAAATTGTACACCAAGATCTTTGACTGATGAAATTCGCGAGAGAATTTGGCCATTCATTGAATAACGGAAAAATAACACTTGCGACCCTCTTGTAAAGGATAAAAGATTGCATTTATCAATATTGAAATCGAGTTTGTTACACCGCCCCCAATCTATTATATTATCTATATCAGACTGAAGACGATGACAATCATCTAAGGTGACAACCTTCGAAAAAAGTTTCAAATCATCAGCGAATAACAAGAACATAGAATTTTTAATAACGTTTGCTATATCATTTATGAAAATAGTGAACAGCAATGGCCCCAGGTTTGAACCCTGATGAACACCAGAGTACGTGCAAAACGGCATTGATTCGAAAAGCCCATACGATACGTATTGTTTTCTGTTCCTAAAATAACTACCAAAAAGCCTTATTTTATTTAATAGCCCTATTACATTTAATAAAATATTTTTCTTTCCTTGTATTTTTATAGTATTTAAATATTAAATACGACTTATACTGTAATAATAAAGGCATTTTCAATGGACTGCAGTATGCTTCAAAAGCTTACAAACAATCTTATCATAATAATTTCATACAGAAAATAAATGAATTTTAAAACGTTACTTTTCCGTTGTTTATCTATGATTATTTTTGCAATTATTTACTATGTTAGCAGTTTCATTGCTGGTCGATTTCATTAAAATATTACTTTCTTTTCAGAACGAGGAAAATTTCTGGCCCTCGATCTTGGCGGAACTAATTTTAGAGTTCTTATAATAACATTGGCAGAAAATCACTTTGACATGCAGTCAAAGATTTATGCAATTCCACAGAGTATTATGATTGGATCCGGCATAGCTTTATTTGACCACATCGCTGAATGTTTAGCAAACTTTATGAAGGTATGTTTTTGTTGTACTTTAATAGATACTGCAGTGGTCAGCCACTTTTTACAAAGACAGGCATCCCAAAAGACTTGATTATGATAAAGGCCATTAAGTATATCTTAATTTGCCTGGATAAATGAGTTGGAAGCTTAAAAGAAAATCATTTTTTTTCCAATAGAAACACATTAAAATCAAGTGGTATTGAGTCATGAGTGACCAATGCATCTATTAATTACTCAACCAGTACAAGGAAATAGCTTGACTGGTGTGAAAGAGAATAGCAAAAACACCGTTTTCCACATTCTTTATCTTGTATTTGTGCACTGGATATTTGTTACAAGGCTGTAGTAATAGAATTTAAATATATTTCTCACTATTCCGAATCATAAAAGGTTTCTGTTTGTCGGCAGTTTAAATATGTGGTTTTCAATCACTGATTGTATTGTAACCAAAAAATTAAAAAATACAAGTGAATTTTTTTTATCTGAACATTTTATTGAATTGAATCCAGGGATTTTCATTTATAATGTCATTTTTTTTAGGATAATGATGTGTATAAAGAACGTTTACCTTTGGGTTTCACATTCAGTTTCCCGTTGAAACAATTAGGATTAACAAAAGGAATTCTCGAGAGGTGGACCAAGGGATTTAAATGCTCGGGAGTCGTCGGTGAAGACGTCGTCCAAATGTTAAAAGATGCCATCGCCAGAAGAGGTGTAAGTATTCCATGTTATTTGTCATATTTAAAAAGTAATTGGCCAATTGAAAACGCCTATCATAATTCAACGGGATGATTTCATTGCCAATTGTTATTTCTTCAGTGCAAATTGATCCAATGAGAAAATTGTCTTCAAACATAACGCAAAATTACTCATCTCTTGTCATATGACCGATGTGTATTATTTTACATGTAAATTGTACACTCTCAAATTACTCGCTATACTAGATTTAAAATGAATATTTTCCAGGAATTAAATATTAGCATTGTGGTTATTCTCAATGATTCTATTGGAACATTAATGTCATGCGCTTATGATAATGACGACTGTCGAATAGGTATAATTGTTGGTAAGTGGAGATCACCCATAAAAGCATGACAATGGCAACCACCAATTTTTATTGGCTATCTAATTAATTGCATCATGACAATTTCTATCTAATCTATTTATGGCTAATACAACTTGATAAGTAATGAAAAATTCTACAAGAGGCAATGTGAATAGATTTATTTTGGTTGATTCATTGGTTGCGAGGTTTTTCTTCACATTTATTATACATAAATTGAGCCACCACTCCCTGAAAGATTATAGCGCCGCCACTGATTGTATAATTATTACTTGGTATTCTCTGTTTAAATTGACTTCATTACTGCTGTGAAAATCTATCTTGAAGCTTGGAAAAGGCTAATTATACTGCATTGATCCCTGTGAAAAACATTTTAAGAATTCTATATAATTCATCTGTATTATGATTTTTATTTTTGCTTATCTCTTTAATCTTCAGACGTCAACGAGTTGCTTATGTCTTCAATCAAGAATTGTTTAAAAATGTTAATGTTTTTGTTGATATTTAAAATGATAGAGATAAAAGATAAAATTCTGTCTGGATTATAAACTGCACCTTAGATTTAATGTCAGTAAATATTATTACTGTAATAATTTAAACACAGATAAAATTTTTGCAATAAAACAGCAATATCATTTAATTTTATCTATATCTAGTTTGACATGATCATTTCAAAAGCTACACCTCTCATCGTTCAAACAGATGTATTTGAATTGATCCTATCATGTTTAGGGTGATCACTGTCAATACTTTGTGGAAAGGCATTATATTCAATAAAATACAATATTCATTTCTGCTTCCACTTTTATTTATAAAGATCATGATAATGCTCGTCATGAGTAGGTCGTAAAATATAGTAGTCGTGATTCATGAATAAGTGGTAAAAAATGAATATTGTATTTTTTTGATACTACCATGTTGACTATGTTCTGTTATGAGAGGATTTATTTATTAAGAAGTAAAAGAATTCAATTTGCTGTCTGTTTGGTCGAGTGGTCAACGTTGTTGGCTTCGGCTACGGAGGGCCCGGGTTCAAATCCCGGTACGGACAGTTTTATAAATTGATTTTTCAATCGATTTATGAATTTCTGTTTAAAGGCATGGTTGTATGTGATATCTTGAATTCCCCCCTCTCACCCATCCCAACCTATGAACGGGGCGTATCGAGAGCGATTAGCTTACCACTAATCCTGTCCTAGCCCTATCCTTCTATCCCTACTCTCTTTGGAATAAGAGAGGTTGAGCAACTGAGTGACGAGCAATTCTCGTAGAAACTCTTCTGTTGTCATAAACTCCATTAGGAGTCCATATGCTCCACATTGGGAGCGGACATGGTTTAAAAAAAAAGAATTCATTCAATTTTTCATAAAAAAAGATGTTATTTTAAATGGTGAGATAAATGGCTTAATTGTATCTCTTTTTCCTTCTAACAGACTTATCTACTGTTTTTATAATACCTATGCTATTTTTTTCTATAAAATATATTGCATACTAAGCCTGCTGATTGCATGTATCTTTTTCTTTATCTATTATAGGACGTACAAATAGATGTGTGCGCTATTTTGAATGATACAACAGGAACATTGATGTCCTGCGCTTGGAAAAACCACAATTGCCGGATAGGACTCATTGTCGGTACGTTCTTAATATTAAATATACATTTATTTTATCAAAAAATAAGAATATTAGCATAATTTAATTATTTTTATTTATTTATTTTATTGCTGTCAGAAAATGGGTGGATATTATTTCAGTTCAAGATATCCTCTATTGAAGTAAAAATACCGAAATATTCTTGATTTATTTATTCGGTGGAATAAAAGAATATTATTTTTTTATTTTGAAGGTACCGGAAGTAACGCTTGCTATGTAGAAAAAACTGATAATGCTGAATTATTTGATGGAGTTTCAACAAAAGATGACGTTTTAATAAACACGGAGTGGGGAGCCTTCGGCGATAACGGAAATCTGGATTTAATCAAGACTCAATACGACCGTGAAGTCGATGCCTCCTCGATAAATCCCGGTAGACAAATGTGAGTATCTTAATCTTTGCAACTGTTTTTTTTCTGCCAGTGACACTAATGCACCGTGGTAAATAATTTAAAGTACATTTTTCGTGAAAATATGCTTTCAGATTTTTTAATTAAGACTCCTTTCGAAAAGAGCTTACATCTGTTTGAGAAAGGAAAAGGGTGTTAAGTCTAAAATTGTGATTTTTCAACCTAAAATTTATCAATTAAGCGACTTGTATTTAACTAGTTTTTTTCGTAATGTAAATATACATTTTAGTTGTTTTGGTATATTAAACTCATTCTTCAGTTGAAGGACTTGACAACCATTTTCTTTCGAACACTTAAATATAAATTGATTAGACTTTTTTTTTCTATTTTATAAATAATTTTTCTCTTATAAAATTTTACAATATAAATTAGGTACTATACTTTTTTGTCATAAATATCATTTCTTCCATTGTGATATCAAACAACAATAAATTGTGCCCATTGTTCAAAATGCTAATTATTAATAATTATATAAACATAGAAAAAGTAAAAACGTACAGCCCTATAAATGTGACGTATTAATTTTCTTACAGCTGATAATGCGACATTAAGATTTTAATGTTTATTTTATTTTCAGTCAAGAAAAAATGATCTCCGGCATGTACATGGGAGAACTCGTCCGACTGGCTCTAGTTAGGTTTACAAAAGAAGGTCTACTCTTCGGCGGAATCGGATCAGAATTCCTCAACGAGAGAGGCAACTTCTATACAAAGTATGTTTCTGAGATTGAGTCAGACAAAAAAGGAGACTACTCAAGTTGCCAGGACGTTTTGGAGGAACTCGGTAAGATAATCTGGAGAAAAAAATATTTAACAAAATTTATGCTATGAATGCTATTTATGAATATTTTGATTACATATTTTATCACAAAAGAATCGCGTAGCACAAATTTCAAGCTATCAGCCATGTATAAAAAAATATTAGTAAAACTAAAATACTTTGATATTTTCTCACCTTATTACAATAGAGTTCTAAATGTTAATTCAATCAATTAAAAACATTTCACTTTAATGTAAGTGTAAAACCGATTTTAGTAACTGTGATAAAGCGACTTATTTGTATACAATATTTTTTGTTGATTCTGCTTCAGCTGACGTGTTGGAAAAAGATCATGAAGTATTTATGTCTGTAAATGCATTTTTTTACAGTGCAAAATACAATATGCATCTCTTTTGAAGATAATGAATAACAAGGTGCAATGCATCAAAACATAATCTTTGTACAATTTGAGACAGCAGATTTTGTAGAATCAAAACGATTTTTCATCACTATCTTACATTCTGTATCTTCTTTCAAACATTCTTAAAATTAAAAACACTCAAACGATTAAATTACAATTATCTTTGATTATTCAGGTATTCCCCACGCCACCGACCAAGACTGTGCCAATGTTAGATTTATCTGCGAATGCGTATCAAGAAGAGCAGCTCACTTAGTATCTGCAGGAATCGCCACACTCATCAACAAAATGGAAGACCCCCACGTGACAGTCGGCATCGATGGCTCCGTTTACCGATTCCACCCACATTTTCATGATTTAATGGTGGAGAGGATTGCACTATTGATCAAACCGGGAATTAAGGTGAGAATCGGATATTAAAAAAATATTTTTTCAAAAAAATTGTAACATCTGAAGTTCTCGATCCAACACCATGGTATAAATACACCCATATTTTAATTCACGCGAGACTCCCTTTACGCTGTTTCACTTTAACACGCTCAAGAAAAATACAGTTTTTCCTATAATAATTAAGTAAAATTAAATTTGAATCGTTCAAACTATGTACATTCTCACAGATTTTGTCACTAACGACCCGGGTTTCGCCTTTCGGCATCTTCAGGCATTCAAGTGCACGGATGAACTTGAACTGACGCTTAGTAAATGCGTCAGTTCAAGTTCATCCGTGCACTTGAATGCCTGAAGATGCCGAAAGGCGAAACCCGGGTCGTTAGTGACAAAATCTGTGAGAATGTACATAGTTTGAACGATTCAAATTTAATATTGAAATTCCACCAAGCACCTTCAGTCGAAATCTTAAAAAAAAAAAGTAAAATTAAAAAATCAATAAGTGATCAATTAACTTAAATTAGTTTAGTAAACCCAAAAGAATTTTCTGCTAGATATGACTGATAATAATGATTTTGAACCAATTCTGAGGAAACAACTGGTTAGCTTAGAATACAGCAGCAATGAAGAGGAATATTGAAATTATTGAACTGTTTTAAGTTTTATAGTGTATTGTTTTTTATATGCACAGGTTTTCTTTAAGTTCTTGAGTGATATTCCTTTAAGCTCGGAGAAAAGTATAATTATTTTCTGAAATATTTACAATGATGTGCTTATTTTCATTTCAGTTTGATCTAATGCTGTCAGAAGACGGAAGCGGTCGAGGCGCCGCGCTAGTCGCCGCCGTGGCGTGCCGGCAACAATAACATTAATCTAATTGTACACGTATTAAATTAAGTATTAGTAACTTTTCGTAACATACCAATAGATAAGAATTGGGTTGGAATAATAGTCTTAAATCACAATTGTACAGATTTGTTCAACCGCATGACGGACAAGTTTCCGTCTCTCGGTGTGCAGCATTTTCGTTTTAAGAAAATTTTATCCCACTTGTGAATGATCCTCTGATATTTAATTACTTAACGGACATAATCTTACTTATTTTCGTAGCTAGGATTTGGGTTCCTTGATAGACTGCATTTTAGTGTGATCTCTGAGAGAGATAGATTAAAAAAATTACTTAGGTTATCGAACGATCGATAGTTTTCTATATGTATTACATAAAACTACTTTTTAAGTATTGCGATTAAGGGATTATTTGATAAATTATATTTTACTTTTGTGTGGTATTTATAATATATGTATAATTATGTAAAGACATCTATTTTTATTGTACTTCGTTCTAGTGATAAATTATACATAACGAAGAATCTATTTAAATCGTGGATGCTGTAAAATATATTATTATTGAAAGCCTATGAACTTTTATAGCATGTTATGATATATTTTACGAGATGTAATTTTATAACATTGTAAATATTTATTGAACAGCCGGGTGCTGTTAGGAATATAATGAAATAAGTAAATAAATGATAGAAAAATTAAATTAAGCTTTAAAATAATAGTCGTTATTGGAAAACATGCCGGAAATTTAGAATTTATTTATGTAAGTCCGTTGAAATAAAGACCTATGATATTATAAGTATTGTTTTTTATTTGATTTGTATTTATTGATATCAAATTTAAGTAAAACTTAACTTCAAGATACACTCTAAAATGCTTATTGATCGACAGTAGTGTAACTGAATTCTTAAGCCCGTCTGCTGTCCGGGCTCAGGTAGTGATCCATGTCACAAATAACGTGGTGCAGAAGACTTGCGTGTAGGATCCGGATTGTATCCGCATGACACATAAAGCAGACGTAGAGGGGCTATTTTTAGATCCAAAAACAATTTTGGACTCTTGTTTTGTAGATGTAATAACTATACCTTTGAAAAATAAACACAATTTCTTCAAGACCTTTATTTGCTTGAAGTAGTCACCAAAATTCTCTTTGGTTAAGTGACCTAGTATTGTGGACACTTTCATAAAATATTTTTTCAATTGATTTATTGATTTCTTTCAAAGGGTTTCTTGCACTCCAAGCAGAGATAGGCAAACAGAATGACAATTAATTATCGCAAAACAATAAAAAACAAACAAATACCACACTAGGAAGAGTACATGTCTTAACTCTTTTAATCCTACGGGGCCGATCGATTGGCCTCACGATTTTTTACACAAATATATATTTTTTATTTCTCCGCAGTTTGACATCACTTAAAATGATGTATTCGCTATATATTGTACATCTGGTGGTGAGTATAAGTTAACACATGGCTTCCCAAACTATATTCTGTAGAACATCGCCACTACATGAGACAAGTCGGAAAGACTTGTGTGTGTGTGTAGTTCAAGGAAAAAATCATGCACTGGGAAACGTAGAAGTTTTCGCACTATGTGCAAACAGCGTAAAATTTTATTTTTTTACACATATTTTTTGTTATGCGAATGGTAGTCAACCATTAATTGAAATAAAACCGTTATTCCATACTACTGATAAGCCAGATATAAGATAATTTATTTTAAGTTATTAGTTCAAAGACCAAAATACTATATCAAACGACGGCACCTCTATTACCTGGATTCCTACCAGGGTGTCACGACTGCAGGGGTGTTGCCAACTGATAAATATATTGACTATCATTCAATATTCACTTATTTTTATTTTTTATATGTGTCACTATATTCAAATAACACATTCCCGGTTGTAATGACAATCCCCTACCCCATCCTTTATATGTTAAATTCTTTTAGCTCCAAAGCTCTGATCTATCAGCACTCCAATATTTTATAGAGTCAATCTATCTGCAAAAACTTAATAACATGACTACTGATGAAGGTTCACATTCGGATAAGACCAGTCAAAAGACCAATGATAGTTTGGGAGGATAAAGAGGGATGCCCAAAATCTGTTCCAAATAAGTGACAGCTGAAGGAGGGGAAAGCTCAATTTTGGCTGTAGCATTAGTATTTTTGGAGGAACAAGTGAGCCGAGTGGTATTTCAGGAAAAAATTAGTTAGATGCGTTATAATATTCCACATATCTTAAAAGTGATATGAGCTAAATAAATACACACTACAATAGTGCTATCTCATTTAAATAAAAATATGCAATCCACAAAAGCACCAAGTAAAAACTTGTTTGTACTTAACCCTTTTACATCCAAGCAGCATGTTACATGTTCCACTTTAGTGTCCCTGAACTTGTTTTAACCCGTTTTATTAAAATTATACCCTAATTATAAGAAGATGGAATAGTCGTAATTAGTTGCGGCATTTTATTTCACGCCGACAAACAAACCCGTGATATTATGTGTCACGCAAACAACCGACGGTAGAGACTGTTGTTTTTTAGTTTAGTTGATTTTTAAAGTACAAATATTAAAACTTTTTAGTGTTTATACTGATAGAAAATAGTTTGAAAATATATTCTGCAATAAAAATATGAGAAATAACTTAAAATATAACAACTTTTTTTTTCTCAATTTTTTGTTAATTTTATGTTTGTGTATTTTTAGGTCGTTCCAGTAAAATAAATTATTGTTTTATGAGATTGTATGTAAAATAAAAAAAAACAGAAATATAACTTAAAAAATTAAAAAGCAAAAACCCTCAAAAGACGCTGGAGTTAAAAGGTTTAAAAAGCCTTTAGAAAAGATTTACCATTTTACTAATCGGCTCACTTTACTTCTCAAAGGCTCAAATGGTATTTAAATACTTGCAGTTGTCACACTGACAAAATGTTATGTTTACCTTTTTCTTGTGTGTAAAAATAAAAGACAGTTAAGTATAATATATTTTACTCTTTTATTTTGAAATTACGCCTCATACAAAGTACAAATAAAATAACCCCAATAATTTTAAACGTTAATTACACATTTACAGGTCAGAACTCCATTATAAAGAAATAAAACAAATTTATTTGCCTAATTCTTTCCAAAACTAAAATTTTTTGTAATAATTTACATCAGTTCGTTACAAGCACAGAAATAGGAAAAACCTTTTTTAACCAACCGACAATGTTTACATTGTGTAAATATCTTTTTAATGGTCTGCTACTAGTTTCCCACCACAGAAAAGACATATTATATAAGATTATTTTAGCTGTCTCATTATTTTTATCATCACTTTCCCTACCAATTTTGAAGAAATTTAAATACAGCTTAAAAAAAATAATAATATTAATCAATTTAAGAATGACTTATTTTTCTGCATCATAACATATATGTATATTAAAAGATAGAATAATATAATTTGGTAGAGATATAGTTTGTCACAACTTAAAATTATTGAATCCTTTGACATGGGAGCAGGGTTGCCAGATTTCCAAAATCACAGATTCACTATTTCGAAGACTTTTATACGGGACTCGGGATTTGTCGATTGAATTTGGAACAGTCCCGCTCAAATAGGAACCGCCTGGCAACCCTGCGTGGGAGTGATATGAATTGCTAAGCAGAAAAATATTTGATTCAAATACTTTTCTTTACAGTTAGTGAGAGAAACAAATACAGATATGCTTAACACGGCAGTGCAGTGTGATCTTTATCAAAACACAATATAACGGCTAACATCTTATTCACTTTTAGCTCTGAAATCGATTACAACAAAACAATAATATTCTTTAATTAAATCAGTAAGAAGCGCATTTATATAGTATAAATATTAATTAAATATTTTTTATCATAGCTAATTAAATTTTGTAAATTCTAAAATTAAGATGTTAAAGTAATCAAGTATCCTGGATTATAACGCCGTTGATGATAGACAGTAGATTTGTATTACCGCTTAAGAGCCTTCCATAATTAATGACGTCATCACCCTCCGATATCACATTTGTCACAAATAAATTTTGCCTTAAAAAAACTAGCAGCGTAGAAATGTTCACTCAATATATTTCATTATCATAAAGACTGAGTATATATTGTCGGTATTGAGATACAACATAAATAATAACCAACCCCTAAACTCTTTATCACAAATTATCACGTAACGTTAGACCCTCCGAGAGTGTGACATCACCTATATGGACGGACTGTCCTTATGTTGAGGTGGTTTCAGAAATATTAGTGTCAAATGTTCTTTCCACAAATATATTTATAATATTATGTAATTAAGATTGCCAATGACTTGAATTAAGATCGACATGGCCAGAGAAGATTGCATTGAAAAATTTGGCAAGAATTTTTTTCAAATAAATTATAAAAAAGTGTTGCACGGTATGAAAATTCAAATTTTTTTAAGCATGTCCAGCTGTTGACCCTTTGAGCGGTGAGTTAATTTTAACTAATTAGGATTTGTTTTATATTTCAATTATTTTTACCATTGATACACACAAATATATAAATTTTTGTTTATTGGTCAGTCTGAGAAGAATACGGAATAATATTTTTTTATAATTTTACAATGCATAATTAAAAATGTAAATTCAACTGCAACATGATGAAGCAGCATAATAATTAAGGTTTCAATATACAAGTACATGAGAAATTCTGTATTTTACTTATAATGAATCTAGGCAATCCGGGATGGTGATTTGAAGAATGGACAGTTTGAGGTATTCATTTTTTTTTTTCAAATTGTATTAGATATTTTTAATGCAAACTATTGTTAAAAAAAAAATTCTTTCCAAGTTGTAAATTTTAAATATCAGTTTGAATTTATCTGAAAACCATTATAAAACATCAGGTCGCCAAGAAATTATGCCTGCGGGTGAAAACCTGTTTTGACAACATTCAATGGACTTATAATATAACGTCATTGTTCTTACTGGTCTGTTATAAGAATGCACTAATTATTAATGAAACAAACATCTACAACATTGTGTGTGCATAAACATTGCAAAAGCTTTTCATTGTTTAAGCATGTTGTTTTGGATCTTACCAACTGGCTTTTATTTTTTAACGGGAGAAAGTTGACATTATCAGAATGCATTTAGTCATCCGACATTGGTTAATGCATTTCTATAGCAGCCAATATACGAGATAGGATAATAAATTGAAATGGCATAGCCACTTGTCATGGTTGTTAAAGAACACACGGTTCCTCGTTTTAATATCAGCTCAGATATGAACTTCGGTATACAGTTTAAGCTTGTTTGTGTTCAGAGTGTTAATGCTCTGGAAAAAAAACTTGATGACTGAACGGAATCAAACATTTATTTTTAAAACAAAATTAAGTCCAATGGATAAATGAAGCTCCTTTATTTGCAGACACTCAAGTCACCATAGGTTAATATTCTGCAACAAAGTGTTAGTACTGAACTGTGACTAATGTTACTAATAGTTTTATTTGCTTTTTATTGTATTCTGACTTAAAGAAACCATCTCTGAAAGACTATGGGAGCGGGACAAGATACCATTCCAGTACCGGTGCAAGTAGAAATTTAATTTACAGATAAAGAGACTTTCATAATGGAGACTTAGAATCATGTCCCTGCTTTTGATATTCCAGTATCCTATAAATCCCGTTCTTCTTCACAAAGAACTTTACTTCACGATTAAAGGAGCAACACTGGCATGATAAAAACAGTTGTATTTTGGACACCCGCATAACCAATTTTTGTATTAGATGTGTTGGCTGAGAAGAGCCGCAGTATTATTAAATATTGAAACCTTTCAAGGGTTATCGGTTAGAAAATATTATTTATTTTTTAGGATTTATAAATGAAATCACTGTTCAAGGGATGTGTCATGTTAAATAGGTCATGAACTCCTGCAATGAAACTTTGCAACCGATTCGTAAATTAATAATTAATAGTAATTAATAAGTAATAAAACATTTATGAATTGATGATATTAGTAAACTCTGCATCTCTATGACTGGTATCTAGTGCATAACTAAGTTCGACAAATGCAATCGGGTTGACTTTTGACAGGAGGTTTGTTGTTTGAGAGTCGTTGGGTGGCAGCCGAACCGTATTGAATACCGGAACCTGTCCTCTCCGGATCCAATTCTCCAGTCTCTATCTTGGCGAGGATTATCTTTGAACACTTCAGAAATGCTTCTTCGACATTTTCTCCAGTCTTTGCACTCGTTTCTAGGAACATCAATTCTAAAAACAAAAACAAAATTATTATTTTCTTTTTGCTTAAGTCTTCACCTATTACAGTGGCTGATGATGACACAATCATTGTGAGCTTTTATCGTGAATAAAATTATGTGTGTTGGATAAAAGTGTTAATCACAAAAAATGAGAAGAAACAAATGTGCCCAGGTACATCTTTCTTCGTGACTGATTGATGATAATGATGATGATGGATCAACATTCATTGACAGTCAAATTCACTGGTTAAATTCTACTATTACGTATTCAAATTGAAATTTTAATTGAAAAATTATAAATTTAATTTTGACCTCGCCTCAGGGTATCACTTATCTTATCATTGGGATAGTGAATGCTTTAATTTATTTAAGGAACTATAAATCTGACCGTTTTCCTGTGCGAATTGGCTCGCCTCCATAAAAGTAACTTCTCTGGATTGTTCCAAGTCTCTCTTGTTTCCCACAAGTAATATGACAATATTAGGTCCAGCCAATGTTTTTGCGTCCCGTAGCCAATTTGAGAGTGCGTTGAAAGAATCACGAGACGTGATATCGTAGACCAGAAGTGCCCCGGCTGCTCCTCTATAATACGATCTTGTGACGGATCTGAACCGCTCTTGACCGGCGGTATCCCAAATTTGCAGTTTTGTGGATTTGCCGCCGATGTTTATAATTTTTGAACCGAATTCCACTCCAACTGTGTGACATCTGTCATCTTTGACTGAAAAACAAAGTCAGAATATTTATTCAGCTCTAGGTTTGTAAATATTAAGTGAAAGTAAACAGGTAAATAATATGAATGTCAATTTTAATTCCTGATCAGAAGACAGAAGGCTGAACATTTGATCGATTGTAGTGATCGTTTTTCTTTTTAACATCTGAAAAAAGATGGGATATTATGACAAACAGTGACGGATTATGCAATTGGAAGGCCCTGATTGCAATCAAATTTGGAGGCCCTCTTTTTCAAATTACTTAAACTGATATTTAAATATTAAATGGGTTTTATAGAATATATGCTAATTTGTGGCCCCTAAGATTGAAGGGCCCAAGCACGCTCCTCGTGCGCTTATAGGGTAATCCGCTGCTGATGACAAATAATGTTTAATCAAAAAAGACTGGCGAATGCAGTAAACATTTTGTATGCAGGATTATAATCGGATTTCGAATTACTTTGTGCACTATTTTTTTAATTGTAGAATTTACATTTTTATTTTAATCAAGGAGAATCAAGTCAAAAATTATTATTTTAATAATTATTATTTTTTTATTCATTTATATTATTTTATAATCTATATAAAGCAATCAATTATTATACTATACATCTTAAGATGGCATTATGAAAAAAATGAACACTGCAAAGTTAATCTTAGCTGAGATAAATAATATAATCAAGACTACCGTTTTTACGAAAATATGCATTGGGATTTTTCGAGAGCACTTACTTAAATGATTTGGGATTAAAAGGGTTAAAATTTAATTGACACAAGAGTTTTTTCCCCCAAGACCATTTAAGACACTGTACATAAGATGTTACAACTTGCTTATGATAACCCTAATGTTCATGAAAAAATTATGAGTGATTAGGCCCGTTTCAATTTAAATAGATACGTTAATGTAGTGAACAATATGGTTCGCTATGTGGTTTGGAGGAATTATTGGCTCTTACTTATTCATATGCTTCACATATGGAATGGTAAAAAAATATATGTTCAATCATTGCAGGATATCTTCACTTCATTGAATAAATGTTTTGAGTACTATTAGATTTTGGCGTCATTTTTAATCTATAATTTGCAAATTCCACTTCTAATATTTAGTTCACTATTTAAGTTGTGTTTCTGAGATGTAATTTTATCGGAAATATTGATGTATATGCCACAAACTTAATTTATTTTTGTGATAATCTTAACACTGATAACCTCATCATTGATAATTAATTAAAATGCTAGTCGAGTATTATAGAAGCGCAGTTTATTCAAATTCCCAGTAATCACTAATGTGTTACAATCGAAGTAGTGTCTAGAGAAATTTGCTAAAATTTATTTATACAATTACATTAATACAGTTTGGTAGTACTTATACTGTTTCGCAAATGTTTGATTGAAAGTCGTAACATGTGAATTGTTGTGTTGAGTTGAGTTTAAATATCAATATTCTTTTATTTTGCCAACCACCCGTAACTGATATCTTCATTTGATATTCAGATCATCGGCGATAATTGCCGGATAACATCGACAAATAAGTATTTTGTTGAAAACTGTGTCAAAATTCCAGCCAAAGTAAAAAGCTTGTTTTATTTTGCCATGATGGAATACATTCGTTAGGTAATCTCATATAAAATAAGCTTTATAAATAATCCAAAAAGGTAGTAACATACATCTTTTCCCGATAAAATTGTTGAGCAGAGAAGACTTTCCTGACGCAGCACTTCCGATGATCAGGAATTTGAACAGATATTCTGTAACATGGAAGAGAGAACATCGATATTGTTAGCGGATGTCAACGCATGCAAATTAATCAGAGATACATATGAATAATACCGTCTCACCGTAGGATTCTGACATCGTGTAATCAATAGCTTTTAGTCGATAGGAACGAAATTACAAAACAAACCTTCTGACATTTCAATATCAACGCAACTGATAAAGTTTATTAGTCTATGGCAACTGACAAGACAACAAACATTCTCCGAGAATACATAATTATTTTCCTATGATTTGTGACGCAATACCTCCTCGGCTATAGTTATTTTTAAATAAAAAATATTTAAATTTGGTATCACAGATTATAGAAATAGTTAAAATATTGAATGACAAAACAAACTTTTGTATGAGGGTACCGGATATTTTTTTTATCACGAGCCCACAATTTTTAGGAAATCGAATTGACAACACTGAATCAGCTGTCCAAACGTCATATATTTTACCGTCGTCACAAAATCAAAACAAGCCTGCCGTATAGTAACTTGGTAATCTCTACGTAAAGTTTTCTATTATGATGTATATTTTTAGAAGAAATATCCCAAATGTCCAACTTTATCACAAGCGTGGTTTATGGGAATGGGTGAATATGATGTTTAATGAGCCCGATGAAGCCAGACTTGCAATTGTAGGACCAGATAGAGCTTGCGCCGAGTGGGTTTTGAGAAACGGCGGTGCTATTCGGTGGAAAGATGATAAAAACGTCACAACCGATTACAATATTTTACCAGATGAAAAAACCCGAAAATTTCTTCTGGAGATAAACGCTTCAAATTCTGCCGTTTCTCACCATGGTTTTTCTCATCTAAGTATGCACAAGAAATAATAATTTTATCCGATCAACCTCAATATTATCAAAATGAATTGGTTGAAAGTCACCATAGTTCTTTCAATGATTTCGATATTGTATTAATCTGCTTTACAACATGCTACTCTTTCTCCCCAAAAATTCATAAAACCCGCTAAAACCAATGCAATTCGCTGGGAAGCTTAATATGGCTACGGAAATGTCCAAAAAAAACCTAACGTAAGAATTAACTATACCGACAATTTATGGTGTGTTCTAAGAAGTTTGATTTGACATGTTGTGTTGACTTTTTCATACTGTTTTTATATTCATATTGCGTGTAAATTATGGGTTTCTCTGATTCCCATGTAAGCTGATTTGACTTTTCCTACCCGTAATTAAATTTCCTACAAAGATACATGGTTATTAGCGGCATTTAGTTCATTTTCAGATAGAAAAAGAGTGGCATGTTGTAAAGCAAGGTTATTCATAACATAAACCTAAAAACCATTGGGAAACCAATTACTAAATGTGCGTAATGCCAAAATCTTGTATCAAAACATTGTCATTAATATGATGGATGAAAGTTGTTCGTTAGCAGTAGCTTTATCACCATACATTTTGTCAAGTATTGCAATGTACATTTAAATTGTTGATTTATTTTTTAAGTAATTTTCTTTTTTGTTTCAGAGGGATGCAAGTATATTGAAAAGATTATACTTAACAAATGCAATTATATAGAAGACAATGCGCTTTTTGAACTATCAAATGTAGAATCTCCATTGAAATATCTTGAAATATCCAGTTGTCATAGTGTGACCGATAAGGGACTAATAAATATTCCAAAACTTGAATCATTGAATTGTCTGGTTCTGAATAATCTAAGCGGAGTAAATGATTTGAATGGCTGTATCGAGCAGCTTAGAAAGAAACTTCAAAATTGTGATGTAAAGACTGGTATCCAAACTGAAAAGTCGCTCTAAATATTTCAAAAATGAAAAACTTTTAAATATCACAAGAAATATCTTTGGCCCAAATTAACTGAGTAAGAGTGTAAGTTTTTTTCTATTATAACTAAATCTGTATGTTATATGAGTAAATAAACTTGAAGTTTTAAGCGAGATTTCTCAATAAATTTTGAATAACTTTAATTCCTGTTTCTTGGCGAAAAAAAATATTAAATTTTGAGATTCTTTTCATTTGAGAAAACTGCAAATTCTTATCAACAAAAATTATATGGTCATTACATAGATTGTTTTGCGATCGCCGAATTCATCAAAAAAATAACTTTTCTTATTTGTTAAAAAACTTGCGACACCATTTTAATTCTATACTTATATTACTAAAAATCCTGCTTTTCTTTGATAGAAAATTTGCATGACAAGCCTAGGATATGAATGTCAGTTTTTTGGAAAACCTAAAAAAGTAAATTATACAAATAAATGTGAAAATCCTACAATAAGTACTAATATCGAAGGTGATGTAATTTCAGGGTTTCGCTGATTCTTAAGTTTCATTATTCAACAATTTAATGACCGTCTTGGTTTTTTTTTAGAATAATTGAGTGCCCTCTGTACTGACACTGCTTAATTAATTCTTTCTCTGTTTACGATAATATGGATCTTTGGACCTGTCTGATATGGTAAGACCAAGGCGTTGGAGAAAATTTATAATTGATTTGAGATATTTGGTAAAATAATATGTCAGGCTGCTAACATATAATACAATTACAAGATTGTCAAGGAAATATTAGTTTTCAGTTTCAGAAAACATGAATTTATTAGTTAAATCTACTAAGACATAGGACGCTTCTAAACATTTAATAATATTTATCACTTCCTGTGAGAGACAATTGATTACCAATCTTTGATGAAAAAAATGTTTTTTGCACTTAATTAAGAAAAGAGTTTCATTTTTCCCACTACTAAAGGAATTACAAAAAATGAATGAAACTATATTATTGAAAAATAAGTGGCTAATGTCAAAGCTGTGTTTATTTAAGTTACCTTTATGATAATATAAAATAAAATTGATAACTTAGTGTTATGCTACAGGCTGCGTAACAAAGGAATATTTTCAATGGATTCGGCGATAACTCGGTGGAAGTTTATTTCTAATATAACATTAAAATTGATAAAAAGTGTTATTCCACAGGTTGGATAACAAATTGTGACACATGTTTCTTTGAGAAGCATCCTCAGACAGAATAGTGTTTATTCGTAAACCTTGCGATATTCTGTCGTGAGAATTCTTCTTAAAGAGGCAAAACATTTATCATGATTTTTTAGAAATTAATTGATCGATTAGAAATTAACTTCCACCAAGTTATCACCGAATCCATCAAAAATATTCCTTTATCATCCTGACTTCACGATACAGTATGTAAGCTACAAGTTTACAATATTTTCAATAAATTATCTTGTTTTCTAGGTTTTTGATGTCGGCATATTACCCTGCTCGATTAACCCTCCAAGGACGAGCGTCACCATATGGTCACACAAAACACCGTTGTCTATTGATCCCACTATTCATACTTTTTCTACCTGAATATCGTTGCTTTTGCTCATATTTGGTTAAGAAGGGTACGGACTACAGTAAGTCATCAGCCGTAGGAACAGGAACGGTCTCCAAAAGCACATGTGATTTTTTGAATTTCCGTTTTTTTTAATTTACTTTTTGAAACTGTTAGATATTTTTTTATAAAAACATAAAATTATTTACAGTTATTTTGCTAATATATTTGTTTTGAAATTATGTTGATCTAAAGAGGTCAAATTGTAAATATTTAAAAAAAAATCACGTTTAGCTATATTTCAACCCCGAATGTTTGCAAGCCCATACGGTCACTTTTGTCCTTACTACTGTCCGTACTCAATATTACACGGTAATAAAAGGATGAGCATGACCATATAGTCATGCGGGGTTTCTATACAACGACTTTGCGTTTTTTTTTTTTTTTTAATTTTGGATAGGAATAAAATTTATTCGTGACTTCAATATGGCTTAGAAAATATTTTTTTATCGGAAAAAAGCTCTCGTCTCTGGAGGGTTAATATACTACCAAAAGTTGAAAGTTGCATTTACCAAAATGAAAATTGATTTTAGTGTAAAATATGTATGTGTTACAATGCACACTAATTAAATTAGTGTATTTATTATTTATATGGAACAATACTGTGAATAAAACATCCCTTTTAATTTAAAATGATTTTTATTTTGTAACAAATAATATAACTATCAATGTACAATGTACCTTTTGGCTGCCGTAGAAAAAAGTAAGTTTGTACATAGCACGCCGACTATAATTTTCAATTATTAGTTTAATTAAGTAGTTATTGACGAGTAACTCATCTCTGACGTGTTGACCACCAAAAATTTGACGAGATATCTCGTCTGTGGCAGCCATCCAGTTAGCTTGGCACTATTAATGCTCAGATCATTAGACAAAATAATAACTAAATTTTAATATTACTTTCTTTACCGATTGCATCGTTAACATTTTTGAATCCATTTGCCAACAGATGTTCAGAGAGTTCAGATTTAATTTTAGTTATTACAGGAGGTCCTCCATAGATGAATGCAGAGTAGATTTGGATTAAACTCGCTCCGGCTAAAATCTTTTCAAATGCATCTTTGCCACTCGATACTCCTCCGACACCGATAATGGGAATTTTCCCTAAAAAAAAATATTTCGATCATTATAACATATCTATTTTTTCACTTGGAATAAATTTTTGGCAGCCTACAGCTTCAAAAAAGTACAAATCTGTATCCCATCAACCTAAGTAAAGGGTGAGTAAGTTATGAAGACATCAATAAGAGAGTATAAAAACAGATCCAACCTTTGGTTAATTTAAACATATCTCTTATGAGTTGGGTTGACATTTCTTTTAGTGGCTCTCCACTTAATCCGCCCGCTTCATTGCAAAATGTTTTATTTTTTAAATCTGGCCGTTGAATCGTCGTATTGGAAATTATTAATCCGTCAACTTTGCATTCTTTTTTGTTTATAACTTCAACTATCTCAGCTTTTTCTGTTGATGATAAATCGGGTGCCAGTTTCAGAAAGAGTAATGGTTTTTTGTCCAATTTTAAAGAATTTCTGCTTGTCACAATTGCCGAGAGCAATTTTTTCAAGTGCTCTTTTTGCTGCAAATTTCTGAGTCCAGGAGTGTTAGGGCTGAAATGAAAAATAAGATGTTTCAAGATGTAGAGTATCATGATAAAAGAAAATTGTGGGGAAGCTGGTTATTGAAATGTTCATGCCGTCTAAATCAGTGCTTCTCATATTGGGGGCTGCGAACTTTCTCCGGGGGCCACCGCAGACCATGTTTTGTATTGAAGGGGGCCGCGGATTATTTTTTTTCAGATTTAGAGGGCCGTGGAATGAAAAAGGTTGGGAAGCACTGATCTAAATCACTAATTTTATAATATACTTTTTCATGAAATCAATATTAAAAATTTGAAAACAAAAGCATAATGCATATAAGCAACATTAGAAGATTTTTCTGGTTATATTTAAAGAGCAATACAGCAAAGTCTTGAGCTATAACAAGCTCAAATTGGCAAGTCTTCTACACAATACTACATTTCCTGGCACAAAATCCAGTTTTCTTCTCTTTAAAAATTGTCAGTTGCACAAGTCTTTATTTGATTAACATATTTCAAAAAATAAATGAAAGTTAGCTAGATTTTAAAAAACAATTTACAGTTCAGTTCAGTGAATGCATTAATAATGAAGCATTCCAAGCAAAAATGATGATGATGAGAAGAATGGATTGGGATTTCGCTGTATTTAAATTGTTAGAAGCAAAGCTCAGTAATAATTCACATACTGGATGGGTTAAATATAAATTGTCCAAGAGAGAATACCTGCTAATATTGATCACAATGTAATCAGCTATCGAACCAAACTTTTCAATTCCAGTCACATAGTCACTGACTGGATCGTCAGAAGTTTTATTTTTTCCCAGATTTATACCCAGAATCTCATTCGGATCACTCTTTGCAGCTTTACAAAGCGTCTCATATACCTTACTGTGGCCGTCACTGTTGAATCCGTAGCGATTGATAATGGCTTTGTCTTCGGGAAGTCTAAAGACCCGAGGTTTAGGATTACCCAGCTGGGGTTCAGGTGTAACAGATCCAATTTCTACAAAACCAAATCCTAATCTATTAAGGCCATTCACTGCTTCGCCTTGTTTGTCAAAACCTGCAGCAATACCAATTGGATTACTCAGCTTTTTTCCAATGAACTCTGTCGACTGAAACATTTAATGACAATATTACCTTTTTTCTGGTTTTTAACATAACTGAAGTTAAAGCTATTGTAAAAGTGCATTAAAAACTCAAAATAAATACAAATGGGCATAAAACTATAACAACAAACAGTTTATTTAAAATACTTTTTATTTCTGTTAGGGGGATGCTTTTTTATATAAGACAATAAATTCGTGAAATCAAATTGCTTATGGTCTCAAATTGTGATAATTTGTCTCTTAACACATTGATCGCCATGAGGGTACTTAAAAATGTAATGTGTTTTGCTGAACTATTGAAAATGTTTCACTTTTTAATATTCAAGGTGGCTTCATGCATGTTAACGTAGAAATGATCATACCAACACTGGTGAATCTTCATATTTACTTCTTGGAAACAATTCATGCTTCGTTAGGATAAGGGCTAAATTATGGGAGATTTCAGGGCTGAGGCAATGAGTGAGAGGCATGAGTATGTTTCTGTAGAACTTTTCATTATTGTTATTTATGCTAATACCACTGTAGACTGCAAATCCTCCAGCCGAGAGATAACACATCGACCAAAGCTTTTTCTGTCAAATAAAAGAAACTGTATTAAATTTACTATGTGTATATTGTTAAAATAATGTTATTAAATTATGTACATACATTATTAGATAGTTAATAATCAATATTACTTATCCTACGGTTTCGACTTAACTAAAAGTTGACATTGGTCACTTACTGCAAATGTTTTTCTCGCCATTGCATTTGTCCTCTAGGTTCCCTCTGCAATGAATATATTTTTTAAATTTCCCAAGAATTACTTGTCATAACATACCGGCGGAGAAGTTCATAAATAATATACTGATAAGTGTGGGTGAGGTTATGTCGGGTTATGTTAAGTATATTATGGTTATGTTGAATCTTTTGACGTTTAGTTTTTTAATGCTATCGTCAAAAAAAAATACCTGCTGGGTAGTGTTTGTACTGATTTCAAAGTGTGGATATGTAATTAAATATTAAAATTGATTCATCCTTATTATTTCACGAATAGTTTTAAGAAACTTCATGTAAAATATTACTTATATTTCTAACGGTTAGTTATCTTAATTTTATACAGTAATAATGTAAGTAATTAAGCATTTTAAGCGAGTATCAGCCAGAGATGTATCAGCAGAATCCAGTGTACAACGGAAGGAATATTTTAAGGTCTTGTTAAGAAGTACTCGCATTTCGTAGCCGCTGAAATATATGTGAATCGGCTTAACATGCATGCATTCATTGTGACTAAGGTTACCAGGTGTCCCGGATTGTCCCGTAATTGAAAGCGTTGTCCCTTATCCCGGATGAGTACTAAATTGTCCCGGAAATTTAGAGCGAATTGAGGATTTCAAATTCCTCGGTGAGAAAAAAAAAACGAGTATTGGAGATAATCTGGGGGAAAAATAGGGTATGGGATTGAAAATTAATTAATCCAAAAATCCTGGGTAATGCTAGGATTTTGGGCAATTCAGACAAATGTCCCGGATTCACTTGTAAGAAATCTGGCAACCCTAATTGTGACTCTGACCAGTGGTGTGCTGCTAAAATTTTATTACCGCGCACCGGTATAAACGGCTCGCACCTTGGCGAATTTCCGAATCCAAAAACCTAGGAATTTACCGATTTGCCCAAAATACCAGCGTGACTCGTTTTTTTTAGGTCTTCCAAGAATTTTCGGATCGAAAATCAAGGATATAATAACCTTGAAGGGCTTAAGAACCGATATTATTTTAGGAATCAACTCGCAAGAGCCGGTGCGAACCCATAGCAGCACACTACTGCTTGTGACCCGTGACGGATAAGCACTTGGGAAGCCTCTGGCGCAATCAAATTAGGAGGCTCTGTTTTTTTATGAATTACTAAAACTGAATTTGAAATATTATATGGTTTTTAGTGTTATTTTGAGGCCCCAAGCCCTCATGGCAGTAATACTTAACCTGAAGCCCAAAACAATCATAGTCACAAGATGTTTTTTCAAACATTTGGTATTGTTTTCAAAAAGATACGTAAACGAGCGAGTATTTTGGATAGATTGATATTTTGCGGCCTTCGTCATGTAAGAAAAATCGGCTTGCGACCTAGACAAAATAAAGGTTGAGTATCGCTGGCTTGTGTTGTAATCCGCCACTGCTTCCTATGTACATGTCTGAAGCCTAAATTAAATAATTTTGCATACGTATTTGAAATCCTCTTTCTAATAGTAAATTTTTTGAAATTCCTCTTGAAATAAATTTCTGTATGATATGGCAGGGATTAATATGCAAAACTGCAGTAGCATAGCAAGGGGGGTGCGACAGTGGCGGACCACATTTTTGGACACGGACAATATCTTTCAAAAAATTGAGTCACCTGTAGTAAAAACTCTAAGTTTATAGATAAAAAATAGTAGAATTGATTTAAAAACAAAATTAGAGGACATAGAGGGCGGCAGAACCCTTTCCTACATGACTCCGTTACGGGACACAAAAAGAAACAACCATTGTGTTCTTGAGATGTTATAAACCATTTTCTAGAATTGAAAAAATAAAACAACAGAACACGACTAAAAT
Source organism: Himalopsyche tibetana (assembly GCA_030503985.1). Lineage (NCBI taxonomy): Eukaryota > Metazoa > Arthropoda > Insecta > Trichoptera > Rhyacophilidae > Himalopsyche > Himalopsyche tibetana. Next base: position 21,332,354 of record JAPJYX010000024.1, read on the forward strand.
TTCATGGTGAATTGAATTCATCACTGATTTTGTAGGTACATATCTATCTGCAACTTTGTTGCCTAATTACTATTTTACAAATACATACACCACATCCGTGGGGTTCTGTTTAATTAATGAATTAACAAAACCTTTCTGAATTTATGATTACCTAAATTCATGTGAAGATGTAGATTACATAAACGTAATCATTTGTAGCAATATAACTAGGTATTTGAAAATATTGTATATATCTATATTATATTGTACATCAAAATTTGGTACGTGTTATTTATATTTTGTAGAAAAGATGCCGAAAGACAAAATCCTGGTCGTTAGTGACAAAACTTGTGTGAATGTACATAATTTGAACGATTCAAATTTAATATTGAAATTCAGTTGAAATCTTAAATTATATTCAACTAGCTGACCCGACGAACTTCGTACCGCCTCAGAATCAATAAATGTTGTAATAAAAATCTACATCTTTCTTCTTTGCCGCAAGAATTGCTCGTTCATTGAACCAATTGTGATTTTTGTGATTAGATGTTCGGGAACATTTTGTTGAATGAAGTGAAATTGCAAAAATTCGGCGGAAACAGAATCAATCCGTTCGATTCGTCGACAGGAACACGCCCGTTACCGATAGTTAGCAATTTCTTGGAGAAATCTTCGGCAGATAGATCGTTTAGCAATGCAACTCGCATGTTTGTCGTCAGCTGAAGTTTCTTTATATAGCGCCAGAGTCGTGATTTGCGGTAAGCGTTTATTTCATCGGCAGCGGTCAATCTTGGAATGACTGGTAGTGTTTGGCGAAAATCGCCAGATAGTAGAATCATTGCGCCTATAAAACATCTGGAGTCATTGCTCAGATATTTCATAGTTTAATTGAGTGCTTCCAATGCGCATTTGTGCGCCATTGTCCATTCATCCCAGGTGATGATTTTACTTGCTACCAAAACTTGGGTCGTTGCTGAGTGTTTCGCAATCTTGCATGTCAGTTTTTCAGTCGTTTAAAGCAGTGCTCCGCAAGCGGTGTGCCGCGAGGCGATGCTGGGTGTGCTGCGGCGCGAATCTCTAATAAACGAAAAAAAAACAAATAGTTTGGTCGATACTACAAAATATTTCTGATGACACTATCATAGAGAAGCAGAAATAATTATTTTGTTGGTTGAAAGAATATGTTATATGTACAGTCTGCGCAAGAATGTTTCGCGCACCTTGTGAAAGTTCAGTTTTATATTTTAAAATATCGTTTAAGAGTACAGATGAATTATTTCTTTATAAATATTATTACAAATTTGTCTAAGCATGTACCCACATCTTAAATATAAGTGTTTTTACCGTTTTTAACATTTGGAACAGTTAATAATGAGCTTATGATAACCAGGGTAGCTTTAACGGTGTTCAATAATATTGCTTCGGATGTCGACATATTCCACGTAGACGTGGGTGAGTTCCGACGAATACTATTTTTTATGTATTAAAGTAGAGTTCGTCGGAGCTTACTCAGTTGACTTCCTTGCCACTTTTTTTTTACTACATTTAATATTAAATTATACTATTTTTTTTCTCCATTGTAAAAGTTTTAAATTTATAATTTGTCAACCTTGTACAATGTTAATTAAATAAATAAATAAATAAAATAAATTAGTTATTAAAAAATGTATCAAATGAAAAACCATTTATATTTGAAATGTGGATACATGCTTTGACATATTTGTAATGATATTTATGTTACGCCGAATCGGTGAAATTGCCTATTTCACGCAGTCGGCAGAAATTTTGCTGAATGCGTGAATTCGGCAAGCCCGTTGTCTATTTCACGCATTCGGTAAATTTTCTGCCGACTGCGTGAATTCGGCATAAAATCTTTTGCTTATTTCATGCATTCAGCAAAGTAGATGGATAGAAACTATGTAGTTGTCTATGATCACAGCGCTCTGGCGGTGTTTTTTGCAACTAAACCAAATGTCATTTCATAGTATATAAAAGCATATTGTAAATTAACTACAATGACGATGATGTCCATACAACTTGCAAATAAGTTAAAACTGTAATATGATAGGCAGCACTCGTCGACATCAACCCATCGGGCGTCATTTAGAGATCTATTTTCGACTTTTAAATGTCTACATATGTGACAGATGTCAAAATAAACCATAGACCATAATAAGTTATATTTCAAATTTCTATGGTATAAGAATAAGCTGTCATAGTGGATGATAAAATAATTGTATTTTAATTGTAGAAAGCTTATAATCATTAGTAATTAAATTTAATCGCATTTTTTGCATCAAATAACGTTCGTTCGGACGCAGCACTGTACAACATAACCTCAACGGGTGACCACTTTTAGGATGTTCACTGTCAATACTTAGTGGAAAGGCATTAAGTATATTAATGAAAACACAATATTCCTTTGTACTTCATTTAATATGTCAGGACCGGTTTCGCTCATTGCGAGCATTGGCATTAGTTAAGTCCAAAGATAAGTTAAAACTTTTGAACCAAAGCGGGATTTATTTACTCAACTCAACTCACTACAATTCTTGTAACGCCAAATATATTGGTCAAACAGGTAGATCGTTTAATATTAGAATCAAAGAACACTTGAGTTCTGCTAAGAAAGGGGATGAACTTTCTTCATTTGGAAACCATCTGTTTCAAAACAACCACACCTTCGATATTGGTAGAAATTTTAAAGTTCTACATTTTAATAACAAGTCGGTAAAACTAGACTAACAGAAAATTCTGGAAATAAACAGATTTAAATTCCTACCTTTGACTTCACAACTTTTGACGATAATAATAAAAAATGATAAAGGTATACAAATGAACAGTTTATAAATCTTGGAAATTAATAATAGTATCAAGAAAAAATAATTAACAGTAAAATAAAATGTGTAACAGTCGTCAAATTTAATTTAATATTAAACTTCACATTGTCTTGTTAGCTAGGTTTCTGTGACTGCTTATCTGATCCCATAATTTAAAATCATTTATTGTTTTAGAAATACAAATGGTTGTGATAAAACCCTTTGTATCACAAAGCATTATGATAAAAATGATATGATTTGGTATTTTTATCTGGTATTTCTTTAACAATATAAACCGTGCAGGCTTTTAAAGTGTTACCTTCCATATTTATCAAAATTAAATCCCTTTTACACGCCAAGCTTCCTCATCCTCAGTAAATTTCACACCAATTTTTCCAGTGTTGTGTAATTTTCATAGCATTTAAGTTTACAAGAAAAGCAAAAAAATATTTTACGGAGTTGCAGATTGAACAACATCAATAATTCTGTCATCAAATAAGCATTGATTCATTTTATCAAGTGTGAACGTGTTTAAATCAATCATTCTGCACTAAATTTGACTTCTGTGTGAAAATTATTTGTTCAACTGTCATGTTGACAGTTAAAGAATTTATACACTGACCATAGACAATAGTTATTACTCCTTGGCGAATTCACGCAGTTGGCAGAGATTTCGTCGAATGCGTGAAATAAGCAAGCCCGTTGTCTATTTCACGCATTCGGCAAAATCTCTGCCGAATACGTGAAATCGGCAATTTCACCGATTCGGCGTAACATTTATAAAGATATAATTCATTTGTTTTCTTTAAAGACATTTTAAAATACAAAACTGAATTTTCGGAAGGTGCACGAAACATTCTTGCGCAGACACATACACAGAATACCCAAATCGATAACATGTTTGTTAGTATAACTTTAACCGCTAAATGTTAGAAACATTTTAATAGCCGAAGCTGAAAATTCAACTGAAGTGGGAAACTTACGGACTTTTCTCTACTTTGGTGCAGCTTTTTGACTGATTCTTTTTTGTAAATAAATCTGAATAATCTGAAACTTTTCTTTTAATATAATCTCCATAACGAGTACATGTGCTCTACATTGGTAGTGGACATGGTAATAAAATATCCATATGGTTCTTTTGTGGTATGTATCATATATAAACACAAACTAATGTAATTTCTGTATATTATGCATATTTTTACTTGTGATGTGCCGCGAAATTTTGAAGAACACGTTGGTGTGCCGTGGAAGATAAAAGGCTGAGGAGCACTGGTTTAAAGGTTTAACGGCAATTTCAACACTGAATGAGCCGTTTGTCATCCTTCTATCAACGTGGCCGCCAGAAGAAGAAACTGCTACAGCAATTTTTTATCTCTCACGAAAAATGGCCATAATCAATGACATGAAGAATGTCTTCCCAGCTCCACCGGGCGCATCGAGGAAAAATAAGCCACCATTTCCATCATCAATTACCTTCATTAACGTATCGTAAATTACCTTCTGTTGAGGGTTCAACAGTGGTAAATTCGTTCAAACTGATTGGTTCAATGCATCTCGATCATATTCATGTTCTCTATTGAAAGCGTCGTTCATTCCACGATCTGGCATTGACATTCCTAACTTGACTAACAAACTGCCGCACATAAGGAAACACATGTTTTCGAACAAAAGCAAAGCCTGGTTATGTATCTCTTCATTCATCTCGAGATCGGGATTCCCTGAACTGACACGAATTCGATGTAAAATGTATTCGGACATGTCATCTTTGTACTTGTTCCACAGTTCACGGGGATTCGATGGGAAGCATGTCAAAATAATGATAGAAAATAATGTGCGTATCTGACTTGGAGATTCAGAAACAATTTTTACAGCGATTTTCATGTCCCAATGAGTATCATTTTCAAGCAAATTGAGCTGTTGACATGCAAGTAGAAGCATTCGTCATTTTTCGGATGAACTGTGTAAATGCGACCAAGTGCATCAGTAGTCATTCGGATGAGCAGGAACCGCATCGCTTTGCTTTCGACGTTAAAATTTCTTCGAAGTAGCTTTCCAAGTGTAATAACGTGGCATCCAAAGTAGAGCAACGTTCGTGCAAACAGCGTAATATTGTTGTCAAAAAAATTATCATACCTAAATATAAACATAACCTTATTTCAATATTATCCGATTTTCTTTCGTTTTCATTTCATATCGATTTTTTTTATTCTAATCCATACTTTAAATTTGAAAAATATTTAAAAGTTAATCGTACGCAAAAGAAGCAGAAACAAATGAAGTTTGGAAAAATTGCCATCTAGCGGATGAAATCTGCATACAACGACATTTTCATTATTTCAAGCTGTTCGTCATTTGAAAACTGTATGAAAATATTAATTTTCTTCATAATTTCTTTGCCGTGATATTTTTCCGATGTTTTAATGCTTATTCTGCTATTCTAGGCGGATACGAATTTAATAAATCAAAGATCATTAAAATCAGCCAAGTTATACGTGGTGTAACCAACCCGACTTTGTTTTATATATATAGATTGGCTAGTAATATAAAGTCTGAAATAAAATGCGATTATCGTTAAAATGTTATATCTTGGGAATGCCTACTGATTTTTAATGGTGGGTAATATCATGAATTGTCTTTATTTATTTTTGACCACTGGAAAATTTATATCAATTTTGTTTTACTATCAAACTTTGCAACAGATATCACCTACTTCTTTTCGTTTCTAAGGATCTCATATAAAATCTTTTAAATAGTCTCTTCCTTACACTAAAGAGACTTAACCAACGATAATTGATGTTAATAGTGACAGTGTCAATTTGCAGTATGCCCTTTGAAGACTACAAGGAATATACACTAGAAAAAATAATATGTAATAGTAATTAAGACAGTTGTTATGACCCACCTGTATAGCATCTAAAAGCATTTGCTGTAAGTGATAGAAGACGATGACAGGCATTTCTGGAGGAATGGAACTCTCACCTCAGGATTTGGCACCAAGTAGAAGTGGGTAGTTCTTATGTAATACAAATATATCAACCCGTAATAAGCAGGAAATCATAACCGACAATTGATAAATTTTACAGGTTTTTTTAAATTACTCTCGTAATAAATTCAAAAAAGGAATTCCTTAAATGCGGTAAGTAAATAGTAATATATGGTCAGTGCATATCCTGATATTATAATAAAATTTTCAAACTAATTTCAGTTCTCAGTGCTTCCCAAAAAAATTCATACCACGGCCACGTAAAACTGAAAAAAATAATCCGCGGCCCCCCTCAATACAAAACATGTTCGGCTGCGGCCCCCAATTTGGGAAGCACTGCTCTATGTCAGCGTTTCTCAACCAAGCTCCACGTAGACCTAAAAATGAGTCAAAACACTAAAATCCACAGGCCAATAAGATAATCTCTTAAATTTTTGTCACTTGTCTCCCTATGCGATAGAGGTCTGCACGGGCCGAAATTTTACAAAATTACCCAGTCCGAGCCCGACTCAGGCCCAGAGTCTAATGCCACACTTATTACCCGAACTCGACCTGAAGCCCAGATTTATACTCCTCATATTGAAAAAAAACCCATCTTTTACAAATTTACAATTATCTATAGCAATGCTTCCCAACCTGGGGGTCCATTAAAATTTTTTCAACATTCTAAGTATGAAAAAAATCCGCAGATTATTGTTTTAAGATTTAGGGGTCCATGGCATGAAAAAGGTTGGGAAGCACTGCTCTATAGAACTGGTAATAATTAAAAACATCATGCCTGATTTATGGCACGAACAGTCTGAAATATTTTTTGGAAGAAATAACTTCCTTACCCAAACCAGAGCCCGAATCTCAATTGCGCTTACCAGCCCAACAACCCTGGCCCGGGCCCAAGATATTGAAAAAAATCATTAGTTTAAAACATAATTTATCTGTCGCTTAAGCTCTTTTGCTGATTATGGATCGATGTGCTCATGACAGGTGATAATAAAATAAGCAGTATTTAAAACATATTTATTTTAAAAAAAAAACTTATAATAACTATTTGTACCATTAAAGTCATATCCATGAAACACATGCTGTAAAAACATCAATTTATGAAACATACATACAACAAACAATCCAAATGCTTCTTAGATTTAAAAAATATATTTTTGATGATTATTTAATTATGGCATCAACACTTCTAACAGCTTAGCTTAATGATAGGTATGTTTTAAAGAAAACGTTTACAATCCGGATACACAAATATGTAAGTAAAAAAATAATGGTTGAAGAGGATACGAAAAAAAGAACATCTATAAAATTGATAAATATGTTCTTAGGTATAATTATCGTTGAGCAAATCCCTTTGGAAATAATTAATTAACTTACTTAATTTATACAGAAGGCCACATTCAGTTTATTCTAACGATGTAACAAAAAAATATTAGTTCAAGTGAGATCTTCTACACGTCCGCATCATTAAGGATCTCATGGGCTCTTAAATTAGGTTAATGAAAATATAATAATCATTTGGAAAACTGAATCACAACTGGGGCAAAATACATACACATACCAGCGATACTTAAAAATATGCAAATTCATCATGGGTTGTGCCATTGAATAAAAATATATCGAAAACTAAAACATATATTCGTATTGCATATGAGATTAATTTATTTAAACAATAAAACTAAACCTAATTGATATATATTTCATTATAATTGCAGCTACACTTGATCGTTTATTATGCCATACAAGGCAGCTTCGGAAAATATTTTATTTGAGACGTAATAAAATCATATTATCGTCAAATCTTAGTTTACGGGTAAATAAGCCTACCCAAAAATGATATTATGTCTTTAATTATTGTCTTAAAGAATCTTTTAATCACTGATAAAAGAGAAGAATTTAAAATTCATAAAAAAAAGAGATACAATTTAAAATATAAGCAGAAGTTCTTATTAAATTTTAAATCATTTTTACCAATATGCATTCAAAAAATATTCAGAACATAATGCATATTATATTTCAATAGAAATATATATTTAATAACTAACAATGTAACCCAGTCACATTTTTCCTGTACAACGATTTTTTTAACAATTCTAGTTTTCTTTAGTAATCGTCATTCATAAAATTATTTTACCTATAACATTTACATAGTTAATATCTCGTTTATCATCTAATTACACAAATCTAAAAGTAAAAATAAATTTTACTCAGTTCTATCTTACGTCAGTTGTTTTATTAAAAATAGATTTCATGCAAGCTTTTAATACTAATTAATAACCGTTATTTTATGAAAATAAAAATTGAAATATTTTGTTTACACCTTGTGTGGTCATTTTGCGGTAAGAAATCTTAATTATATATGTAAATCAATAATTTAAAATAAAAAAGAAATGTAATAATTTTAGCCTCATTCAAAATAATACCTTAATAGGTGGGTGATACGTATAGAGGAGATCAATGTTAGATCATAAATTTCATTTATACAAAATCTAAACAGTCACACTAGTATATAAATCATGAACAGGATGAACATTTACGATCCAAGCGCAACGGTGTCCGACCTTAAAATATTTGGTCGGGCACTGATGCAGATGGACTCGAAAGACAAATGAGAAGCACGAGTGATGTTTGATTTTTATTCACGGCTAGTTTCAGAATAAACATAATCGAATCATGAAACTTTCGATATGAATAAAAACCAAACACTGTAATTGAAGTTTATGTTATATTCTAAGTATCGTTCTAAGAATGTATTTTATACATTGGCATACGAGAAATTAATACAAGCCAACCCATGCTACGACGCTTTTTATACATTATCCGAAATTTATTCATTGACAAAAATAACATGTTTCAGAAAAAGTAGAAATAAAAAATGATAAAAAGATATTTAGTTACAGGTGTATCACTCGCATATTGTGTTGTTTGGATTGACTTGTTTTTTAAAGTTTCAATATAGTTTTTTAGTATATTTTTGGTAGAAGATTGTAGGGTACTCTGCGACGATACCTGTCCCACGCTACTGAGTAATTTCTTTGAGACCGAGAGCCGTCTCTCAATGATTTTATGACGAGAAGAACCGCAGTGGACAAGATGAAAAGCATCGGCGGGGCTGACAAGACGGCAAAACTCCACGACAGAACAATGATGATTTCTCCTAAATAATTAGGGTGACGCACTCGCCCCCAAAGACCGCTGATGAGAATTCGACGACCAAAAGTAGACTCCAAGCCTAAAAATTAAAAAATTCAAGAATATTAAACTCGGTAATTAAAGCATTCAATACCTGTACAAACAAATTTAATACGTCTGGCCGAGACTACAGTGCGAGTCACTTTCGGTTATCAATTATAAAATGTGTTCAATCGCCAGCTGTGTAAGTTACACATTAATCATAATTTTAAATGAAAAACATTAGAGCAAGAAAAACAATTAAAATCTACTGTTAAAAAAATAAGGATCAAATGTATGATATAGTATTCATATAACAAATTTAGATACCGCACATTGATGGAAATAGTATTGTGTTAAATAAAAAAATCATTTTGGCATATACATAATCAAGAAAAACACAATATTCATAATATTAAAAATATTGAAAAACTCACAGCATAGTTTAGGATCCATTGGGTTTAATTTGAAAGCATGTTGTTGAGAGTTGCTAGCGTGGTAGATGTAAAAACCAATCAAATAAATGGCAACGGACACACCCAATAGAACGTTGGACACGACAATGTTGTGTTCTAAAATATATTTCGTGATGAGTGCAGTGGTGAACGGATAGAGAGTGTGTCGCATCACCATCATATAGCCGGTTCCCTCCTCTTGAATATCGAATGAGTTTGCGTTCCTTATTTCAGTGATGATGGAGTACAAGAGGAAGAAAATTTGCTGGCAAGAGAAGATCAACAGCGTCGGACTGACCGAGGCAGAGAGAACCATTTTTTTCAACGTTTCTATGTCTAGAGTTATATTGTTTGCCGGAGTGTTATTATTTGTCGGAGTCTGTTTTTTTAATTTGATTCCATTGTACAGAGCAATGCAGTTCATCAGCAGCTGAAAGATAAAATTAAAAAATTTCTAGTAAAACTACAGATGAGAAAAATCTTACGATTGACAGAATGGTGTTCGTATAAAAATAAGTTTTATGAGTATCAAGGTCAAAAGTCAATTGAAACAATTGAATTGAATCGGGTCTGCAGTTGCTAGATGATAGGGCAGCCAATTTGCAGCAACAGGGCATATTCAAAAAATAAAGTACTCGATTATAATATGTGAAATTCAGAACAGTTAATTTAATAATTATTATTTACCAACAAGTGTGATTAAAACATGCCCTTGTATGTATAAATTTAGTTTAAATATTAACTTTTCCGATAATTTTAATATTATCTGTATATTCTTCACAATATTGTTGGTATTACATTGGCCTGATGAATATTGGGTCACCGAACAAATATTGACAATGCATGCGGGAAGCAAATGTTACTTGTTTATTAAAGCTCAACATAACGTGACACAAAACACATTAGCAATCACTGCATCATACATGTTGTAGAACAATATTGCTTGTAATTAGATGAAGAACACCATTTTGTGTGACTAGTTTGGGTGTATATTGGCGACAATGTAATTTGTTATAGTTGAAATACAAGTTTGGATTGTATACAGTCATCCCTCGCGTAACACGATACTCGCTTAACACGGTTTCGCTTTAACACAGTTTCAGTTTTGTTGAAATTTTTTTTTTTCGATTAAATCTTGCTTTGCAGACGTGCGCACAACTGTGGGAATTTCTAAGAATAACGGTCAGGGTATATCTTTTACATTTTAAATGTAAAAAAAAATAATACATCAGACATTTAGTCTCTAGTTGCCCACTCTGTTAATCACTCTTTAAGTTCGAGCAGCTGATAAAATATTTGTTGTTTATAATTTGACAAATATTCAAGGTGTAATTTTCTTATTTCTAATATTTTTATTATTGGAATAATTGAGTTTTAATAATACATTTTTAGACCTATTATGTCGAAGCCAAAATTAACAAGAAAAATAATTTCTCTGGAGATAAAAATTCAAATTTTGGATCGTCTTCGAGACGGACACAGTACGGCTGAGATTGCAAAAAAAAATAGTTTGAACGAAGCAACGATTAGAACGATTAAAAGAAGTGAAGAAAAAATTATAGCAAGTGTAATTGAGGGATCTTTAATAAGTGCGAAACATACGAACCGCATACGCAATGCAAACATAGAAAAAATGGAAAAATCTCTGGTGATTTGGATAGAGAATAATAACCAAAAAGGATTACCTATGGACGGCTCTACTATACGAGAAAAGGCAAAAAGAATTTTTTATCACATAATTAATCAAGACAATACAACAGCAATAAATCAAGACACAGTATTTTTAGCGAGCAAGGGATGGCTTGAGAAATTTAAAAACGCGAAATTTTTTGCACATCAAAATGAAAGGCGAAAGTAGATCTGGCGACATTAAAGCTGCAGAAAAATATCCTCCAAAATTAGCTAAAATAATCGAAGAAGAGTCTTGTGAGCCTGAACAGATTTTTAATGCTGACAAAAGTTCTACTCCACTTTCAACGATTACTGCTAAAACAATAAAAGATGGGTTGCAAATGGCAAGAAATATAGAAACGCATTTCCTAAATTATGATCCAGATATGGATCGAGCTTTGAAATTTCAACGAGAAATTAAACAATACGTTGCCAAATATGCGGAAATTTACAAGAATATAAAAAAGAACCATCGCAGTTTACCGATTTTTTTGAACGTCGACGGAACATAACAAAAAATAACAGATTAAAATAACAAAGTATTTTAGCTCTACAGTTTTTAATAATTTTATTCGTTGATAGCTATTTCGGCTTGCGCCATCGTCAGAACTATGGCGCAAGCCGAAATAGCTATCAACGAATAAAATTATTAAAAACTGTAGAGCTAAAATACTTTGTTATTTTAATCTGTTATAAATGGAGTTCTACCAAGTAAATGCCAAATCAATTAATAACAAAAAATGTTATCGAAAGTAGTTGTGATGATGACGTTCGTCCAATAAAAAGAAGAAAAATCCCCATATTAATATCTTCTAGTGAGAGTGACATTGAATAATATCTTTTATCTGTGTTCATAATGTTTCAATAAATTTTCAGTCCTATCCACCAATTTCTTTAATATTTCTAAAAATGAACCTATCATCTCCTTTTCATAAATTTGTTAGTCTTGCTTAACACGGTGATCTAGCAGAACCTATCTTCCGTGTTAAGCGAGGGATGGGTGTATCTCTAATTGTGGTTTATAACAAAACTTCATAAAAATAGGCCTATTTTTTAGTAAATGTGTCACTCATTTGCCTCTATTGTATTATAAAATCACTCGCTTCAAATCAATCATCGAAAATCACTCGCTTTCATATTTTAACAATGCTGTTGTCAACAGCAGGTAAAGTGAGAAAACAAGTGTCTAAGGGAAAATCTAATTGGAATTGAACCATGGGTCATTTATTGTTAGTGCAAGCAAAAATGAATTAGAGGAAGCGGTCTACTTGCATGCAAGTGATTTATTTCCAATGCATACTTTACTAACAAATTAATGAAAATATTTCGACCCGTAATAGGCAGAAAATCATTACCAACAATTTATAAATTTTAGAGGTTTTTTAAAGTGAAGATCGAAAAAGGAATTCAGTGCGGTTAGTAAATAGTAATATATGGTCAATGCCTATTCTGATATAAAAAAATTGTCCGTTTACTTTCATTTCTCTAGATCTGTAAATCTCAACCGGGGTCCATGTAGAACAAACTATGGTTATCTTAAAGAATAGCATTTGACATTTAATCGAAATTGCCGCCAACACAGAAATCTTTCGTGAATTATTTGTTTTAATTAATTATACAAATCTAAGAAGCGTTATGATCTTTGATTACTGACAAAATAAATGTATATTCAATCGTACCGATTTCGCCGCGAAATCGTTAATATTGGAAGCTATGTGTAACTACTTATACATCTTAGTAAAGATACGATTGAATATACATTTATTTTTTTGTATAATTAATTAAAACAAATAACTTTTGGCAGCAATTTCGATTAAAGGTCAAATGCTTCACGACGCTTTTCTTTAAGATAGCCCAAACTATAACATGTCAGAACTCTTAAATGCACAGGCCCTCAAAAAGATCAGGCGAAAGAGATAATGCTTTAAAAATTTTGTCACCGACGCCTTATGCCAGTGGTACGCAAGCTTTTTGACAGAAGGGCCTATTTATCCATTTTCTAATTAATCACGGGTAAGTTTTGAAACATAACAAAATATTATACTAGATGAGATATACATTATATGTATTATTTTTAGATTTAATGAAGTTTACTATGTGCACCACAGTGGCCATAACATTGTCAAACAACATATCTTTTCCAACCAGATTTTGTTGGTGTATAATGCAGTGATATTTAATTAGTGTGTTTTCGTGGCCAAGCTCACGCAATGTTTTGATTTATTGTAAAAAAGATGAATTTCGGTCGCAAATCTATACTCGTGAAAATATAATCATATACATCAGGCATGGGCAACCTTTCCTAGGTCTGGGGCCAAATTATCATTCTGTCTCCGAGTCAAGGGCCGGACCAAATTATTAAACATAATAAAGTAACTTTTAAGGTGTTCACTGTCAATATTTGGTGGAATGACATTATAATAAAAATAATATTAAATTGAATAAAACACGTTGCTACTTCTTATATGGTGGTGATCATGAACTAGTAGAATGTATCTATTGCAAACGCCCGTCTCATCTCCATTATTTAATCCCTCCCTGGAACTATTAATTTCTTTCTCTAATACTTCGCCAAGATGAATCAGGCCCGGACAAAATAGCTCGGCGGGCCGGTGGTTGCCCATATATGATATACATGATAAAAAAAAATAGCATTAAGTTTTCTATCAAGTGACGATTCAGATTATATACCTTTCCTAATGCATAATTTGTTCACATATAGATCAGATTTTTATAATATTTAATGAAAAATTTGGTGATGAAGAACTTGTTATTTTGGGCCGCGGTTTGTGCATTATGCGATATTGAATAAGTCGCCTAAGTTCTTTTGCCGATTATGGATCGATATGACATAGCGAATTGCTAACGCAGAGCATAGAATTTTATTGATTCAAGTCATCTAAAATCAACTCTGGGAAAAGACATGTCCAATAAATCTATAACTTATTAATTATAAAGTCTATTATAAATTATTTCACATCAATTTACCATAGACTAGGTGTAATTATTTTCAAGTAAAAGGGCCAAGAAATAGGGAACTAAAATGTGCTCATTGATTGAATTTGCATTAACTAGGTAGAACTACATTATAATTAGATAAAAATAAAACTGTCTTTTAGTTTTATAACGAAAGGAGTATTATTCATTACTGATCAGTACAATCTACTTAAATATATCGCTACGCAGACAAAAATCTGGTTCACCTTGAACAATCAATATGAAAAAAAAACAAGTTTAAAATATTCAAGTCAGTTCATAGTGTATAGATCAGGGTTTCCCAAACATTTTCTGGAATGAAACACTTTGCAAGTCCGGAAAATATAACGGAACACTTAGCTGAATTTTAAGATTTTTTTTAAACCGTGTTGCAGCGTATAAAACCATTCCATTTTTTTTCGGAACACCTACTCTGTCTCCGCAGAACATAGTTTGGGAAACCCTGGTATAGATAATGAGACACAAAAAACTTACCGCTGCGATAAGAGCAGACCGTATCAGCAGAACTTTGACAGGGAAGACGCCAAATATGCTTGTGTTAACTTCACGCCCGACCCAGAAGTCATACACTTTTTTTCCCGTGTTACCGAATCTATTCCTCCGAGTTTCGGGCACCTTACCTGCCAATAGAAACACTCCGAAGGACAATAATACTCCGAAAACAACAGACATGAACATCAGCGGTATGTACTCTCTGTTGATGATTTGCAAAATGGGGTATTTGAAGTATTCCATGGACACCAACGTTGACAGCGTGACGAGTAAAGAAAATAAGCCGTTGCATGTCCACGGTTGATGGCTGTCAGGCAATACTGCTTTCTTGCCGAAATAAGGTATGAGAATTACAGTACACTGAATCAGCAAAAAGGAGAAGTAAATTGCAAGCCCCCGTACAGTCAGCCAGTTTTCAAATCTCTTGAATGGCGTTATATCGGGAAGTGATGTTAAAGAGCATTGTGTTTTGGTACACGATAAATTGACCAAAATGACAAAAAGAGGCAGCAGGATCATTAAAAGACCGACACCGAAGATTCCCCCAAATTCTAACGGGATACTTCTGGGTAAACTCATTTCTCTGATAGGTGTTGCCAATTTTCTGGTGACTGATATGTCTTTTTTGAAAGGTGTGTCGTCTTCCGAAAAATTATCCTCTTCGTTTTCGTACTGGAAATCACTCGGAGGCAGTTCTGTGTTCTGGGCCTTGTACAGTAGCTTTTCGAATATTTCGGTGGATTCTCGAAGTCGAGAAGATCTCCTCGCAGCCATTCCGAAATCTTCCGGCAGTCGGGCCTTCCTTTCACGGAGACCGCTTCGGATATTGTTGAATGCGTTTTGTCCATTTTGATTATCAGTCACGTAAGTTTTCAATTTAGAAAAATCTTCGATTATTACTTCGCTGCGAAACGTGCGCGTAGGTAGAGGGGGTAGAGGAATTTCCTGTTTCAGACTGGTGGAACTTTTTTTGTCTGATAATACAGAGGAAATGGTTTTAATGGCCGGTCTTCGGGATGGTGACTTGGGAAAATCTTCGATTTCTTTCGTGACCCTCGAGGGCGATTTCCTCGCGGGAGATTTCCTAGACGGTGACTTTCGACCGGGAGATTTCCTGCTGGGAGACTTTCTGGCGGGAGATTTTCTACTCGGCGATTTCCTCGAGGGCGAACGGCGTGTCGTTTTAGCCACCGGGGAGGTATTTCTATTTCTGGCGGGAGAAACTCGCGATCTAGGTATTGGCGGGATTTCTTCAGCTGTGGAAAATTTGGGATTCCTCGTCGTCTTCCGCTTCTCGTTTTCGACCTTGGAAGACTTCATCCTAGAAACAATAAAACTTAAATTGAATCGATACCGCTGATAAATAAATCAACGCCAATTTATAGTAATGCGGTTTCTTATCTAACACAAAAACTAACGACACGAATTCTGATAGATCGTTTGGACAAAGAAATTTCCAAGATTCAAGCATATCACAGTATAATAATTATGCACTGAACGAGATAACCGATCACAGAAACATTTTCAATGTAACGATTCAAAAATATTCACTTATTCTAAACAAAAACAAAACATATCCCGACCTGACGCTAAAGAGCAACTCGGCGTCGCGAAAATATGGACGTTTATTTTGAATGAAGTCGTTTGATTGGTCGAACAAGGCTACACACGCTCTTGCGTAAACAACTCGCGGTATCTCATTTCAATAGATATAGTTGCCATTTTTTAAATATTGAAATCACTTTGGATACTACAAGCCATTTGTATATATAATATGCTTACATATAATATGCTTGGTTCACTTGGTTGGGTAATATTATGAATACCGTTTCATACTAAATACATTTGAATGTTGTTAAAATCAAATAAAAAATATGGCTATGAAAATATCACAAGGTGCAATGAAAACGTTTATTTACACTTATTCCTTATTTTTTATTCAGACAAAACCAATTTCATTCAATAATTAAGTTTAAATTAAATATACACAATATAGACAGTTGTTTTAATTTCATAAGGAAAGATATTATTATTAAATAATTTTTAAACGAAAGCCACCTTAAAAACAAATAAATTGTTAGATTTCGAAAATGACTCATTAAAATATTTACGATAGATCATAAAAATAAATTATAAATAAAAATGATGCGCTACGATACAATAATAATAATATTGCTCCAACAATAATATAAATCACCGATCGATCGAAAATGTTACGTTCACAATACCTCATTGGCAACATACGCGTTCATTGGATAGTGACAGCTCGAATATTGTCGAGTTGAATTTATTTGAATAATTTTTATATTCAAATAAACATGGCTTTAATAAGTCGAAGGTAAAATATCCTAGTTGATTAAGATTTGTTGTCAGTGACGATACATCTTATAAGTTCATTTTGAAAGTCATTTCTGATTGTTTCTATGTCTGCATAATATAAATTTCATTATGTAATGAAAATATTTGGGTGTTTTTCTTCATTTATAAAATTGATCGAATACTGACATCCATAGTTTACCAATGATAACTAAATAAAACTCAAAAGCGAATGTTATATAGATAGGTATATAGATAGGTTATGTTTACTGGATTACCTAAATTCGTTATTGACGTTAAAAAACTTCGTCTTTCAGCTCGATTTTTGGGCGAGCCCTTCAATCCAAACTGTTATCCAAAGGCAACGCGGGTCTTTTGATGTGCCGACCCGTCACGATAAAGGTGCAGAAAGCTCAAAATGAAGCAATCGAAGACCACGACCTCCGAAATATAAGAATAGGACGCCCCCAATCCCCACATCTTTCGATCTACGCCCCTCAAGTTACCAGTGTCCTATCAATTTCCCACAGAATAACCGGTAAGTTCTACAACTATATACCATTGATGAAGACAAAGCCATTTATGTGTCAAAAACAAAGAGATAAATTTTATCACTGGGAGTTTGTCTAGTACTTGTTGCAGAGGGTCATTTTTTTTTCATTTCGCAAGCTGAGTACTACAATACTTTCGATGGTTTCGGCGGTAACTTTGTGGAAGTTCATTTTAATAGAAAATTTAAATTAACTTTGATTATTCCACGTATTGTGTAACTAACTGTGACACGTGTTTCGCCTCTTTCAGAGGCATCTTCAGACTTACTATCGCAAAGTTTGCTTAAGTAATGAAGCAAGATTGATTCTAACATTTTAAAATTATAAAATTACAAAATGGATTGGGTTTTTTTTCCTTTTAAGAGGAGCAAGGAGGGGGGTGTAGAATCGAAATAAAGCAAACAGATAATGATACTAATTTTACTAATGAGTTGTAAACAATCAGAATGGGATTTTTCCTTTTTAATGGAAGCAAAGAGGGCTCTGAAAGAGGGCTCTGAGATGCCTCTGAAAGAGGCGAAACACGTGTCACAGTTAGTTACACAATACGTGGAATAATCAAAGTTAATTTAAATTTTCTATTGAGTACTACAAAGTTCTAAGTGTCGACTTTTGGCTAAACTAAAGTAATAATGAGGCAGTCTTAAGCGTAGTATTTTCTACATGTAGTATTAATTAGGGCATCCAATCCCGGGATCCCGTAATCCCGGGATTTCGGGATTGAGAAATTTCTAGTAAATTCTCGAAATTTATACGAAATTGGCAAATCGGGGATTTCAAATTCCTCGGTGAGCTAAAAAAAAAAAAAAAAAACGAGTTTCTGTGAGATTCTGGGAAAAAGTATACCAAATCGGGGATTTCAAATTCCTCGGTGAGCTAAAAAAAAAAAAAAAAACGAGTTTCTGTGAGAATCTGGGAAAAAGTATACCAAATCGGGGATTTCAAATTCCTCGGTGAGCTAAAAAAAAAAAAAAAACGAGTTTCTGTGAGAATCTGGGAAAAAGTATACCAAATCGGGGATTTCAAATTCCTCGGTGAGCTAAAAAAAAAAAAAACGAGTTTCTGTGAGAATCTGGGAAAAAGTATACCAAATCGGAGATTTCAAATTCCTCGGTGAGCTAAAAAAAAAAAAAAAGTTTCTGAGATTCTGGAAAAAAGTATACCAAATTGAGGATTTCAAATTCCTCGGTGAGAAAATCTCAATCCCGGGATTCAAAATAATTCAATCCCGAAATCCCGGGATTGGAAAAAGGCTTCGGGATTGGATACCCTAGTACACCTATCCCTCGATTTACACGGTAGATAGGTTCCTGAGAAAAACGTGTAAATCGAAATTGTATATTTCTTAATGTAAAACCGTGTAAATCGAAAAGTACACAAAAAACGCATAATTTGGGTGTTTTCTAAAATACATAAAAAAACAAAATTATTTAAAAGTATAAACATACGTATTCTTTTATTAATTAAATACAGGTAAAGCTTATAGAGTAACAAAAAAATGAAATCCAAAAGATTCATTAAATAAATATTGCAACGGTTGGTGGAGTTTTTATCATTCATCACTATCACAAATCACTGTGACTTGACTTGATGACTTGCTGTGAAAGTATGCTTCTTTTCAGATGAAGAGGAGGATGGTATCTTCTATTTATTTTTTTCATAAATCCGCAATGCTTTATTTGTTATAGCATTGGTATCAATTGGCATCCGTTTTTGAGTTTGGTCCTCTATCCAAATCATTAATGCCTTCTCCATGTTTTCCATTGCAATATCTCTGATATATGACGTTGTGCTCGTACTCGTAGTTCCAGCTGCTACACTCTTTCTAATTGAGTTTTCATTTTTTCTAATGGTTCTTATTGTAGCTTCATTCATGCTATATAATCTAGCAACATCTATTCCTCTTTCTCCGTTTTGTAAAAGATCCAATATTTTTATTTTTTTGCTAACGAAATAACTTTTCTTTTTACTTCTTTCGACATAATAAGGCTACAAATATTATTCAAGATATAAAACACATAATTAAAAATTATGTACTCGTTTTTTACTTACGAATATGAAGAATTAAAATTTTCAAGTTAACTTTTTTAAACCGTGTAAAAGCGAAAACGTGTAAAAGAAGTACCGTGTAAATCGAGGGATAGGTGTATTAATATGAAGTCGAAATTTTGCTTAAATTTCCATTAAAGCCCAATACGCTGTAGTTCTATGTGGGCGTCGCAAGATATATGTGGTTTCAATTTGAACGCCTGAAGATGCCGAAAGGCGAAACCCAGATTGTTAGTGACAAAAATTGTGTGAAAGTACATAGGTTGAATGATATCTTTTATATTTTGATAATTTCATTCCTGTATTTTTTTTCAATTATCTGATTTTGATCAATTATTTTTATTCTTTAACAGAATGGTGTTATTGATAACCATTATGTTTTGTATTCTTGCAGTGTGGTATTTTTAAATTTTATAATATTAACTTAGTTCATTAATGACATCAAACACAAATTATATTAAAAAAAACTCCTTTTCCTATTTATCCTCTATTTTTTAAATATATTTTATCCAATAATAATCATCACATTAGATATCTTCCATAGAATTCTTTTTATTTTAATATAAAAAGCATAAGTCTTGTTTTTGAATCACCTGTGCTTTCATACAAATTTCAGTTAGAACCTTGTAGCACTGGCGGTTTGTTTGAATTTCAGGTGGACAATGTTCTAATAGAAGTTTCTTCTTCTTTCTTTGGCCAAGTTCGCTCCCTATGTGGAGCATATGGCCGCCACGCGGCACCTCCATGTTTCCCTGTCTCCCGCCAATAGCTTTGCTTCCTCCTATGACATGCCAGCATCCCTCAGTTCCGCCGAGTACATCCTATGGATAGTACCCGACGGACGTCCAGGACGCCGGAATCCCACCGGTCGAAAGAAGAGGCAGGCAGGATTGAGGCTTTCCGGAGGCATCCGCAGCACGTGACCCAGCCAGTTCCAACGTCTCTCCATAACCACTGACGCGACGGGACGCTGTCTTGTACGCTCCCTTATCTCTGAATTCCTCACAAAATCAAACCACCTCACCCCCATTATCCGACGCAAGCATCTGTTCTCGAAGCTCAGTATACGGTTTTTCTGAGTCTTCGTCAGGTGCCATGATTCGCAACCGTAAAGCATTACCGGCAGAATGCAAGCGTTGAACAAGTGGCATTTGATTTTAATCGAGTACAGCTGTGTTTCCCAGACAGTCCGCATTGAGTTGAATGTGGCTCCAGCCATTCCTAAACGAATGGCGAGCTCGTTTTTTGTACTACCGTCTTCGGAGATATGTACGCCGAGGTATCTGAAGCTGTCAACCCTCTCGATGATCTGTCCCGCGCTGGTAAGGGTCCTATCAGAGTCATGACAGGTTTGGTTACACATCACATTGGTCTTACTAGTATTAATTTTTAGACCAATGCGACCTGAAGTTTAGGTATTTCTAATTAACTATGAAGAACTATTTTAAACAATATTTTATTAATAGTTATATCATGCCAATACTATCATTGATATATACAATCAAAAAGAAGCTTGGAAATGTTTACAATTTTAAAAATACAAGCATTAAAAATTTCAAATGCCCATATCTTTTTTCCTGCAGCTGTCCACATAAAACCTTGTAGCACTCGGCTCGCGATTTGTTTTAGTATTTTCATTCTAAATGCTTTTTTTCTTCATTTTTTTTGATGTTATCTGGGAGCATTTAATAAAAAAGTAACATTCTTACCTTACTAACTAATCCTAATCCAATGCAAGATTTATAAATTAGATTACGGAGGTTGGAATATTTTTGTTACGTCTAAAACTGATTCAAATATGTTGTTAGGGTATGGCCTTCATCATGCCATTTATAATTGTGTTTATACATTAGAGATCTGCACTGGCCGAAATTTTACAAAAGTACCCGGTCCGAACCCGAAAGATTCAGGCCCGAGTCTAATATCACACTTGTTACCCGACCCGAAGCCCGGATTTATACTCCTCAGCCAGAGAAAAACCCGCTTTTACAAGTTCACATAGAATTCACACAATTTATGATTCTCTATAGAACTGGTAATAATTAAAATCATCATGGCTGTCTTATGACACGAACATAGTCTGAAATAAATTTCTTGCCCGAGCCCGAATCTCAATTGCGCTTACCCCAAGCCCGGGCCCGTGCAGACCTCTAGTGTACATGAATATATAAAATGTATACATATAAACAATTAAAAAAACTTATTTGTAAAAAATGAAGACATATTTTGACCTGTGATAACACGAAAGCACCCTTTTTTATAAAATATATAAGAATACAGGCGTATTTATATTTTCCACAAAATACTACAATTTCGCATGGTGCATATTGTCCGTGGGCAATTTCATAACTTTATGGTATTTTCATTTGATTCTTCTCACTTGAAAGTTTGCCGACCCCTACACTAAGGAGAAGTTTGATATTTTTGACCTATTTAGGAATAAAATCTTCTGATTGCATAAAAGTTTGGGATTGTGTAAAGTAGGAATGGAATTTTTAGAAGAAATAACATTTTTTTGATATATGCAAAGAAGTATATTATTATATTGAGAAACATGTTTTGAGTAATCATAATACTCCTCCAACGAAAATATCAACCAAGAGTACTTATTTGACAAATCAAAAATAAAAAAAACCAGTAGATATTCAATTGTGTGGTGACGTATATACCAGGTTCATGAAGCAATGCATAATTGTTTTCAAAATTTTATCCAAGAATCTGCCTAGCTGGTATGCCATTTATCTTCTCATGCTCGAGATTTCAAGGATCAGCGAGTCAGTGATAGATTGATTGATATACATCAAATTCTGGGGCTGGTGGAGCCGAGCTCCAATTTCCCTTTCATATCGTGTATTTTGATATTGCTTTTTTCGCGTAGCGGTGGGTGTGTGGTCTTTGTGGTGGTATTAGTTATCATTCATAGGCATTACAGGTGACACTGGTGGTTGATTCAGTAAACTCAAGCTGTAATTAATTGGTGTTATGCTTATCTGATCAGTTAACATAATAATTATTAAAAAAAAAAAACACAGATCAGTGATAGTAATAAAATACTATTTGAATGTCGCCTGCTGGTAAGCGCTTGCTCTACCGATCTCGCAGGTCTGGATAGAACAAAAGACGTGACTGATTAAAAAACAATCTGGGTATTTTGAACCTAGCCAATTTAATATCCTGCCACCCCAGAAAATCTAGTCTACTAATGTATAGATTTTTTCTGATACTCTGTACAAAACGCTGTAATATTTTATCTTTATTATAGTTATGTAACTAGGTGTAAAACATTAATAAAAACACAATATTCCTTTGTACTTTATTTCATTTTATTTAAAAGGTCAGGACCGGTTTTGGACCGTCAACTGATGCTTTGTCAACTGATTCAGTTGACAATGCTCGCAATAAGCAAAACCGGTTTTGACCTTTTAAATAAAGTGGAATAAAGTACAAAGGAATATTGTGTTTTTATTGACAGCTTAACGACCGCACGTTTTTTTTATAAAATATCACCTGGCAAAATTCGCAAACATTATAATTTTACTAAATTCACTATTATTTGTAAGCAAATTGAGATATCTTTACAAAATTCAATTTTCTTAGCTTCCAGATACTTCGCCTATACGCATATATGTGTCCGCCGGCCAGCAACCTTTGTTTTTCAAAGACTCAAATACGCGTCCACGGTCGTTAAGCTGTTAATATAATGCCTTTCCACCCAGGGCTTCGAACTGCTGTATTTTTCGTTCCAGTAGACTTTCGAATCCAAAAACTCAAGAATTTACCGATTTGCCCAAAATACTGAAAGAACCGAAAAAAAACCAATATTTTTTTTCAGTTCAGTTCCGGTTTTCGTTCTGGCAAAAATAACAGTTTTCGGTTCAGTTCCGGTTCGAAGCCCTGTTTTCACCAAGTATTGACAGTGAACACCCCAAAAGGTGTAAAAAAAAATCTTATACTTATTGATGCAGTAATGAAACAAATAATTTGTTTAATAAGGTTCTAGTTAAAATACAAAAAATATATCTGTCTAGAAAATAAAAATGTATTTTCTTTTAAGGTGCGGCGCTCTCAGGCTACATGATCTCATTGGGTGTCGGTTATCTGGCTCTGCCTAACGATTTCAACCACTACGCGACAATGATTGAGAGTATGCAACTGTCCCCGGCCTTATTGATCACAGCCAAATTTCTGGTAGCATTCCCAGTGTGTTACCATTGGTGCAATGGAATCAGACATCTGGTCTGGGACACCGGTCGGTTTTTGACCATCAAAGGAGTCTACAGCACAGGATATGCCATGCTCGGTGTATCTGCCGTTCTGACGGCTATAGTCGCATCTCTTTAAATCACCATTGTGTTCATTTGTTAACTAAAGTTACCTTTCCCTGTTATTTATTTAAAAAAGTATTAAAATAAAACTAAAACTGGCAGCAGTGAGATTACGAGTTACCTACCACTATTATTTATGCGCTAGATGAATTCGAAATTATGCATTGTGTAAATATGTATTTTTTGTTAATAAATAACTTATGTCATAACTTTGTTTTTAAATAAATTATTCTTGTAGAAGATCATTTCAGAAATGCTCTCCTGGATATCCGAGAGGGCACGATGTTCTAGTTTTTTTGGTGGCATATTGTCATAAATCTGTGGATACCATCTTAGGCAGAGTTCTTTCACTGATGAAACGTCAATGTTTCTATAATGTAAATGAGAGTTGAATTCTGGCATGTATTTTTGTAAAAACATCCTGTCCATATAAATGCTGTTACCAGCTAATGGGCATTGACCTTTTGGTGTATAATTTTTCACGAAACCAAGAATTTCATTTTCTGCTGTCTTTAAATCGATCTTTGACTTCATGCATGCATCTGTAAGCCCTGTCTAAGAGAAAAAAAATACGTAAAAATATTTATATGAAAAGAAACAAGTACAGTGGAACTTCTCATTACGAGCACCTCTAGTAATCAATAGTTTGCATAACGGAAATAATGCACCCTTAACGAGCGACATTTTGCATAGCAAGTGACACAGAAAAGAGAAGTCTTATCTTTACGTCACTCACTCGTGAGCCGGGACTTCCGCGCCAGTGAGTCAGTCTGGTTCATTCCGCTAGCACGTTAGTGTCGCATGTGATCATATCGCACGATATTGATGAACTTGTGGAAGAGCACAGTCAAGAGCTGACCACTGAAGAGCTTATGGAGTTGCATTGTTTTTCACAGCAAGAAGTTATGGAGAAGAGTTTGTTAGTGGAGGAGGAGGAGGAAGTAGCAGAGCAACAATTTTATGCTGATTGTTGATCAAATGCTGAAAGCATGGGTAACTTTTGCATCGTACATTGAGAAGCATCACCCTAATAAGGAGGTGGCTAGGCGTTCTACAAATTTATTAAATGATAATGCTGTCAGATTTTCATAAAATTTTGAATCTTCGGCAAAAACAAATGTCTGGACAGCTTTCTAGTAAAAAGGAATTAATAATTTGGGCGTTCCGAGAGGTTTTTTCGGGACACGAGACTCAAAACCGGTTTATCGGGACACCTGGCAACTTTAGGTTAATACTACTTTAGTAAAACTAAAATAAGCAAACTAATGCTCCATTCAATTAAGACTTTATAAATATTTTCATCATTCGTAGTATAAAATATGTGTGATTTAAAATTTCTTGGCACCCCAAGTAATTATTTCATATTTATAAAATCAAAAGTATACCTCGGCATGTTTTTTAAGACACCACTCGTTCATGTTTTGTAAAACTGTAATATCTTGCTTGATGATGATATCCGGCCCCTCTGCAATAACATTAAGTTCAGCGTCAGTAATTATGCAGGCAACCTCCAAAATATGATCTTTCTCAATGTCTAGACCACTCATTTCGAGGTCGACCCAAACAATATTGCTTTGCTCCATCGACGGCATTTTGGAAAATGCAGCTGAGCCTGAAAAAAATAGCACAGGATTTATAAATATACATGCAATTAGTAGTTCCACTTTGATATGAGATATAGGCTTTCTCAGATTTAATGAAAAGTTGGCTAAAAGACTACCTGGACGTCGAATATTATTTGATGTAATACGCAGAGACCATGTAATACGGCTTTCGAGTCAATGCTGAGTGAATAGAAGAGAAATGTTTAATAAAACAAATAATAATTATGTTTTTGTATTGGTAGCACTAACGCGATGGCCATGTTCAATTAAACGTCAAAGAGTTTCAATCGTTGTAAAAGATTACCCAAATTTTCCCTTCGGTTCAGGTTTTAGAGAATGAAATTGCTTAGGTTATACAAATTAATGGTAATTGTAGAGTATAGCTGGTCATAAATTATTACGGCGAAAAACTCCACAAACTTAGCTAAAAACAACGCCACGATTCAATATTATTTTGAGAGCTTGTTAATCGCGTTAAAACCACACATTATTACGAAGAACACTGATAAATTATGCGAAATACGAAATATTTTTCAGTACATCGTCTCTGTTTTCCATTATGGCGGCGCCGCGCGCCGTCTACTTTCGGTGTATTATGACAGAAAATTTACCGGCCATTTACTTCGTATATCGCATAATTTATCAGTGTTCTTCGTAATAATGTGTGGTTTGAACGCGATTATCAAGCTCTCAAAAAATATTTTTAAATCGTGGCGTTGTTTTTAGCTAAGTTTGTGAAGTTTTTCGCCGTAATAATTTATGACCAGCTATACTCTACAATTACCAAATTAATTATTGCCATTTCCATCGATACATGCACTTTTGGGTGCTTATTATACAGTTTATAAAAAAATAAGTAATAACCTGAAAAATGTTTCAATTTATGAAAAAGCCTAAGAATGCTCATAACGTTCGATTTAAGTATATAAATGAGGTTTCATACATAAAGCGTGCAGTTTAAAGAAATAGTGGTTTATCTATCACTTATATTAACACTTAATCGTATACGGAGATATAATTTATATCAATGTCTGTAATCATTAAGTCAATTTACTTATAGTATACAATAAAGGGTTAAAAAGTACCTGAGCGTCTGATATGATTTTGTATGATTTGACGTTTAATACAAAATGGCCGCAGCGTTAGTGTTGCTAGTACGAAAACTTATTATTATATTATGAATCTCGGATGTGCGTAACATATTGAAATACAAAAACAGAGTCACTCGTGAATTACTATTATTTATTATTGTACATACCTAATCAATGTAATTGTCTCGTATTGCCCTTAGAAAGACTGCGAAAACACTGCCTGGAGTGCGAAACGAATTCCTAAATACAAATTCGTCCAAATATGACGTGAATAACGCCCTACTGGTGCCGAATTGGCGTTTAAGCTTTCGTTTGGCTCTCATCCACATATTTTCCACGTTTTGCGTATGCAATCCACTATAATTTGGATCCACAAAGTTGTCTTGATGGATCACAATAGAATGAGTATAAATTCCACCTGCAATACGTGGAATATTTCCGTACGCTGCCCAACCGTCTGAAATAATATGTGTACCAGGCAGTATATAACGAATTATTTCTTCTTCGAGTGTATTGATGGTCTGCCAGCCATCTTAGAAATTCTGTAGTAAAATGTAAAAAAGGGCCGCCTGCCACGAGGAAATTGTATATACTAAAAAACATGTTACGAACATACGAGGTTCATAATATAATAATAAGTTTTCGTGCTAGCAACACTGACGCGATTGCAGTTTTGTATTAAACGTCAAATAATATCAGACGCTCAGGTACTTTTTAACCCAATAAAGTATATTAGTCTATGGTAGACAATACTCCGTACTTGTTTGACATGTTGGGTTAAATCATAGACTAGTACACTTTAGGCATAGATAATAACCATGAATAATGCTTAAATGACAGATGACTTCGATGTGGCCAGATTAGAAGTCTGCACAGTCTCAGGCCCGACCCGGCCCGAGCCCGAGCTAACGGTACGCGTACACCAAAACCGAATCGTCGGCCGACTTCGTGTCAGATCTATTCGGACGTAAAGTGTCGGCCGACCGGTTTTGACCGAGTACAACCTGAAGTTAGTAGCAGTTAGTAGTACTGTGCAGCCTGGAGAGTGAGGACGATTTTTTAAGAATGGAGGATTTCGAAGAAATGTATATTCTAGATAATTCGTATCGCCATTAAATTCGTCGAAGTCAACGTGGCCTTATGTGGGTGAATGAGATATTCGTTAATAGAAAACAACGGGGTGAATTTCATTACCTTTTTGACATATATAGATGTACCAGCGTAACTTGACTGCCCGCGAGGGCGCCACAATCGCATCATTAACGTTGCCATAGTCAACACGTCATAGGGCGACAATTTTAGTTCAGAGTTCTGCCACAGTCAAGTTAAAATGGTACATCACTATCGACTTCTATGATTTTTTTTACTTGAAATCAATCGAGTGTATTGAAATTAAAATTAAAATAATGAAAAAAATAATCTCCGCCACTGACGTCATCTTGTTTCATCGCGAACAATCCAGGCAGACAAGCAACTTTCGTATTCAATTTATATGCAGTACAGATGCAATAAACCCAAACTTTCGGTCGTTTTGTTTTTTTTAAGAGGAATTATAAATGCTTTCAAAATCTGCATAAGAGAACGCTCCAATTCAAATTGGAGAAAACAAAATGAATTTAATATATTTTAGGTAATATTATGGTGAAATTTGTGTTTTTTTTAAATATTGATACAGCTTGCAAAACGAGTTTGTTGTAAGGGGCGGCGCACTGTAAAAAAAAACGAAGGGATCGAATGAATATGCAGGATGCTGTTGGTATTGTTTATATGAATACATTTTTTTTCAAATAAAACTTCACAAATAACACCTTTATACACGGCAGATAGGTTCTTCAATAATCGTGTAAACACCGAATAGAACCGCGTTACTAGAAAAGCGTGTAAAAAGGGTAGTAATGAAAACACAATAAATAAATTACACAAAATACAATTCATAATCTGTTATTTAATTAAGCAAAATTAATACTTTTCATCGCTACTAGAATATATATCCCCATATGTACACTATATGTACGATTCTGTGGTAACTATGTGTTAAGAAAGCCAAGTAAAGCTAGCCATGGATTATTATGGCGAAAAACTTCACAAACTAAGCTAAAAAGAACGCCACGATTTGGCCGGTAAATTTTCTGTCATAATACACCGAAAGTAGACGGCAGACTCGCGACAATACCAACCTGAAGTTAGTAGCAGTTGATGTTCTGTCAAAAGTTGCCGGCAGACGGCCGACCAATTCCAATATGTTTCGATTCGTCGGTTGATCGGTCAGAGACAGTCGTCATCGTACGATGCCGTCCGTAGTAGTGTACGCGCTCTCATTTATTTGCATACGTTTGTTTCGATCGGACGACACGGCCGAGCATAATTCGGATGATGACGTATTAGGTGTACGCGTACCATAATGCTACGCGCACATCAAAACCAAATCACCGGCCGATTTCGTGTCGGACCTATTCGGACGTTAGTCTCGGCCGTTCATCTGTATTCAATGCTACCGTTGGCGGGCGTTACCGGTTTTGACTGAGTAGTCTGTAAATAACATATTATATAAATATGTACATATAATGTAAATATGTACGGTTAAAACTTCTTTATATACCATTGTAAACACCAAAAGTAGCCGGCAGACTGACGACGAATTCCAACACGTTTGAACTCGTCAGTTGATCGGTCAGAGACGGCCGTACCCGAATCCCAGATTTATACTCCTCAGCCCGAAAAAACACGTTTTTTTACAAATTTACGATTCTCTATTGAACTAGTCATAATTAAAATCATCATGGCTGACTTATGACACGAACAGAGAAATAAATTCGTTACTCGGGCCCAATCAGAATCTTAATTGCGCTTACCCGCCCGAACCCGACTCGTTGGCCGGGCCCATGCAGATCTCTAGACTGATGCTTATTACTAGTACATTATTATTATAATATAAAACTTTGGTATTGTTCATTGTAAATTATTTTAACTAATAAAATATTTAAGTACAGAATTAATAATATCAAAAATACTCACTCATCGATGTAATTGAGCTTAATTTATAAAAAAGCACTCCAATGAAGTTAATTTAGACACAGCAGCCAAATAATCGTAAAGAAATAAAAGTAATTGTCAATATATTTTGTCTGGCGCGATTCGTCATGTCGGTTAAACTCATATCTTTTGACTTCGAAATATTTGGTCGAGTTCAAGGAGTCTTCTTTCGTAAGGTATATATAAAATGATATACAACTAGCCAATCTTAGAAATAACTAAAATATATTATATCCCGTTGCAGGCTTTTTCGGCTATCTATAGGTTACCTAGGGTGGAATTTTTGATATAAAAAACACTCAGTTAATATAAATGCTGATGTTATATGTTATAAATTCATATTAATTTCATTACTAAGCGCAAGGCTTGTATCTGAATAATAATTATCTGACAGTGAATATAATATAATGTTTTTTTTCTACCGAAGATCAATTTTTGTTATTTGTTGCTAGCGAGACCCTCCTACTCTGGCATAGTTTTGTTCTTGAATTCAATTATTTTTTCATTTATATTAAACACACTTTCTGCAGAACTGGATTATTGAAACTAGGCGTTCCAGTCTGAATATTCCTTACATAAATCCTGGCATTTTCAAAAAGATCAGAACAAAGAATGTGTGTGTTTGAAGTGTTGGTCTATATCAATTAGGCTAAGCGTATGCTGTAACAAAGACAACGAAAAACAGAGCAGGCAAGGCAGATGTGTGAGATGCGGAGTCGCGCAAGTGATATAGCTGAATGGCACAGAATATAAGACAGTCACTAGTTCAGAATTAGATTCCGACTTTGAAATTATAAATTTGACTTTCCTCTAAAATCTTTTTTTAATTTTTTTTTATTTGATATTTTTTTTTCCTTTCTGCACCACACCGAAGATATTTCCTCAATGCTACAGTTAAGATACATTTTTATAACAATATGATAGGCAACAATAAATAATAAATACAAATATATAGATATTATAAAGGTTAATTAAATAGAATTGGTATCATTATAAATAATAAAGTAACAAGGTAATAATAAGCAATAATGATAGTTAATGTCAGTAATAAAACAACTTTTAATTTTGATATACATATGATTAGGGGCTAAATGGTGAGGGGAAGGGAAAATAAACTTTTTCTCCAAAAGAAGTAGCAAATTTTTTGAAGTGAACGAAACTAAGAATCATCTATTAAGATGTAAAAAATCCATTTGCATTAATTTAATTAAGTTATCATTATGGTCAGTTTGATGGCTTTTTGTATAAAACAGGTAATATAAGGTACGGTAATTTTTTCTCACAATAAAATATATATTGTGTGATGATTGAGCACATAAAAATTACATATTAAATAAATCCGTTTAAATAAATATAGATGTTTCTTTGATTCAACAAATTCTCGAGAAATCTTAAATTGTGATGTTTTAAGTAAAAGTGAAGTGCTTAAGGTCATTGGCTTCGATTGCTTAGTTTACGGGATAGAATCCCAGTAGGAACAGTCTCATAAATGTGTATCTAAAAATATATTTCTGTTCAAAAGAAGCATTCTGCAACTCATGTGCATACGTTTCTGCTTGCGTCGGTCTGTACCTCTTCAATACAAAGTCTGTGCTGCGCTGGACTGTGCCGTCGGCGTCCCAGCATACACTCAGCTTTTCATACTTCAGTTTGCTTGAAAACGGGAAAAACACCAAATCATCATTAGGATATTTACTTTAGTAATGTAGTGTTTCACTTTGTGTAAAAATTTCCCAAATTTTAATTGTGTTTATAATTGATATCATTTGCCACTTAGATTTATTATTCTTTGATGATGATCTTTTAATTGTTATGGGTGTTAAGCATTTTAATTTTGTGTAATTATAATGTAATTTGCTAATCCTTTAAATTGTTAATAGTTGCTTACACCTTTTTATTTCAATTTAATTTTGTATAAATATCACTGTTTATGTATTTTTCTTATCAGTTGATAATGCTCGCGATGAGCGAAACCGGTCCTGATCTAATAAATTTTATGTGGAAAAAGTACTAAAAATGTTTTATTATTTTTATCGTATATACTATTTTCTCTTTTTAAAAATAAGCATTACATTTTATAGTGCACTCATGATAAAGCAGTGGAACTTGGAGTCAAAGGATGGTGCAAGAATACACCTCAGGGTACCGTGGAAGGGCAAGCCCAAGGTCCAATTCCTCAAATACATGAAATGTAAGAGATCATTATTATCAATATGAATCAAAATCTAGTTGATTGACTTTCGCTTGTCATGTGTCCGCTATCACTATTTTCATATAACTCAAGACAACTTATCTGTCATAAAAGGATTCACAATTTGGCAGCTTCAAAAATGACAGCTAGCTTTAAGCAAAAGTCAATAATCAAGTTTCTTAAAAAAAAAAAAAAAATTTAAACGGGAAGTCTGTGTCTTTCTTTGTTAATTAAATATTTTTTTAATTATCCAGACTACCTTCATCTCCAATTTGTCCGGATAATCCGAGGTTGAACTGTACATGATATCCACAAAAACCTCTGTTGTTTTATCAGTATGAAAGCAGAAAAAAAAATGCTCAGATAGCCAAGAGGCGATCGAAGACAAAAAGCTAATAAGGTTACACATATCAAACTATTTAGCTCTACAATTTTTTTATAAAAAAATAAAAGAATTAATAAAAATATTGTAGAACTAAATACTTTGATATTTTTAACTTTATCACAATTGAGTTCTACCTAGTAAATACCAATTCAATCAATACAAAAGGCTAAACCAGGTTCAACGTTGCAGCACTTGCAAAAGGCTGAATGATCTGTATCATCTACTCCCTAGTTATCCATATCCGTGTCTAATCCACTAAAACAGTGGTTTCCAACCTTTATGTTACTGCGCCTCCCTTTGAAGAAAAAAATATCTTCGCACCTCCCCATCCTTTATTTCACATAGTAATAAAGACAAATTTTAAAGGGTAAATAAATATTTTAGACTGTTCGCACCTCCCTTTGCAATAGTCCACGGCTCCCAGGTTGGAAATCGCTGCACTAAAAGAATGTGTTTTCAAAATTAAGCAATCCGTCACTTTGAGGGTTCATTGGGTGCCATGGATTGCTTTTGGTTTATTTGAATTTCTCAAATAATATTTTTTATGTAAAATACGTAAATCTAATATTCACTAAAACAATTTTACATCTGATACAAACATAAAAAAGCATCGCCTGTGTTCAAACTAGGATGGTGTTTTGATTTTTACAGAAATGAGGAGCAAACATTCAAAAAGTGTTTTGTCACACAAATACAAAGCTTGGAAAATGATGATTTAAGTGTTGCAAAAGTGATGATTTGTATGAATGTGTCAACTTTATGATTTCATTTTAATATGAAAAAAAACCTTTTTGAACACTAATTTTGATTTTAATTCATAGGTTTTATTATGGGCTATCAGAATTGGTATAAAACGCCATTTTTCAAAATTTGTGACAAAACACTTTTTGAATGTTTGCTCCTCAAATATGCATAGTTTGTGCGCTGCACAAAACATTAAATTAATTGTAACGTTTTTTTTATTTCAGGAAATATTGGCTTCAGAAGACTGGCAGTCCTCAATCAAAGATTGACAAAGCAGTTTTTAAAAACGAGCTGGAAATAAATGGTTATAAATTTGATAAATTCGATGTTATAAGAAGACCCAGATAGAGATTACACTGTTATAACACAGTATGTGAATTTATAGTAAATAAATTGGATTAATTTAACTGTACTCAACTTTGTTTTATTACTGTTTCCAATTTTTTTACCACAAAGGTTCTATATTTTTATGAAAAAAAACACCCCATTGAATTTTCAATAGAGCTCTTATATGACTGAGCAATATGACAGTGTGTAAAACTGATAAATCTCTCCTTCCCTCACAAATCAATATGTACAAATTCGTAAATAAGCGCTTCTACAAGGTAATTTTTCTAGGTAGCCTACCATATAATCACATATTTTATTTTTATACCCATGTCCGTTCCCAATGTGCAACATATGGTCTCCCAATGGAGGTATCTCAACAGAAGTTTTTATACGAGAACTGTTTGTTACTCAGTCACTCGACCCTTTCATTTTCAAAGAGAATAGTACGGACAGAAGGATAAGGCTAGGACAGGACTAGTGGTTAACTAATAGTTCGGAAACAGTGGGAAGAGCATTTTTAGACAACATAAACACCCATGCCTTCAAACAGAAATTGATTGAGAAAATGTTATTTGTACTGGGACTCAAGCTCGTGAGATCCGATATGGTAGTCCACAACGCTACCCGCTGTGCCATAAGACCCGACTATGTCTATATATATTGCTAACATTGGTGGAATAATGTAATACATTACAATTAAAGTATACTAGTAGCATGTAAATATTTTAAAATTTATTATATGTATATAGGGAGCTGTTTCACTTAGCGAGATTTTATTTTTCACTATCCTAGTGTAGAGGTACACGCCAAAAGATAAATCTAATGACATATCTGCATTGTCTGCAGATAAAAAAAAAAATTACACCGCTGTATAATATGTCAGATATATTTTTTATTCTGTAATAAATTAATATTCATAATGTTTACTGAAATATTTTGCATTGTGTGATCATTTTAAAGTATAAAGATTTATGATAACTTATTAGGCACATGGAAAGTACAATCAACAAGGTATTTAGTGAAACAAATGTGTCCAAAATTTTAATTTGAAAAGTTATCCGTGTAATGAAATGATAAAAAATACTTAAAGGCTAAACGAATATCGAAGTTTTTGCAATCACTGTCTACTTCTCTGTCACAATCCGAATCATCACCATCACTATCTACAATTGTTTACACGGTTTTGAAATTTTACGATCAATTGTAATGGAACCAATCATTCATTTATTTATATTAACAATTTTTTTTGCACGCCTGTTTTACACGAAATGTATCCCTCGTGTATAAAGAAAGTTTCACGAATTATTTTCGCCACTGTATGATGTTGAATAGAAGGTAAATAAATATTTATTATTAAATATAGGTACAGAATATTTTGGTTATTCTGTCTATGCTAATTACTTTACCATAGAGTATAATTGTCTATGACCACAGTTTGCGGTAAAAAGGTGTATTCGTTTGAATGTCATAATTCTTTTGAATTGCATTTTCCCGTAGTATTACGGTGAATATTCATTGTCGATATACTGTAACCATTTATCCTTTAAAATGAATATTTATAAGCCGGTTGTCCGCAGTTTAAGGTGAAATTTATTTATCTGCTATTATGACATAACCTAAAAGTTTTATTTAATTTATATCGGTTATAAAAATGTAAAAT
Source organism: Himalopsyche tibetana (assembly GCA_030503985.1). Taxonomy (NCBI): domain Eukaryota; kingdom Metazoa; phylum Arthropoda; class Insecta; order Trichoptera; family Rhyacophilidae; genus Himalopsyche; species Himalopsyche tibetana. Next base: position 21,367,197 of record JAPJYX010000024.1, read on the forward strand.
GTTCCAGACAGAAAAGTCAATAACTCATACTTAAATAAGCCAGTATATAACTTTTTATTTTTTTGCCATCATTCCAAGATATATAATTCAATATTTCTGGACTCGGTAATTTTTCGGCAGCAGGAGCTGCCCATATTAGTCGGTAGTTCGCCAAGTTGATATTTTATAAATATTGAACTTTACATAAGTTGAAGTTTACAGTCTGAATTGTTAGGATTTAACGAAGTTAAATTTGTATTTGATTCATTAATTCTTATTGGCCTTGAGAGACGATCGATCGATCATGTGGGATGAGCAATTGTTGAAATATGACATCATTTACATTTTTTTCGAAGTCGACTTGAAAATTGGGCATTATTTATTCCTCTACATATTTAATGGCAATTACATCTGATCTTAATTATCTTTACAAACATAGTTGATGTTAAAATACCTGACATGCTTACAATGTTTGATTTTTAGTCACTTGAGTAACTTAAATAGGACTTCACTAAATCATCGGTAAAAAAAACCGCACCCACCCATTGCCCTAGATTTCAAATATTGGGTTAGAAATATGAAATTTTACAATGCTAGAAATTCTCAGGGACTTTCTTTTCCACTAAGCTATGAAGATTGATTTTATCTTATAGTATTTAAAAATAATGTTGGTTATGTCTATTCAATCTCAATTCTAAAAATATTCATGTAGATTTCTCCAGTAAACAGTAAATCAATTTTGGTCACTAACATTGCCATTTTTTTTATTTATTTATAATTGATTTCTATTAAATCTATTATCATTTTCCATTAACTCAAAAGAAATTCAATTTTTATCAGTAATTTTTGAAGCTTGTGTTGAGCTCTTTTGCAAAATTACTAAAGTTTTGTTACTGGCTCGTTCTGTAGTTTTGCCGATGTATATTTTTGATCTTTTATATAATTGTTTAATTTAATGAAAAGAAAATGATAAAACATGTAAAAACAAAGGTAACTTGATTTATATTAGCTTGCAAATATGTCAGGAATTAGTAAATCAAACGATTGAAGCGTCATTTAGTTTTATATACACCTTACCCTCTTTTTGGACCGTTTATTTTTACACAGTCAAATTTAATAGAACGTATCATTATTGAAATATATTTGCTCCATTTTTTCACAGTTCTTTTTGCATGGCTGTTTTACGTAGAACATCTCCCACGTGTAAAAGAAGATTGGGACTATTTCATGCTACATAATACGACCAGCATGAAATTATTAAATGACTTTGTACATCAATTTTTTCCCAGGTACAACAATTCTTTCAAATGTTGCTTGGCGTGCATACCTAAACGATATTCTTCTACGTCAGTACAAAAAAGTTCCAATCAACAAACTGAAATAATAATTCCACAGCGTATACCAAGAGGTTCGACTGATATTCTTCAAGCTTTGGCCAACACTGTTTCTCGTGATCCAACAGCGCCCCATTATAAGTAAGTTGTCACTCGGAAAGGTAAATCAAATTCACAAGTACATTTCAGGTCTACTCTCTGTATCTGACATGCAAAAACAAAAATAAAATTAATTCAGGGACCAGTGGACTAAGGTAATTTCTAAAACTTTAAATCACTTTGAAATCATATTGTTAGTAACTAAGTAAGTAAATTGCAATATTATTTAAGTTGAAATGACAAGAAAATTTAGAAGGTATGTTTACTGGTAATAAAATGAATTTCGAATAAAACCGAATGCAATACTCTTTTTGTTTATGTCTGCTTCAGACGTGGATCACTGAACTGAGATTAAAACTGGTTGTAAGTCAGTAGTTCAACCTCTTGGGAGAGGGTTATGATAATTAATAAATTCCTAGGGGGCAGGGATTGTATATGTATAACAGAATTCTATGATTCTGATTATAATTATGTCATGCACAAAATGCCTGGGTCATAAGTTCAACCCTGCTTGTTTTTTCTTTCAACCAATGGTATTTCAGTATCCTGGATTGTCAAGTACGATCCAGAGGTTGTACTCTGCAAAACTAAAGACGGAGAATCTTAGAGCCAGCGTGTTATGCATAGAAAATGGATACAGTTGAAGAAATCATGTGTGAAAGTTTCCATTTTTCGATTTCAATAAAATTAATATGACAGACTTTATCTAACTTAAATTCTAAACTAACTACTGGAAAGTTTGACATTGTCGATGCGGTGTGGATGTCGATCACATAAATCAACGGACAGCACATGAAACAATCAATACTGTAATTTTCTGGATTATTTGAAAAATTATGGCTAGTTTGTATTTTGGTGTCTTTTGGTCTCACAGTTCTGCAGATGTTATATTATGTTAACACATTATAGGCGGGAAATGTAAAAATACGTTTTTAGCGTACTGTCAGTTGTTTGCGGGACACATAATATCACGGGTTTGTTATTTAGCGTGAAATAAAATTCCGTAACTAATAACCGCTAGTCCAACTTCTTTGCTATATTATTAGGGTGGACGTTTAAGCTAAGAATCAAAAAATCAACCGTATTATAGATTTATTTTGCGATCTCCATTGCTAGATTAGTTTGAGTCGTTTTACAGGTTGGATTATTTTTCATACCGCTTGCGTTATTGTTTGGTATTTTATTATTCGAATATATTATTGCCATTTTATGAGACGTTTTACTAACAATAATGTCTTCAAAAAATAATAAGTGACTATATAATTCATTCCTGAAATAATAGTAATCAATTTTGGTGAAAAGTGACAGTTTGACAATAAGCAATAAAACTCATAATTTATTATGCCCTGAAGGCGACACATGTTTCTCGAATATTAAGGGCATCATATTTCACAGTTCCAGTGATAGTAAATTTGTAGGAACGGGGATTTTATACTATAATTATTTATATAATTGTATGTAATTATTTAATGTTATATTTTATACAGAATATTTTAAATATTTCATATTGATAACAAGTGGAGTGCTATCTACTAAATTAATAACAGGTTTTTATATTCAGCTTAGAAAAGTAGTGAAATTATGATGTATTCAAAATATAATTTTTAATGATTAAATGTCACATATGATTACCAGTGGCGGTTCCTGACCTAAAATCTTGGGTGGGCTAGAGAAAAGCATAGCATTGTATACTATTTACGAAATTGTGAATGTTTCCACTTTACCTTATACATTAATCTACAAGTAAATTAACAAATACTACGACACTACTGCAATGCATAAATTATTCTATAATAAAATCAATGCTAATGTAACTAAGAAATAATAGAATAATAATCGGAACCTTAAATTCGTGTCTTTCAAAGTGAAATAACAAGTACAAAAAGCAATACAGAGCTGTCACTGAGATTCAATACCTGTCACTTTTATACAATACAACGATATTGGTATTTGTGTTTCAATGTATGAGTATGGGTGTCATGGGCAGATTCAATTTAGTCCCCAACGAATGAGAGATGCTTGTTAATTTGAAACACAGTTGTGTGCGTTCGATGACGTTTCCGTACATACAAATACAAAAAAAATCTAATCGTGGCTGAATGCGCCCCAGTGTAAAGAAATATTGCAGGATATTGTCTGTGATTGCGGGCTTGAAAGCTCTAGCCCCTGGGCCGTTAATACATAGGTGTTACCAGACTGACATCATGTTGCCGGTTCTCTATGAATTATTTATAGGGTTATTGTTTTTTTTATGCCGGCTCAGTTTAAAATTGTAATACAAAACACAATCGAGAATATTATTGTAGGTAGACATGGCATTGTCTTATATTGACAGAGGAAAATTTAAACAAAGATATTATATTCATTTGGGAAAGGTTAGTTACGCTTATAAATGTATTTATTTTGTTCAGCGGCCAAATTGCTGTTCATTTTTATTCAGCCATCTAAAATTTTGGGTGAAAAATGCAGGTCGGGCTTAGCCCACCTAGCCCAGTACCTAGAACCGCCACTGATGATTACTTTGAAAATTTCAGCCGAAAATATTGTTTGGCTTAGAAGTTCTGTTGATTTTAAGAATGTAAAATATTATTGCGCTAATCACTAAAAAACGCCCGCTACAGTCTAGAGTCTATTGTTTGGACCGCCCGACTATATAGTGTTAACTTAATATGACAGGAGTAAAACTATGGAAGGGGTGTGTAAGCTCAGTGGTATGAGGTATGGAGGGAGATAAAAACAAAAAGGAATTTGGCTAGGACCAGACAAATAAAAATAAACACACAAGCTGATAGAGGGCTGGCAGGCTTAATTATTATGTCTGCAAGAAACAAAGTGTGCCTGATGGAGATTCGGACACAGTTAAAAATTGAGCTGTACAAATATGAATGTTGTTTTGCTTGATCGATGTTGATGTGATTTGGAAGAGATAATGTTTATTAAAGCATAAATTGATTAATTTTTTATAGGTTTCACGATGATCCTTACTTGATTCCTACCTCAAATACCAACAAGCGTACATTCGCCCTGGCCCAAGAGTCTGGGCGTAAAGCGGCACATTGGATTCGACAAGAGCACCGTGAACTATTTCTGTACACTGAATCAGATCCTCCTCTAAAGAAACTGTCCCCTTATAAGAATGCTGATCCTCCCATCGAGGCCTTTATCCCAAGGGCAATATATAATGAAAATACAGAAGTGAGTAGATATTATTTTTATTCCAAGCACTTAGAGCTCTGTTTTTGAATGATATTTGTATGATGTTTTTTGATGAATTTTTATTCTACATGTTTGTAAAAAAGTCAGTAAAATTTCTTATATATATCCTAAAAGAAGAAATAGTGATCAATTAAAATTTATGCAAACAGTGAAAGACAATATAAAAAAATATTAAAATCAATTTAGGTGTCACACAACACACCCAATGTCTTTGTTAAAGACAAAAATCTAAGTAATCAGTCTGAAAATGATATTCAAAGATATGACGCATGTTGTACCCTTCGTTAAATAACGTCTGAAATTGTCATTTTAAGTTATGGATTTAAAAAATGCCTTTTTTAGCGTCGATATAAAAGCTCTTAGTTCCATAACAAAAAAAATATTGGTAGAAATGTCTCCATTTTTTTTAGAAAGCGATCGTCTTTTTCCTTGTAAATATTGATAATGCACTCGGTCATCTTTGGTATATACAGCAATTATTGAAAACTTAAAAAAACAACACATGTTGACTCACGCTTGTATTTTTCTGGTGGTGCAATCTGTCACTTGTAATTATATATAATAAGTAGAATTACATAGTTAATAATTTTATATTTCAAATGAATTTTCCATTAAGTAAGTATTAAATCAATAAAAATTGCGTTTCAGGTATGCGAACAAGACTTAAAAACTGTGATTAAAAACTCGCTAGTGTCTGATGCGAAAATTGTTTATAACTTGCTGGAGAGTAAGAACCCCGGTTCTGTCTCTCTTGAAACTCGTCAACAATTGTTGGAACTTATGTGTTTCTACAATGAGACTGAACCCTTACCCGAGGAATGGATAGAGGAGAAGTGGTTCCAACAGGGAGATAGCTATAGAGCTAACCCGCCGGCTATTATTTGGAAGTAAGATTTTAATCTTTTCAGTTTTTTTTAAATGACTACGTAAGATGAAATTTTTTATTGGACTTATTGTGTGCACAATTAGTAACAAGCAAAGGGCATTGACTAACTGCTACATGTGAAAAACATGCTATTACATCGTTCACCATAATTATCTCAGTATTTAAAAAAAAAAATGACCATATTATTCAATATATCTCTATCAATCTCTATCAATGATTAAATTGATATTGAAAAACCTATATTTCTGCCTCAATCCTTTCCTCAATTTGAAAAAAACTTAACAAAAGTATTATTTGTGAGAAATTGATCTCTTATAAAATGATTTGGCTCTTTCTAGAGAGAAAGGTGTCGCAGAGTCAATATTTGCAGGCATGGAAATTAAAACCGCTGAAGCTTATTGTGCAATGATACAAGGCATGTGCAAATATTTCCAGGTAAGATAGTAATATCAGTTATGTTTTCATACAATAAATTCATAATGATTACGTGTATTTCTTTATTGTCCTAAGCTTAATCATGTGTCGCTATATATTTCACAATTTCAGGGTGAAAGGGCGTATCAGTTGTACGAAGAGTGCAAAGCAGCCGGCCTGAAGCTGAATACGAATGTTTATAATGGTCTTCTATCAGTCGTGGGATTTTTAAAAGAGGGTACAGACTTGAGGTGGCAAATGACACTAGACTTGCTTAAGGATATGGAATCGCAGGTATTTTTTTATTTATTACGGTGGTAAAGTTAAGACAAATAGATTATAAATTAATTGATAATGCAAAAACATAGAAAATACCCAAGCGATGTTGATACAAACTCGAAGCCCGCATGATCTGTTTTCTGGCTACTGGAGTGAACGAGGAGCATAGATGGTTCCGTGCGAGTTGGATTGCTGGTTAGATAATCGCATGCTCTTCTTTTTTTTCTTGCCAGAGAAATAAAATTGCAGTCATTCATGACGTTTAATTTATACCTGCGTGGTAATTCGTGAAGGCCGCGATTGGCAAGCACTGGCAATCAATTTTTGTCACTGCTTACAGTACCAAGATTGTAATGGAACTGTAATACTGAGCTACGTGAAGCTAACACAATATTACGCTATATACCAGTGACTTCCAACCTTTATGTTACTGCGCCTCCCTTTGAAGAAAAAAATATCTTCGCGCCTCCCCATCTTTTATTTTATATATGTAGTAAAGACTTTTCGCGCCTACCTTTGCAATAGTCCATGCCTCCCAGGCTAGAAATCGCTGATATATATTTATACTGAGAAGCTTTCGGGGCATATTTTCGTCACTATGACTTTACATCTAGAATTTGTATAAGTAATTACTAAACTTAACCAATATTGGACTATTAGAGTAATTTAATAAACTGTATTATTTTTGGTGCGGCCCGCAGATAATTTTTTTTTTGAAATGCTGCCCTCGGGTTACCTGATGTTGGACAGCCCACACCTAAGTAATGCAGTTGGAAATCGATTTTAAAATTGTAGCTCTAAATTTTGCCGAAACAGATAACTTTCATCTGACGACATAACTGAATCATATTTGAAAAAAAATGGAATAAACAACATCGATATACCTATTATAGTTTTGTTTTCGCTTCTTTCAGGGATTTACACCGAATGTCGGTACGCTAAATTCAACTCTGCATTGTCTTTCACTGCAAAGGTTTCAATTTGAAGAGAAGGCATGCAGTATTCTTACAGAGTTTATGAATTGTGGCATACAACCGTCTCTGGCAACCTATTATTATATAATGGACATGTTCTACAAAGATAGTAAGGAAAACATATATAAAATATAATTACGTTACCTTTTAGATGTCATGGCACTCTGCATTCATTGCATAGAATTATGAATTATTTTAATACTTACACGAGACCAACATTTAACAAGTTTAAATATTAATGATTCAAATTAAAAAAAAAGAGTTGTAGTAAATTTTTTACAAATCTACATTCAGTCCCTGCCTTACATTTTTGCTCAGTCGTTTTTTCAAAATTTCAAGAAGTTCATTTTATTGTAGTCTAAAAACCTTATTTTGCAGGAACATCTAAAAATGATGTCATGTATCTGATAATGGACCAGTTGGAAGGAAAAGAATTGACTGTAAAAGATTCTAAAGATATAAATTTCTTTGTGAATGCGATGAACATTTGCCGATATCGATTGCAGGTTCGTTAACCTCGATAATCAGTGTTATTCTGTTCAAGTACATTGAGCGAATTTCCTTTCTCAGCCGCCAAGCGTGATCTATCTTCTCGCACCCTAAATTTCCAGAATTAATTCATCAGTAAAATTTTTAATGTTGGATTACAGCTATGACCAATATTTTGAAACTGGGAGATCAATAACTTGGGAAAAGTTGTCACAAACACTCATGTCTAAGATTTCAAATTTTAAATTGAAAACATCTAAATTTGACTTCTCGAGACTTGAACCTAGGCCTGCCTGATCACAAAGCTCATACCAATACACCATAGAAGGTGACTGATAACATAAGAATAAAATTTTAATGAATAATAAAATAAAGTATAATAATGTTTGAATATCCATTTTTATTCTTTCAGATTTTATTTTTTATTCTTTTTATTCATTTAGACTTTCGAGTGATGTCGTATATCTACAGGGAGCTCAAATTTTGAACGGGATATGCAACAAAACAAATCAAATGGCATTCTAAACTTATTAGAAAAGAATGTATAGTATAGAGATGGGGAACCTGTGCCTCTGACCGAATCAAAATATTTCATTTCATTGTTTTCATCCATTTACAAAAAAAAATATGTTACTTATTGACAATTTTTTGATTGTGATTTATTGGATTACAGTTAAATGGGGGTGTTTTAGCATACACAATTCTACTTTATACTATATTTGTAACAATCATGTAGAGTCATGGTTGATATTTTTTTTGAATTATTACAAACATTTTTGTCATGATCTTAAAATTTTACATTGTAGAGTACATATGGGTAATGCATCTGTTTATTTGAATCGTTCAAATTATGTATATTTACACAGATTTTGTCACTAACAGTGACAAAATGTTAGTGACAATGTATATAATTTGAATGATTCAAATTTAATATTGAAATTCCACCAAGCACCTTCAGTCAAAATCTTAAATTGCATCTGTTTATAATCGAGGGCTTAAAGTTAAACAAAATTATCTAAAAAATTGTGTTTTTTTTGTTGATGATATTATTTTTCATCCTCGGCTACATGATACTCAAGCAACGTTATGTTAAAATTTTCTAGTTTTTTCTTAAATCACCAGCAAAGTTAAATATATAAAGTTGCCCTTGTTTAGTATTTTTAAGACCGTACCTTAAAATGTTAGCATCACCATAAGCAGTATAAACGTACAATATACAATAAACTATTAAATATGAACATTAGGTTTCAAATAAACATCTGTTGTATAAAGTTACACAATTATAAGCGTTTTTTGGCTCTCCTGTAATGTTACATTTTTGTTTTACTTTAAGTAATGTCATTCCACGAAAGACTGAGAGCATATTTCTTTTTTTTCCAGGACATCAAATTGGCAAATCGCCTTCACGCCTTGCTGTTGTACAAATCTAATTACGACTTGATTGGGGACTCTTATAAAGAGAGCGTGTACTATCGCCATTATTTTTCGTTGATGTGTCGATCTGTACCTCTCGAAAACTTCATGCAGACGTACGATGAACTCGTACCGCATGTCTATATTCCTGAACCCTCCGTTATGGAAGAGGTAACATATCCTAAATACCTTTAAACAGCATCTAATTTATAAATGAAATAAGGCGAAAGCTATAGCTAACTTATGCTATTCATTGATTAAAATTTTCCCAGTTCTGATGAAAATATTCCCATTTATTCAATTTTATCATCAGTGCTGTCAACTAATCCAACGTTAAGTTACGTTTTATTATAGCAGTATAACTAACACTGATAATTTTTGTATATTTATGTTGAAATCATTGTTGCCCATTGATATGATGCAGTGCTTCTATTACTCAATATCAATTTCATAGTCATAAACATAAATCTTGTAAAAATTAAAAATTTTCAATTTAATTTTTTTATTGTATCTATATCGCTCATGATAAAACAATACACAACATTACCAGAAATAAAGCTAGCAAAATCTCATCACAAAAATGATTTTAACCACTTTTTTCCGTATTGTTTTAATATGATTAATTCCCTTTCTTTTTACTTTTATAGATGCAATATCTCTTATTCCACATAAATCGAGCAATTGTGATTATTGTATTAAACTTATGTTTGATTATTGGTAGAAAATGTTATAATGATGAAATAGGAAAACATATGGAATTTATGAAATGATAGTGTCGACAGAGATTTTTTCGTCGTGTGGAATATGAGGTATTGCGTTATCTTGTCTTTGTTTTTCTATGTCCTTATTTGATGATAATTTTTCCTCAGATTATACGCATGGTAGATGCTGATGGTGCATGCGATCATTATCCATTACTCTGGTCGCACATTGTCATGTTTCGGATGGCCGGAAGGCAAACTATCGTGCAATACTTGCTAGAATCGATGGTCCGAAATCTCCCGAATAAGGATATTGAAAGAACGCCAGCAGTCAAAGGTGATTTTTTTTACACAGAATAAAGTGGATTATCAGTTGACTGATTTTGAAAGGTCTATGTAACCATTTAAATAATCCTGTTATCTGATAAATTGGGAAACATGAAAAAAGCCTGCTTCGTTTGTTAATTTAAATATTTAAATTTTTAATACTTAATGACCAAATCAACATTGGGTTAGTGCAGGCATGGGCAAACCGTGGCAAGAACTGCTTGTTGCTCAACCTCTCCTTTTTGAAGAGATTAGGGATAGAAAGACAGGGCTAGGACAGAACTACCGGCTAACTAATCAATCCTTTTTGGGGACGGAAGGGAGGCAAGCTAATGTTAAGACATCACAAACACCCATGCATTCGAACAGAAATCTTCTCAAATTTTTGTGTGATAAATGAAGAGCATTAATATACTTTTGTTTCAGCTATTACTCCTGGCAAACCTGAAAGTGTCACCTTAAGTGCAGCGTTGAAGGTCGGCATTGCATCTGTGAGGCAAAAGTATGAAACAGAACCTCAAAAACTCGAAACCACAGAGGAAAAATTTGGAAACATTGCTTGGGATATTTGGACCAAGGTTGAAACGCAAGCAGAGGATAGACCAAAATCACTCACGTAATTATTTCCAACCAAGAATTTTATCCATATTATAGAGATCTGGCCACGGGCATCGAAACTATTTCATTTTACTGTGGTGTGGATTGTGATAGGAAGTTGTTTATATTTGTAGTTGGACTGGAAACATGTTGAGTGACGTTGTAGCACTCTTAGTGCCTGCAGGCAGAATTGACGACGCCAAGCTGGTCGTCGATCGTCTTTCGAAGGAAGGAGATGTTCTCGGAGTTCCAACGTCGCCCGAATCTCTGTTGAACTTTGCTCGGGAAGCTGTCGCCAATAAGAAACCTAGTCTCGCAACCGTGAGTCCGATTTGAGCTGCTATTATTTTATATCTACATATCTTATTGCAACTTGTACTGTTTTGGTCCCTGATTATTTACACATGCATATCTTCGCTTCCGTCGGTTATTTCATTTTGCAATGGAAATGACGAAATGCAAAATTTTCCAAGCATTTTGTGCAAAACAATCATTGATTAGGTCAGGGTTTCCCAAACATTTTCTGGAATGGAATACTTTGCAAGTCCGGAAAATATGATGGAACACTTTTAATTTATAATTGAATTTGACTGAATTTTTAAGATTTTTTAAAACTGTGTTGCAGCATATAAAACTTAAATTTGAATCGTTCAAATCGTGCACTTGAACACATGAAGATGCCAAAAGGCGAAACCCGGGTCGTTAGTGACAAAATCTGTGAGAATGTACATAGTTTGAACGATTCAAATTAAATATTGAAATTCCACCAAGCACCTTCAGTCGAAATCTTAAAGTATAAAACTTAGTTTAGGAAACCCTGGATTAGGTTATATTAGATGTGTTAAAAAAAGTTAAATTCAAGCTGATTAAATAGTTTTTAAAGAATTATCTATTGTATTCTTTTTATGTTATATTCATCATTTACATTATTTGCATTGTTTTTCAGACTGCTTTGACTTACTTATCAGAAAGTGGTTTTACCGAAGCGAAAGAAGGTGCTTTAGAATTGCTACAGGTCATTTTAAATCAATCACAATCAGAAGTGGAAGAATTGGTGAAAAATGCTGATCAAATAACTTCTCAGTCAGTTTCTACAGACCCGACTGTTATCAACCTGCTCTCCGTTCTCAAGACGTAAGAAATTTTTTAATTTGTGAAATTTATATTTTTTAAAATTGAAATTTCATTTCTATTTTTGTTAATTAGATTATATATATTATCCTTATTTAACCATTATTATAACAGAAATGTGTACTAACTGCCAGGTATTGGACCCTACGGGATCAAAGGACATCAGCTCATATAGCTATGTTATTGCTGATCACAGCCAGACTGGGCACCGTACATTCGGATAGTCAAATGACCATAGGCTTATTCATATAAGGAAAACCATGAGATACCATATTTCACTGCAAATGTCTTAAATTTATTTATAAATGTCTTAAATTTATTTATTGTGACATCTGTGCATTTGTGATATCGGCAGAAACTATTTCAAAGTCATATAGTTGTTGGTGGTTAGCAAATTAACCAAAAATTGAATATTAATGTCACAATTAATATGATCATCCTTGTAAATTTTGTAAGAATTTTACGCCAGGCGGTGAAACCTTTCCATATGACTCGTCACATAATATGAAATGTGACTATACGTCTTATTTTTAGTTAGTCTATCCTAATTGTCATACACAAGAACACACATAAAAGGGTAGTTTTTAATGTTATTTTTATATTTTGAAATCGGTAGAGTAACGCCCCATCCGCACTGACGACCGTTGCATTTTTCAGTGTCTGGTGCTAAACAATGAAGTACCGAATTTTCACATCAAATTCATGTGTCCCTAGGCCAGCGGTTTGCAACCTGGGAGGTGCGAAGTACCGCCAGGGGAGGCGCCAAAACTTTTTAATATAAAAATAATTTTCATACAATAATTTTTTCACATAAATAAAACTTCATATCGCAACTTTCGGTAACAATTCAGTGTATAAATGTTTATTTTTATATTTTTTACAAAATGAAACTATAATTCAATGTTGAATGAATCTTAGTAAAGAGTATAAATTGTTGTGCGTACTCTTCAAAACGTCTTATTTTTGCGAAACGTGTTTTTCGGCACTTGTTGCAATCAAAACCAAATATTGAGCCGGGTTACTAGTCAAAAAAGAGTTACGAGTTGCACTCTCCACATTGCCTTCAAGATTTGATGCACATTGTGCCAACAAACAACAGCAACCCTCGCATTAAATTTTGATGCGTTAAAGTAGTTTTATTGGTAATTTAATATAAAAATAAATGCACATGTTCGCAGTGCTTTTTTAACATTTAACGCGGTGAAACGGCGGAACGGAACCTTTTTCTGTGAATTTTAAATGTTTAAAATCAATTTTAGTAAAAAAAGAAACCTTGGAAACCACTAACTGTTTTTCCCTTTTGAATGTAACATAATGTACAGGGTATCGCAACACTCAAATGTAAATTGATGTCATAATACAAAACATTTTCTTCAATCGTTTTATCGATTTTTGCTTAAAGTCATGTGATATCTAAGCATTTTCTCCTACCCTTTCAAATCTAAAATAAACTAGACAAAGCGAGAGAGATTGGTTAATCACTAGTCCTGTCCTATTCCCCTATTTTTATTCTTCAAAAAAAGAGAGGTTGGATAACAAGCAATTCTCATAAAACAACTTCCATTGAGAAACCTACATTTTTAAGCTATATGCTCCACATTAGGAACGGATAAGAAAAAAACTTTCATTAAATATTGACAAAAGAGTTCCAGCATCTTTTTTTCAAAAAAAAAGCACTGCATGTTCTTATATTGTATGTTATGTTATTGTTCTGTTAATAATTATGGTTTTAGTATTTTTTTTGTAATAAAATAATTGTTATTTAAAACGTATCTGTGTTACTATTTTTATTTAAAAATAAAAAGTAGGGGAGTCGCGGCAATTTTATTTTTATTTTAGGGAGGCGCAGTAGCATAATGGTTGGAAACCGCTGTCCTAGGCTCAAATGATATTTCGAACAATTATATTTCATTTGATGTTAAAAACATAAAAATGGTCATAGCCTCAAAGAGAATATTAAAAACATGCTAAACAGTTACAAAACATGACACAAAATACTCCCAACAATTTTATTACATATCGTGAAAATAGTCAGCAATGTTCTGATATTACTTAAAAATTGAATGCATTTTATCGTTAATATATTCAGGTTATTGTATAAAAGTAACTGCTTTCATTTTTAGTTCTGAGATCCCCACGAGAAAAGGTGGCAAAAAAGATACACCGAAGAAAGATGACAGTTCCAGCAGTTCAAGTAGTTCTAGCAGCTCAAGCAGCTCAAGCAGTGATAGTGGTAGTGATAGTGAAGGTTCTGATGAAGAATCTGAAAAAGATGAAAAAGATGGAAAAGATGAAATAGATAAAAATGCTGAAAAAGTTGAAAAAGATAAAAAAGCTGAAAAAGTTGAAAAAGCTGAAAAAGCTGAAAAAGTTGAAAAAGTTGAAAAAGTTGATAATGTGAAAAAAATTGAAAAAGATGAAAAAGCTGAAAAAGTTGAAAATGTTGATAATGTGAAAAAAAATGAAAAAAATGATAAAGTTGAAAAAATTGATGACATCCCGACAAAAACCAATTAATTTTAAGAAATCATTACTTGAAATGAATTAATAAAAAATTCTCAATACAAGTATAATCAAGCATTTAAAACACATTTTATTCAATAAAATGCTGCTTCCGAATAATATGCAACAATTATCTCTTGTCAATGTTCTCATTACGATGGTCATTCTTTGAATATATATCACATTTTATTGTGTGATTGTATAGCATGACTAAATTTAGTCTTGGGTTAACTACCAAATTACAATCATCACAGTTAGTTTCCAAATAAATTAAAATTCCATCAATATACAGAAATTTACATGGATTAGTTAAGTAATATCGATATTTCATCAAATATCATTCAGTGGAATGGATTTTATTGCTCTCTTAAACAATGTTTCAGAAAAGTCTGTTTGCAAGCGTATGTGTTGATCAGTATTATTATATACATTGACATTACTGTGTCTTCAAATTTCTGTTTTTATTCTGTGGTTCTGAAATCAAGAAAATTTTAGATGCATTGCTAAAAATCATTGCTGTTCTAATTTTTTTTCTAGACTGACGTCTTTCATACTAAACCTGAGACAAAAATAACTTGTCTAATTTAAAAATTGTTCTAAAAATTATTTGTATTTGTTGTTTAATATTTTGAATTGAAAAGTTAAGGTGATTTTCCTCTCTTGATGTTGTAATAATTCTACTAAATAAAAAAAAAGTTTACTAATGGTACAGGATAAATTATTGCTTTTAAACATATATTTAGCTTGTCAGCTTAAATAATGTGTCCATTTAATCCACGGAAGCAAATTATAATATTACTTATGATTCTAGATCTATCATTTTATGACTTGAAAAGTCTTTCCATAACAAAATATCTAGATTTGATTTTCCTGAATTCACTGTCTAAAATTAAGAGATAATTTGAGCTACAGTAACCAAAAAACTAATAATAAAAACTAATCTGCAATAATATACCTCGACTAGAAATAATCTGAGAATAAATTTGTGAGAAAATCATTTTTCACCAGTCGCTCGGTTGGTTCTCAGGATATAACTCGTGACTCGAAACCTTTAATTTTTAATATTATTTTTATACACTTCTAAAATGTTAAATAGGCGGTGGGCAATAAAAAAAGTGACAGATGTTGCAATAATAGCTTACTAAATTTGGCTGTTTTTCAATGGAAATGGTTTTATCGGCAACATTAAACAAGTATAAAATGCAATATAAATATTTATAATACAATATTATTATCTTTCAAAAATATAAACAACATAGACGATGCAATTTTTTATTTGAATGGTTCCTCCTGTTACGATTATTGGTATGTCATTCGACTCCAATTGAATACGTTCTTTTCATCTTTCGGACTCTCATATAGATGTGTGTCAACTATCCGATACTTCATTGAGTGCCTTAGTATTTTTCAAAAGTTCTTTTACCTAGCATATAAATAAATATAAATGTTAAATGCAAAAAGAGATTATTTTTCGCATTTTGTATTTTTTGTGGTTGATATTTTAATTATATTATAGTAATGTCGAGGCCCGTGGACGAGCGGTTAACAACATTGAATTCAGTTGTAGTGCTGCATGGTTTGAATCCCAGAACGGACAGTTTCATAAATTGATTGATTTATGAATTTCTATTCAAGGACAAGTATGTGTTTGATGTATTAAACTCCTCCTCACCTATCCGATAAACAAGGCGCAGCCAGAGCGATAAGCTGACTACTAGTCCGGTCCTAACCATATCTCTCTATCCTTACTCTATTTGAAAAATAGAGATTGAGAAACTGAATAGCAAGCTGTCCTCGTAGAAAAAAATCTGTTGAGATAAACTGCATTGGACGTTCATTTTTACCACATTAGAAAAGGACGTGGTAAAAAAAATGTATATTTTGTGTTTGTTTGATGGATATACCTTTAATTTAAAAACTGTTTTTAGTTATTTCAATAAATAAACACTTATGCTGTTCACTCCAAACATAATGTTGTTAAATATATGAATTTAATATTTTTTCTTTTGTTAAATATGATTATTAGACAGTTCGGTCTCGATTATCAGGAAATCTTGGAAAATTAAAAATGCTGAGACTTCAGAATCCCTTACTTATACCAATGCATCTTCTACTTATGTACATACTAACATACTTGAATGTTATAAGCTTTTAATGGCATTTATACAATGTATTTAATATGTTACTTGTGATAATAATTCCAACTGATTTTTTAAAATAAAATTTTATGCTCTTACATGTTTTCTATTAATTTACAAATCCTTTCCCATCCTACTTAGAAGTGTTATCATTGTTTGTATGTTGGCAAGACTGATTTTTTTAAATTTCAATTTTTTTTTGGATTTATTGCTTAAATACAGTTCGGTACTGATAGCTGCAGCCTTGACTCAAAATCGACAAAATCAGATTTGCTAAAACTTTGCCAGACATATATCACACACACATGGATGAATGTTAACCAACAAAATGTTTCACATGTACTACCCCTAAAGAGAAGCAGAAGCGTTGGAAAACGGCGAATCTGCTGGATGGATGAGTGTCACAAGACCTGCGAGTCCTGGAAGTCGGCAATTGGCATATGAAGAATCGATTGGAGTGGAGGAGATTAAATGTAGCCGCCGTAAACTGGTAGCTGCCATCAATCTTGGCTGCCACAATCAATCTATCAATCAAAGGCTGATACTGGACTGTAGAGCTAAGAATTAAAAGTACATATGAAATAATGTAATTCTTATTGAAATAATATATTTTATCAGGCTTTTTAAAGATAATAGATTTTTAAAATATGGGTAGGTAATTTATCAAAAAAAATGTACAACAATAAACAATATAGGTGAACATACGAGAATATGTTAAATGACTCCATAGTGTAATTGCTGTAAACACGTATCTCAATATACGAGTTTGTAATATTTATAAGATTAAATAATAAGATTAAATAAAGCATGAAAATTATATATTTAGGGATGTTTATTGCAGTGGCATAGGAAGAGGTCCTGCCGCTCGGGGCGTTCCTTGAATTTGTCGCCCCCAATATTTCCTCTAATTTTGTTTTTAAATCACTTTTTTAACTATGAACTAGGAGTTTTTACTACAGGTGGCTTAATTTTTTTATTATAAATTAAATAAGTTTTATTTGGGCAGGAATAGATTATAAAATTATGCCAAGATTCATACTTTTCCGGTTGAAAACAATGTTAATAAAGTCATAAAAAAACAAATTACTCATTATTTTATTTGGAAGTTAAAGAATAGAGAAGAAAGAATTAGTATTCTCTTATCATAGACAATTTATCATTGAAATCGAATTTTGTTTTGGAACACAATATATTCGAATTAATTATTATGAAATAAGCCATATAGAATTTCTAGAGGATAGAATTTTATCATATACATAATTTACAACATTTATTGCAAAATGGATTGGATCCATTGCAATATTTGTTATGTTCAACCATCTGAAGGAAAAGCATTTTCCATCACAAACTGTGGCCACATGTACTGCTGTGATTGTGTAAGAAATGGTTTGTAAAATCTGTTGTTGTTTGAAGTAGCTACAAGTAAGGAATGGTGACAGTATTTTATTTTGTTAAATGTAAATATAAATGTAAATATAATTTAAATTTCAGGTACAAAAAGTGGAAAATGTTTCATATGCAAGTCAGAATGTACTGTTATTCAGCTGGCTGCAGATGTAAGGATTAGTTTTGAAATATATATCATGTTTAAAGACTTAAGCTGAATTGTTTTTTGGTTTAAACTTTTATGTTGTTTGAAATAGATGAAAAATGATGTCAAGGAATTTTTCATGGAGCCTGATGAAATGCTTTCAAAGTTAATGCAGTTATTGGAGTTTCAAAAACATCATAGGATGAAATTAACAACACATTGGATCAAATTGGTGAGTTGGAAACTGAATTTCATATATGCTTTTAGCCTTTTAGCTGCCGTAGATAATTAACAGTAATTACCTAGCACGACGACTATAATTCGCAATTATTAATTTTATCAGTTATTGACCAGATAACTCGTCACTGGCGTGTTGAGTTCGAAAAATTTTATGAGATATCTCGTCTGTGGCAGATATCAAGTTAACATTAATCAACTATTTCCTGGATGATTTTTTTCTAATTGTTAGCCAAAAGATAAAATTTGTTTCTAGTCGTCCTTTTGCAATAACATTATACTCAATATCAGCGATGGAAATGAAATATGGAATTTGAAGCCAAAAAAGGGTGTTATCTTTTTAAAAATAGTCCCTATATTATTAATACCAATACAAACCATATCTGTGTACTTTTAATATCATCTTGCTAAATGTTTTTTTAAGAATCTTTTTTTTTTATTTAGTAAATATTTTTATGACTAATAAATAGATTCAACCCTTGAACATCACTATTTTCAAACTTTTATAATTTATATGACAATGCCATTTTATAGACCCAAATATTAATATTTTCACTGCTTTCATGGCTTTTAAACAAAATTAATAAAAGAAACAAAAATCCTAAGATTTAAGAATCATGTAGGGTTGCAAAGAAAAACCTAGTACAAAAATATTTAATTTTTCACATATACATACATTTTCAAATGTGTACATATTTGCACGAACTGAATTTTTCACTATCTTTCTATTTTCCACTCTGATTCGGAGCCACTATACAATTCAATCAACACATTAGAAAATAATAGTGATGTCTGTTTACTTGACTCTTGACTGTGTATAAAATATGAACAGTTCAACATTAAAAAATTCTTGAAAATATATTTTATTTCATAGATGTGAAAAAAATACCAAACACACTCATAAAAAAATATCCTCTCTATACGATTTACGTACCTGCACACTTGTGGTATCCAACGGGTCAATGATGAGTGCTGAAGAAGCTAGTCTAAAAAAAAAATTATAATCACAGTCTGCAATTATTAACATTTCCAAGTAATTTTGTTTTAAAAAAAAAAACAAATAACTTTTTTCAGAATCGTAAATATAAGGAGGCGAAGAATGAGATAAAGCGCTTAAATGAAATTTCTGAAAAAATGTTCGACGACATGAAGAAATTTTACAAGCAAAACAAAGAACTGAAGTCTGCTCTTTCATCTTTCACAAATAATGGTAAAATAATTCGCGTTCGTCGACTATCATTTTTTTGGATTTTTTTAGGGTATCTATAACAATTATTATATGTCAGAAGTGAAAATTAAAATAAAAAAGTAAAACAAAGAAATTAAAGAACAATTTTAGAATCATTCATATATGTATAAAGAGTGGAGATGACATAAAAACCACGAAAGAATACAAGAAATTTGTTCCATTGTACCTTTCACTAAAGTTGCTTTGATGAAGAATAGCAATTTGGTACCGGATTGATTGGAAACATGCTAATTCTAGGGTTTCAACCTAACAAGAGTGTGTTCATTATCCAATGGGTATAAATTGAAAATTTTCCTCACGCTCTATCATCCAATATAAGGTGAGTAATACAATTATGGAAAACTTTCCATAAATTTTCCAAACACTGTGAGGTAGCATAGAACATTTTTACAACATGTGTCTGTTATTTGTTTAGAAAAATCATCTCCTTTTACCGTTCCTCTCTCTCCTGGAGCTTCCTTTCCAACATTCGCATCGTCACAAGGATCGATGCCTTCCTCACTGAGTAATGCGCGTGGGCGAAAAAGCTGTGTCCCACAGGTGCTAATATATTTGTTTAATTCAATTATTATCGAACGCGTTTAACATGTACCAAAACCTTTTAGACTGTTCATTTTCTTTATGGAAATTAAATATCAAGAACTTGTCACACATATTCAGTGCTCAATTATATTTTTAAAAATTAATATTCATGATGGTTATGATGAAAATTTTTTTTCTATTAGATTAAAAACTATTTTCTCAGACTTGAAATAAATAACACAAAAATCATCTGTTGAACAATTATAGAGGACCCGGCTCGGTTCAAGCAAATTATCACAGTAAGCTCAAGAATATTGTTGGTCAATACATTGTGTAGAAAATCTATATTTTTTTCTTGTACAATATGCTAAAACTAATCCTTATGAGGATGACTATTAACGTAGACGCCAGATAAGATCATAATACATAAGAGGAAAATTGCGTAATAATTACCGAAATATCATATTTGAGTAGTTAAGATCAATGGAAACCGTTAAAATACATTTTTGGTATTATTAAACAATTTTCATTAGATATCAATCAGTTTTGAATGGCACTACAGTACAACGTCAATAAATGTGCATATTATCTACTAGTGTTTTAGTCGAAAGAGCCAAGTCTAACTTTACTTATATTCAAACAGAGGATTACAGAGGGTATGTTTTCACAAAAACTTTTTGTCAGATTTGTTCGGGAAAAATTAGTTAATGACATTGGTATAACAATGATAGTATTGTAAATGAAAATAATCTGTAACTGTTTTTTAAGGTATTTCAATCGACATTGGTAACACCACTCCGTCTTCACAAAGTTCACAATACTAAGGACGTTGCCAACGGAGGAAAGAAATATGTAAGAAACATAAATTATTCACTTAATTGCTCATTTTTACAAATGTCTATGATACAAAATAAACATGATTTTTTTAATTGAGTATATTATCACCATTTGCTTTCTTAAAAAGTAATATTTTATGATATAAGGTTGTACTTTATTATTAAAATTATATTTACAGCAAAAGCTGAGTACCGGCTCGTCTTACGATGGACCTTCAGCATTTCTCACACCTCAGTCTATAAATGGAAGTACTCCTAGATCTGGGTAGGTAAACAAATAACAAACAAAATACAGATATTTTGTCACAATACGTGTATAAATATATTTTAATGTCCATTATTAGATTAAGAAACAGAGACAAGAACGAAAAATATGGAATACATAAATATAAAGCAGAGCTATCTTCGAGTGCTTAAAGTAACACAACATTATCTACAGAAACGTAGTTTTTTTTGTTGTTGTTGATAATGTTATTTTTCATTCTCGACTACATGATAGTCAAATAACGTTTTGTAGACAGTGTTTTTGACTTTAAGCCCATGTATTATAATATTAGTAAGCAGTCGTAAAAAAATTGAGCCATATTTGCTACATCCTAAAAACATTTCTACTGGTTTTATAATTTATTCACAGATGTCGGTGTTGCATACTACATGAATTTGTTGTTAAAATAAACATATAAAAAAGTAATTTTAATTTGGTACAAATGAAGGCACGAATGTGATTTAAATCAGTAATGTATACTATGCGTTAATACACATTGATTCAGTGTTTATTTTTAATACCAGTTCTAGAAATAAAATGTCTGCAAAGTAATTCAAATATTTTTTTAGAATATGCTTGAATTTTTCTTTTTTACAGATACATTACTACACCAACAAGTGTTTATTCGCAGCATTCCTATAAAAACAAAAAATCTTAAGGATCATTAACATTATTTATTTTAATTGTTTATTTATCAATGCTCCTATTTGTAAAGTAGACGTAATGGATTACTCTATTAATATGTAATTATCTGTGCCTTAAAGAAAGGTAGGATACAATTTTATTTGTAATAATCATCATCATATTTGCTAAAAGGAAAAAATATGGTAATAATTCGTTAAGCACCATGGATAAATTGCATGTAAATGATATATTACTGGTAAGAGAAAATTTTTGTTTTCTGTGTTATTTTTAGTGAATGTAAATTATTATTAGTGTGAAGTGTATGATTCTTGATTAAATATTAAAATAAAAATTATTTTGTGGGCTGACTGGTTTATTTATTTAAAAACTATATTTCCTATAAGAAGTTATGTATGTATGTATTCAATAATATTTTTTTTCAATTTTAAGCAGATAAAGTTTAGATATAAAGATAGCTGATGATTCCAATGTACTAAAGAGAAATTGAACAGGTTGTATTTACGTTTGTATTTCGTTATGAAAATTTTTCATTAAAACAGATTATCTAAAATCATAATTATTATATTTATAAGATTTGTAATAAAAATGGTCTATAAATCTTGAATGTAAAAGTTTGAGAGTTTTTAATGTTTATTAATTTTTAAACGAAAACCTTTCGTACGAAGCGAAGATTTGGTCTCCTAGTTATATTGACTCCAGTGTCATAAATGATTTAATTATCGTATGAGATTTCAATGTCCATTTTTTTTTAAAAGTCGTTTTTTTGTCGCTATGGTTGGATGATGTTTATAAATAATAAAATTTTTAATATTAGCAAATGTCGTAAGATTCTACATTAAATTAATTTTAATTAAATATTTTTTTGCATTGTGAAAGCAGTTTCCAAATGGCATTGATTACCAATTCTTTGCTTTATTTTTGTTGACGATACTGAATATTGAAAGCTGTTTAGTAAGGTGTGGTATAGGTAAAATAAATGTTGCTAATTTTTTTATTCATTTAGTAAAGCACACAACCAAGTTACCAGTTCCTAGACACTTCCGCAGATTAATTGATGAGCACGAGATATTCAATCCGCCGCTCTACCGGTATTTTACGTGTGACTTTCTTATCCATCAGGAAAATGTCACTTTCGGATTGATCTTTCTTCGTATATGCGAATAAGTATAACATGAAGATTCATACGCGAAAAAGGCTTGTCATATGTACGTATTTTCTTAAACACGACAAACATCACAACAGTGAGTGATAAGAACGTAAGAAAACAACGCTAAATGATTAATTATCTCTTGGGTTATATATTTCACGGATTCACTATTTAAAGAGTGTGTATCTTGTAAAGAAATACATTGAAAGATGTTGTATGTAGCATGGAAACGTGGTCTACAAACTGGTTAAAGCAGAGTTACCCAAACTGCGCCGCCGTGAAAATTTTCCTTTACAAAATATTATTACTTTATAAAAAGTAAATACAAAGGCTCAGGACTTGTTCGAGATCCAGAATATATGTATGTTTGAAAATAATATAGAATTGATAATGTGGGCAAATCGGTAAATTCCTGAGATTTGGGATTTTGTAATTCTCGGAAGAGCTTAAAAAAAACGAGTCATGCTGACATTTTGGGCAAATTGGTAAATTCTTGGGAAAAAATATTAGTAGCATAAGGTAACTGCCATGAGATAACCAATGTCTTGACTTGGGGCGCTGCAAAAAAAACTGATATTTTAAGGGCGCCGGAAACCGAAAAAATCTGGGAACCCTTGGGTTAAGGTAAAGAGTTAATGTTCAGAAAGTTTTAACTAAAAAGCTTTAAAGAGTTATATTTATTTTAAAGAATTGGTTCTACGGTATTCTTACGTATGAAATACTTAAATCATACAAACTCGACGTCAACATATTAAAAGAAATAGTGATGAGATTTATATTTTCGAAGAATTGCATGAGAGAAAGGCATATTCCGCACCCAGGTTGCTGTACCCTTCACGGTGTCCTGAAAGCACGGGTCATGAGTGAGTAAACCATTGTCAGCTAAAATATTTTAGATAGTTAACTGTGATGTTTCGTGATTTTTTGTTTGTCTATTTTCGACCGATTTGTCTATTCACAGTATTACTGAATGAATTTATATTTTTATAATCGCACTTTCATATCTGCATAGAAACGGAAAGTGATGTCTGAAAATAATATTCTTTTAATTCTCAGTCACATTAATAAACAAAAAAACACATATTTTCTTTTGCCGAATTTCGGCTAAAAGTTTTCACAACAATTTAATATACAATAAGAATGTCCGTCAAAAGTATAAACGTAAAGTTTTTTAAAAGTTTGAAGTGTTAAATCAGTTTTTATAATAAAGTACATATATTTTCTTGCTATTCAAGATTGCTGGTTGCTGGCATATGTGTAGACTGTAGTCTTCCGTGTCTTCGAATATAACAATCGAT
Organism: Himalopsyche tibetana; assembly: GCA_030503985.1. Lineage (NCBI taxonomy): Eukaryota > Metazoa > Arthropoda > Insecta > Trichoptera > Rhyacophilidae > Himalopsyche > Himalopsyche tibetana. The sequence goes on from JAPJYX010000024.1 coordinate 21,391,406, forward strand.
TCGATATTCAATGTATTACAATTTATTGTTTTTGTAATGTGACAAGGTAAATATCTGAAAGTCAAAATGAACACAAGGCTTCAATGCTCGAATTGTAATCTCTAATATTGAAGTTTTCTCATTATTTTGTCACGGTGTTTTCATAAAAAAATACGACTTTAAATTAAAAATTACAGAAGATATTAAGAATATGTGAATGGTCAATTGTCGAAAACGCTCGATATTATAATACACTTTTCATAAAGCTTTATTTTTCTACTGAGAGTATCATTGATAAATAAATAATTATACTGACCGCATATTTTATAGTGTTTATTAACGTCAGTCTATGTTTGTTGGTCAAATCCCTAACACAATATGTACTCGCAATCGCTGCCGGTTGACCCACAAAACGTGGCTCGGCGATTCTTTAATTATTGTTTTATTTACCCAATAAACGCCATAAATTTAGCGGAAGAATAAAAGAAAAGTAAACGTTTCGAATGAAATATTGACACATATGTCCGGGAAATGAAAGCAACATCAGCAGAGCGAGGCGGTAAGAGTTCTTAGGAACTCACAATATTAAAACCAGTAGACAACGGATATAACTATCACATATTATAAATCAATAATTATTTATGCTACAAATGTGACAGATATGCGAAAATTGTTTCATGGTAACAAGGCAAGGATGTAATTTTATAAAAATAAAATAGGAATAGCAATGATAATTATTTGTTTAATTTAAGATTTCGACTGAAGGTGCTTGGTGGAATTTCAATATTAAATTTGAATCGTTCAAACTATGTACATTCTCACAAATTTTGTCACTAACGACCCGGGTTTCGCCTTTCGGCATCTTCAGGCATTCAAGTGCACGGATGAACTTGAACTGAGAAACTATTTGTTTAGTTAGTCATTTCAGTTCCTTATAAATACATCTTTTATTTCAACGTTTGTATGCCAAGCAAAAGTCAGCCGATCGAAGTATGAATCGATGGATCGTTATCGTTTATTCAACTGTCACGTCATCTGAATGCAAAATATCAAAAACAAGGATTGGGGATCATAAACGCGAATGTCAGTTTTTTGTACATAGAATATCGAATTATACGTTACGCCTTTTTGGCTACCCTCAGTTCGATAAGCAAAAATAGTATGTTTAAAATTGTACCAACAAATTACAATGATTATTTGTCTCTATATTTATGTTGAAATATCATTAATTCCTGTATTAAAGATATTACAATACATTTTAGTCTAAAAGCTTAGATATACTTTTAGTGTTGAAATATAACGTTAATGTTTAACGTCTGTAATGTAATATTCCAAATCGCTTACTGAAATATTCCATTGCAAATTTACGTAGAAGAACGCACAAATATTAAATCATTCATTACCTGTGTTTGTCAGAAATTTCACTTTTGTACAATGGAACAAACACAAGGCATGTTGTGTCATTATTTGTGTAACCGCTTGTGACTGCTTCCAAAGTGAACAATGCGATTGTCATTTTGCAAATTAAATAATCATCATGAAATTTTGGAAGATGGCATAAAAATGTTATTTCTTCAGTTAAATAATTCGAACTCTGTAATAATAGGTAAATGACGACATAACGCAATTAAAAAACGTGAAACGAGAGTTCCGTAATATTTTATGAAAAATATAAAGACTATAGAAATAAGAGTTTATTATTTTAAATTGCATACGCTATATCGCGTAACTGCCAAAATTAAGAGCATTCTTTATTCAAATAGTAAGTACTCTTACCAACAGGTTTATTTGTATTGCGTGAATATTTACTCAACAAACTAAGAACGATTACAATCATGTATGAAGACATGATACATTAAGATTGGAGATGCAAAACATAAGTATTTTTCAATAGGGAAAAAAACCGAGAATAATCCCGGAAAATGTGAAAAACAAGGGAGATTGAAAAAAACGCATAATATTAAGAGTAATCTGCTTAAATGATATTCCTCGTCGATTTTAAACAAACTGAAATCCAAATACACACATAAATATGTGAGTTTAATCGTATGTCATAAATACAGGACTGTTTCCAAATATTTTGTTTCAGATTCAAGTATAGCTAGATGTCACATATCAAACTCATAGACTAATAAAAGCTAACAAATCTTCACAAAATAATAATCAGGGCCGGCTTTTGGATGCCTGCGTCTGTGTGCAAGGAAAAAATAGGCCTAAATTAGTGGATAGTGCTAAAATCTTAATGTGGTGCTTGTGCGCCTGTGCGCTCCGCACTCTTTGCATACGCCAAGAGGCGGCGCGGCCCTGATGATAATATGTATTCATACAAACCTCGAATTTGTGGACAGTTATATACAATCATCAGTTTGATATTATTGTTATTTTTAATTTTACCAAGGAGTTTATTCCTACCCAATTTTAAGCCCGCAAAAAAAACTCGGGCTTTTCCCGACTCGCATCACGAATTAAGGTACATTTAATAAAACAAGGGAGAGAAAAAAAATATGAATGAAAATGTAATGAATAACAGAAGTACAGAAGTACTACTTTATTTACCCAATATTTTCTTTTGAATTAAAATGTTGATTTCTAAACAAAGTGATCATGTATCTATGTATATTAAAATATATCGATGAATACCAGTGGTTAACTAAGCTTAACCATTTTCAATTGTGAAAAGGGGATAAAGGAATGTTTTACAACTACTATTATCTAATATTTTCAGTTACGACGCTAAAGAAGTATAATATATAAAGTAGAAAATAAATCAGTGATGTTTTAAAATTAACTTAATGGAAAAGCTTTGAACAAGCATACTGAAATGGCATTTTTGACAAAGTGTAGTTTACCTCTTATGTGCAGATATTATATTGTGATATCCCAAAAGCGAACAAATTAAAAAAAAACTAGCCTTTGTTTGTTAATCCGGTTCAATTTCATATTATAAATTGAATACAACTAATCGGATAATAAATCTTGAAAAATAAGAGGCGACAATTTAATCATCGGACTTGAAATTCTAAAGAACGATGTTGTGATATTTAAAATCTTCCATCTGCTTTATTATTATGATTTTTTCTAAGGTCTTGTCGCTAGTATAAAATGCAAGAAAACGTGAGTCGTCAATTGAAAGAAACGGAAGAAAAAAAAGCCAAATGACAATGGGTGCGAATTTCACTTCTTCGAGAACAATAGCGCATTGATCTTTTGATTATTTCGTCCAAGAAGGGAGTGCCAAAATAACAGGGCGAATGTAATACAGAGGCAGCAAGACGAGAGAGAGAGCTTTGGCCTTATCAAGATCCGATCATGTCTATATTTACTTTGGTCGAACCTTATCCACCAGGTGGCCGGGGGAATTGATAATAATTGATTGTAGATCTGTAAAATAAAACAAAATTTAATATTAACAAGCCTACGGCGCTGAACGAGAGCTTCCGGATACAATAAAAGTGTAAATTTATTAGTCACTTATACTTTAACAATTAATAAGTGATATTTTTACTTCCTGACAAAAGAAAAGTAAACTTGGCGGTCCAGATACAATTGGTAAAGAGCTGTATTATCGTCAGTTCGATTGGACGCCATCCTACACAGTTTCCTGTCGGCCCATTTTATTTGGAAACAAATAACTCACTTTCATTACAATAATATCAATCTATAAATTAGTTGTCCAGTTTTGTATTGAATGCATTATGAAGGAATATGGCATTCGTCGTAATACAATTGGTGATGTTGTCTTTTTTCCGGGATAATTTGAGTAACAATATTAATCAAAACTGATGAAGTTAACTGTCATTATTGATTTGTTAATATCCTGATTTTCTTCGAACAAATCGAGTTGGTCAGAGTAAAATAATACTAGCATTAAATTGTTTGTTTGTATTACTTGTGCAATTGCATCCAACGAGAAAACGTAAATTAAATTTCACGTACCGACAAATTGAGATACAAAGTTGCAGTATCAGATAATAGTTCAGAGCGTTCTCAAACTTAGATGCTATATTATTTGTTTCATATAATATTAACCTAAGCGTGTTTCACGCACTCATAGGATTCTGTGCAATATATTTATTTTGATACCATGCATGCAACTAAATTTTCATATGCCACAAGTATAACCTAAGTTCATATGAATACAGGAAAAGAAAGTGACTTCTACGACAAAGTGACATTCTACGGTGTACATATAAACTGATACATATCGACGGTGGAAAAGGAAAAGGACGTAACCAACACATATCAAATTTTACAGGAGGCGCTAAAAACGTGTTTTGATGATTTTGTGACATATGAAAATTATGAAATATACACAACCTTAAAGTGCACGAAGACTTCTAAACTGGTGTTTAATTGACATAATCTAATATTAATTAAAGAAATTGTCTGGGGAAAACCTTTATTTCAGTCTTATTTCTTGGTTTTAATTTTTTACAAGCTCATCTTTTTTGAACTTAAAAGCTAAATTTAGATACTAAATTGGCATTTGCAGCTTGCATCCTTTTGATAGAACGTGTATCAAGTTTGATACATTGTGATTATCGTAAAATACCTGTTTTGAAAAAACTGTGGGTTACGTCCTTTTTCCTTTCCACAGTCGATATATTTTGTTTTCTCAGCTCCGATGTCTATTTTTTTATTTTTTATGTTCTGAAAATAAGTAATTTAAAAATGCTTAAAAACTTATAAAAAATGAAGGTCGTTTAAGTCATTCGATTTTGATATATTCGGTCGATGCTCCACCACTTGTGAGTTTATTTAAGGTGTATAATTAGTTACGGATACACAATAGAAAAAAAAATATTGAATGTAAAATAATGCCCAATTCCAACTCATATCTGTTCTCAGAGACAACTAAACCTGGTAGCATATTAAATAGTAATATTTGAAATCTCATTGACGTTCGAAATGGAATTGTTTTGTTTCAAAGATCTAAAACATCTGAAACAAAATACGCGTAGTCTACTTATGATATTTCACACTAAAAAAACTGAGTGAATTATAATGTAGGATGTAATGCAGATTAAGACTCCTGATAGTTGTATCGAAACATTTGATACGTTAATTAGGAAAGAAGAATATATTATGGAACAAATTTTCAATGACGACAAAACTACGATCTATTGGAAGAAAATGTAATAATAAGTAAGAGAAAAGTATGACATGATTCTAGGCATTAATGAATCTTACCACAATTTTATTGGGTGAAAATATTGTTGGGTTTTAATCATTTATTTTTTTAATATTATATATTACTTTCTTTGCATCACAGTTTAAGTGCAGTTGTAGGAAACCATTATTACTTTTGCTTAGTTTATTTACTTCTATATCTTCTTCCATATCAAGATCTGAATGAAGAATTTTTACAGTTTACTTTCAAATAAGACGTAGGTACTTCCCAGTATTACTTCTTGAACGTCAATCTGTAGCTTTCTACATTTGTAGATTTGTAGCTTTTACTTAGAAAAATATTTATTAGATTGATCTACGTCTGTCTAGTATTATTATATCAAACATTAAGAAGTAAACACTTTCGGAAATAGTGTGAACATATTATGAATTCATTATATTTTCAGTGTAGATTTTAAGTAATTCTGAATAATTATTTACGCTTAAAAACATATTTTATAAAACATGCCATCGACACTTTTCTGATGTTATCATTTCATTATGAGAAAGCTAATCTATAGAAGACGTTGGTTCCGTGCCCTAGTGGTCAACGCAGTTGGTTTCCGTGACAGATCTCACAGGTTCGAGTCCCAGTACGAACATCATTATTTTTCAATCGATTTATTGATTTCTGTTTGAAGGCATGGGTGTTTGTGATATCTAAAAACTATCTCTCACTCTTCCAATCCTTAAATAACGGGAAGCTTTAGCACTATACTTTATATCCATACTCTCCAGGGGTGGGCTGGAGGAGGATCGGAGGGGATCGCGCGAGCCCCTTGTTAAATTTTACTTAGGCTGGCGAGCCCCTTGTTAAATTGAGAGAAAACTATATTCTCAGATAAAATTAGTACATAACTGCAGTTTCTCATTTATATATTATCTACGACAGCTTCAGTATACACCAGGCATGGGCAACCTTTCCTTGGTCTGGGGCCAAATTATCATTCTGTCTCCGAGTCGAGGGCCGGACCAAATTGTTAAACATAATAAAGTAATATTAAATTAAATAAAACACGTTGCTATTTCTTATATGGTGGTGATTATGAACTAGTAGAGTGGAGCCACTGCAAGCGCCCGTGTCATCTCCATTATGTAATCCCTCCCTGGAACAATTAGTTTCTTTCTCTATTACTTCGCCGAGATGAATCAGGGCCGGACAAAACAACTCGGCGGGCCGGTGGTTGCCCATATATGGTAAACACAGTAGTCCATTTTAGCCATTTACATTGATTACAAGTTTACGGTAAATTGAATATTGTTACATATGAGGAGCAAACATTCGAAAAGTGTTTTGTCACACAAATACAAAGCTTGGAAAATGATAATTTAAGTGTTGCAAAAGTGACGATTTGTATGAATGTGTCAACTTTATGATTTCATTTTAATATGAAAAAAAACCTTTTTGAACACTAATTTTTATTTCCATTCATAGGTTTTATTATGGGCTATCAGAATTGGTATAAAACGCCATTTTTCAAAATTTGTGACAAAACACTTTTTGAATGTTTGCTCCTCATATGATGAGTGTATTATGTAACAATCAACTGCTTATAAGTATTGCATATAATTGAACATAAGTAACAAAAGAAATCACTCCTTCTCCAGAACACCATGAATTGATTTCAGATTAAGCGAGCCCCTTCTTAGCGTATTGGTGGCCCACAGCTGTTACTCTATTCGAGAAAAAAGATAGGTTGAGCAATTAAGTAACAAGCAGTTTTCGTAGAAAAACTTCTGTTAAGATATGTAAAGAGGCCATACGGATAAAAATAAGTTATTTTACTATAACTAGTTCAACCTCACTCTTAATATTAATTTTTTTAAAACTATATTTCCGAAGAGATCTCGTACGATTCGCCAAGGAAGCCAACCACGTTGACCACTACGCGACGGACCCGTTTTATTTTTTAATATAATACAATAATTAAATTACATACGTAATAATAGATTGGCCGTAAAGATGATTTGCACAAGTCTTTTTTTTATTTTTTAAAACGGTCTTTAAAAGTTTTCCCATCTTTGGTCGTATATGCGAAGCTAAAAACCACACCCACTAAGTAATTGTATGCACTCGTTCATAATGTAAAATTTTGATACACTTGGCCCATGTTCTATGCTCCAAAATGTGACACACCTCTCGATTCGTTCATCTGATTATGAACGAGTCAGCAGAGACGTGACAGCAGCACGTATTTCCCTTTACCATTGTCACTGATTTTCGGAACTCACATCGATCAATGATTAGAAGGTACGTTTCGTGCATATAACTATTTTCACACTGTACCCAAATATTATGAGTAATTGAAATGCTGTAGGTACAGTTATGATAAATTATTAGTACCTGCGATCTAAATATCGCTCCGAAAATATTCCATTCAATTATTCTTATGCCATAATAATTATATGAGACTGTTCATTTATCCGCTACTTTATACAAACGGGCCAAACTTGGTTTTCATGATAAGATTTCAATAATTTATTCAAATGGGCGCCTTGATCAATTTATTCGAATGTAATGTTCTTTAATGAAAGAGTTTAAAGATTTTTTTGTCGAATGTATTATGTTGATCCGTTTTTGTTTCATTATGAATTACTATACTTATCATCACATCTTATCGTTCTTAGCGTTGTTGGCTTTCGAGTACGAGCAGTATTTTTTTCGATCGATTTACCAATTTATGTTTGAAGGCATGGGTGTTTGTGACGTCTAAAACTACCTCCCCACCCTTCCGATCCTTCAATAACTGGTGCGATTAATTAACTACTATTACTGTCCTATTCTCTTTGGAAAAAGAGAGGTTGAGCAACTGAGTAACAAGCAGTTCTCGTAGAAACACTTCTGTTGCAATAAACTCCATCCAGAGTCCATATGCTCCACATTGAGAGCGGATATGGTAAAAAAAATCCTGTCCTAGCCTTATCTTTCTATCCTTATTACTCTCTTCAGAAAAGAAAGGTTGAGTGATTGAGTAACAAGCAGTTCTCGTAGAAAAACTTCTGTTGAGATACCTCCATTAATAGGCCACATTGAGAGCTGACATGGATACAAAAATACTTATTATGGATATAAATCTTATTGAAAAGGCATTCATAAAAAATAATAAAAGCTTTATGTTTACAGAGACATTATGCAGAAATCTCATCGGTTGGAGAAATAGCAAGTTTAAAGCTCTCCATAAGCATCCGCAGCACGTGGCCCAATCAGTTCTAACCGTTAAAGAAGCAGGGCTCTGACTGGTTCCTTTACTAATATCCGAGTTTCTCACGAAATCAAAACATCCCAAACCCAATTTTCGGAGCTCAGTATACAGGTTTTATGAGCAGGTGCCAGGATTTACTACCGTAGAGCAGAACTGAAAGAATGAAAGCGTTTAACAGATAGCATTTTGTTTTAACTTTTCCGGTTCTAAGCTCAAGAAATGCGATCCCAATACCCACATTTTCTTAAATATCTATTTTAATATGGATGATACAATGTTTATAATTAAGGTATTCTTATATCATAGTTTTTTGGACCTTTTGTAGTTTATATAAATACGCGATAACGCGATAAAGTGATAAGCGCCCGCAATAAGCGATCATTCGTAAGATAGCTGGGAAAACCCGTCAGTTGCAATTTCATATGTGTGCTGGGATGACGTCTTTTTTACGCGCAATTTAAAATATGATTATTTATTAAAAAACTACGGATTTTTATAAAAAAATGTATGAGGAATGATGCAGAGAGATATTTTAAAGCCCTTAGACTATTTTTTTTTAAATTCATAAGAATAAGGCCAATAATGAGGAAACCACTGAGGTCCCTAAACGACCCCTGTCGGCAGAGAAGTATTTTTCTAGTCTCCGAGCTTAGTCTAGTGCTTAAAAATTTTGGTAATGCGAGAAAGGATCACAATAAACAATCATTTTTTTATTGATCACTTATTTTTAAAAAAATAGAAGCTATATAACAGAAATGGAATATGATTTTTTGCGGAGATACAATGCGAAGATATAACATTGCTAGAAATGGTCCTGCGTAGAATTCTTCTTTTTTAAAATTATATCGAATCAATGATACCATATAATAATGAAGATATATAAAAGAATGTAGACGGAATAAGAGATAGTTAGCATATCGAAGAAACGAATTTTTGTGTTATTCGTATTGAAGAGTCTATTGCAATCCAAACTGTTGGTCAATAATTTTGATAGTTTCGCATCGGTAGTGTTTGTCGAAGAAAAAGGATGCATGAATCAGTTGAAAATATGCAAAGTTAGCATCCGTACGAAAGTTGAGCTCTTCGAACAATTGAAGTTCAATAAAACAAAAGAAGACTCAGATGAGTAGATCAGATTGATGGATGGGAATCTCTTCGCAAAGTTTATGAGGAACCCTCAGTAGGTAATCGGGTTAAGTGGACAGCATAAAAAAAGAATGCAGGAAGCCCCAGACAGATACTCTTGGAAGATAGCTGTAAGTAAGCAATATAAAAAATGGAGCATAGCGTAAACCAAACAAACAAAAAACAATAAAGAACACAAATGAAAGTGATACGAGTTTCGATTTTAGAAACTCCCAAAATGTAATAAAACTGCAATAATGAGAACTCTCAATTAACTGAAAACATGGGAAAGTAAACATACTTTTTAATGAGTAAGTTTAATTTAATGAGCGTTTATAAATATACACAAAGAAAGTTGTAATAAAAGTTAATAAAATAGGAATTAACGTCTTCATTAAGAAAGTCAAACAATGTCATATCGCAGTGGCTACTTAACTATGCAAAGTATATGCTTGCAGTGTATAATTTTTTTAAGTTGATATGCTCTGTAAACACGGTTCGTATGTGGTTGCATTGCTGAAATTAGTACTAAACAATCAAAGCATATGAGAGGTTAACTTTCCACACATGCTGTTTTACTGACAATTTTCAATAAATTGCCAACTTAGCATTTCAATATTGAGGTTAATTTGGATGATTATTCAGATCAAGAGAGCTCTGCTGATACATCGTATTCTAAAGTTTTATTACTATAAAAAATAATAAAATTATACAGATTTTCAAAAAAAGTGAAGGTAATTTTACTAAGATTTATTTTACTGTACAAATTGATAGTTTGAATCTATGGTCCAGATGATAATATATGATAATGTATTGGCTATCGAGTATACTCCAATATCTTCTCTGATAAAATATATTAAACGGAAAATCCTCTATGGAATGAATAAATGGAAATAAGACAATGTTGCCATTATATCAATGGTTACAAGAAATCGAAGACAATTATTTTGTTGAATTATTACTTAATCACATTGAAACTCTTTAGATTTACATTAAAAGTAAAAAATTATAATATTCATAATTTCACACTATCTTATTCTTCCTGACAATTTCTGTTTTATTTATTTATAAATATACAAAACAGTTAATTTTTTGTGCAACTTTAAAAGGATTAATATATATTATGTGCTGTAAAAATATATTAGAAACATTTTTAGGGTGTTCACTGTCAATATTCGGTGAACAGGGATTATATTAATAAAAACACAATATTCTTTTGTACTTGCCAGTTGACAATGCTCGTAATGAGCGAAACTGGCCCTGACCTTTAAAATAAAGTAGAATAAAGTACAAAGAATTATTGTGTTCTTGTTAATATTAGAAATATGTTTAAGACATTGGAAATTTGTAAGGAAGTCAACCGAGAAAACTCTGGCAAATTCTATATTGTTCTGTTTGTAATTCTGTTCATTGTTTCAAGTCACCACCCGATGGCCACCAAGATTCTCTGTAAGTCACCAGTCTTTTGCTTCCTCTCAAGTCATTCCAGTGTCCTGTAGTTCTACTGAGTGTATACTATTCGGGGATCTAGTCAATGTTTCTGCCAGTAAAAACACCCAAATTAGTTAATATTAGTTTAAGTATCGAAATAAACAAATGTGATACGAGTGAGCTTGTTTTTCCGGACGATAGAGCGTGATTATTTCTATCGTTTTACATTCATCACTCAAAACACATAATTTTTGACTTAACGTTTTATCGCAGTATAATGACGATTTGTTCACATTGCATGAACAATTAATAGATATCTCAGAAGTTTTGACAGGTTTAATGTCGTTTATAATATGGTAAATACTTAAACTAATTCATTATTTAAATAAAGCAATTAAAATCATCAGTATAATTTAATATCGCAAGATAAAGCGTCAGGAATAAGTGAGCGAAACTTAATATTTATAATTTATTTGCAAAATGCATCAGGTTTGCAACAGAATAAGCACTCAGTTATATTTCATATCGTTAATATCAAACAGTAAGTAAACGTTCTTATTCAAATAATATAAATCAAGCCTTGTTGGCAACGCTCAGTTGTGGTAAACGTTTTTTTTATACATCAAAATATACCGCATGCTGTGCTGTAACTTTCAACAAGCCAACAAGGAGTCAAAAAGCGCGTAATAGGCGATAATAATTTTCATAATGATGTTGTAGTTTTTGGAAATATAAACTTGCTGAATTATTTTTTTTCTAATGTAGAAAAACTTTTAAAAATGTTTTATGTTGAAACTGTATTTTGTTGTTCTCAAGTATCGTCGTCAACGCGAAAATATCTCACATGAGATTTTACGAAAATTCGTTAAATATGAAATTGCAGAGAGATTCAACTCTTCTACCGATTGGTTAAATCTGCCATGTGATGGAAAAAACTGTAATTTAATTAGACATATTTCTTGAGCATACAATTTGAGTTTTCAGTAATATTTCGATAGTGACAAGTCGGGGAAGACATATGCTTGAAATGGTGATTAGGAATAAACTACCAGGGCTGTAGAGTTGGAGTCGCGGAGTCACGGTATTTTGGCCGGAGACGAAGTCGTGAAAAATGAGCGGCTCGATTATTTTTTGAAAAATATATTTAATGATGTTTATTTAAACAGAATAGTCAAAAGTGTCAACATTTCATGCTTGGCTGACTAAAGATGATCGATGGTATACATATATTATATATATAAATTAAAATGAAATTATTGAAAAAATTCCTCGTTGTCGGAGTCGTTAGTTATTTTAAAGCTGGAGTCGGAGTCGTCAATTATTTTAAAGCTGGAGTCAGAGTCGGAGTCGTCTTTTTTTCACGCGAATCCACAGCCCTGTAAACTACAAAGCGTATTTTTGATGTTTTAAAAAACAATCCTCAACTCTCAAAAATCACTTTTTAGTTTCTCCTGAACAATTACGTTTTTGACGATATGCTATTACAACTTTATATTAAGAAAATATATGCAAAACTACTTTTTAAGTCAAAACACATGTCTTATATATTTGGAATGTTATCGTTTTAACCAGGGTTGTGTAGTCGGAGTCGGAAAAATCTTACCCATTTAAAAAATAAATATTTAATGATGTGCATTCAAGCTACAATAGTCCATAATGTTGCCACTGCATGCCAGGCCAAATATATCAGTTAAAATTAAATGCTTAAAAATGAGTCTGTCATTTTTTATTTTAAAACTGTAGTCGGAGTCGTCTTTTTTTACCCGACTCCACAGCTCTGGTTTTAACGAGCGCCATAAAAATAAAGTTAAATGCTAGTTACGAGATGTAAATGTTAAACCATCGATATATAACATTACTATATCACTTTTAAGGTGTTTACTGTCAATACTTGGTGGAAAGGCATTATAATAAAAATAATAAAAGATTTTTAGTACTTTTTCCACATCAAATTTATTAGATCAGGACCGGTTTCGCTCATCGCGAGCATTATCAACTGAGTAATGCTCGCGATGAGCGAAACCGGTCCTGATCTAATAAATTTTATGTGGAAAAAGTACTAAAAATCTTTTATTATTTTTATTAGCATTACTATAGTAAGATATAATCGATAGCTTTTTATTACACTGGCAGTGTAACGCGAGCAAGCGAAGGAGAATAAACATAGATTTTTCAATTAACGGTTGATTATGTTTTCTCCATGTCTTAACTCGATGGCTCCCACAGACGAGATATCTCGTAAAATTGTTCGTGCTCAACACGCCAGTTATGAGTTAACTCGTCCATAACTAATTATATTTATAATTTCAAATTATACGGCAGTTAAAAGGCTTAATAATGTTAATCAAAAAGCAATGCACTGTTGTTAAATTCTAATTAATGCTAATTATGTAAATCCACAGTCTCAGAATTGTACGCAAAATTTGTGTATCTTCAGTATTGTTTTATCGATTAATATACGTAAACGTATGGTTTATAACTAGTAATAACAAGATGTGTATCTTCTATTTAATTAAAATGCATTACTTACAAAAAAAAGCTTTTTGTCTCTCCTGTAAACTAACGATTTAACAGTTATTTTCCGATAGTTATAAATTACAGATAAACTATATTAAACGTACGCGTTCTCAGTGTTGATGATAGCTGGATTAGTTAAATATAGAGCTAATTGGTCAGTGAAGTATGGCAAATCGCGTGGTCATTTCAAGCATATTGCTCAAGAAGGCCACAGATGAATAATACATTTTGTGAGATACCAATAATGTATTTTCAATATTATTGTTATTTCTGGCATACAGACTATATCCTATTGTGTAAGGAGACTATTTTGAAACTAAACACTGACAACTGTCAAAATTATTACTTGTGATTTAACTATACAGTCGAAATTATTTTGATTAATACTATATAATTTGATTTGAAAATAGACATAAGACAATAATACATTACTCTACAAATTTTTAATTCGTTGGTCTTAGCATTATACGTTTTTAATGTTTTACAATTGTACATTCACTTGTTGAAAATTATGATACAATTTATACATTTAAATAATTTTAAAATTGTACGGTTTTATACTAAATTAAAATGTATTACTTAAAATATTTCATTTACCTACTGTCATCGCGTTTCCGTAGACTCGCATTGTTATACTCGAAAAAATATTACGTACACATATTTCAATTAATAAGGTATTCATATTTCACGGTTTCATTTTGATTTTATTGGATCCAAGATTTTATTCTTTTATTTACAATAATAAGTAATTAATATTAATACTCAATTTATTGAAGGTTGTCTCCGTGGCATTTTGTCTTATGGCAGTTATTTGAGAAAATATCTTTCTAACACTGAAAAGTATACAAAAATAAAGGTTTGATACGTTTCTTTACGTTAAGGCTAATCCAATACGGCTATACAAAATTATTCACATGGCCTGTTACGGTTGTAGGTTCTACTGGCATACTGAGCTAATATCAAAATGCTCTCTACCACGGAATAGTGGTTTTGGTCTGCATGATCATTACCTCATTAGTTTCGACACTAATTAAATTCTACTCGTTCAGATTGTTAGAATGATTTACCGTTTGGCGTTAACTTGGACGCCGATAGTATTGAATCAAAAATGTTTTTTTTAATCAAATATTTTTAGATATATTTGAAAGAATAAAAGTGATCAGTGGTAAAATTCATAATGCAAATAATTAACTGGAATCACTTTCAAGGTGCAGGATTCTAATTATAAACGTTTCACGTTGTATTAATCCGTTGAGCCCAAATTGACTTTTGGTATGACACAATTGAATCTACATATTATGTTCTTGAATGTCATATTTTATTTGTCAAATGATTAACTATTATCTTCACAGCAGATACTTTGGGTCCTATAGTCGATCTGCTTAGTGCACACGGTGTCGGGTACAGTGGTCATTCACTGCTTAGCCAATATTTAAAAAAATCCTATTCTTCTTACCTAATGCCATAGATTAAGCAGGGTTTCCCAACCTGTGTTCCGCGGAACACTGGTGTTCCACAAAACCTGAATAAGTGTTCCGCGAACACCCATATAACTTAAAAACCACTCATTTTCAATGTTTTTCAAAAACTATCAATTATGATTTCTTGGTTTGGAATCCATTTTACGTAACAGCAAAACCAGCATGCTTAATTCAGCGCAAGTGATTATGAACATCTGACTAATTTTTTCAATGATTCTGATATAAAAGTCATTAAATTCATTCTTGGCGAGTCTGTCAAAGGAATACTCCAATGTGTCGAAACAAGCTATTGTTTTACTTCGTAAATGTACAACCTATTCCTACAGGATTTGCTTTTTATGCTGCAACGAATTGTTTTAATAACGTTGTTTTTGTATTTATATTATTATGAATTACCCGACCAAAAAAATAAGCCAAGTGTTCCGTTAAAATTTTCGGATCTACGAAATGTTCCATTGCAGAAAAAGATTGGAAAACCCTGGATTAAGATATCGTATGCGTTTGATAGATCGACCAAAAAAAACATACTATTCTATGAAGACAAGAATGAATATTTTTAAAAAATCCATGTCCGCTCCCAATGTGGAGCATATGGCCTCCTAATGTATCTCAACAGAAGTTTTTCTACAATAACTGTTTGTCCCCCAACCTCACTCACGCTATTCCTACACCCAGTTATTAAATGATCAGAAGGATGGGAGGAGAATAAATGATATGAACTGACATCACAAGCACCCAGTCCTTGATCAAAACATTGAATTAAATAATTCTCAAATTCACTGTGATCAGACCGGGAATCGAACCCAGACCTGCGTGATCGGTAGAGGAAGCTCTAACCAACTGGGTCACAAGAGGGGGCAGAATGAATATAGTCGCAGTAAATACGTTTGTGTTATACCAACTGTCAAAAGTTATTTTAAAAAAATGTTAAGTTTACTGCGACGGTAAGTAAGTGTCTAGATTAGCGATATTTAATCTATTTTCCATCTGGGCCGCATGTCGGTTTCTGGTACATAACGTGTTAATAGTTATACGTAAATATACCACATACTATACATTATATAGTGACATAACATAAATGTAAGTACACAAAAATACAAATTATCCAAAGCACTTATTCGTTAACGTAATATTTTGCAATTAACACCAGATGTTTGAAAAAGCATCTGGTGACTGTTTGTTTTGGGCCTCACATAAAATTTCAATGGGCTGCAGGTTTAGTATCACTGGTCTAGATCCTTATGCGGATGAGAATAGGCCCGCAGAACTGAGAGTTTGTCGTTTGCGATTTTCACATACAGTTATAATTTTACTAACAACTTTGATGACATGCTATTTTCGCCAGAGTTTATTGATCAATTTAAATATAAAACATTAAAAACAAGGATTCTGTGTCGGTTTACTTTTGACTACTGTGATACCGTCGAAAAACAATAAATCAACGATTCCAACTACACACCTATGGCATTTAATGTCTTTTAAATTAATGTTGACAACTAATTTCAAACATATGCTTCTATGAACATTAAAATCATAATTAACTTTCACTTATAATGTAATTATCTAAATGTCAGTCTATATGTGTCAGTCAGGCAATACATTATAGCGAAATGAATAAAAAAACTAATGGGAAATTTTCTAAGAGTCTCTCCATAATGAGGTCGTATGCATATTTAATTATGCTATTGCTAAATAATAAATGTGGTCGAATTAATTGAAAATATCAAGTGCCACTTAACGTTCAATAACTACAATGCTCCTTCGAAAAGCCTTCTCAATTTGCGAACTTAATGAGTATCTTTTGTATATTATAGAATGATTATTAATAATATTATATTTCCATTAAAACCGGTTTCTCATTCCTACTAATAATTATTATAGAACACCGAAAAGTTTTTTGTACCTAGTTATTTATTAAATAGATGCTGTTGTTTATTAATATGAAGATGTTTTATTTTATGACAGTGCCGAATATTTTTTTTGCTTGATATTTAAATGAGCTAAAATACATTCAATGAATACGCATACAAAAAACGTTAACAGTTAAGTAGGTGAGTATTTTTTCCTTATAGAGTATTATGACTGCAAATTATCTTATTATCTATTATAATCATCATCAGATATACAACCTTATGTCGATCTTGATCGCCATTAGAAAATATTTATCCACTTTCATTTGTGTAGCGCAAGTTTTTTCATTTCAATCTATTTCTACAAAGCTCAATTAACAATATAAGCTTTCCATCTACAAACTTTCATTATTTAAAAACAGTGCATATCAACCAAATTTGTCATATCTGATTCTCAGACAGTCTTGGCGAACATATGATAGAGCTTACACTACTTTGTTACGGTATACTTGTAGTTAAGGCTATACATTGTAAGAAGGAACACCATTTAGTATCCTGGATAAATGAAAGTCATCCTTTTTTTTAATTTTTTTTCTGTTAGTGAAATGTTTATAGATTGAGTACAAATATGGTACTTTTAACCCAGCCCTAATAGTTATATATACTTTGCGAATCCAAATTCATGAACTAACGAAGTCAATATCAATGTTGATATGTTCACATTTTTTGAGGTCTTACGGATGAACAGTGCTTTTCCCCCACGTAACGCGGTGGAACGGCGTTCCGGTACCTTTTTTTATAGACATGTTTAATATTTCAAATCAGTGTTCGCTAAATTTTATTTTTATTTTCCTTTTAAAACATTCGATTTTTTTGCCTAAGTACGTTTGAAAATATTTTTTATACCATGACCTCCCGAAAAAGTAATAAAAGTAAAAAAAGAATCACCAGTACTAATATTACATCTACAAAATGTGATATCTATCCCTTCCACTCTTAAATCATAATATTTAAAGGGCAAAGCGAGAGTGATTACTTAACCACTAGTCCTATCTTTCTATTCTTACTCTATTTTAAAAAAGGAGGTTGAGCAACCGACTAGCAAGCAGTTCTCATAAAAAACTCTGTTGAGATAACTCTATTAAAAAGCCATATCCTCCACATTGAGATCAAACATGAACTAGGAAAAAAGGTTTGACAAGATTAAAGTTACGACACCTTTTTTTTTAAACAAAAAACACTGCGCATGAGTATTTTAATTTTATAAATTATCCTGAGTTCGTAAACCAAACTGTAATGAAAACATTGTAAATATATCTATTAAAAATTCAAATGTCATAAGAATAAAAAAAAACAAAGCAGTGGGACCACACCGTAAAAAAGTCAAGCTTCTAAATTTAAATAGCATGTCTGTCAAAATATGATATATCATAATTTTACTGACATCTATGTTTATCACAAATCCACAGTATAATCAATAATAATTATATACCTAGATATTTATCCTTCAAATTTACAACATCCTTTTCCCAGCTATTCTAGTATATAATATCTAAAATTGTACAGACATTCTAAAAAGCTAGTTGGATGAAAAAAAATATCAATCGAATAGGATATGGCTTTTAATAATATACTGTGAGCAATCCGACGAATTATATATTTCGAACTTTGTTAGATTCCTCACTATCAAGATCAATGTTATTTAAAAAAAAAATAAAGGTGAATACATCTTAATATATATATATGTATAATATAAGTATTATATTATTTATATCTGTTGATTTTAACCAATATGGTATCATTTGTTCATGATTTATTTGCCGTCAAAAAATAAAATATTTTGGTACATTAATTACAACAGCATTCTTCAAACGTGATGAAAGTAAAACTCGTAAAAAAATAAACAACATAAAATTATTGTTCAATGAATCATCAAATTTATCGAAAAAAAAGAAACCATGTCACAATTTTAGCGGTCATATTGTGATTATTATAACCCTGCTTACGAAAAAATAAGGGTTGTAGTTTTAATTTGATATTATTTGATAGAATGGCACCCGTTTTGGTGGTATTGGATAGATAAAATAACTATAACTATCACTGTAGGGGTGTGCTGGATGGGACTCGGGTTCGCGCGAGCCATTTGTTAATTTAGGGTTAGGCAGATGAGCCCTTTGTTAAACTAAGAAAAAAACAGATATTGATTTTGTTGAATTTCTATAGATGATTTTAATATATTATGAAACAAAATACTGTGTTACCTTTGGAAAATTTATCTTAAAAAACATTTATTTCGGGTGCGTTATATGAGAACGAATATTTATTTAATATACAATTTTATAATAAATAAATTAAATAATTATTAAATAAAAGTGATGAAGAATTCAATGCCATTCCCGAAATATACCTTTAAATATGCGACCCCCTTGTTCACGTATTGGCAGCCCACTTATCAGTGGTGAAAATTGTCAGTTTGTATGAAAGCGATGTGCAAACAAAAAAAAATGTTATTATTGAGAACTTACATATTTTGACTCATTATTGGGTTCAAATATTCACTAATGTATTGTCGTGGGCGCATTACCATCTGACGTTACGAAAAAAATCAACTGAACATGAAATAGATCGCAATTTTTTCTTTGTAATACTGCTATTTGATATGAAATTTCGGTATTTCAATCCTTAGTCACGTCAGAATGAATCAGTCTATAGTTTTCACAATAAGTCTAAATATATAATAAAACGATAATTTGTTTAATGAAATGTTCAAAACCAGAATTTACGCATTATATTTAACGATCCTGCCTCGATTGAAACAATTTTCGAATTGAATTTAATCAAAACCTGGTAGCGATAACACATTTTCATTATAATCTTTAATTGAATCACTGATAGCACCAACCAAATCTAGTAATATATGGGTGTTCGCGAAATGCTGCGAGTTGAGTTTTGATTCCGAATCTGGAAAATTGAATTTGAGTACTTTATCAAATAAAAATTCAATTGAATTCTTGTTTTCGATATAAAAAGACATTGAAGGGTTTATTTTAGACTGTAAATGTTTTCTCAATAGGGAAAGTCACAAAGCGTGCGAAAAAGATGATATTTTTATTTTTCTTTATGATAATATTCGAATCGTCCGATAAGTCGGAGTTGTGAAAAATGAGCGGCTCGAATTTTTTTGAAAAATATTTCTAATGAAGTGTATTATAACAAAATAGTACAAAGTGTTAACATTTCATGCTTGGCTGACTACAGATGATCTGATGGTATACATATATATAAGTTAAAATGAAAAATTTGAAAAATTTCCTCGGAGTCTGAGTCGTTAATTATTTTAAAGCTAGAGTCGGAGTCGTCTTTTTTTACACGACTCCACAGCCCTGGTAAATATGTTAGCTAAAAACATGTCCATGTGTAGAATTGATAGATTTGAAAGGAAAACTTGACAAGTAGTCCTAGTCGAAAATATTACGTATCCTGGGGTGAGCTGGGTTGGCTCGTAGGGGTTTCACGAGCCCTTTGTTAATTTTCACATAGTCTGGCGAGCCTTTTACAATATTCTCAGATTTATGTGTTAAATGATGTATAATTATGCATTATAATTATGTTTCGGTAAATGTTTGTGTAATTATGTTATTTATTTCTGCGTTAATTTTGGAACTCTTTACTCTTACAATCTGAAGGTAGGAACGTATATTTTTCAACTAAAAAGCTTTGAAATTATCCGAGCTCTTTGTTAATCGATTGGCAGCCCACCGCTATACGTATCCTAAGTGAATCATTAAATATACTTAATATTTTTTTCATTTAATCATGTTATATTAATAAATCAAACAATTTAAAATGAAAGGATCACTTTCTCTCGTTTTTTTTTTAAATTTTAGAAACATTCAAAAAAGGAAGAGTGAAATATGACGCCGACATACAAACAATGAGAATGTTTTACAAAATGGCTCGGTTTCTTCAATTAATCATTTGAGTCATTTCATTATTGACGTTGTATGTTTGTACATGACAAATCTGCCTAATTTTTTTTCGTCACGTCATGAATACGCTACTATCTCTTTCATTATACCTCATCAAATAAATAATAATAAAAAAACCCGAAGCGTTTCATTTAAGATCAATGATCGCCAAACATTGTAATACCGATGACCCCGATCAGGATTTGCCTTCAGCGAAATGATTAGAAATTATGATTCATCGGACTTGCGAGATGTTTTATTTTAAGATTTTACTTTCTTCGTGTGGAGTCAAATACGATTGTCAAAATGTAACATTTTAAATGTGATAAATTAACTTTATGGATGTCATTATTTCTCTTTTTTTTTCAGTAATAATGTCGAGCTTAACTGTTCTTAGTTTAACATCAGTAGTAAGTAGTCAACATTTTGTTAAAAAAATAATTCGTTTATAGGCACTGCAAGTTTATTCAATATTGAAATATGGCTTTCTATTACGTATATGTACACCAGAAATTTCGTCATTCATTTGATGTATACATTTACTAGTCAATTAATGTATACATTATTTAACAGTTTCACTTAAAACCAGTGACGGATTAAGCAATTGGGAGGCCCTGTTTTTCATATGACTAAAACTGAATTTTAAATATTACATGGGTATTATAAAATATATAATGGGTAATGTATTATATAATGGGTTCGCAATTTAAAAAGAACACTTTAGAAGAGCTGATTTTTTAAATGTGAAATCAGCCAAGATTAACTCGGGCAAAAACGATTTATTTTCTCTATTGATGATTACCTTTTAAGTCCAAAACAGTCACTTAGTGTGGCATTTATCGATTGACTACCGAAGCTAAATGTTATATTTTACTGAGTAATAACTCATAAGAGAGGAAAATATAAAGCAATTAACTATATAATGATGTAAAACTCTGATAAAAAAATGGACGGTCTTTTCAAGCGGTGTTTAATGATGCAGTAAATAAAACTAAGCATAATAAAATACTCAATAATCGTTGCATTATAATTTCCTCGAATCAAACTTACTTAGATGTGGAAATAGTCCACCGAGAAAAAGATAATTATTCGAAGAATCGCAGATTATGAACGAAAGCAATTGTTTGACAGCATTAATTATGCTGCTTAAGCCGGCACAATGATGCCGCTTCAGTATATATTGAATGCCAACTAATGTAAATGTTTGCGATCGCTGCACGAGAGCGCATGAGTGTATGATGAAGATTTTCACCTAGCACCAACTCAATGCGATGTATTACATCAGATATAATTGATTAATGATACTTTTATCTGAAGATATGCACAGCATAGCACACCATAGACTTCGTTTTGTAGATACCTCCGCGTGCAAAGACCGATGAACTGCGGAATAAGACTTTTATTGGAGTTTTCTGTTAATATCAGCGTCAAACGCCATCGAATGATTGCCAGAAGTGTCTTAGTAAGATTAACTAACGAATTATTTGCGTTACTATCCATTGTAATGTGTTGAAATAATTTTAATGCAAATATGAAGTGAGACTTAATTTTGTCATAACTATAACTGTCACGGTTATAGATAGGCTGGTTCATCCAACTAGAGGAGAGGTATCTAAGTCCAAATTAGACAATATATTTCATCTACGATATAAGCTAGAAGAAGAAAAAAAATAAGTGCCTATGAAACATAGCTTCAAAATTAGTTCATATTCCATAAGTTGAAAAGAATATATTTCTTTAAAATTGCTTCGTTACTGTCAAAGGAATCGACAATTTTTGATTAAAAGTTATAATAATAATGAAATAATAAAATGATTAAGATTTATAATACCGGACCAAATATTTTTTCATTCGTCGCCGTTTAATAATAAAAAAAGAATACGAATGATAGTTTTCATAAACGTCAAAAATTTCAAATATGGAACTGTCAATAATGCGAAATTGTATATTAAATTCATTTTAGTATATGAGATTTAAACATTTGAATTGATTTTAATGTTCACAGCTCATTTTGCTTTTTATTACTACAAAAAAGTACAGCACAACGTCCGTCTCAATAACGAGGGAATGTTTCTCATGGGTTTATAAAACAGCGGATACCGCAAAAGAAATAAATTGGAATAATATAATACTGTTAATATTATGATCCCAATACCAACAAGATGCATTCTTTAGATATCTTAGATGTACGCCGTCATGAAGAAAGCTAGATGAATTTAATGAAAAAAAAATCTGAATTTATAACACATCGCATTTTATTTTGCAACGTTATTTGTCATTTTGTTTCACTTGATGTTAAGTATTACGACATCTTGGTGTTTCGTATTACGGTAATTTATTGTTCACAGCTACTGTCAATATGTTGAATTATTACAACGAGAGTAAGTTTACATGTAATAATTAAGTCTCAACCTAAAGGGACGTGTCAGTCGACTTCTTAGCTAAAACAAATGAATGCGTTACGTATAAAGTCAAGGAAGCAAAAACATACGAAATGACAAGGGTGAAAGCTTTAACGCAATGCTTGCGATGAAACAGGGTTGCTCATTGAACATTCGTGTACGAACGTGCATGTTGTATTTTCTCTGTATGAATAATTTGAGCAAAATTTCAGAAGTGTTACGTTACATGTTCTTAGAATTGGTCAATGATTATGTGAATTACTGAGAATGAAGTTTCTATTAATTTTCAAAATAAGAATTTCTGATTTTATCTATGACATTAGTATTGCGTAGCGTATAAGCAATTATCGATTAAGCACAATTTCATTCAAATTGCATTTTTTTGAAAATATTTTCATTTAAACATCCGCTTCACATATCCCCTCAAAATATTCTGATAATAATATGTATTTTTTAGTCTATGCCCACTCTCAATGTGGATCATATGGACTCTTAATGGAAGTTTTTCTACGAGAACTGTTTGTTACTCAGTCGCTAAACCTTTTTTTTCAAGTGAGTAGTAGAGATATAAGGATAAGGCTAGGGCAGGACTAGTGGTTAATTATTCGCTCTCGCTACACCCAGTTATTAAAGGATCGGAAAGGTGGGAGGGAATTATCAGACATCACAAACAATGAGAGTTCCACCATTCTTGAGAATGTGAATCTAAATGTACCTGATTATTTTTTGAGAAATCGTGGACATGAATTGTTTTTTCTCCCAACGTGTGGAACCAATCTGCCAATGGGGATGCCACTAAGGAGAAATTTAACGGTGTTCAACAATATCGGATGTCGACATATTCCACGTAGACGTGGGTGAGTTCCGACGAATACTTTTTTTTATGTATTAGAGTAGAGTTCGTCGGAGTTTACTTAATTGACTTCCTTGCTATTTTTTTTTCATTCTAAAAGTTTTAAATTTATAATTTGTCAACCTTATGCAATGTTAATTGAAAAAAAAGTCTTCGAATAGAAATTGATAAATCGATCGAAAAAATAATAATATTATACTTTACATTAATGTAAAAATGTAAAGCATTCGCTTCAAATTAATTCTTGATAGTTGTTTCTGCATCATACCGTTATCAGAATTATATTCATATTATGTTTGATGATGATGCTGGGGGAAAAACTATACATTTCATAAAAACTCATGTGAAATAAATATTTTGTTATTTTTACTTTATAAAAATGGATATCAATCAAGTGAATGCTAATTAAATCAATAAAAATTGATTTAGGACAATGTTATAAAAGCAAAATACAAAATTACTAACTCCACAACGGAGCACAGCGCAGGGCAAACGCATGTCTACGCCGTACATACGTGTGTGGCATTCTACGCGGGTTGTGCTTCTTCATGTGATACAAAATCTGTGCTGCTCTGTGCTGTGTCACCTGCGTCTCGGCATACTCTAAGCCTGATCATTGATGATATTGATATACACATGATAAAAACTATTTATTTATATTATTAAATATTTACAGTCTTTGAAGGAATACCTCAAATATTAATGAATGCAAATAAAATTTACAAGATAATTTTAGATGTACGAAAGTGCCTTTTATTCAAATCATGCAATTTATACCATGGCGTTTCTCTTTAAAAAATACATTGGCAAAGCATAACGCAGTCAAAACACGTTGTGGTTATACAATACACATTTCTTTACCTACATTTAACATGGGTAACACTACGAATATATCAAATGATACATAATATAGAAATATTACTGTCGAAAGACTGCTTGATAGAAGACGATAAACGATAGATAACCTAAAATAAAAATATCAAATTAAATTTGATAACTCTGTAGTTCACTTGTTGTGAAATTTAATTTTATATTGAAAATGAACTTCCACAAGATTACAACCGAATCGATCGAAAACATTAAAATAATAGTGTGTAATAATTAAATTTACATAGCAAGTATGGTTTAATATGCAGAGGTATTGGGTAGATTATTCAGGTAATATTGCTGAAGAAAATGAGAATTTGACAGATTCCGGAAGGCGGTAGCACACGGGTTCCCAACCTGGGGGTCGCCAACGTTTTTTTAGATTTCAACAATATAGCAAATCGAGGATTTCAAATTCCTCGGTGAGCTAAAAAAAAAGGAGCTTCGGAGACAATCCGGGCAAAAAATAAATCGAAGATTTCAAATTCACCCGAAAAAGATTGGGAACCTATGCGGTAGCACGAAGAAAGAGCTCGCAAGTCGCCTAAGAATAGCTCCACGTTTAATTCAACGCAGACTTGTCTGGGCATGTGATCTGTCAAATATTATATATGACTATTCTTTCAAAATGATATCCTTTGAAAACAAAACAGTAATATTTTAATGACTAACAGTTAGTTCTATTAAAATATGTTTTGCAAATATTCATCCATTAGAAATAAAAATAGTAATTAATATAATATGACTATACTAGAAATTATAACACGTTAGTACCACTATTGTGTATGCGTGTGATGTTTTGTGCCGCACGTTAAAGACAGCCGAATGTACTATAAACAAATGAGCTTCCCAAAAAAATCTGTTCCATGAGCTCATTTGATTAGTGAAAATCATACGTTATTTCTCAACGATTTCTTTCATGAATACATAAAACGCCCTTCATTTGGGAAAGTCCACTCTAGACAATGAAGCATTATTCCAATAACATACACAGTTTGTTGATGTTGAATAATTTGCTATTGTAAATTGTAAATAATATTTTCGTAATTGTTTTAAAAATTTAGGTGAAGGCTGAGAATAAAATTGAAACTGATTTACATACATAATAATATAACGCGACGACTTTCTGAAAAACCACGCTTATTTCTAAAGAACAATACAATGAATACCATTTGCGTAAATATTTTAGATCTGCATAAAAATGCATTCATTATTATTTATAAACGGCTTACATTTGGGTTTTTTACTACCACCTACGCATCAGATTTTAAACATTTTATTATATTTTGTACATTGTACTGACATGTCTATTACTCACAATGCACTTAAAACGTTATGATACCACAAGAAATTATAAACGATAAAATATCTTAACATTAATAGCCGATAAGGTCCGTCTGTAAGGACGTCCGCAGTAAGGTACAGACCAATGATTTCGATTTATTCTGAACAGCACATTTTTGAAATGTTGTTCTATCCAATGGGAGCGGCTTATTTTAAACCGGGCGTGAATGTTCTGATATCGCCACGTTTGAAAATTTGATATTTCTTGGTGTAGAGCTAAAGTATTGTATCACCATACATCATAATATTCGAATAATCAAAGACTTTAATTCGACTATTGCAAACTATGATTATAGGGCTATCGAAATGAATCGTCTGATCGTGTGAGTCGATGTGAGACTAATATTTTTTGGAGCGGATTTGATCAATTGAATCATAATGATGAATCTTTTCACGTCTGACCTTGAAAATCTGTTAGAATTCTTTAATCTATATATTAATAGCCGATAAGGTCTGAGTGTCAGTATGTTTGAACGTCCATTTCACACCTTCCATTTCTCCACTTTTTTATTCATACTAAATTTATATATTAAAAGTCGATAAAATAATCACTCGCTTTTCACTTTTCACAAATGTGTGCGTACTGATGATGTCCTCGAGACATCTTCTTCTTCTACGAAATGTATTTTGTTTGCGTACATTTTCAAATTAATAGATAATGAAATGAAATAAAATATAATTCAATAATTTGCAATTTAAAAACTGCAGGGCTGTCGATATATGCGCCGTGGTCGATTTATGGTACTATGAAAAATGATTGTTAGCAAACTTGAACATTATTCTAAATATTAAATAATTTACGAAATTTCTGCTCCTACGAAAAATGGTTGTTAGCAAACTTGAACATTATTCTAAATATTAAATAATTTACGCAATTTCGGCTACTACGAAAAATGGTTGTTAGCAAACTTGAACATTATTCCAAAAATTCAATAATTTACGAAATTTCTGCTTCTACGAAAAATGGTTGTTAGCAAACTTAAACTTTATTCCAAAAATTGAATATTTTACGAAGTTTATGCTACTACGAAAAATGGTTGTTAGCAAACTTAAACATTATTCCAAATATTAAATAATTTACGAAATTTATGCTACTACGAAAAATAGTTGTTAGCAAACTTGAACTTTATTCCAAAAATTCAATAATTTACGAAATTTCTGCTACTACGAAAAATGGTTGTTAGCAAACTTAAACTTTATTCCAAAAGTTCAATAATTTACGAAATTTATGCTACTACGAAAAATGGTTGTTAGCAAACTTAAACATTATTCCAAATATTAAATAATTTACGAAATTTATGCTACTACGAAAAATGGTTGTTAGCAAACTCAAACTTTATTCCAAAAATTGAATATTTTACGAAATTTATGCTACTACGAAAAATGGTTGTTAGCAAACTTAAACTTTATTCCAAAAGTTGAATTTTTTACGAAATTTATGCTACTACGAAAAATGGTTGTTAGCAAACTTAAACATTATTCCAAATATTAAATAATTTACGAAATTTATGCTACTACGAAAAATGGTTGTTAGTAAACTTAAACATTATTCCAAAAATTCAATAATTTACAAAATTTCTGCTTCTACGAAAAATGGTTGTTAGCAAACTTGAACATTATTCCAAAAATTGAATATTTTACGAAATTTATGCTACTACGAAAAATGGTTGTTAGCAAACTTAAACATTATTCCAAATATTAAATAATTTACGAAATTTATGCTACTACGAAAAATGGTTGTTAGCAAACTTAAACATTATTCCAAAAATAAAATATTTTACGAAATTTCTGCTACTACGAAAAATGGTTGTTAGAAAACTTAAACTTTATTCCAAAAGTTCAATAATTTACGAAATTTATGCTACTACGAAAAATGGTTGTTAGCAAACTTAAACATTATTCCAAATATTAAATAATTTACGAAATTTATGCTACTACGAAAAATGGTTGTTAGTAAACTTAAACATTATTCCAAAAATTCAATAATTTACGAAATTTCTGCTTCTACGAAAAATGGTTGTTAGCAAACTTAAACTTTATTCCAAAAGTTCAATAATTTACGAAATTTATGCTACTACGAAAAATGGTTGTTAGCAAACTTAAACACTATTCCAAATATTAAATAATTTACGAAATTTATGCTACTACGAAAAATGGTTGTAAGCAAACTTGAACATTATTCCAAAAATTCAATAATTTACGAAATTTCTGCTACTACGAAAAATGGTTGTTAGCAAACTTAAACTTTATTCCAAAAATTGAATATTTTACGAAATTTATGCTACTACGAAAAATGGTTGTTAGCAAACTTAAACATTATTCCAAAAATTGAATATTTTACGAAATTTATGCTACTACGAAAAATGGTTGTTAGCAAACTTAAACTTTATTACAAAAGTTCAATAATTTACGAAATTTATGCTACTACGAAAAATGGTTGTTAGCAAACTTAAACATTATTCCAAATATTAAATAATTTACGAAATTTATTCTACTACGAAAAATGGTTGTTAGCAAACTCAAACTTTATTCCAAAAATTGAATATTTTACGAAATTTATGCTACTACGAAAAATGGTTGTTAGCAAACTTAAACATTATTCCAAAAATTCAATAATTTACGAAATTTCTGCTTCTACGAAAAATGGTTGTTAGCAAACTTAAACTTTATTCCAAAAATTGAATATTTTACGAAGTTTATGCTACTACGAAAAATGGTTGTTAGCAAACTTAAACATTATTCCAAATATTAAATAATTTACGAAATTTATGCTACTACGAAAAATGGTTGTTAGCAAACTTGAACTTTATTCCAAAAATTCAATAATTTACGAAATTTCTGCTACTACGAAAAATGGTTGTTAGCAAACTTAAACTTTATTCCAAAAGTTCAATAATTTACGAAATTTATGCTACTACGAAAAATGGTTGTTAGCAAACTTAAACATTATTCCAAATATTAAATAATTTACGAAATTTATGCTACTACGAAAAATGGTTGTTAGCAAACTCAAACTTTATTCCAAAAATTGAATATTTTACGAAATTTATGCTACTACGAAAAATGGTTGTTAGCAAACTTAAACTTTATTACAAATATTAAATAATTTACGAAATTTATGCTACTACGAAAAATGGTTGTTAGTAAACTTAAACATTATTCCAAAAATTCAATAATTTACAAAATTTCTGCTTCTACGAAAAATGGTTGTTAGCAAACTTGAACATTATTCCAAAAATTGAATATTTTACGAAATTTATGCTACTACGAAAAATGGTTGTTAGCAAACTTAAACATTATTCCAAATATTAAATAATTTACGAAATTTATGCTACTACGAAAAATGGTTGTTAGCAAACTTAAACATTATTCCAAAAATTAAATATTTTACGAAATTTCTGCTACTACGAAAAATGGTTGTTAGCAAACTTAAACTTTATTCCAAAAGTTCAATAATTTACGAAATTTATGCTACTACGAAAAATGGTTGTTAGCAAACTTAAACATTATTCCAAATATTAAATAATTTACGAAATTTATGCTACTACGAAAAATGGTTGTTAGTAAACTTAAACATTATTCCAAAAATTCAATAATTTACGAAATTTCTGCTTCTACGAAAAATGGTTGTTAGCAAACTTAAACTTTATTACAAAAGTTCAATAATTTACGAAATTTATGCTACTACGAAAAATGGTTGTTAGCAAACTTAAACACTATTCCAAATATTAAATAATTTACGAAATTTATGCTACTACGAAAAATGGTTGTAAGCAAACTTGAACATTATTCCAAAAATTCAATAATTTACGAAATTTCTGCTACTACGAAAAATGGTTGTTAGCAAACTTAAACTTTATTCCAAAAATTGAATATTTTACGAAATTTATGCTACTACGAAAAATGGTTGTTAGCAAACTTAAACATTATTCCAAAAATTGAATATTTTACGAAATTTATGCTACTACGAAAAATGGTTGTTAGCAAACTTAAACTTTATTCCAAAAATTGAATATTTTACGAAATTTATGCTACTACGAAAAATGGTTGTTAGCAAACTTAAACTTTATTACAAAAGTTCAATAATTTACGAAATTTATGCTACTACGAAAAATGGTTGTTAGCAAACTTAAACATTATTCCAAATATTAAATAATTTACGAAATTTATTCTACTACGAAAAATGGTTGTTAGCAAACTCAAACTTTATTCCAAAAATTGAATATGTTACGAAATTTATGCTACTACGAAAAATGGTTGTTAGCAAACTTAAACTTTATTCCAAAAATTGAATATTTTACGAAATTTATGCTACTACGAAAAATGGTTGTTAGCAAACTTAAACATTATTCCAAAAATTGAATATTTTACGAAATTTATGCTACTACGAAAAATGGTTGTTAGCAAACTTAAACTTTATTCCAAAAATTGAATATTTTACGAAATTTATGCTACTACGAAAAATGGTTGTTAGCAAACTTAAACTTTATTACAAAAGTTGAATTTTTTACGAAATTTATGCTACTACGAAAAATGGTTGTTAGCAAACTTAAACATTATTCCAAATATTAAATAATTTACGAAATTTATGCTACTACGAAAAATGGTTGTTAGTAAACTTAAACATTATTCCAAAAATTCAATAATTTACAAAATTTCTGCTTCTACGAAAAATGGTTGTTAGCAAACTTGAACATTATTCCAAAAATTGAATATTTTACGAAATTTATGCTACTACGAAAAATGGTTGTTAGCAAACTTAAACATTATTCCAAATATTAAATAATTTACGAAATTTATGCTACTACGAAAAATGGTTGTTAGCAAACTTAAACATTATTCCAAAAATAAAATATTTTACGAAATTTATTCTACTACGAAAAATGGTTGTTAGCAAACTCAAACTTTATTCCAAAAATTGAATATGTTACGAAATTTATGCTACTACGAAAAATGGTTGTTAGCAAACTTAAACTTTATTCCAAAAATTGAATATTTTACGAAATTTATGCTACTACGAAAAATGGTTGTTAGCAAACTTAAACATTATTCCAAAAATTGAATATTTTACGAAATTTATGCTACTACGAAAAATGGTTGTTAGCAAACTTAAACTTTATTCCAAAAATTGAATATTTTACGAAATTTATGCTACTACGAAAAATGGTTGTTAGCAAACTTAAACTTTATTACAAAAGTTCAATAATTTACGAAATTTATGCTACTACGAAAAATGGTTGTTAGCAAACTTAAACATTATTCCAAATATTAAATAATTTACGAAATTTATTCTACTACGAAAAATGGTTGTTAGCAAACTCAAACTTTATTCCAAAAATTGAATATGTTACGAAATTTATGCTACTACGAAAAATGGTTGTTAGAAAACTTGAACATTATTCCAAATATTAAATAATTTACGAAATTTCTGCTCCTACGAAAAATGGTTGTAAGCAAACTTGAACATTATTCAAAATATTAAATAATTTACGAAATTTCTGCTCCTACGAAAAATGGTTGTTAGCAAACTTGAACATTATTCCAAAAATTCAATAATTTACGAAATTTCTGCTACTACGAAAAATGGTTGTTAGCAAACTTAAACATTATTCCAAATATTAAATAATTTACGAAATTTATGCTACTACGAAAAATGGTTGTTAGCAAACTTAAACTTTATTCCAAAAATTGAATATTTTACGAAATTTATGCTACTACGAAAAATGGTTGTTAGCAAACTTAAACTTTATTCCAAAAAGTCAATAATTTACGAAATTTCGGCTACTACGAAATATGGTTGTTAGCAAACTTAAACTTTATTCCAAAAATTGAATATTTTACGAAATTTATGCTACTACGAAAAATGGTTGTTAGCAAACTTAAAAATTATCCCAAAAATTAATTATTTTACGAAATTTATGCTACTACGAAAAATGGTTGTTAGCAAACTTAAACTTTATTCCAAATATTAAATAATTTACGAAATTTCTGCTTACTATAAAAATAAAATAAATTAAAATAAAATAAAATAACATAAAATAAAATAAAATAACATAAAATAAAATAAAATAAAATAAAATAAAATAAAATAAAATAAAATAAAATAAAATAAAATAAAATAAAATAAAATAAAATAAAATAAAATAAAATAAAATAAAATAAAATAAAATAAAATAAAATAACACAACATAACATAACATAAAATAAAATAAAATAAAATAAAATAAAGTAAAATAAAATAAAATACAATGCAACAAAACACAATGCAACAAAAATCTCACGTTGCTGGGCAACGGGCTTACAGCTAGTATTTCATAAATGTCAAATGAATACAAATTCCTTTTTCAAAATTAATATTCCGAAAAAATGAAACTGTTTTACTGCTGAATACGTAAGTGACATCTGTTGATAGTTAAGTAAACGGATTTTTAAAAAAATATATTTTTATCCAAAAACACTTAATACTATTAAAATCACATAGACATTGAGCATAAAACGTGATTTTTATACATTTATAAAAAAGCAACACTTAGAATAAACTGTCAACTATAGAATACACAATACAACTACTAAATGCTTTTATGGTGTACCATTTATTTATTGTGAAAATTGTATTAAAAAACGGTCGAAAATCAATGGCCGCCAAAACTACAGCTTGCTCTGTTCGAATGAAGATTATACTAGATTAGCACTATTGAAATAATATAAAAAGTAAATATGAATTTTACCATTGATTTAAGAATAAACGATAAAATCGATTTCTGTTTTGACTACTTTTCGTAGTCTATGTATTTTAGGGTTAAAATAACTGTGAAATATGGCGGCTCACTTTTAAGCAGAAAACCATAGACACTGTAAGTGAAAATATCGTCACTTTGTCAAAGTGTTGCAGAAGTGTATTAATAATACACCACTCATCGATAAACTTGTCACCCACCTGAGAGTTATGTCAATTATTAAAAGGTGTTAATATTACGACCATTGCATAAATACAAGTTTGCATGCAGATCCGTAATCTGCATGTCTGCCTCCCACACTACGGACTCGATTTCACATTATTATTCAATACGTTTGCGCACTCTGTGCAAACTTAATACACCGTAGGAAGTACAGATCTGTCATTACATTATATGAGATGTCTCATTAGTAAAATGTATATTATTAAACGACATACCGGTGGTTTTCTCTCTTCCTCTTTTACATAAATATTGTACGAGGGAGAAAATATTACATTCATTGTAAAAATATTGTAAGTGACACATTCCTTTTTTGAAAAATTCTTCAAAGAAGAAATTAAAAACTTTATAGACATATTATATTTGAAAAATAGATGGCAGTCGCAAAGGTTTTCTGATTGATAAATTCTTAATCTTATCAGGTAGAATTATTTAGAGACTCTCATTAAAAAAAGGTACTTTCCGTTATGGCAAGTCAAAATTGTTTGTTTAAATATCTTTCTTCATTTTAAATTACTTTTTAGTCATTTTTTTATCCAGGGGCATTGTTTTAATTTTTTTTAGCTAACCTTACCTAAATTAACGTTATATTTAAAAAAAACAGACTCATTTCTTTTTCTCATCTTTGACAAGTTAGATTACGTAGGTCGGAAAATTTTAATTGCCTCCAAAACTTACTTAAATTGGGTTTTAGGTTAGGTTAGATTGAATTGTATGATATAAAAGGGTTATGGCTTCCATCGAGTAATTTATAATTGTGTATTAATAAATAATATGTTCATTTTTACAATATAGCATTTGAGATCGTACAAGTTGTCATTAAGTTATCTGATAAATTGATTACAAAATATGGCGTGTTGTCGTTTTCTGTATTCTTTTTTAATTGGTGATAACGAAACCGATTCTGATAATTCAATAAAATTGTAGAATTAATAAAAAAAAAAGTTTTGTTTCGTGAATATAATTAATGATACCCTTCTCTTTTCTTGTGTTGTGTGTAATGATGTGAGGCGGGAAAATTCAAGATTTTTACGGGCTTGAGCTGGGAAAATTGGGTGGGAATAAACTCTTTGAGACAATTGGAAAATAAAATTAATCTGATCATTTTATATAATTTAAGCATTCGGTAACACTTCTATACACAAATTAAAGCTATTATCGAAATGAATATTATTAGTTTACGACTTCAACTAGTCAATAAGTTCGACTAGTGACGTCTTGGTATAATTTAATCGGAAAAAATATATTTGGAAACGGTCCTGTTTTTATGACACCCGGAGAAATGTACATATCTATATTTGCTCTAGTATGTTGAAAAAACGATGACAAGTATCACTTAAGGAAAATGTTCGTAAGATTCTGCGTTTTTTCCACATCTTCTGGGCTTAGTTCCGGTTTTTATCGCCATTTAAATTTCCCAGGCTTATTGCATCTCTAGTTGTGTGTAATACTGTTGACTGCTTTTTTTTCTAATACATGAAAAGTTGTGTATGTAAGTCGTAAGACTGTGTAAATAAGTGTCTTTGTTGCCAGTTTTGTGATCCTTAGAAATTGTTTCACCTTGTAATCAGCTGATCTGTCTGAAGAACAACCACGAAAAAAACCCTGCGCTACCTGTTGTAATTATTTCAACATGATACCATTAGCTCCTTACTCCTGTCGACCAAAGCACCGGTCGCCAACGTTTTTCACAGTTTTGTATCCCTATGAACAGTAAAATGTTTTTGTTAAATTTTACAAACATACAATAAAAAAACGATGATAAAAATACGTTTTTATTATGAAATAGAAAAAAACGCTTGTTTGATTAGAGCAAATAATCAAAGCTGTGGAGTCGGGTAGTTTGTGAGTTGAAATTAGAAAAATCAAAGACAATTAATTTAAAGATATTGAAAATTTATTAGTCTATTCATTTTATTCATTGGTAAAATTTACTAAAACTGTTCTAGTATTCAGAATGATCTGATGGTAAACAGGTATGTAAGATAAATGGAAAATATCTAAAAAAAAATACATTCGGAGTCGGTTTTTAATTAAAAGCCGGAGTCGGAGTAGTGTTTTTCCCGACCCAACAGCCCTACAAAAAGGTATTATTTGCAAACACGGTTCATTCCAAAATGGTTAAAAAAATTAAACTTGAATTTAGTTTTGAAAATTTACAATGTACATTCTGAAAGTATTTTTTAAGTAGTTTTTCATTACTTTGGAATGATATTTTGTATATTGTCAAGCCATGTTTGAAACTGATTACTAAAAATACTTTTAACATTTATTTTTTATCTTCTAAATTACATTCATGTTTCAAAAGACACGGAATGAGCTGCCATTGAGCTCATTTGTTGTCACATATTAGAAATGAGATTATGGATTCTTGTTTTCAATTGGCGTTGCTGATTCCAAAATTTTGTGAGACGAGTAAAAAATGAGTGATCCGCAATCCAGCGGTTGGCGACCGTTGGTCTAGAGTGATTGATGTAATGCAGGTGAGTGGGGGGAGGGGGGGATCCAGAACCAGTTCCAGCTTCTTCAGGTTTTTGCCGTTGCGAATATTTTTGTCATCAGCTTGTGGACAGACGGCGGAAGAAAGTGGCGGGGTGGAAATGGAGGGGAGGCGAGGCGGAAGCGGGGAAGAGATTGACAGAGCGCGCGGCCGTCGACTTTCTCATTTTGTTTATATTATGTTCAATATAATAAAACATTACTCGAAATATCGGCAGGCTTTGTAATACTTGCGTGGAGGTATGTAGCGCATATCGTCACGGTCATATTAAGCGAAGACCTATTCATGACTATGCCACGCATCATTGAATGACTGGAAAAAGATACAAATTACATATGAGGGCCCTGAAAACAAAAACGGCAGTCTCCATAAAGAATTACATACGTCACCGTGTAGATCTGGCAATTCCGCATATAGTTGTAAGTTAAATTTAAAAAAAAAACAAAAATACTATAATAACACAGGCACATGAAAACTGATGCCCGCGAGCAATTTTATATTTTTGAAAAAGATTCATGTTTTTATCTTTTAACGCCTTTTTAAAAAAGATTGAAAATACATGTAATAATCGTTATTTTTGGATTAATATGTGAACAAACATTTTCAGCTTCATCCTAAATCAATACAAAAAACACATCTTAAAGCATTGCAGTTTTATAGCTTAACATTAAAAAAATAAAACATAGTCTCTCAAGTGATATCTAGCCCCTTTTGGAGATCTATATTACTTTTATCAATGTATCCAAAAATTCATGGAGTTCGACGCTACTAATAAATTTCAAAGCAATTGATACATAATATCGACATTTTAACTCCACCTCTTAACAAGCAAGGGCTGATATTTGACGATTCCTGACACATTATTTTTAAATGTCCGTTGTTGAATTAATCAAAAAATTAAATTTCAAACTGCATTTTACGAACATGTCTGAAGTAAATTACAGAATAATAAAACAAGGTTTAATTGTAATTTAAAAATAATGCGGCTTTTCAAAATTAATTTAAAAGAAAACGCATATTGCATTTGCGAACCGAGAACATGGTTGATAAAGACAATTATCACATATTTTATGAAGAAAATGAACATATTATAAAAGCTAAAATTAATTAACTCTCTCTGATTTGCTACGATACTCGTAAGAGAAATGCAGACTGTGTTTTGTTTACAAAGAATAACAAAAATAAATAATATCATTTAAATATAGCAGATTAATTGCAATTCAGATATAAATCTTTAGGCTCGGTAAATTTCTACTAGCAGCACAAGATTGTCGGTACTAATTATTATTGCTGCAAACAATCAGACGCCTATCAACGATACTGTTCTTTTTTATATTATAAGATTGAAGAATCGTTGTGATGCATAAAAGACTTCGTTATACATCTTATAGTGAATAATGAAACAATCATGAGATACAGAAACCTGGACGGTATGATATGTCTTCCTTCAACAACTTTCTCAACATATTGCGAGCAGTTTTTCAGTAAGGTGTTATTCACATATGGTAATTATTGAAAGTTCTATTGAGCCTGTGCATCATTGAAATGTCTCATCTCCTGCACCCTATTGATGAAAATTAGTAATATTTCTTCTTCTCGATTTCATTCTCCCTTTAAAAAAAATATATATATAACAGTATATAGTTTCGCTCATTGCGAGCATTGTCGACTGATGTTTTGATGAACCGGTCCTGACCTTTTAAATAAAGTGGAATAAAGTACAAAGGAATATTGTGTCTTTACTAATATAATTCCTTTCCACCAAGTATTGACAGTGAACACCCTAAAAGTGATCAATTTATATCGTTTTTAAATGTGCTGCTGTCTTTTACTGAACAAATAAATACGAAAGATTTTGTTCTTCTAATAATGTAATTTTATTTTTGTCACAAGGTAAAAGAATATCATAGTATTTAAGTCCTTAATGGTTGATAGCTATTAGACGTATAATATCATAATAACTATATTTAAACTTATATTAATTTATCTATATATACTGGCTTAAACTCTAACATCCTACATTATATTGCAAAATGTAGTATTACATTACATAAATTGACTTTAGTGTTTCCCGGAACGATAACAAATATGGGATTGATTGACTTGGTAGAACTCCATTATTAAAAGGTAAAAATAGCAACGTATTTAGTTCTACAGTTTTTTTTTATATTTATTAGTTGATAGCTATTTCGGCTTTGCCACCGACAGAGTTTAATAAGTGTAATATTATAATTGTATTTAGAATAAAGCTGTTAGAGTGCAAAACATGATGCATTGTGTATCTCTTCGGAGCCAGTATATATAGCTGAGAAAAATGTACGTTTAATTATAGTTCTGACGTTGGCGAAAGCCGAAATAGCTATCAACTAATTAATATAAAAAAAACTGTAGAGTTAAAAAAGTTGCTATTTTTACCCTGTTAAATATGGGATTATTGAAAGAAAATTAGTTTAAATTTATGTGATTATTAATAATCTGTATCATTCTTAGCAACAGTGATTTTAATTCATCAAACATATAGTTGCTGGAACCCTATTTATTTTAACATATTTCTATATGCAGAATTTTCAGGAAAAAACTTTTGAAGGAAACAAAGGAGAAGGTATCTAAATATTTGTCGGGTCCGTAGCGCAGTGGTGGCCATTTTTAGCTACCGTGCCAGATCTGACAGGTTCCAGTTCCAGTACGGAAAGCATTTTATCTATCAATTTCTGAAAGAAGGCATGGGTGTTTGCGATCTATGAAAATTCACTTTCATGCTTCCAATCACAAAATAACGGAGCGTAGCGAGAACGATTAGTGAATCATTAGTGTTGTCCTTTGTCGGGTCTATGGCACAGTGGTCAACGTCGTTGTCGTTCATGCTGGATTTATCGATTTTCTGTTCGAAAGCACGGATGTTTGTAATGTCATAAAATTTCCTTCCACCATTCCAATCCTAAAAGAAAGGAGTGTAGCGAGAGTGATAAAGCTAAACACTAGTCCTATCTATCTAAAAGAGAGGTTGAGCAACTGAGTAACTAACAGTTTTCGTAGAAAAAACTACTGTTGAGATACCACTATTAAGAGGCCATATGCTACTGATTAAAAAAAATGAATCTATATAAGATAGATGGCTGTAAAATAAGAAAACATAACTTTGAAAATAAGGTAGTATTCAATGTATGCAGTGTGCTGCTGTGAGTTTGCACCGAGCCAGTTCTTAAAATACTTAAATAATTTACCATTCCTTAAATCATGTCTCAGAAGTCGATGACAGCAGATGATAGACGAATAAGACCCGTGACGGTTATAAGTATATCCGTAAACTCCTGTGATTTTGGATCCGAAAATTTTTGAAAGAGCTAAAAAAAAGCTTCCGCCCCGGTAATTTGGAAAAATCGGTAAATTCTTGGAACTTAAGATTCGAAAACGTCCCGCGCTTGAAATTTCTGGGTTTTTGAAATTTGCATGAAATTGTTTGAGAATCCCAAAATCGCCGACCAAGTTGCGAGCCGGTTGGTACAATTTTAACAGCTCACCACTGAATACATGTTGTAAAAATTTAAATTCGTCAATAAAGTACGACAGATAACTTCTGCGGGAACAGCTTTAACCCGCATACAAAGTTTTATGACGCGGTAAAGTTAATGTTTGGATGCGGTATGAGAATTTGGCAATGACCTACATTGAAATTTCTGCGGTGGCTTTTTTTGGCAAGCGGAATTTCGATAACGCAAAAAACCACATAAGTCATATGCCGATAATTATTGCAAGTATTGAAAAATGCATGTCATACCACAATCAATTTGTGATTTTTTGCAATCTCACAATGTGCTTGTAATTCAAATATAACTTAATATAATACTGACATAATTATATGTGATTATTGAGCACTATTATGCTTCTGCTACTTAGGTCATGTACACATGAAATTGATGCCAGGAAAGAATTGGTGGACACTGACCGACCCGTTGAACTTTATAGCAAGTCGATCGTGAGATCTTTTTCAAATTAAGTTAAAGACTTAGTGAAATCCTGATCTTACGTTTTTAAAAGACTGCTGTGAACATAGAAAAACGTAGATGTTTACGTAACTTAAAAAAAAACATTAAAACGTGAATTGGTTTAGTGCAAGGGGTTGGGAGCGTGATTTTTCTGATTCAACATAAAGCCGCAGTGAAGAAAATGTTGACACCCCCTCTTTTTTTTCGACTGTCGAGCATATAATGGGTTCATTACGCTATTTCTCCAAACGCTTGCGTATAATTTTTTGATCATATTGAATATTTTGATCTAGTCAAAAAGCCGCATCACAGTAGCCAAGAGGCCGCCTTTTCCCCTCCACTGGCTTAGTAAATCGTTTTTGATGTCATAGCAGAGTCATACAATGCACGACGGCCCCGTGATAAGGGGGGCCCAAATTTCTACATACTCAATACAAAAAATTGCTAAAACCCTTAAAAAACGTTAATATAATTAATAATCACTAAAATTTAAGCTTATCCCATATTTGTTTCCATTAAAAAAATCAATTTATTAAACATAAAAATATATTTTGTAATATAAATTATAATTGAGTTGTGTATCTTTTTGAAGCCAGTATGTATATATAGCTAAGTTAATATACATAATGTTAAATATAGTTCTATTAACTGGATGGTTGCCAAAGAGACGAGTTACCTCGTCGGAAGTCTGCCACAAAAAAGCAAGTCGATTACATATGTACATACAATATGGATTCATCATCAGGATTTTTACGGAAAAGTTTGAGGCTTCTGTAACGTGTTTGCGTAAATGTTGATTTTGTACGAAAGCGTACAGCACGACGCGCCATTGCGCGACGTTGAAAACACACGGTGTGTCGCGGAGTTATATTAGAAATTTTTATACATAAAACATAATAAAAAATGCAAAGTTCGCTGTAATTATATCGCATTAGTTACAATTTACGAGTTAAGGCAGGAAGGATGCGGTCACGGCCTACATTTTTATTTTCAATCTAAAGAAATAATAATTTATTTCCGCAGTTGTAGACATTTCACTCCATTGCTATAAGCATGGTCTATAAGAAAAAAAACAGCTAATTATTTATAATTATTATAAATATTTAATGCCACCTGTGTGGTCGAGGGGTCAACGTCGTTAGCTACCGCTACGGAGGCCACGGGTTCGAATCCCAGTACGGGCAGTTTTATAAATTGATATTTCAATCGATTTATGAATATCTGTTAAAAGGCATGGATGTATGTGATGTCTTGAATTTCCCCCTCTCACCCATCCTATCCTATGAACGGGGCGTATCGAAAGCGATCAGCTAACCACTAGTCCTGTTCTAGCCCTTTCCTACTATTCCTACTCTCTTTGGAAAAAGAGAGGTTGAGCAAATGAGTAACAAGCAGTTCTCGTAAAAACATTTCTGTTGAGATAAATTCCATTAGGAGTCTAAATGCTCTACATTAGGAGCGGACATGGTAAAAAAAGAAATATTTTTATATATTAATATGAAAGAAAATACGGGCAAAATTGATATTGTTGGATGCATTATAATGTATGATGCAATGCCTAAAAAAAGGTTTATTTAAACAATTTTAACTTCAAGATTATTCACCAAAATAAGATAATTATGTAGTAAATATTTAAAAAATAATGCGTTAAAACTTCTTTGAGAATGAGGCATACAAGTGTAAAGTAAATAATATATCGTACACAGCAAATGACCCTCAGGATTGGAAAAATATATGAAGAGAGGAAAATTTCACTCGGAAAATGTGAACATATTTTATATAAATTTGGAAAAAAATGTTACAACTGTCAGGGATATATTTCATTATGAACACATTATCTTCACTCATGATAAATAAGGAAAAACCAGTGACGTACGATATGTTAACTAACAATAAAATGGTGGTTACCTTCCACATTATTAGTTATTGAATACATAATTTCTGTTATTGAGGCTTATTGAGATATAAGAGTGTCAAATTTAATTGACTCCGACATTGACCTAATGGATATATGGTAGGACGTAAATTACTATCAGAGGTTAACAATCAGTTTTTATAACCCATATCTTGTTTCTGTATTCGTATAATATAAATTATTTTACACCTTGAAATGGAATCATGCTTATTTGTAATTATATTGATTTAGGAATTTTATATTGATTGCTTTGCTTACTTTATATTTTATGAAAAAAATAAGAGTACGGGAGTGTCATTTTTTCTTTCATTGAGAAACAAAAGAAAGAAGTTACCAATATTAATATTAATAATTTTGTAAATAATTAATCAAAAAGGAAAAAAGAATGTTGATAGATATCCATTTATTTAAATTATTATTAATTCGCTAAAAATTAATGGATTTTGAGAATTTCATTAATCTATTTAAAATGTTCAGGTAACTGTTAAAATACACAAGCAACATTTAAATGCCACAGCCGACAGCTCGCATTTTGGCGATACCCGTTTTTTTTTTTATATGAAACTCACATTGGGCGCACACACGGCAGCATTTTGCAGCCGATCGAACATATGTAGTCCAGGTAGTCGGCTGCTTGTTTGGCAGCTAAATGCTGGTCGTGTATTTTAACCCTTAAGCCGTCATTATTTTTAGATACAGTATTAAATTCGTCGTTCAACTGCTTTATAACCATATTTTCGAAAAAAATTGTGGAAAATTACTTCATAATTTCGGCTATTTAATGATTTTGATATGAAATAGTGAACTTATCTTACATTATAAAATGAAATGTTGACTTTTATATTTGCGTTGCTTAATTGAGATAACATTTGTATGGCAAACAATTCATTTGTGTTGTGTTATGTAAGGTTACCCAATTTTTTTGATTGTTTAAACTTCTATTGTAATAAAATACGTTGCGATGTATTTACAGTCGTACCTTTTCTAGTGCAAGCACGTTGACAAAAGACTTAACGCCGCTTAACATATTTGACAATAAATAAAACGAGTTACGATGCTTTTTGTGTGTGCATTGTTTAGCCTAGTTTTTTGAATCCTTTGTCATTCAATCAAGAAAG
This sequence comes from Himalopsyche tibetana, assembly GCA_030503985.1. NCBI lineage: Eukaryota > Metazoa > Arthropoda > Insecta > Trichoptera > Rhyacophilidae > Himalopsyche > Himalopsyche tibetana. Next base: position 21,434,070 of record JAPJYX010000024.1, read on the forward strand.
TAATTATTTTTATTGCCAAAAAATAGTCCCGATTTTGCAAAAATACATTTTTGAGCACACGACATTTTATTAAATATTTATTAAGAAATTTATGTTGAACGATGAAAATGAATATTTTTATAAGACTCATTAATTTTTTTCAGGGTTTTGAAGTCGTTAAAAATCATAATGTCGACACCGAAATTTAAAAATATGTTATTTTCTTGTTAAAAATAAATTTAAATGCATTACGTTTTTTATTTTATTTTACTTACAAGAAAAAGACGGAGTCATTCGTTTGTTCTTTCAATCTTCCTATAATGAATTTTAAAAGTGCATCTCCACTACAACTACTAATTCATTCACTGAAGAAAGTAAAGATAAAATGATAAAATTAGATAGACGATTAGATCTTATCACGCTCGCTAAATCTTTTTTTGGATCAGATGAATGAAATGAAAATGTCAAAGACAAACTTTCACCTTATACCTATGCACGAAATTGTTCATTTGGTAGATATTTCAATTGAATAAAACGTTCTTATTATAAATTGAAACAAAAATATTGTCTCAATCACGTGACGTGACACATTTAGAAAATCTTAATTTCTAGACGACAGTGTAATGTTTTGCGTGTAGTGTTTTCTCTTGAAAATTATATCCACGTTGATGGTATTTTAAAATAATATTAAATTTAAAGTAACAATTTTGAAGTAGCAAATGAATAACGTATTTATTATACAGTTTGCCAAAAAATGCATTTATTTTTACATGGAGTTATTAGTAATGCTAGCTTAAAGTCATGCAATTCAAATTGTCTGTTAATTTTAAACTCTTATTTGTGTCAGATTGGCATTGATGCATTTATATTTTGATATTATGATTATGTATGCAACATAAAATATCGATAATTGAGACTATCATAAAAGCTAAAAAGAATCATTTGCTGTTTACTCAGAATATCAATATATTACTGACCAACTTTCACCAGAACAGTGACGATTTTCAAATTTAAAAATATGATAATTATTCATCTATTCGATATTTAAATTATTACGTAATATTGAACCTATAATCCATGTCATCTTGGAATCGATTTACATATTCGCGACATATAAGACGGTTATAAAATGATTTATCACCAACTTGTGTCATAAAACTATTATGTAACAGCAAATAAGTGACGTGTGTTTAGTAGGAAGTTAAAAAGAAATTATGACACTACTGTTGTATGACAAACAATCGGCCATAACAATATCAAATAAGGATTACGCGTGACCCGAATTTGACTTGAGGCGAATGTCGCCGTTTTCTTAACCGGAACTTTGCACTGAATCAACATTTGTCATATTACTTGCGTCAAGTATACATGTAGAGGAAATGTCCATAATAATTTCACTTGATAAAGCGTTAACGCCTTGTGATATCTTTTTGATTTTTATCATTATTTCGATTGTTGCTAGACAAAACCCTTGATTCCTATTGCAGTACATAATTGTAAACTGACAGTCCTGTTAAAAATTTAAACGTCACGAAAACAAAATTATTACAGTTTTTTTTGTTGCTAGACAATTTTTTTTTGATTATCATTGAAGTAATAGTAAGCAGAGAATCCTGTGAACATTTTTAGTGCCATGGAAACAACAATATTTGAGGGAATTAAAAAAATATACAATAATTAAAAAGGTAGTAGTATTATAATGCTAAGAAAAATGTAGGGTTATACTTATAATGCTAATTTAAAAATAACGACAATAATAGTATCCCTTTGTGGTACAAATAAGATGTGCATATTCACACATTTTATTCATATAAATAGTTACAGAAGTTTTAAATGTACACATATAATAAAGGCATACTGGTTCTATTGTTTAGAAAATAATTCTAATAAAGATGACAGCAAAGAAATCTAGGGTACCTCAACCATTGTAATATGCGGTTATAAACCGGTTTACCTATAATGACACTTATATGATATATCAAATATTATTCATATGATTTATTATGACAACTAACAGAGAAATATCTGTTTTAAAAATCTCGAAGTGTTCATTTTCACGGAAAGTTCATCCAGTTTCCATCAGAATACCGTCGAGGGAATAATTGTTTGTAATGCTGATTGTGAAAACAAATAGATTTCAATGTGTATGACAATATTTTTTTAAAACACAACTAACACTATGATATTAAATTTATGAAATCAGTAGATAGAGTTTTTTCACAACTACTGTTTACAAGTAAATTGAACTGTATAAATATGCAATCGTTGAAGTAAGTTTAATTCATGTGACTTGTATAGTGTAAGATTGGCAGAAAATGCAAACTCGCATTCATATACATGGTGACATATATTAACTGCAATATGGACTTATGGCCCTTATTGGGGTACGTAATATATAGGTCGTGATAGACTTTGTATGGGTTCTTTCGCAGTTGTAAGCAAAAACCAAATCCGGATTTTGATAAAGGATCTAGTAAATGAATTTATTTGATCGTATAAGCGGGTCAGCAATAGGGATTGCAATATCAAACGAGTATATCAATACCGGTACCGCAATCACAAATACCGAAAAAAAACAACGCTGGTATTGCAATATCAGGCGGGTAAAAACGGTATTCTGATGTTTCATATAAAATACCGAAATTATAATAAATATATCATTTCATAAACGGGTGATATTCATAAATAATTTACGGCTTCTTAAATTAATAATACACCATTGAAAGGCTCATAAATTCTGGAACCTGTCAATATTGATACAACTATAAGCAGACTTATAATATTTGTATGAATCATGATCAATTTAAATTAAATATGTCATGCTTTGTATACCTTTCGAATAAAATTTTGGTTAATGTTCAACAACAAAATTTTATAACCGGTATTTCGGCATTGGAAAACACCACGAATACCGGGAACATGGTTTCGACAATACCGGTATTGCAATCCCTAGCAAGCAAGATTCATAAGTAATAATTTGTGGATACGTGCCATAAAAATGAAAAAGTTTTTATAAAACAAAAAAATACGTATTTTTTTTATCAATAACGTGACGAAAATATTGACTGCATTGAGAGACTATTAATTTTAATATTCTTATATTTTTTTATAAGATACTGCGTCATAGATTGATTTTATTATAGTAAAACGATTCAAAAAATCTTGCCGTGTCTTCATATCTGTGGTAAACGTCGTCCACTTTAGTTGTTGTACCACGTGTTCGATTCCGATACCGATGGAAAATACTATAAATTGTCTATTTCAGCGTCTTTCTTCTATATTTACTTTGTTTAAATATTTGACTAAGAATTTAAAATTACAAAAGTGTCACAACGATAAGATAATCACTAGTTATCTCCGAGTGCTGTCCTTCTATTCTTACTCTCCGACAGTGGGCTACCAATACGCTAACAAGGGGCTCGGTAAATGACACAGCTATTCGCGTTGTTCCGTGGCAGTGGCAGATTTTTTATCACTGGTATAAAATTATACATAACAATATTTAAATCAATCGAATGTTACTAAATAAACTTATGTAAAAATTCTCAATATACCGTGAAGTAATCAATATCTATAATTGAAAATCTATACAGTACACTTAACACTTACTGTGCTAAAAATACTTCCGATATGTTGCTGACCCTTAAAAAACCAAGTCAAAAACATATTTTTTGATAATTTCACAAGCGGCTTGTTGGCATACGTAAATTTAACAAAGGGATCGCGCGAGCCTCTCCAGCTCACCCAAGTTTGTCTTCTCTATCAAAAAAACGTTCCACAACTGTGTAATAAACAGCTCATGTAGAACAACTTCTGTGACGTAAACTCTATTCATAATTCATATGTTCTACATTAAGAGCAAACATTGTTAAAAAAGATTTATTGCTGCTTGACCTATGTAAAAAGCAGGGCTGTAGAGTCGGAGTCGGAGTCATGAAAAATATATTTAATGATGTGTATTTAAACAAAATAGTCAAGTGTTAACATTTCATGCTTGGCTGACTAAAGATGATCTGATGGTATACATATATATATATATAAGTTAAAATGAAATTATTGGAAAAATTTCCTCGGAGTCGGAGTCATTAATTATTTTAAAGCTGGAGTCAGAGTCGTCTTTTTTTCACGCGACTCTACGGCCCTGGTAAAAAGACTCGCAATTACTGCACGACTGTTTCTTAATTTGAAAACATGTCAACTTTTAATTCTTTTAAGATTTACGACCGCTGATGTTATGACAATACAAACGGACATAATATACAGCGGTGCCGTTTAATCAATAATACAAGTTGTGATCGGATCAGAGATTCGAATTGAACTCATCGCTTAGGCTCTTAATGTAATCTACGACCAATCTTTAACACGGAAAAGGAGTGAATCAAAAACAAATAGGCTTAAAATTCAATAAATGATCGGCTACTCCTTATCGTTAATCAATAAAACGTACTTGGTTATGTTGATGTCGTACTATTTGAAGGTATAGACAAGCATCATAAATGTCTTTTAAAGCTGGGGTCGCAAACCTTTCGGACCTGGCACACCACACAAAAAATTAAAAAATCGCGGATCACATCACAAGTTTTTTAATTTAGAATTTCGACTGAAGGTGCTTGTTCGACAAAATTGTACAGGGTAAAAAATATTTAAATTTAACATATAAGTTTATTTTGAAACGGTACCCACATATTATAAATTACGGATCATATAAATTATGACCACAAAAGTAAAATTTTAAATTATGACATGTTCTCATAATAAGCTACTTAAATAATAAAAACAATATTTCTTCTTCTTCTTGTATGCAGCTAAAATATCTACTATTCTTCGTCAGCCACTAATCTCCAGCATTCACAAATCTTGTAATAGTAAATATATAATTAGTGTGATATATGTTGAATGTTTGCTTTTTTTACGTTTTTTTTGGCTTCAATGAAGTTACTGCAACAATTCTGTGGAGCATCAAAAACCAGTCGTTGACTATCGCTGTTTTAAAATACTTTAAAATATTATTCGTGTTTTTAGTTACTTGATATCAGATAAATAAAACACGCAAGTTTTTAAAGATTATGCTACTTAGAAGTACAAACATTTTATATGAATTAAATGACTTTAGCCACTTAAATAAATAGTAACTTCTTATTACATTCTGTACTATTTTTTTTGATAATCAAAAATAAGTCATTCTCAAAAAATAATTGAATTTAATAAAAATGCGTTATTTCACGATGATATTTAGGTTGTCGGAAAAGCTTCAGTTTGTATATGATCAGCACCGGTTTCGATCATGACAAGTAATAAAAGCGAACATTTTTTAATGTTGAAAATGGTAAATGAGTTGGTTATCATCATTCGGGCTATTTATAATATCAGCTTACTATAATTTTGTGGGGGATATGGCTTCCTAATGGAGGTATTTAACCGAAGCTTCTCTTCGAAGACTGCTTGTTACTCATGTGCTCAACCTTCTTTTTTTTCGAAGCGTGATATAAAAGATCGGGTCAAGACAGTGGTTAACTAATCGTTTTCGTTACGCTTCACTATTTTAGGTCTGGAAGGGTGGGAGAGATGTTTTTGACATCAAAAACATCCAAGTCAACAGAAATTGATACATCGAATAAAAAAATGCTGTTCGTAATGGGATTCGAGCCCGTGAGAACCGACACGAAAGCCAACGACGTTGACCTCTGCGTTACGTACCCGATATAAAAATAAACATTTTTACTATCAGAAATGTTTTTTTTAAATACCATCAAAAAAGCTGTATCAAACATTTCTTCTGACATTAAAAATTTAATTATGGATAGTGAATCTAGAAATCATCAGCGTGCCTCATATATCCAAAAAAATGTTTCAAGAGATGCAAAATGTGTTGCAATTAATTAAGTCTATCAGATAAAAAAACTTGCTAAATTGCAAAAAGATACTATTTGAATTTAGGCGGTTTGAATATTATGACCCGGGGTGATATTCTCGTAGGTGGTCTCATGGTAATTTAAAACTGTTTGTAAGAGAAGGCGTGTTCAAATTGTAGCATATGAATAAAAAAATAAAGGATTCAACTAGACATGTATGGAGAATTAAATTAATTATGAGTACTTTCTGAATGTAAGTATATGTCTATTTGAATAATTGATTGCCTATAGCTTTATAATACAAGTATAACGTAATTATTGTCTATGATTATAAGAATACATTTGAATTGAGAAGAAGCGTTTTATTCTTGCATAAATATTTTTTACGAAATACCGTTTCGTTTTTTCTCGATGTCGATTCCAATTTCGAAAGGACTAACTGTTGTTAATTTACCAGCAGTATTTAACGAAATCAGTTATTTTCGGATTGTTTAAATTTATAATATTTGTATAATACAATGATAAAGTAAATACTAGGGCTTGCCGGTTTAAAAAAACCGGTTTTTTGGCAGAAATTGTGACATTCGAAAACCGGTTGTGCCGAATTTTCCATAAACGAGTCTATAAAAAAAAGGATAGAAAATTTGGATCTTTTATTTATCATTACCCAGCGAAAGGGTATTTTCGATATCAGGAAATTTTGTTACAGTGGACGCTTTGTGTTTTCTTAAATCATATTTTCTGAAGAGTAACACCAAATAATTTCTTGTTTTGTATTATTATGTATATAAATAAACAACATAAAAAATTGAACCTTTTCTCGCTATTTTAAATGAATTACCCATTATTTGTAAAACTTACCGGATAAAACCGATTTTAAAACAATATTGACATTCGAAAACCGGTTTTTTCAAATTCGGTTTTTGTATAAGCCCTAGTAAATACCACACAAAGCATGACACCAGTGGTTGCAAATATTTCAGGTATTCATAATTAATATTTAATAATTACCAGATCGATATCACGTTGTATTGAATCCTGAATAAAAATTAATGTAGATTTCTTCACCATCGTTATTGCTAGTTTATATTTAATATCCCTGTTTCTTGTTCAAAATTTCCAAAGTTTATCGTTATGATTGCTTTGGCACTAGGGCTTATCGGTTATTATAGACCGGTTTTAAAAACCCGGGTATTTATTTCAGTTTGCGACATTCGAAAGAAAGCTTTTTTCAATTTGGTAACCCGGTTTCTAATGTTAGGAAAATTTTGTTTTTTTTTTTACTTATTTAAAAATCTTAATATTTTGACTTGAAACTGCCATGTTTACAAACACAAAGAGTTTAGTACATACATCAATAGTCAGTATTCTAATTAGGTTCATTTGAAAATAGTTAATTATTTTCTAAAAACATATTTCCTGACGAGGAAAAACAAATAAAACTGAAGTGTGAATAGCACATTGCATGGTCGAGTGGTCAACGTTGTTGGCTTAGAACACTAAGGTTACGGATTTGAGTCACAATACGAACGGTTTTTATATATTGATTTTTCAATCGATTTATGGATTTTTTTTTGAACGCATGGATGTATACGATGTCTTTAATTACCCCTTCTACCCATATAATCCTAAAAAAGCGTTGTATAGCTATTCAGTAATTACTAGTACTCTTTTAACCCTTATTTTCTGTCCATACTCTCTGAGAGAGGTTGAGCAACTGAGTAACAAGCAGTTCTCGTAAAAATCTTCTTAATGTTCACTATAAGTCCATATGCTTCACATTATGAGCGAATTTGGTTAGAAAAATAAATAAAATTGAAGTATTTTTTTGAATTTATTTCGATATTTTATTTTAAATATCCTTTTTTGTATAATTTTCGAAAACCGGTTAAAACAATGTTTTAGGAAATATTATAAATCGAAAACCGGATTTTTTAAAAGTAGGTTTTTGTATTAGCCCTACTTGGAATCATTAAAATTATAGGTGTTACCTAACCAATATACTAAAATATAATTATGATTTTTACTGACTGTTTGTAAATTTAGTTTCTGATAATCAAGTTGGTTGTCAATGTTTATTTTTGAATGATTGAAGTACTGATTTGCCTTTGGAGTAGAATAGTATGGCTTACAAAGGCGGACAAATCAAAAATTACGCACTGACCAAAATAATTGACCAGTTTTTCCCATCGAAGACGCATCCGGCGGCTTTCACTCTTGTTCAAACACAATTAGGCGAGATCGCCAGCATTTTCCGATCTCCCAATTATCGTTGCGGTTTCTGCATTACCGACCGGCCAGTGAAATCGGTCCAACGGTGAAACTGCACCGGAGAGCTGGCGCGGGAGCGAGAGGCCGCTATACACAGCGGAGCCGATCGGAAAAAGAAAGAGAAATTTCCCCCGCTTCCTGAACGCTGGAAGTGCTCGCTCACCGACCGTCTCTTCGGCTGCTCAGCAGGTTGACAGCATGCACGCGACTCTTCTGAAAGTCAGTCGGGCCGAAGCCGTTGCAATTAGCGGTCGTGTAGTACGAAAGTGGAGTGAATACGTGCGCACGTGCCGGCTTATAAAAAAACGCATAAACCACGCGAGTGTCAAATAAAAATTTCAGTGTTTTTTTTATACAAAAAAACTAAATTAAAATTTAAAAAATATTTATCGCAAGTGCTCTCTGCGGTATATTTCTTAGCAGGTGTAACTGAAATTTTTATTTAGTGGTCGAATTAATAAGTTAGTGTTTCCGGTTGTTTGGGGTGCCAGTTTTCACTGGCAGGAAGTGTTGTACACCTTGGAGGCTCTGTAGGCCATGGGGTTGCAGCCTTGCACATGCGCGTAAAAGGTGAGTGTCGATTATCGCAGTGAAACATGAGTCTCGATAACTGTTCATTTGATTGCATTATAAATAATTGCGCAAATAATAAATGTGTTCTATCATACAGAAACTTTAAAATAGACACTAAGATAACTTAAAAAAACAACATTATATAATGTCATTGTGTGATTATATAATTAAATTTTAATATTTTTAAATCAATACTAAGTACGATAAGGTATGTTATTTCCAATGAACTCATAAAAAAATGTTGAACTTTGCTTTACTTCTCTTTAAAAGGTGTATGTTATTAAAAAACATGATAAATAAATTATTACATAAACAAACTACGTTAACTCAAATGTTTATAATCATTCAAATAATTATATTTTTCTTCTATATCAATATTTTTTATGATTAAGTCAACAGTAAAATGTAATAAATTAACCGTCGTTTTATATCGATGTAAACTAATTATTTTATTTAAAAGAAAATATAAAAAAATAACAAGAAAAATATCTTTTAAACAGGGCATTCATTAATAAAATGAAATTGTTTCTGTCAAAGCAAGTAAACATTTAAAAAATATTTTTTAATAAAACCGTGGACAAAAAATAAATAGTAAAAATGATAAATCGAATAATTTTTTGTTTCAGTTTTAAGTAAATTAATGCAGTTTATTTCTACCAAATTTGATAGTTGACAAGCTAGTAATCAACGCAAATATTTAATTTAAAATTTAGTATCTACTTAATTAAGTAACAAAGAAAATACGATAACCTTTTTTTTATGTACTAAATATACGATATAAAATAACATATTGACAGTGTTGTATTAACAGTGTTGATTTGAATAAAAATATTTTGATTAAACAATATAATGGTGTGCATTTATTATTGCAGAATAATAAAAAGCCAAATTCGAAATACTGAGATAGTGAATGAGTACAATAATGAATTTAAAAAAAGTCCCAATTAAAAATAGTACAGTTAAGTTTATTTACTTTATCGTGATTGAATGCCGAGGCGATTGTTGAATAAAAAAAGCTTAATGTTTGAATCTTAAAGTTATGTTAATTAGCGCAATTCATTTGCCAACGCTTAAAGCTTCCGAGAAGCGCAAGTACTGTTATTTTTTACTGTGCTTTCAAGGGTCCGTAACTGAATTCGTCTTCAATGCAAAGTTGTCACCTAGGGTTTCAAAAATACCGGAGGAATATGTGAATACCGGTTTTTTATTATTTATATTAAATGAAAGTAGATTTGATTACTTCCGATTGGTGTCACAATTTTGGACAAATTCATAAAATCGTTATTTCGATATTTAGTTTGTACTAAATACAGACATTGAAAAACTTATTTCTTTGAATATGAAACAACATAAAAATAATAGTTTACCAACGTAGGAATCTTTATAAGTATTGTTGTATAAGTTCAACTGCAAGAATTTTCCTCTCAGATTAATTGATAATATATTATAAAATCTAATATAAAAAAGCGGTATTTTATATAACTTAAAAAGCAAAAGATTAACCGGAAACGTAGTTCAGTGTCAACGTCGTTGACTTCTCACGGGTTTGAATCCTAGAGCGAACAGCATTTTTTTAAATCGATTGATCGATTTCTGGTCGACGCCATGAATGTTTGTGATGTCTAAAAATCCCTCCCACCCTTCCAATCCTAAAACAACGGGGCGTGATAAGAGAAATTAGCTAACAACTAATCCTGTACTAGCCTTATCATTTCTATCCCTAATCTAGGTTAACCAATAAAATCACAGTACGTAAATTTTTATAGATTGATGTATAACTGACTTATGGATTTCTGACCAAAGGCATGGATGTATGTGATGTCTTGAATTCCTTCCCATCCATTCTGTTCAAAAAATAGGCGTAGTGAGAGCGATTATATAATAGTCCTGTCTTTGTCCTACCCATTTATCCCTACTATATTCGAAAAAAAGACAGATTGAGCTACTAAGTAAAGTTTTGCTTAGAAACCTTCATAAAGATGTAATATGTTCCACATTGGGGGCGAAGATAGTTTAAATAAAATTATATTTAAAAAAATCGTAATACCGGGCTATCGGTTTCGGTCATACCGGCAATGTAATCCCTGGTGTCATCGTAATATGTATTTATATGATTATGATTTTCGGCTAGCATTCGTGAGATTATTTATTTGAGTGACACACATTATCGTGACATAATTGGAAATAAAGCTAGAGTTTTACGTGTCAGTTAGAAATGCTCAATCAGCGATCACGTAAAACCGGTAATGCTTCGATTTCTATACACTTATATGACAAAAAACGCATTTTGTTGTCTAATCAACCTGTTTTGTATTTAATTTGCTGCTTGCGGTTCAGTTTTGTGTCACCGAAGAGTTTTGACAGTATTTAAATCGCTGAATAAATATAAATTTAGTATCACCTTCATATAGTTTTATTTACAGTAACGTGCGATAAATACGTCATGTGTCTATTTTATATTATTTACTGTAGAGGTGTATCGAGAATCTTGTCATCTGCCCCGCTCAAGCAAACAGAAAAATATTTGACTGTTTCGTGCGTCTAATCAATTTAAACATATAAAAATTGACAGCAATCTTAATAATTTTGATATATTAAATTTAAATTTAGTGAGTTAGAAATGTCAAATTTTGTTGATATATTTATTTCAAAATAACGTATTTGTCCGAACTATGATAAAACAAACTTATTTTGCCTATAATTAACTGGGTGTAATCCCGGTTTCGCGGTAAACTAAAATATTATTATTCAACTGTCTTTATTACTTAACTAGTGAACGACTCACCTTGCTCGATCCGGATTTTTAAAGAAAAATAAACTGTAAATTTCAGATATCTTCTCTTTAATAGTTAAAATGCCTTTAAGATATAGTTAATATAACAAACACCTGACTTACTCTATCGTATGGGTCTATTAGAAGTGAAGTGAGCCAAGTGGTATTTTAGAAAAAAGTAGAAGTAGATGCATTGTAATATTCTACACGTCTTAAAGTATCGTCAAGGTGAATTCACCTCAGTTAATAATTGCACTTAGAAGTTTAAGAAAAAAGTTTTACCATGTTTCTAGTTGGCTCTCTTCACCTCTTGAGGGCCCATATAAAGTGTAATCTATCGAATTATTTCACACATGAAGTAAGCTTCGTATAATTTAATAGAATAACATTAAGTCTACAAAAATACCCATCAACATTTGTTGTATTCATAACTTTTATAAGCACATTTTAAAATCGTTCAATAAATCTGCCTTAATTCATTCCGAATCGCCGCTCATATTTTTTTTTATTTATTTTACAATCATACTATACAAAGTTTTGTTGGTATTGAAATAACAAACGTTTATTGTTAATTGATTGCTTCAATATTTTATTAAAATGTTACGTATTGGTTAGTATATTATCAATGTCTAAGTAAACTTTTTCGAGTAAAAAAGTTATAAAAAGTGTAGCAAAACTATTTATAAGTACATTAAAAAAATCTGATTTAAAGAGTGACGGTGAAGTTTCATAGTAATTTTATAATATGTTTTACGGAACTGAAATTTAATCTCCGTGCTGCCCGGGCTATCTTTTAAAAGATTACGGACGCTACTGGTAATTTTGAAACATTTTAATGCGCTTGTTAGTGCACGCATTAAAAAAATAAATATTTAACGCCATGCATACATCCATAAATAACATGTCATTTAATACGCAATAACGTTTTAATCAATTGATAATAGTATTAAATATGATATTTGACCTTTTTAAATAAGCAGATGCAATATGCAATAAGCTATTGAATAATTTATAAATATTGTTGGTTTTTGTTGGACTTCAATTTTATTGTATCTTAGAATAAATAAAATCGTGATAATTACGAGGAATGTTTGTAAGCGTTCAATTTCATTTCATAAAGCAAAGATTATTGAAAATCGGTAAAATACAAATTTGATTTAAAGTTCGATCTGTGGATTTAAAACGATACAACATTACAAACAACCATGCCCAGGAATGTAGTCGAAATTCTTTAAAATAAGGTGTCTTAAAAACCAATTTAATAAATGAAGTAATTATTTTATTGTCGGCTGCGTGGTTGAGTGGCCATCACGAAAGACACGGGTTTGAGTGCCAGTACGGAGAGTTTTTATAAATTGATTTATGGATTTATATTCAAAGCATGGATGTATATGATGTCTTCAATTCATTTCCATCTATATTATCCTAAAAGCAAGCGTAGCGGGAGCGGTTAACCAACCACTAGTCCTGTTTTGTTCCTATCCTTCTATTACTACTCTCCTTTTTTTATAAAAAAGGTCGAGCAAATAAGTAACAATCAGTTCTTGTAGAAACACTCCAGTTGAGATACACTCTATTAAGAGTTCATATGCTTCACAATCGGGAGCAGACAAAGTAAACAAAACATAAATACAAGCTTTAGAAACAGATGTAATTGCAATATTAAGGAGGAGTTGTTTCAACCCCTCAGACCTTCTCATATATGCCAATATTTCATGGCTTTTACTAGACATCATAAGCAATATTGTTATACCGTTTTAATAAAGGTTTTATAATGCCGCGTTATTAATTCACACGTAGCTAATATTCCACTAAAATATGTGAATATTTCTGTAAATTGATGGTAGAGTACCGTAAACATGCGGTGGCTCCAGTCTGGCGCTTCCTCTTCAGATTCTCATTCACGTTTTCTTTCCTGGAGCCAGTTCCATGATCTTGACCCTCATCCAATGGCACGAGAAATGCGTTTTATTTAAAAACTTAACTTGCATTATTTAATTACAACGGTTAACGACTCTCTTTTTTTTGTAGTGGTGGAAATATACAAAAAATGTAATGATTTGGATATACATATATAAAAAATAGTAATGTCGACTTCTGTTTTCTATTTGTAAGATCTTTACTCTAGCTATCAGATAGATTTGCGTTCGAAGGCCTACAAGGTAGTTATAAATATGATAGATTTTAAAAATTTACCATAAGCATGAGTGTTCGTGGTGTCTCTTCTCCTCGAGTTGATATGTAGTTATATTTAAATAAATCTCACTAAAGTGACCTCATATGATTTTCAAAACATTTCAATTATTCAAAGTAATTAAAAAAATATTAATTATTTCTAATTTGATTTCAGAAAGACTCTTAATTTCGATTTCTCATATATAATTTGTTATATCTTATTATTTTATTCACTTTTTATATTTTAAAAAATGTTTTTTCCAATTGGTTAGTTGATTTAGAGCAGTGCTGTCCGTTTACTTTTTTTTGACGGTTAATTAAATAAAGTAACCATATATATATATTGATTAAATAATTGCATTTATTAACTGTCAACCATTTTAAAAAATGTTAATTATATAAAATGAGATTCAAAGTCAACATGTATAAATACACACTAAATTCATCTTTTGTAGATGAGTACTTTAAATTTCATTTTTTCCTGCGGCCCGAAGTCATCATATTTTATTAATACGGCCCGCAAGAGGAAATAGGCTGTCTGATTTAGAGCCTAGATGCGCGAATCTCTGTAATGTTTTCATCTTTACCATTCTTCTCTACTAAAAATGTAATTATGTTTATTTGATTGATTGTTTTTTAATTTAAGATTTCGACTGAAGGTGCTTGGTGGAATTTCAATATTAAATTTGAATCGTTCAAACTATGTACATTCTCACAGATTTTGTCACTAACGACCCGGGTTTCGCCTTTCGGCATCTTCAGGCATTCAAGTGCACGGATGATCAGTTCAAGTTCATCCGTGCACTTGAATGCCTGAAGATGCCGAAAGGCGAAACCCGGGTCGTTAGTGACAAAATCTGTGAGAATGTACATAGTTTGAACGATTCAAATTTGATTGATTGTTATTAAAAAAGTGTTATGTAAACCGTGCTATACAAAAATGTGACAATAAATCATCCGTGATGTAATGTTTAATATATGCGGTTATTTAATAAAACGTTATTATAATGGTAACACTAGACGTGAGACTTGTTGTGACATCAGAATTATGTTGGGGAAAATTGGGACTTTACTTTGGGAAAAAAACGTAGGAAATATACAGAAGAAGTGGAATATACACAACCGATGGAATAGCAATATTATCGGATATAATTTGGTATAAGAAATGAATTATTTCCATCAACAATATTAGTTAAATTTGTGATTCTGTGACATGTAACTTGTCATATTGACTAGCCATATGTTTTTTTATTTAAACTAAAGCATTGATTTTAATTAATATAATAATATTTTTTAAACCATGTTTTCCTCCAATGCGGCGCATATGGACTCCAAAATTTAAGATACATCCATACCTTTAGAAAGATATTTATACGTATATATATTTATAAAAACATTTCGTACTGGGATTCTATCGCTTGACCTCCGTAACCGAAGCCAATGACGTTGACCACTCAATAAGTACGTCATATGCAAAAATTCTCATCTGTATGTTGAGAATCAGCAATAAATAATATAACAAATAATTGATTTATAATCCAATAACTTTTACAATTGAAAATTGGTCAATTAAATAAAACTTTTATTGAATAAATGTAAAACTAAAATGCTGAATTATCGCCTATTGGTGTATATTATAAAAATATAGTATTTATTGATCGATTAGTTGATGTAAGATTTAAATAGCTCTAAGATCATTACGAAGTGTGTATCAAACATATTGGCAGTGCTCGGAAATGACAATTTCAAGAACCGGAACGGACTAAAATTGATTTATTTAATATCTGTACTTTTTTTCAAAAGTTGCAGCTAATTTTTTTATCCATGTCTGCTTCCAATGTGGAGCATATGACCTCCTAATGAAGGTATCTCAACAGATTTTTTTTCTGCGAGAACTTTTTTTTACTCAGTCGCTCAACCTCACTTTTTTTCAAAGTGAGTAGTAGGGAAAGAAGGATAAGGCTAGAACAAGACTAGCGGTTACATAATCGCTATTGCTACACCCGGTTATTGAAGGATCAGAAGGATGGCAAGAGACGAAATAATGTGAATTGACATCACAAACACCCAGCCTTCGATCACAAATTTGAATTGAATAATTCTCAAATTAACTGTGATCTTACCGGGAATCGAACCCAGACCTGCGTGATCGGTAGAGCAAGCTCTAACCAACTGGGCCACAGCAGCTACTAAGTAGCTAGTATAACAATAAGAGCCTGAGCGACTTTTTTGACATTTTTTTATGTCCATAAAAATCAAAAATATAGTTCGTAAGCATCAACGGAATTTAATTATTAGGATTTTCAGAATTTTTATAAATTGCGTAATGTAAAATGAAGTCCGTGATGTATATTTAATATTTGTTGATCAAAATATTTCATAATGTGAAATTATGTATTGTGCACACAGTGATGGACAGGGTGTTTATTTGTTGACCGCCTATTCTAGCTGCAAGCCTTTGAAATCAGCTGTCGGGTCAACGCATTAGCGGTGATCGTATAATGATACCAAAGCACGACTTCAGACTCTAAGCTGCTTTTGATACCTACTGAGGTGTAATCTGAGAAATTTAAAAGATCGCATTGTTGCGGAAGCACTTGGTCCTTATTACTTGCGCGAGTTACTTGCCACACAATGTTTAATGGCACAATAATAAAAAAAAACGTAAGAAGTTAGTTCGTAAAAACACAAAACTTGAAGATAATTTTGAAAAATAATGTACATTTTGGAAGTGTTTTTAGTTTTACATTACTTTGGAAAAAGAATTTGTATGTTTTCAAGCCATGTTTGAGATTTCTAAGAACACTTTTTTCTATCTACTAAATTACATTCATGTTTCGCTCATGGCAAGCATTATCAACTAATAAGAAATTGAATTTAACAGTGTTATTTATACAAAACAAATTGAAATAAAAAAGGTATAATAAACAATTGGCATTGAAAAGAATTTACAAATTATAAATAAGTGATTATGTACTTACACAAATTGAAATTTTTAACACCTCTTATATGAATTTAAAAATGTCATCAAAAAATAATAAAGCTAAAGCACAGTTGATAATGCTAGCCATGAGCGTAACCGGTCTTAATCTTGGTAAATAAAAGTACAAAGAAATATTATGTTTTTCTTAATATAATGCCATTCCACCACGTATTGACAGTGAACGCCCTAAAAATAATTTTATTGTAAAACAAATAAAGCTTATTTATTAGCAATTTAAAAATATGTTCAGAACGCTCTCACAAGTGAGTAATATATGTTACTACATCGCACCTAATCACTTATCCATTGCCCGATTTGGTCTAGTTCCATGTTTTTAACCTTTTTACACCCGCGGACCACAAAAAAATCAAAAAATGTTTTGCGGACCATCAATGTTGGGATAAAATAATGAATATTTTAATAATTGATTATTTATTCTAAAAAAATAATTTTGCAACACAGTATGCTGATATAACAATATTTAAGTATATTAAAACAGACAGTAAATAAAAAATAAAAATTCAGGCTTCGCGGACCACCGGTTAAGAAACTATGGTCTAGTTGGAAAATGCGTGGCTCTACCGATCACCTGAGGTTAGATTCAAGTAATAATATTTTTTTTCAATTTTAATTTGAGACCAAAAAGATGTTATGTTTAAAAGTGTCTGATTGAAATACCATATAAGTGTGTATATCTAAATTCAATTCTCAATCAGGTTGAAATTGTCAGACACCATCTCTTGATTTCATGTTTTATATATATTAAAAAGATATAGATGATAAACTTCAATAAACCAGTGATTCTTTTCTGAGTTTGAAGACTAAAAAAATGCTTACTCACTCTGTCAAAGTGACGCAAAAAATGTGTTACTTTAAGCTTCACTGATAATACTTGGCAAAATGTGCTAACTGGTAATGATCAGAGGTATTGATTGAATTTAATGGCGTTCCGAGCTTTTTCAATGTGTTTGATTAGGCGTCCATTAGTAACCTTAATCTTCCAATCAGATATATATTCCTTACAATAAACCGCTAGCAAACTCGATTGCCAAAATTGAAATCTCTCTGCCCAGAACTGACATTTGTTAATGCTATGTTGCCATACAATAGAAAGTTTTTAAGAAAGGTTTGGTCTGTTGATCTTATACCCACTATAATGTCAAAGTGTTGCAATGTATTATTACACAGTGATTACAAATAAAATTTACGCAAGGTAACGATATATACATACACATAAAGACCAAGATCATTATTATTGTGAATTATTTTTATCACCTTAAAGGTGTTTACTGTCAATACTTGGTGGAAAGGCATTATAATAAAAATAATAAAACATTTTTAGTACTTTTTCCACATAAAATTTATTAGATCAGGACCGGTTTCGCTCATCGCGAGCATTATCAACTGATAAGAAAAACTTTTTATTTCAATTTCAATTTGTATAAATATCACTGTTTATATATTTTTCTTATCAGTTGATAATGCTCGCGATGAGCGAAACCGGTCCTGATCTAATACATTTTATGTGGAAAAAGTACTAAAAATCTTTTATTATTTTTATTAATTATTTTTATACTTATTTTACCAACTGTTCATTGCACCTTGTTAGTGTTAACTTATAAAAAATATAAATTATTATTTTAAAATATTTAAAATCTCACTTTATTTTGCATAAGTAACCCTGTATCAATTTATAGTTATCCGTTGCTTATGCTAGCGAAAAACGAAACCATTACTGTCATTGATAAATAATGTGTATTTAATACAAAAAATCAATATGAATATATGAGACTAATTCGTCATCTGTATGCAAATTTGGATATGCAAAAAATGTTATATGAGGTTAAAAAGTGTGCACGAGAGCCATTTTAAGATTTTACGTTTATGAATATGAATAAAGTTTAATTGTATTTATTTAAAATGTGGCAATTTACCAAAAGTATTAAAGATATTATTGTATGCACTTAAACCATCAAATATAATAGTGAAACCTTGTTTATGTTTTTCAAGAATAACTTCGTTACATAATACTGCAATGATAGAATATTTTTTTGGCAAACTATACAATCTTTGTGTGTATGCCTACTTAATCCATTGACTAGAAATTCTCAACGATAAAATATCATCTGGCTGATTGATTCTTTGCAAATTGCTGACAATTATTTCTCCTGAAAAAATCTGTCAATACCATTTTTTGCAATCGCTTACAAACTCATCATATAATTTGAGATACATATGAAATTTAGTTCAATATACATATTCTATGAGAGTTATGGAATTAGATTATAATTGAAACATGACATCGACGAGTAGGCGATGATTGCTACATTTTCTGTATTAATTTGAATAGAAAATGCCATGTTCCGCGATGCCAGTGTTGAGAAAATATGTCTATTCGATGCTAAATTAAGTTTCCAAACGCCATTTTCGGTGATTCATAAATATTACCATCCACTGCAGATCCTTATCAGATATCTGAGATCGTATGTTTTTAATTTCGAAACACCTGCATACAATATCAATTGAATGCATCTTTGGTATGTCTTAAGGATACTACAGGATGAAAGTATTTATCCAATATACTACATGACTTCAGCCTACGTTACAAAAAAGGGACTCTGAATTTTTCTGCATAAGTAAAATGATTGATTTAAGATTTCGACTGAAGGTGCTTGGTGGAATTTCAATATTAAATTTGAATCGTTCAAACTATGTACATTCTCACAAATTTTGTCACTAACGACCCGGGTTTCGCCTTTCGGCATCTTCAGGCATTCAAGTGCACGGATGAACTTGAACTGACGCTTAGCAAATAAAAGTTTCGTGCTTATATAAGATACAAATGCATCACTGAGTCCAAAGCCATTACTGGCGAAAAGGATGAGCTCATGGGAATGCCAACAGATTTGTGTAGTGAGCAGTTTCAAGAATTATATAATCTGTTTGTCGGCAAAGGTTTTATGATTATATGATTTTATGGTTATATAGGGTATAGAAGAGGAGATGTGGGAAAATTTGTTATTTCGTTTAAAATCGGAAGACTTTGCAACTGTGCTTTATTGATTTCTAAAATTTCTTGGAAAAAGAGCTTATGACTGTCCGTATTTGGGTGTAACATTTTTATCCCTTGTTCCTGATTGAACACGTGTCCTTCCGAAATTAAGTGATTAGCAAAAGTTAAAATATTTCGGAAGCCAACATTCTCTGACACTGTAATCCATAAAAATTCAATGCACCCATTTTCTTATAAACTAGCCGCTTTTCATTCAGAAATACATAGACTTGTGAGTGTTCCTTTAAACGAAATAAACTTTAATATTGAATTGAAAATCATCAAACAAATCGCCATAAACAATGGATACGATATGTCTCTTATAGACAATCTTTTATCAAAAAAACAAGCTAAACTTGCAGAAAAAATGTTATTTAAAGGTATAGTGTCAAAGGACATAGATCATACTAGGTATTGGCGTAGAATCATTTTTTTTAGGAAATACAAGTCTCAAAATTAAAAAACAGCTAGCTGATAGTGTTAGACCTGCTTTTTACTGTAAAAACTCTTTAGGCAAATTATTAATTAATAATAAAGATAAAATACATTACTTAAATAAATCCGGGATTTATAGATTGCAATGCTCTTGTTGTACAAAGTTTTATATCGGCAAAACAGAAAGAACATTGAACATCCGAGTTTTAGAACATATGGCAGCCTTTAGATTGAAAAAAGACACGTCTACTTTTGCTAATCACTTAATTTCGGAAGGACACGTGTTCAATCAGGAACAAGGGATAAAAATGTTACACCCAAATACGGACAGTCATAAGCTCTTTTTCCAAGAAATTTTAGAAATCAATAAAGCACAGTTGCAAAGTCTTCCGATTTTAAACGAAATAACAAATTTTCCCACATCTCCTCTTCTATACCCTATATAACCATAAAATCATATAATCATAAAACCTTTGCCGACAAACAGATTATATAATTCTTGAAACTGCTCACTACACAAATCTGTTGGCATTCCCATGAGCTCATCCTTTTCGCCAGCAATGGCTTTGGACTCAGTGATGCATTTGTATCTTATATAAGCACGAAACTTTTATTTGCTAAGCGTCAGTTCAAGTTCATCCGTGCACTTGAATGCCTGAAGATGCCGAAAGGCGAAACCCGGGTCGTTAGTGACAAAATTTGTGAGAATGTACATAGTTTGAACGATTCAAATTTAAAATGATTGAGTCGTAAATTTAATCATATTCACACTGAGTTTAAAATTCAAGATTTTCTTTCTCAGATATATAATATAGATGATCCGCTGTGTAAATATATT